>CM037778.1:68688687-68738687 GCA_021229015.1 Solen grandis | reverse complement strand
TTTTTTTTTTTTTCCTGTTTTTTAAGAAAAAATTTTTTTTTTTTAGAAAGAAAAAAGTTTGAATTATTGGCTTGAATATTTGCAATTTTTTTTCGTAAAACTTTTTTTTTTTGAAAATTTTTTGGGAATTTGCCGTATATTTTTGAAAACCTTTAAAAAAGGGGGTAAAAAAAAATTTAAAAATCATTTTTTTTTTAAAATGTTTAAACCGTTTTACCCCAAGTTATTCAAATTAAAAAGTTTGATAAAAAAACCGGGTTTTCCTATTCCCGGGTTTGTCCCCGCCAAAAGTCATGTTTAATTTTTAGCATAGGGCCCCATTGCAAAATTTTAAAAATTAAAATCAAAAATTTTTGGTTTTTTTTTTTTTTAGTTGAAAATTTTTCCGTTTTTTTTTTAAAAGCCTTAATCCATTTCCATGCTTTTTTTTTTTTGCTTTTTGTCCCCGTGTATCCCCGGACAGGAAGAAAATTTTCCCGGGGAGAAAAACTGAGTACTCCGATTTCCCCCTTAGCAACCACATTTTGCCGATGCCGGAAAGGGGTACATCTGGTCCAATTTTTTAGTTTTGGGTTTGACGCGGAGGAAGTGCCCGGGGGTTTTAAACCCAGCCCCCCGGGCCAAAGCGGACACTCACCCCGATTTTTTTTTTTTGCGGGGGGTGAGACGGTTGGTGAAAAAAGAAGTTGCTTTTTTCCTTTTTTGTTAGAGTCCTTGGTTCCCCTGGAGAGGTTAAAGGGGCCCCAAAGAGTGGGGAAAAAAATTACAGGGAAAAAAAACAACCAAACAATTTTAATGCATTTTGCATGAAAAAAGGTAATACAAAAAATGGGGGCGGGAGCGTTTGCGGGGGAGGGTTTAAATTATTTAATTTTATTTTTTTTGCCGTTAAAATTTACAAAAATTTTAAAATTTTTAAAGTTGTAAATTAAAAAGGAAGGCGGTACTCTTTTTCCCCCACAAAAAAAGGAAAATGGTCGTTGGAATTTTTAATTTGTTTTTTTGTTTGTTTTTGTTGTTTCTTTTACTGCTTTTTGGAATTTTTTTTTTTTAAAAAAACATTTTTGGAAGGTTTGTTTTTCCCTTTCCCTTTTTTTCCCCCTTTTTTTTTTTTTAAATTATTTTTAAAGTTAAAAACCATAAAATTTTTTTTAAATTTTTAATATTTTTAAAATTTTTTTTTAAGTATTAAAAAATTTAGTTTTTAAGGGGCTTTTTTTTTTTTTTAATTTTTTTCCAACTGTCTTACCTGTTTTTAGTAACCTTTTGGATTTTTTCCCCACATGGAAGCAACGGTTAAAAGGGGGCCCAACTTTATTAAAAGAAAAAAAATTTAAAATTTTTAATGGAGCTGTTTCTTTATTATGTTTTGTGTATTGTTCAAATCTTGCGTTTTTTTTTTGCGGTTTTGGGGTTAAAATTTTTTTTTCCCCCCCGGGGGGCCGTGGGCGGGAGGCGTGGCGTCCCTGCCGGGAAAACCCAAACGTTTAAAAAATTTTGTTCCCCTTGTTGGCCAGAAAAGGGGGCCGGAGGGGCCCGCGGGGGAAAAGACAAATGGGTTCTGCCAATATTTCGGCGTGTATGCCGCAAAAAATTTTTTAATAAATGCTAAAAGAATTTTAAATATTGGTGAAGTTTCCCCCAAAAAAATTAACAAAAAATTTTTGTATGTTTCTGTTTTGGTGTTTATTTAAAATTTTAAAAACTTTTTTTAAGGTTTCCCAATTTTTTTTAAAAAATTTTTTCCAAGTTCTTGAAAGAATACGCCGACGGGTTTAAATGGGTAATTAAGAGAAAATTTTTTTGTTTGTTTTTTTGCAAAAATTGGTTTTTAACGTTTGCGGGTTTCCGCATTTTGCATTTTTTTTTTAAAAAATTGTAAATTTCCCCCTTTTGGGTGGAAATTAAAGGTAAAGGAATTTTGTCGGGTTTTTTTTTACTTTGGGGGGTAAAAATTTGGGGGTGAAAGGAAAGGGGAAAATTTAAAGAAAAAAAAGGAGGGGGGTTAAAAATTTAAAAAAATTGGTTTAAAAAATTTTTTTTTTTTACCCGTTAAAAAATTTTTTGGTTAAAAAACCCCTTTTGTTGGGAAAAATTTAGTTTCCTTTTTTTTTGGTTTTTTTGTTCGGGGGAAAAATTTTTTTTATTTTTTTTCTTTTTTTTTATTTTTTCAGTCAGCGGGTTTGTTTTATTGATAGTTTTATCGAAGTACAGAAAGATTATAATGATTTTGTTTAGTACATGGGAAACATTGCCCCTTCATTGCCAATTATTGAATTATGAGTCATACTTAATATATTATTCATGCAGAAGTACAGAAAGATTATCTAAACTGTACTGTACCTGCCATTTCAATTTTGAAGGCCATAGATCTAATAAGTCTATATTAAATCAAGTGACCCATGGGACGGGGTCTATTTTGACAGCAGGGCCATGATTTGAACAGATTTGTTGAGGTCCACTAGTATACATCTTATCTCATGGATTTGTTAATTTTCAGAAGATCTTTTGAGGATTTTCCTATACAAGTCTATGTAAAATCAAGGGACCTCCCCCCCCCCCCACACACACTAAGGCATAATTACATATCTACTGAACATAACGATTTTTCCACTGCATATAATTTACCCTGCAATCTCCAAAAAGGATCATAAGACAGTGATGGCGTTCCATAGTATCTCTGCGTTCATAATGATTACCTTGGTTGGGTTCATGGATTCTGCTCTCGGGATGATTATGAGATGTCCTGACAGTCGACCCTTTGGCAATGCTGACGTTGTCTTGGTTGTTTCTGGCATCATTGGAATGACTGTTCTCAATGTCGCAGTCATTTACCGACTTCCAATCACTGGTGGCTTCAGGACACGATTTACCTTGATCAATTCCGGTAGTGTGAGTACGGTCCAGCAGATTCTGGTACTCATAATGAGTACTTAAATAGACGGTGTAATTGCATTTAATAGGATTAAAAATAGTGCAATTTCGGAGGACATGCGTTTTCACAATACAAAGTCGCGGATGCAATGTGGCAAAGGCCCAAAACCAAGAGATGCGCTACTTTAATAAACCTATGAAGGAAATATCGTATACTCTCGCCGCGACCACTAAAAGTGACATCATTTAAATTAAAAAAAATTTTTTTATCTTAATTTAAATTTCTCTTACAAGGTTGTACAATGTCAATTTCTCTTACAATGGTGTTCAATATCAATTTTGCTCACAAGCGTATACAAAGTTATTTTCTCTTCCAAGGATCTACAATGTAAATTCTCTAAAGAGATATATTTTATCTTAAGGTTGGGATTTTAAATTTGAGTGTAAAGTATCAATGAATCTTAAAAGAGAGTACAGTATCATTATGCCTTACAAGGGTGTACAGTATCATCGTTTCTTACATGAATATACAGTATATCAATTTCGCAAGTAACACAAAACAAAAATGTAAGGTTCATTCACAATTTTCACATTAGATCATCACTTGGAGTAAAAGACTTCACAGATCTTGGATTTTTAAATGTTGAACAAAGATGTAAACAACTGAGACTGAATCTTGCTTATAAACTTTTTAACAACACCTGTCCAACTTACATGAAGGTATTTTTTTATTAAACGTTCATAGAAATAAATCCAGTCTCAAAATTTATGTACCACAGGTTGATGACATTACCGAGAAATTGTTTTATTGTAACTCTATTCAGGACTTGAATATGTTGCCAGATCATATCAAAGCAACATTATATTATAATGTCTTGTAATGCTTACATATAATCTTATCAATCTCAACATAATTCTAATAGGCGAAAAATCTTTAAGAATGATATTTAATTTTGTAAGATGATTTTGTTTAAAATATGTTCCGTTTTATATTTATTGTAAGTTCCTTTAGGAATACTGTTCTTGAAATTTACTTCAGTATGTTTTTTCATGACAAAGTTAAAAGAACATTTATATCTGCCATGTAAGACCCTTTTGTGACATAAATTTTCTACCTTTAACACGGGACCCCGTTGGAAATAAGTTTTTCATGAAAATGAAAAACTTTACGGGTAATCCTGTGTACTCTTTTTATAAAAAATATTGAAGTCAATTTCAAATTTAATGAAATTTTAACTGTGACATAACATCAATTTAGTGCAATATAAATGCAACATCTTAATATTCTTTTACCAGCGATTTTAAGCACTATGTGATATATGGTTTTATTATCATATTTTGTTATGTTTATTACGATGTATTGATGAATTGTGTACAAATAAAGATAAATACATATTCATATCAGTGTGTACAGTACCGATTTCGCTATCAAGTGTGCACAATATCAATGTCTCTTACAAGGGTGTACAGAATCATTATATGTTACAATGGTATACAGCATATTTTCTTTTACACAAGGACGTGCAATATCAATGTCTCTATCAAGGTTGTGAAGTATCATCATATCTTACAAGGATGAACAGTTTTATTATATCTAACAAATTTGAACAGTGTCATTATATCAAAAGTGTTCATTATAAGTTTAAATCAAAAGTTTTACTTATAAGGATGTACAATATCAGTGTCTCTAACAAGGTCGTACAGTATCATTATATCTATCTTACAAAGGTGTACAGTATATAATTCTTTTACAAGGGTTTACAATTTCAATGTCTCAAAAAGAGAAAACAGTATATATGTCATACGGTATCAGCAATTCTTATGTGTGTCTACAATATCAAACCAGAGCCCCAACCAACTTCTACATCTAATTTCGAAAACAAAATTTAAAGAATATATTAAGTGTTTGAAATGTTTATTGGGCATTATTGATGTTGTGTTCTACAGGCGATGTTTTGTGTTTTATGAAATAAAAATGTCGCTGATAAAACCTATCATCTTTACATCAGTTTATACGGTTTGTTGTTATCTCAGGAGTCAGTCATTGTTGCATGCAAATGTCTTGTATTCACTATCAAACTGGATATTATACATATAGCCTATGATGTACTTCGACCTTCTTCCGTATCCCGCTCATTACAATTTCCTGTATTGTTGACAATGCTGTATTCATTGTTATCGCCTGAGACGTGAGTTACATGGTTGACAATGTTGTATTCATTGTCAATGTCGGAAGCCGGACTTACACCGCTGGAAATGCCGTATACATTGTTATTCCCAGGGCCCAGTGTAACACGGTTGACAATGTCGTAATCGTTTTCGAGATTATTCCTACTATAATCAGCGACATTGTATACGTTTCTGTCTTCTTGTTAGCATAATTATTTCCTCCTAAATAGTCATATGTCTTCTCTAAACCAGCAGATGCAACAATTTCGCCACCGGCTTCTTCGGTTTTGAGATGCTCGACATGAACATAATTATAGAGGTTGTTTTCCTCTGGCTGCGATGATTCTTCGCCTGTAAATCTTGTCTCACCCAGACCTCCTTTGTTTTCCGTAATTCTTCGTTGCTTCGAATCTTTCTGTGTGTTTAATTTCCTACAATCAATAAAGCGTGATATTTAATCTCAACTTAGTTTTGTAACACATATATATTATTCGTTTTGAATGCGGATTCTGCTTTTCATACCTTTCTGATATCCTGCATAAAACTGCTGAAATTATAATCTAATTGACTTTGTTAGTATGCGGTATGACATAATATTCATTATTCATTGTTTAGAGTTTTTGAATGCATAAAAACGTGACCAAACAATTAAGCGGCATCGGAAGAAAAAACTCTTATTCGCGAGAAGTCCCGGATTCGAGTCCCAGTATGGATGCCCATTTTTGCACTCGGAATGTCAACCACATATAAGTTGTTCTATATAATGTGATAAATGCACAATGATGTTTGTCAATTAAAACAATAACCTATACGTATGTATTTTCCTGGAAGCAATAAATCTTATATGATATATATTTTGGATGTGTGACACAAACCTTTTTTTTGCACAGTAATATCATGGTAATAATAACGACGATAGTGACTATAGCTATGGTTGTTATGGCAACACTTGCAGCTACAGGGAACATGCTTTCTTCCCCTGTAACAACGAAATACTAGTAAAACTATCCCAATTAACGAAATACAAGAGACTTACATCTAAGTTGCGGTATTTATTTTTAAAATAAAATAAGTTAATGAATTTATTTTCTAGAAATATCCCAAAACTCATTTGTACTAATGATTTAATCGTTCTTCGCAAATCAGCCCTCTATTTTGTTGATGGCAAAGAAAAAAAAGTATTTCAATATGTAATTCTCATTTAGAAAATACATAGATGTTGTACACATATCATGTTGCAATTTGGACAAAAAAATGATTAGATAGTTAGGTGATGTCGAATTGAACAGTTTTGAAGTACCATACAAAATGAAAACGATTAAAATCAAATACAACAGTGTATTTAAACGCTAGTATTATCTGTTTGCTAAGCAGTATTAGATAAATTAAAAGACTATATAACCTTCGTCTATTTCATATAAATGTATTTTATGCTAATTATATGGTATCATAAACCAAAATTTGTGACTGAGTTTTAACTAATTCTCTGACTATTGCAGAGTGTTGTAATTCAGATTAACATTTTCTGATTACCTGGTAATCACCTTATTTCTTACCTGCTGGGGTTGCAGTAGAAGGAGACACAATGTAGACTTCTGCTGCAATATAAGAATATGTGTTATTGATTTGGTCTTTTGTGTTGAAAACAGATCTTAAAAATATAATTTGAACATTTTTTTTAAAAAAAAGTTAAACTTATATGAAACGTATAACATATTGCATTTCTTACATTTATTTCACGTAAAATGTGAAGCGCCGTTTTCTAGATGTATTTTTCTAATGCTAATGCTCAGTTCTATCTAAGACCCAGACTGGAAAGCATATCTTTTTCACAAATATCACTCGGGAATTATTTTATGTCGGTCTGGCAACTACGTGAAAGGATGTTTGATTAACCGTTCGGACACTTGGGTCTCTAATGGATATTCCAGTTCCAAACCTGGTGCAAACAGCGTCATATATTTATGCCTTTATATCTTAAACATTAAACAAATGAAATATTAGCAATATATATTTATGAGCATGAGAGAGAGAGAGAGAGAGAGAGAGAGAGAGACCGACCCTGACATGTGTATTCCACTACAATAACTCCATGGGGAATGACGGTTTTAATGGCACAAATCCTCTTTTTGGCACAATAACTGTCGATCTTTTGTTTCAGGTCACTGTCTTCAAGTTGAATTGAAGGTCTTTTGTATGACACGAATGTGTGGTTGCATGTAAGACTGCCGTTTCGGAATAATACTTTTTCGATTTTAATGAAAGTGTTTCCTTTGCAAACAAGTTTCTTTGGAGGGCATTTACGAAGATTATTGATATCGTAAAAATCATAACTGTATACATATTTCACTTCGAAGTTTGCCCTCGACTGTAAAGCTGGGAAAATAAACAGAACATAAGTATTCTATATAGACGTTTCATTTCTTTCGTTTTAATGTGATAGGATTGAAGTAATATCAACAAGACAAATTCTAGGCTAACATATATTTTTGTATCAATGTATAGTTATACTAGAAGAAAACATACTAGATAATATGACCGCTGACATTTAAAAGTTTAGATGACTGATATAAATGGACATTTCGAGATCGGAAATTCAACAATAATCATGCATGTTTTCTTCATTGCTCAAAATATCTTTAAAGAGATAACTAAATGAGCATTATAATCTCCAAAACATATTTCTCAGATGTTTTTGCTTTATTTCACGACTCACATTTTAGAGAACAAATATTTTACACATGTATTAGTTAAAGCAAACGATTGACATACATGAAATTATTGAAATGCGTTTTAACTACTAACACAAACTGCTCTTTTTTAATATGTGTCTAACCATTATGGCATAACATTTGTACCGTATGTATTTATTGAAAACACATCTTACCCAAACAATAAATACCGGTAAACAATAAAATCCAAAAATTCATATTTGTTTTAATAATGCTTCAACTCGCTATGACTCTTATTGTGTACTCAGAAATACAATGTGTGATGACAGAACAAAAAAAACAACAACAGGAAATTAAACCTAATAAGCATGCTGATAGATCAAGTCTTTACGCTGCAATGTCATGATTTCAAGTTTCAAGTTTTAGCCATACGCGTTTTCTCTTTCATATATGTTTAGCAGTATCAATTCACATCCAGATCTGAAAATACATTATGCGATAATTATTTCTTCTTCTTCCTTTTATTGTTATGACTAGCAATCATTTTCTGATTATTATTATTTTAGACCTTGCGGTCAAAGATTTCCCATGTTCCTGTATTTTTTTGCTGAAGAGACAGCAGAGGAAGAGACAGTAGTTGGATACAAGAGTTGCAAATAGAGCCCTTTGTTCTTTTGCGTGCCCGTTGTATAGCACCGATACATTGAAGACAATTTCCTGGGTAGAACCAGTACTGAGTACTCCGAGTTCCAATAGCAACCCCATTTTACCGAGTGGCAGGCAAGGGGTACATCTGGTACCAATTTCATACGTCTTTGGTTTGACGCGGAGGAAGTGCCCCGGCTGGGATCCGAACCCCAGACCTCCCGGGCGCAAAGCGGACACTCTACCACCGAGCTATTGCGCCGGCTGAGAGCTGGTTGAAGTGTAACATAAAATCTATCATTGTACTAGATAGAAACTAGAGATCTCAGCTTGAGAGTCCGGTTCATGTGTTTCTTGACCAATGATTTAAATTGATAATTACATGTTATTACCATCAGTTATCATCATCATCATCATCACTATGAACTACAATGTACTCAAAATTAAGAAAAAAAAATGTATTCTTTAATGGAACGCTCTTAAATGTGCTTGTGGTTAAATTCGAGTGTGACACTCTTTATATGTCAAAAGTGACGCCTACCGTGTAAATTTCATTTAGCGATATAAACAATCCTACTTTTCTATGCATTGTGAGAGTAAGACTACTAAAAAAGTGCGCTTATTTGAACAACTTAACAAATCTTTTAGAATGAACAAAAACATATGAGAAGATGAATTTTAATATAAGGGTCATCCAGAAATGAATGAGAGTTGCTTAATTACGTAAAAACTACAAGTGTTACTCACAAAATCTCTTCATAGTCCCTCAATATAATTTCCCGCGGATGCTATGGCCCGAACTCCCGTTGCTAGGCAACCTATGTTGATGTCCCTAACGACCGCGTTCATGGCGACATATAGTTCATTCAAATCGTCATATCGGACTCCTCGTAGTGGTTCTTTAAGTTTTGGAAACAGGTCGTAGTCGGGGGGACTTAGGTCTGGCGAATATAGTGGGTGATTAAGAGCTTCCCAGTGGTACCGCTCGAACACGTCCCTAACAACACCGGACTTGTGCGGTGTGGCGTTATAATGCAAAATTAATGGCGTCGCCTGTAAAAGTTCCGGTCGTTTGCGGCGTATCACTGGTCGAAGAATTTTAGTCAAATACCACTCATAGTACTCTTTATTAACCGTGCTTCCATGTGGATTTCTGTGTGTTGTCAAAACGCCGTAAATTTCGTAAGCGAGTATCATTAACATCTTTTGACATTTCATACTGCGGCAATATTTCACAGGTCTTGTCGAGTATGTCATTCAGAGCTTTGGCGTTTCAATTTCACGCTCAAATGACCAGATCCATGTTTCGTCGATAGCAACCACTCTCTAGTATTCAGCATCATTTAACCTTTCTCTGAATATCTATTCAACAATTCAGTGCAAATTTGAACACGTTTGTCTTTTTCAGTTTTTGAGAATGCGTGCGGCACCCACCGCGCGGCGATCTTTCTCATGCCTTAATTCTGTGTCAGAATAACATGAACGGAACTCTTACGTATCCTCGATTCATACGCAATTTTCTCGCATGTAAATCGTCTATCAGAGTTAAGAAGTTGAGCAACAATTTCGGTAATATCGGCGTCTGTAACTGTCACCGGCCTACCGGAGGATGGCTTCTTGTAAGACGCTTGCCGTCCATTACTGAAACCCTTCACCCATCTACAAATAGTGCTAAATCCAACTGCACATGTCGGGTCAACCTCCTGGAGTACATTACTTATTTCAGTCGCTTTCTTTCCGCGCCTACTCTCTATCTAGATAAACACATAAATTTCTTCTCGCGTCAGCGCGAACGCATCGTCCGCCATTGCGTTGTTTGATATGACGTCATCAAAAATTACGTAACGTTAATGCTTATTAACACGTGCGCTTACTCGCAAAGAGTTAATTTAGTTACGTGCCAAGTTTTGTGGCTTTATGTTGTTTCAATCAACTCTCATTCATTTACGGATGACCCTCGTATATCCCAAACTTAACACATTCTGTACAGTTTAGTTCTTTGATTTGAAATTGTTCTAAGACCAACCATTGTACAAAGAAATATCCGTACTAAGCGAGAAGGGTAGTATAAATGATACTAAACATACAATAATGAAGATAGAGATATAGATGAACAAGAAGATAAAAAGAAGAAAATGACAATGATGAAGAATTATAATCCTACTGACAATCAAATAAGTATATTACAAATTATTTGTAAAATGATTCCTTCGATGCTTTTCAGTACTCTGTGCAAACAAACAAAACACCATCTTATTTTTCAGGATAATTCATGTCCGATTCTTTTTTTTTTTCATATGAGCGAAACTCAGGTAATGAAAGGCGATTATAAGAACAAATAAACAAAAACACAGATGAACGGACTGTGAACGACTCGGGACTTTTTTATAATCTTAAAACAAGAAAATAGTTCCAAACAATAGCTGAAAATAACGATTTAATGTGTATGTTTCTCATACATTATCAGTATAACAGTTCATAATACACATTTTCAATCAAGGTTTGTTGCATCAAATACATTTAATCCAGTGTTGGATTCAACACAATAAACATATAAGACTACACGCGCGTGACGCGGAGTGTAATAAAGTGATGCGGGCTGTTAAAATGAAGTTATTTGGAACGTGTTAAGGTGAAGTCCCTGTAAAGGTTCCGCTACATTTCGGACCTCATGGCCTTTTAGGGAGATAACCAAAGTTTCCTAATGCTTTGTTAGAGTACCTTGGTTATCTTGGTAGAGGTTATGTGGTCCAAGACGTAGCGGAACCATTACAGGAACTATTATACGACACCGGAAACAACTGTTAATGCATTATTGTCATGAGATAAAGTGGTTTAATGACAAAAAATGCGAAATGGACCGGATGACGTCTTCGCTTAGCATTTTTTTCACGACGCACACTCTCAGACAACAAAATGAGGAACGCTTGTAGAAATCTATAAGAACTATATGACTCAAATGGTTGTTAATTGATAATACTGAAAAGGCAACGAAATATTCAGTTAGGCTTTTAAGACGTTACTTCGCTTCGGTCCATATTTCTTTCTTAGCCCTTCTGACCAGTTCGAAAACTTGCATATCGCCCTCAGTGCCATAATTATGTTATTTGTTAAATAATATATATTTCATATATCTCAAACCGGTCCGGGTAGCGGAGCTGTTAGAGTTCCCGCCCCGGAATCAGGAATTCGTAGACTCGGTCCCCGGCAGGGACATACCAAAGTCGTTCAGCATATAAGGATAATTTCATGACTAGTTGGTCCGGTGTCAGGATAATGTGAATGGGTGTGGTATCATGCTACGGCGTGATACTTCAGTGATACTGCAATATAATAGCACCATATCTGTTTCAAGTAGAAACAATCTCCAAATGACTGACATGTTGTTGGTGGGACGTTAAACCAAATAACTTCACATATCTTAAATATGCACGATCTAAATTTACATTTACTTCGATAACTTTTATATATTCGGGCTTGAGCAAATACATAAAACTTTAAGTCTGTATAATTCAATTTAAGAACAACGAAGGACTGGTGCACTCATTTTCCCGACACATATGCAATGTATTGACATATACATGATAGGAATATTTTGAATTTAAATACTTTTATCCATAGTTTGCAATATTTTGATCGTTACATGCTGTCCCCAGCACTATTATGTGCACATATTTATTACGTGATTAAAAATAACATTTTGTGAATGAAAGCTGTCCTTCCCCTTATTGCCCTATCCTATTTATTCACTAATTAGATATTTTCTTTTTTTCACAATTACTATAGTTTTAACATTTTATTAAGATGTAGGATATCAGACTCATATACGAGTGGGGAGTAACATTACGTTTATACGCTCACTCAGCCCCTCACCGCGTGGGTTCGAATCCCGGCAGGGTCATTCGGATTTTCATGTGAGGAAGCCTTCCAGCTGGCTTGTGGTAGGTCGGTGGTTCTACCCGGATGCCTCCGTGCATTCGGGGTCTTCCTCCACCTGTAATTAGCTGGACGTCGCTATATGACTGAAATACTGTCGAAGCGACGGTAAACTCAAATAGTCAAGTCAAGTTATTTATTTTTACACACACACACACACACACACACACACACACACACATGGGTTCACTATGTTAAAAAATACTTAGTCTAGCTCTTTCTTTTGTCCTTCTTTATATTTTTTTCTGATATTCTCCTTCCACTGATATCTTACTCTGTTTTCAGTATCATCTTTCCTGTCTTTGTATTTAACAAATAAAACTTGTTTCCCCCTGCTACATGGATATGTACTCAGTTTCCGAATAATGATTACAAGGAAAAATAATATCTATTGTTCTAATGGAGAAAATACAAAAGTTTCCTTATAATGTATATTGTGAATTCGTGTTAAAACCTTATTGTCCAGACTGTAATAAATTTGAAGATGTTGCATGCGTATATAATTGAAGTACATTTGATTTACATATGTATACATATTTATTACATAATTATTAATAACATTTTGTGAATGAAAGTTGTCTTTGCCCTATCCTTTTTATGCCCTAATCGGATATTTTCTTTTTTCACAATTACGTTGTTAAGATAACAGACTCAAATACGACTGTGGAGTAATATTACGTTTATAGAAGAATCATCACTTATAATTTTCAAATCTAATATGTACATAATTATAATATATTTATTTTAACTATGTGAAAAAATTACTAGCTCTTTTTCATGGTCTTATTTTTCCTTTTTTATATTCTTCTACCACTGATATCTTACTCTGTTTTCAGTATCACCCTTTCTGTCTTTGTATTTAACAAATAATAATTGTGTCTTCCTGCTACATGGATATGTTAATGTGTCAACTTTGACTTTACAAGATAGAAAAATATCTAAAGTTTAAATGGAGATGATAGAAAAGTTTCCTTATTATGTATATAATGCAATCCTGTTAAAACCACAATGTCCAGACTGTAATAAACCTTAAGATGTTGCCTGCGTATATAATTGAAGTACTATCGTTTTATAAATAACATACCGTCCCCGGTGGCCTAGTGGAGTGGCAGGTCGTAAGTTCGATCCCTTGTCGCGACATACCATAGTCGTAAAATGGTTCTGCTATAGCTCCCTTGATTGACGTTTAGCATATGAGGGTAGTTCCAGGACTGGTTGGCCCGTCGGAGGGAAAATGTGACTAGGTGTGGTATCATGCCATATATCTACGGCGTGATACTGCGTTGTGGTAGTACTATATATGTCTCAAGTAGACATAGTCTCCAAATGAATTAAATACTCTCGGTGGAACGTTTCACCCGACAAACATAATAACATAAAATAACATAATAATGAATACTGATTCTCTGTAATTGGATGTTCATATCTTTTACAATTTTACATAATCTTTTTTCTCAAGCGTTTACCCATACTTTTCTTAAACATGATTTGATCTTCAAGTTACTTGACTAGCAATACGCACCTGTACAGGCATTTAAATAAAAGGAGTAAATATAACGAGAAAATTTTGGTTGTTTAGTATTCTTTGCAACAATTAGCTAGTTTAATTACATTCAGCTAGAACAAACCTTTTATTTGGTCATAAATATTAGCTAAAAATTGTATATATTGTATCCCCTATTCTGGATGGGAAATTAAATGGTAAAGGCATATATTGTCGTGTAGTTTTTTATCATTGTAGGGTTTGATATATAATTATGAAGTGAATGAGAGAAAGGAAAAATAGATCAATGTAAAATTTGAGAGAGTGATCGAGTAAGAGTTAATTGAAATAAAACAAAAAAACCTAGGTTTAGATGAACACATTTAATTTTTAACACCATTAACTATAATGTGTTACAAAAACTTGTATTTGTGTGAAGTGTAAATTGCATGTATGCCTTTTTCTACAAAAGTGAAAAAAAAAAGATAAAATAATCTGTATCTGCCATTCTGGAGGAGAAACTAAATGATAAGAACATATACTTATTGTTTTTGTACATTTATTTTTTTTATTATTTTCAGTCAGCTGGTTGTTTTTATTAATAGTTTTACTGAACAGATTTGACTATGCAATTTTATTTTGAAACTCAGAAATATTGTTGTCAAATGTATGTTTTTAGTTCGTCGTGATATTCTGGAACTATATTGCAGGACGTGAGCATCACATCATATTACAAATATACATGTACTTTGAAATGAATATTGTGCAAGTTGACTTGAAATACAACCAGAGTTGTGAATTATTCACAATGAAATATTGTGCAATTTGACTTGAAATACAACCAGAGTTGTGAATTATTCACAATGGAATATTGGGCAAGTTGACTTGAAATACAACCAGAATTGTGAATTATTCACAATGGAATATTGTGCAATTTGACTTGAAATACAGCCAGAGTTGTGAATTATTTACAATGAAATATTGTGCAAGTTGACTTGAAATACAACCAGAATTGTGAATATTCACAATGAAATATTGTGCAAATTGACTTGAAATACAAACAGTGTTGTGAATTATTTAAAATGGAATATTTTGCAAGTTGACTTGAAAAACAATCAAAGTTGTGAATTATTTATAATGAAATATTGTACAAGTTGACTTGAAATACAGCCAGAGTTGTGAATTATTTAAAATGAAATATTGTGCAAGTTGACTTGAAATACAACCAGAGTTTTGCGCTTTATTCACACGAGCTTCAGCCCGTATAATAATTTACAGATAGTAAAATAACATAGCTGAACAAATATCACTTACAAGCATAGAAACATATAATTTAAACAAAAAGACTAAGATGGCCCTGAATCGCTCACCTGAGATACATTGCCTTCACTGCTAATTATTGTCCCAAGGTGGGGCCAATTTTAACCCCACGGCCATGATTTGAACAAACTTGGTAAAGGTCTACTAGGCCATGTTCAAACCAAATAAGTAAATTCCAGACCTTGTCGTTTCTGACTACGGTCTTCCGTGGCCGAGAGGGTAAAGTCGCTGACTTTAACACTCATTCAGCCCCTCACCGCGTAGGTTCGAATCCCGGCAGGGTCATTCGGATTTTCATATGAGGAAGCCTTCCAGATGGCTTGCGGTAGGTCGGTGGTTCTACCCGGATGCCTCTGTGCCTTCTGGGTCTTCCTTCAACTGTGGTTAGTTGGACGTCGCTATATGTCTGAAATACTGTCGAAGCGACGGTAAACTCAAATAGACAAGGCAAGTCTAGTCAAGTTGTTTCTGACTTGAAGATGTTTCTAGTTTTTCCTAAACAAGTCTTAACCCCTGCGGCGGGGCCAGTTTTGACCCCAGGGCCATGCTTTGAACAAATTTGGTTGAAGTCTACATAGCCACGTTAATCAACAAATATCTTAACTCTAAGCCTTGTGGTTTCTGACAAGAAGATTTTTCTATTTTTTCTCATATAATTCTTTGGAAAATCAAGTGACCCTGGGACGTGGCCAATTTCGTCCCCAGGGACAGACCTATATACATCACATATTTGTTGTCATCGCATGTATATATTTATTTAAGCTTGTAAACGCAACTATATAACAGCTGAATATATAATAATTGCAGTCTTATCAAAGCTGTACATACATAAAAATAGCAGCAAAACTTTAAAACCAGTATTCGATTAGTAATTTAAGCCGGAAATAAGGGTATATTTGAGTCAGGTGTATTTAAGACCAGGATATATCTCTTAAGTATGGTTATCATGCAATTTTAATTTTATTTCCATGCCTGTATCAGTAAAAGTAGGACCATGAAATACACAGTTCATAAAAATGACATTTTGGGTGTTTAATGTTTTTGATGCTGATATATTGACTGCCTGAAAACATAATGAAAAAAAAGTTTAGTGCAGTTTGCACTGACTACCAGTAACTTCCGGAATATCCTAATAATCAAGAGGACATTTGTCGTTTTTCTGTAACTTTTTATTGTTTCACAATAGTTACACTTGTAGCGACTACAGTAAGTGCGATATACCAATGAGCGACACAGACCTTATAAAATATTTGGAAAAAATATCTAATACGCTGTAACAAGATTGTTCAATTTTAAAATGACAACACCATTGCCATTGTACTGAAATCTAGATTACTACCACATTGAGTCACTCAAAACATATTCATCCCTCGACTCTTATAAAAATGGTATATTTGATAATATATATATTGATAATATATTTATAATACTAATCGGAAAGCCTGGAGGAAACCTACGTGTTTGGATGGGCGACCACTGTACCCTCTCATGCTCGTGACCAGGAATCAAAACCAGGATTCATTAATGAGAAGCGAAGCGCTTTACCACTACGCTATCCAGGCACTCACCACGCTAACCAGGCACCCCCTCCCTCTTTTAGACACAAAACAGCTTATTATTCCAGGAAGAGAACAAATGATACTATGCTCAATATTTCATAATAAAATGACATTGTGTTGTGCAAATGGCAAATAGACTGAATGAATAATAAACAACTTGCCTTATAACACACATCCAGTATTTATGTAATATACATTACTAAGTGTTTTTGCTGTTGTTAAAACTTATTATTTCCCTTTTAATTCACTTGTATTCATGTATTCTTGGTTAGTCCTTGCCTTTTGTGTGCCCTGGACATCATTTGCATTGTATTTATTATCCATCTGGCCAAAACCCTCTACAAGTTTAGATCTAACGTATTCAGTATCCTCATAATGGTCAACTGCATGGTTAGCAACGTCGTATTCATTGCCAACGCCTGAGGCGTGGGTCACACAATCGGCAGTGTTGTATTCATTGCCAACACCGGAGGCGTGGGTCACACAATCGGCAGTGTTGTATTTATTGTCAAGGCCAGAGCCTTGATTCTCATTGTCGGCAATGTTGTAATTATTGTTAATGCCAAAGCCCTTGGCCTCACGATTTGCTATGTCGTATTCATTGTTACTGCCAAAGTCTTGAGCTCCATGACTGACTACGCTGTATTCATCATTTCTGCCAAAGCCTTGTTTTTCATTACTGGTACTGTTGTATTCGTTGTCATTTTCCAGATCATTCCCGCGGTATTTAGCAAGATTGTACACGTTTACAGGCTGACTTTTATGAGCATTGCCGTTTTGTCCTAAATGGTCATAGTTAGTGTCAACCTGTCCAGTGGCAAGGCTGTCGTCACCGCCTCCTTGGTTTCCACGGTAACCATTTTGATCGTAATTTTCATACTGATTGTTTTCGTCTGGTTGTGGTTGTGGGGACTCATCGTCTGCAAATCGTGTCTCGTCTAGTACTCCGTCGTATGCTCTGTTTACTGTAGTATTTGGATGATTGCCGGGTTTCGGTTTGTTTAATTTCCTACAAGACATAATAAAATGATTAATTTAATTAGAGTTGGAAATTATCTTCATTAAACGTTTGTAAGAAGTAAATGATAAAAGGAAACTATTTATAGTTTTTATCGCACTTTTAATTCCAAACTACATTTAGTTAAGTGTAAATAATTGGGGATGGTGTGTCGACCCGACTGTAAATTTTGTCCTTTGGCATTGGGGGCGGGATGCAACACTTTTGATTATCTGAATCATTGCTCTTTAAGGTTACTTTTAAAATCCAGATTTGTAAACTTTTGTGGAGATTTTAAAACAATCCATTAAGTTGAATAGAAGAATCGTTAATATTAAACATCAAGTGTTAAAAGGTGTGTCAAAGCTGGATATATCGTATGTTTTCCTTAGAATAATGTTTTAGTCGTATTTAAATCCTACACAAAAATGAATATATGAACAGATTATATACCATGCTTATGTGTAAGCAACGTACACCTATAAATTAAAGCTGGATCTAGTATAATAAAATTGGATTATCGCAATGTCGTGTGCTCCCTCTCATATATATTTTATTTATCTTTATAGCATGTTGATCTGGTTATCAGATTTATGATTTTGGAAATTCAATTATGATTCGCTTTCCGGGGGCATGCTGTCTATTCTAATATTTGTATGAAGGTGTGTATTAACAAAGTAAAACCAAAATAACGAATCAAGTAAACATGTTTTAAACCATGTGTTACCAACCGTTTCCTGTACACCAACACCATGGCAATGACAATGGCTAGGATAGCTATAGCAACAGTTGGTATGGCAACATTTACAGCCACAGGGAACGTGTCTTCTTCATCTATATGCAAATAAAAATACAATCAGTTGTTTGTTTGATCATTTCATGGTTTAGAAAAACTAGACATTATGCAGTATACGTAACATAATTGTTTCAATAACTGTCAAAATGACTTTTTCCCTATTTTTGAATAACATTTGCTCTTTTAATCAACGTCAGACAATGCCTGTGAAATTAATGACGTTTTCTACATGTATTGCATTTGTTGCTAAAAATACCTACTTTAAAGCGTTTGAACCTAGAGCATTACCGATTTAACTGTATACATCAGGATTGGGAATCATATACGTTTGTGCGCTATGGAGAGACATGCATGTTCTTAGCACAATATCTAAAGACATAAGAAACACTTTCGCACTTGGGTGAGATAGGGTGATTGTGAACGTGGCAAAAGCATGATAAACTCTCTGATCAAAATCAGCCTTAATGCAAAATGCAAAATGTGACTTTCAATTATTGCCTAGTCGAAAATTGAGAATAACAGTGCTTCACAAAAAATGATTGGGTCTAAGTTATGAAATTATAATGCACCCTGATGTTATATACCACATAAATAATCCAGAAAGAAAATATACGCAAATTTTATGACATGTATTGGATATAAATCAGGTAAATTGTTTATCTCTTTTGTAGCCTTTGATCTTGAGTAAAATAATAGCATCCCATATAGTAAAAAAATGTGCCAGATATGAGCTAAAAGGACCAAAGAGTTATAAAATTATTTTCAAGATAATGAACCTTGTGTATGGCATCATATGGGTTCAGTTTATATTGAATATAATCTGTTTGAATATGCAACAATATGAAAATGATGTAAAATTATTTTTCTTATGCATCATTCCTCTTAACCCTTCTCTGAAAAATCGTTTGCAAGGATGGACTGAGAAAAAATACCTAAAATGTTCAATTGTTTCTGCGTGTTTTGAGACGATGTCGACGATGAAGATTGCTGCGTCTCTGCATTTGTCGTTAAAGGCGATGATCCGGTTGATTTGGGTGTCACTGTAGAAGATTGAACAATGGATTCAGACGTCGTGACTATCATTGTAGATGTCATGTTCTCTATATGTGTAGTGGACATGCTGTTTGCTGAACTAGTTGTTGAGGGATCTAAAGTAGATCAGTACATGCAATTATGTAGAAAAAAAGGATCAGCCCAGAAATTGTGATCAGATATCGTGCCCATCCAAGAATATTAGTGGAAGATCTAAGAACTTGTTTTGCAGTTCACCTTTCCAGTTTTAGCTTCAACTTTTTAAGTCATCATGGATAGGTCAGCTGCTCACAAAATTGATCACAAACAAGAGCTGTTGGAACAGTACATTATAAGCATGGCCAGTAAGCAAAACAAAATCACTACTATAGGTAGTTCATATTCATTGAAGGTAGGAGCCAGAATAAAACAAGTAAACTACTGCTTTAAGAATTTGGGTTCAGGCGTTGTAAAGTTATTGACCGGAAACAATAGTTGCTATTTGACTTAATCACACCAAAGTTAGTAGGTGTCATCTAGTAGTTATGGCCCCACCTCCTATCAAGTTTAAGGAATGTTGACTCAAGCTTTCTCATGTAATATCGACCGGAAACAATTTTCACATTCAAGGTCACTGCAACCTTGACCTTTGATCAAAATTAATAATCATGATCCAATACCCTAATTTTGATGAAAAGAGTTCTCGATTTATCGTTCGGAGACAGTCGTCTACAGACGGATGGACTGACCGACAGACCCATTTTCTTCAAAGGGGGAGGACATAACTAAACCACGTGTTTCTTTCGTGTAAACAAAATCAAGCAGTAATTAAGTTCAAGGTCGCTATTAGATATAGCATGTTACATCTGTTTACTCTCAAAGAGTCAGTAAAAAATCACCGGGTGTGGGTTCGATCCCCGACCGCGACATACCAGAGTCGGTGGTGGGCGTTTTAAAATGTAAACATTAATATCGTGACAAAGTTGTACTCTTTTATGCTGAACAGCGGTATGGCATTACATGTACAGTATGACCTTGAAATCAGTCCCTTTGGCCAAGTGATTAAACCATCTGTTTTAGGAAAGATTGGTTTGATCACCGGTTGAAATCGCCATGTATGGTACTGATTAACAGCCCTTTCCTTGTGCCCATCATTCATTAATTTGAAGATACAAAATGTTCGTAGAGCTATATGGTAACTTCATGATTAGACCGTAAAGGTTCACAATTTGATAGTCAGTATGAATAAATTAATGTCTGAAATATGTTGGCTTCTTTAAAAGAAAGGTCAGCCGCTGTTGAATGATATAACTGCATGATTTAGAGCAGGATAATGAACCTGATTCATGGATTTTGTTACAAACAAGTTGTGTTAGTAGAGACAATTATGGGACTGTAAATAACTAGAATCGCAGTTGGACAACTGCCTTCCATGAGAGTAAATATATGTTACTTCTTTGATAAATACTATTGAACCTCACTGAATATTGATTGGCGCGACTCAATATTTTAGTAAATGAACAAAATTAAACTCCAATTTATACAAGGCGTATGCGCAAACATACTGCGTTTCCATTATAATTGTCAAAAACACTCGCACTATGTGGCCGTCCTGAGAGAAAATCTGGTCTGCAGCTTAAGAACTGTTGCGGGAGATAAGATGATCCCTCCCCCCACAATGAGCCAGAAAAAATGCAGGCCCTAAGTAATAGACCTCTTTGTTTAATTTGACCACGCAAACAAAATTGGTAGCAATTTTGGTAAATTGATTGTAATTTATTAATTTAAATTCATTATTATTATTATAGTAACTTTAATAGCAAGATGCTTTGTGAGAATCTGCTTTAATAAGAAAAATTATCTGTATTATGGGAAGTTAAGCAGAAGCATCTTCTTACTGTTTGTAGATATGCATAAAAAACAAACAAACAAAAAACAAACAAAAAACAGCCAGTCACATAGTAGAAACATAAATGACCGAAAAGATAAATGTTTCCATTTAAAGCATGCAAGGAAGAAGCCCGTGTTTGTCAGTGTGAACTTCTTTCAATTTACGTCTAAGGATAAAGCCGAATGGTGACTTTTAATCTGATTACAATAGAACTTACTCACAGACTTTCATGTGTGAACTATTATCATATTCTTTATAATTACTATTCTCTATAGGATCTATCTATTGAGAAATAGATTTTGCATCATATATTGATCCTTCATGACCGTTCCTGGGTTGAACTAATACTTGCACCTAAGAATGTTATGAAAGATTCTTGCGATCAACAGGATTAGAGCACACAACCACTGTCATGTGTTCTACTACATGCATCTGGGTTAAAACAGCCTTTTGTCTGACTTTTAGTATTCATATATACTCACGTTCTGTTATACATTTATAAACAGTCTTAACAGCCCGTTGTTCCTCATCCCTGACTTTAGAGGTATCACATTTTCTTCCTCCATTACAGTGATCTTTCATCAGGTTCGTCCATTCCGTATTCAAGCTGGTCCCATCACAACAATCACAACCGATACAAGTTGATTCATTACCCTTCTCCACCCCCACGACGTTGATGACATATCCGGGACCACATTCAGCATATTCATTGCCACAGTAGTTCGGAAAACTAAACACAACATGTGAGCGGCAGAATTTGGATTCCTTAGTCCAAGTAACTGAAATAAAAAAACCCCCCAAAACAGCGGTATACAAATGCGTTTTAGACCCTTTGAGCGCGCGCGCGCACACACACACACACACACACAGAGCGGGTGACCATGTGTAGTTAGAACCCGTGATAGCATAGGGTTGTTGGTTCGACATATTAAAAGTATTAAAATAGCACTAATGAAATTCCACTGCTTGGCGCTCGGAGTTTACTTCCATGACCAGTTTGTCAGGTTTTACCTAAATAAATGTGATTTGGTTGGTATGTAGAACAATTGCATATGCATTTGTTTCGGTGTAGAATGCATCAGATGAGTGAAATACTGTTAATTGACATTGAAACCAAACAAACAAAACCACACTTCATACGTAAAACACGCTTCATAATATGCAGTATTTTACAATTATATTATTTTCAACTAAGAACACAAATACTTGTGAAATTAATGATAAAGGCTCACCTTTACTGGATAGAACAAAGACAAGAAGCAGTTTTAATATATCCATCTCCATGTTGTGTGTAGAAGATGTTAACGCCATCTGAAAGAGATGATTTAACTTAATTATGATTGACATACAGGTATGCACACCGTCTCACACTACACGTAATACACCGACCCTTGTTAAAGCGGAAGTTTTAAACTCGTTCATATACATAGTATTTAACCAGTGAAACTGTGTATCCAGATACTGCCCCGGTGTAGGGTTAACTTATCACACACACACACACACACACACACACACACACGTTTCTTCACAACAAATAAATATTGTGAATATGTATTCTCTCTAGCTTATCACTATATTTCACCGGGACATAAATGAAGCCCCAGACAGTTCGAGTATAATAAAACAACCTGTAGTTCATTTCCATAGCTGTACACAACAAAATAGGGTCCAGAGAAACAAGATCGTCCGCCTTGTAACCGGAATGTGGTGGATTCGATCCTCGACGTACCAAAAGACGTTGAAATGATACAAGTGTAATTGCCTTGCATGGCAAGCAGCACACAAAGGCAGTGGCCCAGTGTCAGGATAATTCGACAGGGTATTGTGTGCTACTTGCCTACAGTCGTGATATTGCAGTGAGGCAGTGTATGTACCCCGTATACATAAGTTCCTAGAAGACAGAAACAGTTAAACCCAGAAAAACAAAGAAACACGATATAGACAAATGGATATGCATTATCTTAAAATGTATGTCTTGACTTGATTGATATATTCTCTATTGAAAGCAGCTCATCAAAGATGATCATTAACTAAGAATTTGATTTAACTATTTGTGTGTATTACATTTATCAATACCCATCTACAGAGGAATGATCATCCAATGTAACAAAACAAAATCAAAGGACTGAGAGTCCTAAAGTTGCGTTAAGTATAAACTAGAATTATAAAAGAGAAAATCAAGAGGCTTGTAATTTGGAAGATTCCACTTCAAATGGATCTTGCAGCTAATATATTATTTTGCTGTGAGGACCGAACTTATTTCATTAAACTACAGACCTTTATTTGCCAAATACATATTAGATTGACCAAGGCCATATTACATGTCAGAGGTGTGTGGATTGCTGAACTTCATGTATAGCGCTCTGCTGACTTTACGTCACACAATTTCATTCATAGTATTCAATTGATATGTTTTCCTTTCGCATCGATGCAGAGGTATCTTTCGTTGTTTGTCGTGGCAATGTCTATAATAAATTGCTTAACAAATCATATAAAGATGATTGTTGTGCATTTTATTTATGTCAGATATGTAAAAAATGTAAATCATTGTCATGCAAGCATATTTATCTGTTGTTAAACAGGTCCACGTATAACTTGCCCACTAAAGAGCATTGGATTTGGATATCCGGTGCAATCAGTAATAATATACATGTATTGCGTTGGAACGCAATATAACAATCAAAGGACTGAGATTCCTAATGCTGTGTTTATCATAAACTGGAAGTAGTATGGTAGGTGGTGTTGGGGAGAAAACGACTTTACGACTTGGATAGCTTGGATAACTAAAAGCACGCTATGACGTCATCAATCGATACCATAATAACGGACTCACGCGCGGTGCCCGCAGCGCCGTGCATTGGCGTCATCAATCGATACCATAATATCAGACTCACGCGCGGAGCCCGCAGCGCCGTGCTTTGACGTCATCAATCGATACCATAATTATCCAGTTCTTTAACGAGGTAGAAAAACGTAAGCGATTTTTGAATAAAAAGTTCTATGTCGGACCAAGTTTTGTTAAATATATATCGGGTTGCACCGACCCACCCCTTTAACGAGGTCGCGTGATTATTTTAGGGTCACAGTCATTCGGCGTTAAAACATGGACGTTTTACCCGCCCACTTATGCGACGATATATACCATTTCCTAGTAGAAAAACCGTTTATATCTTTGAAACATATTCTCGGATACGTTATACGAAACGCGTAGAAAACCAACGATGAAGACCAAATCGTGTATTAAACGGCGGTTAAGCGAAAAGTCCACTTTCGGACAATTTAAAACGTTTTTATTACGTTTACTCGAAAAATATGGCGCTCATAATGTATAAAACGTATCTTAACAGCAACAAATTAACTACGTTTCCACGAAGTCACTCTTAATTACGTACCTTAGAGAACAGTTAATGAGGGGTCTTTTTTTACAAAATCAATAAAGCATATTGATATTTCTTTTAGCATTAATTATAATTACCTTATATACGTATGCAATGTCGATTATTTACAGCCTCGCGTTTACAGTTGTATACTGTATCAATAAAATCTGGAATCCGCATCCCTTAATTAGAATTTACTCACTATTAGTTCGACTATGGGAAAACGCAGTTTCGCCCGCGGCGATCCTTGTCGACTTCACAATAATATTAATAATTACATGGCCGTAACTGACTCGATGATAAAACTTGTAAACGCGGGTAGGCAGGTAGGGTATTGCGTTATCGATTATTGACATAAAACGAATTTTCTTTTTTCTTTCCTCTCTTCTCTTTATGACCGCGCGCGTGCGTGTGTTTTATCTTTTTTCTCCCTTCCTTTCTCTCACTCTTCATTTCTGGATGCGCTTTTCTATTACGACTTACAATTATTTGATATGTAAACAAATGTCTCACCCGTCCTCGGACGTATAATGATTATTTACTGTATGACTCTGCGTTTACGAATTAAACCGAACATTTTAATCTATATGCGTATTATTGTTATTTTTTCTATCATTTCTCTCTATCTCGTCATATTTCCCCGTAATGCGCGCGTTTTGTACGCGTGTATGTTCTAACGTTCGTTTCTCTATATGCGTATTAATGCTATTTTTTTCTATCATTTCTCTCTTTCTCGTCATATTTCCCCGTAATGCGCGCGTTGTTCTATCGTTTTGTTTTATTTTTTATGTTTCGCCCTCTCTCTCGGCAATATTATTCGTAGGTATTCTTTTATAAAGACTGGAAGTCTAGTAAATATGGCGGAACTACGAGAGTAAAATGAAAAATAAATCATTCAATAATATCATTCGTTTATCGGAATTTCAAATCGGTCTCGCGATCGATTTTTCCATTACGAAGTTCTCCGGGCCTATACACAACGGTCAGAATTCAAACCGACCAATCGTCGAACGCGTCATTGGAACGCATATGTACCCCCCCCCCTTTTCTCTCTCTCTCTCTCTCTCTCTCTCTCTCTCTCTCTTCACGAGTGCGTGCTGCTTAGGATCGGTTTTTCAACGGTTTAACGTAACAAATATGGATGTATACGAAGCTTCGAAAATCGCATAAAATCGTTTGAAAAATCGTTTTTGAACAAAACGTTATTTTTTTTAACGTAGGAATACCTTTATATTTATATCTTAATGCGACCCTCGAGGCGACATATTTCACTGGCTCGTGTCTCTCCTGAACGATTTGAGCGAAATTTGCTAAAACTATGTAGAGAAAGTTGCGAAAATTCCGGGACCCGTGTACGAAAGCCGGTGTATTAAAAAACTACTCTATTTAGGCTATATTTATTTATGAGTATCTTTTCGTTGATAACTTATTTATACATAATTATAGCTCGGTGTTATCCTTTTTGTAGCTTAGTTTATCATTTCTTAAACGTATATGTCTTAATTACGAATAAATTACTTACGTTATCATGAGAACCGTACCATACGATTTTATTTATTCATTTTTTTTGTCAAACGTACGTGGACGAAGTAGTATTAGTAGTAGTTGTTGTTGTTGTTGATGATGATGTTTTTTTATGTTGATATAAATGCGTTTGAATAAATCGAGACTCTGAAGTGTTATCACAACGCTTCTTTACATTTTGTTTTTGTTGTTGTTGTTGTTTATGTAGTAGAGTATTTGTTGTAGTAGTAGTAGTAGAAGTAGTATTAATGTTACGTACTAGGGACAAAATAATCCTCGCATATACACGCACACGCTTAAAATATCGATTTTCCACCTCCATGAAAGCAATCGAGAAATTTATTTATTTATTTATTTATTTATTTATTTATTTATTTATTTATTATTGTCAATCACGCGTGGTTGAAGTATTAGTTATTGTTGTTGCAATGACGATATTCGTTTTAAGTCTAATAATAGTATCGGTTATATATTCGCTGTTTACCAATGAATGAAACGGAACCTTGTGCGCGTACATTTACATAGTAGTAGTAGTAGTAGTAGTTGTTGTTGTTGAACAACTCTGTTCCAAATAAGGACATACCCATCTACTGGGGACATTACACACTCTGTTCAAAATAAGGACAAGAATATTTTGCTGTTCGCATCTATACGGGGGTTGGTTCCCTGATTGCATTATATACGCTATGATCCAACACTTATGTAAGGGACTTTTAAAGACAACTGAATACAGGGCTGTTCACAGGCAAACCTATAGTAAGTAGTATTTTTGTAGGAACAGGCACTATACCGCTCACCTGTTGTTTTTATTGTTCTTTTCTACAGCGCACCTGTTGATGATAAGTAAAAACTGGATTGGTACGCGGTCTGTTTGAATCCTTTTGGGTATCAAAATATTTTGTTACATATTGATATGCATTGATTTTTATTTCAACTGTTTTTTTTTTTTGCCTATTCAAATTTTATTTCAAAAATTTTTTTTTAGTGATTCTGTGACATCAATCTGGCTAATTGTTGGATTTGCAGAGGCAAAATTTTTTTTTTTTTTTTTTTTTTTTTTTTTGATTTGTTAAATTAAAGATTAATAAGTGTATTAGCTGAAATTTCTCCTATGAATTAGCCATAGCGTATCGATAAAACTAATACTATTTTGAAATTTTAAGCTTATATAATATCAAATCTTGTTATCATCTAGAACTTTGTTCTTCCCCATTTTGTTAATATTTTTAAAAATGAAAATTGTTATATTTACAATAGCTTCCTTTTAGGCGGTCCTACTAAAAAGCGCCATCCAGGATTATACGCCATCCAGGGTTCTATAGCGCCACCCGCTTTATTACTGGTCGTATAGGTATAACATTTCACTGGTAGCTTTGTAATAGCATTTTACATCATATGTGCAAACTTCATTGATGTTTAAATCCATTTTCAAAATTCTCTTCAAGATCTCACAGGTGGGGGACTTGACGCCGTCCGAGTTTTGAAGACGCCACCTGTGTTATTTCAAGTCGTATTTGTATGAAATTTCACAAGTTGCTTTAAAATAACATTTTTACAACATCTGTGCTAATTTCATACGAACATTTTATGTTTTTATTGCATATTAGCCTTTTCCTGTTTTCCTCGATCTCGCACCTGTACAGTTTGGTACGGTGCTATTATGCGGATACCAAATCCGGATCTAGTGCTTTCGTGCCATCCGTTATATTTTAAATAAGAAAAAAAGAAAAGAATGAAGAGACTATAACATAAAATTTGTTTAATTCATTTAAATTATTTTTGAAAAAATCCCACCTATACTACGGCGGTCAGACTCAAATAGGAATATACGCTACCCTAGCATCACCGCCCCACCCGGGTTTTTACTACTCCAGTATCATCGTGCCACCCGGGTTTCTATTGGTCATATCAATATGAAAATTTGCCAAAACATAGAGAAGGCAATATCCTAAAATGTGTGTAAAATCTTCATTTCAACTTTTTTTTTTGCTTTATGCATTATATATATATATATATATATATATATGAAATCCTCACATATACCACGGCGGTCGGACTCAAATAGGAATATAGGCTACTCTATAGTTTCATCGCGCCACCCTGGTTATTAAAGGTCATATTTATATAAAATCTTACCAATTAATGGAGAAGAATATAAACTAAAATGTGTGTAAATTTCATTTCAATTTTTTTTTCTTTAAGTGCACTTTAAGGATTTTTCATATCGCACCTTATACGACACCGGTAAGACTCTAATTGGAATATACGCTTCCCTGTATTATCATCGCGCCACCCGGTTTCTACTCGTCATATTTATATAAAAACTTACCAATTCAACTGACATCTCCCAGCAAACCCTTAACAACAACACAGTGTAATTACAGCTCACACCATTTACTTGCTAAATGCTTCATAATGACTCCGATTAAATATTTCTGTAAGTGATTCGACCAGCTATACATGCATGAATAACAAAAGCAATTCACCAAAGAAGCTGTAGATAACCATCTCTTGTAAACAACATATTATTTCCTAACAGTGGGCAAGGAAACTATATTGCATTTCTTTCCGGTTTCAACAACAGCATGTTTTTGTAAATGTTTGTGCCCATCATTTGCATTTTTCGTTTGTTCTGTCAAATCGACAAGGAAGTTGTCATCTGTATACATATAAGGCATCATTATTGTTATTTTACGATGTAGATAAAAAGAACGTCAGCATACCGAATGTCAATAACCAGGTACCGGTCCAATTCGGTACTGAAGTGCCAAATGATTTACTTTTCAAATGAATAATCAATATGTGTGTATCGTATATCAAAGAGATGACGAACTGAATGCGGAAGACCTTTTAACAGAGACCGACTTAGTTAATGAAAAGCTGGTGGTTTTGATGCAGCATTAACGTCATTGAGTGAACCAGAATGGTTTATGAAAAATGGAAAACAACAATGAAGTCTTCATATGCTTGAAGAATATATCATCTACTATTCAGCTATTTTATCTAAATATACGGACAGGCAGAGATCTAAAATAAAATATTTCAGGAAGTTTATCAATACACAAACACATACGCAACAAAGTTAATAACAAAGGCTTCTCGACAATATTAATGAATTGAAACAACAACAAAACGGATATTGGAATCGATCTTATGCAGTATTCTAAATCTGTTGGCACAATTCCTGTAGAACTTAAGAAATTTTACCCATTTTTTCAAAAATCAAAAGGAATTTTTGAAAGGAACAAAAATCGAAGTTACTATAGAGACATAAGTTTTGATACCCTTCTCAAATCAAATCTCTAAGTAATGAGGCTGATAGTGATTGCAGAATAAATAAGCGTGACGGAAAAAAGTGACAGGTAGAAAAAAGGGAATAGCTATAAGATGGTGATGCAAGAGTTATGGAACTTGTGCATGACAATTCGTCTTGTCAAGCTCTGTTCAACAGTCAAATTTCACATCAATAGCATGAGTAGAGCAAGAGTTATTACAGAATAAAAACAGGTGACAGAAAAAAACACATGCAGAAAGACGACACAGAAGTGTTTACCCTGTGTACCCTCTGTTACAGCAGGTGACACAAAAAGTGTTAAGCTTTCCTTAAAGTTTGTATAGTTATTTATCTTATAAATAACGCTAAGTTAAATAACAAATATGTTACCTAGAATAATATCAAAACCACTCGGTAAAAGTCTTTTAAATTTGGCTAGATCAACCAATATGCCTCTTCGAAATTTAGGTAAACTTTGAAATGAATCTCTGAATAATGGATATTTTAGCGACACTTGTATAAGCACCGTATCCTGATAATGGTTAAAGCAGTCTTTAAAATGGGTTGGGTAGGGTGGCAATTTATTACGCATTTCAAATAGTTTGAGTCAAAGCAATAATTTAACATGTAAGGTTTGTTTGCCGAATTTTTTTTTTTTTTTTTTTTAACGACAATCAATAACAACAGAGTTTCCATAAAAAGATAAAACATAGTATTTTGAATTCCTTTTTTTCAAAAAAGTTTCATGTCCGAGCTTTAAATAAGAAAAATGTCCATAAGTCCAAAACCGGAGTGTACATTTTGTTTATATTTTTCGTACAGGTGTCCACTTAGGCATACACCACTAGTTAAGACTAAATTTGAGATGGAAAATTATTTAACAAAGACGCATGACATTTTTGTAAACTGTAATGCAAAAATTCTTATAAGAAAGTATAACAAACTTTAGCAGTGTTTGAAAAAAGGTCTTAAATCAGACCAGATTTTCTTAAATTTTCAAGTTTGATTTACACAACTGTTGTTCAGCAGTTTAGAAAAATAATATTTTAAAATATATATATATATCAACAACAAGTAACTATGTTTCTATAGAATAATTATAAAAAAAAACCTTCTTTTTATATAATAGAGAACAGTTTATATGAATTCTCCCTAACCCTTTACAAACTTAATTAAACTTATCATTACTAAATAAATAACGTTTTAATATCTTATACTGGATCTGATATAGACATTAATGAATCAATATACATAAATATATATCTGTTAAAACTACTTGTATTAAATGAACAGGACGATGAAATGTAAACTTATACTCTCGTTTCATATGTCCATTTTGTATAAACTCATCTTTATAAGTGTATATTGTATTGAGAGTGTGGCTAAAACCTGAAAAGAAAAAAAAATCTGAAACAATCATTGTTTATTTTTCTGTTCTCCAAAGTGCCCATTATGGCCCCACTTCTGACCTGATTGGATATATAAATATGCCTTTGTTCTGTATGTATATTAGGGTATTAACTCAACAGCTGGTTGTTGGGCGGCAAACATGCAGGGACCAGACTATATATCGGTTATTGCTATTGCCTTGTATTGACCGGTTGAGACTAGAAATGTATTTATAGATCAAGACATAGAGACTACCTCTAACCAATACCTGGAAGGATAAAAATAATGTGTCTGCTTAAACATTTCAGCGACATTATTTCAGTTATATTTTTTTGACATATAAAGTGTTTTCTCACTGCGATATCACGCCGAAGATACGTGATATGATACTACACTACAAAATCACAAAGGAGACGGTTATGATAAGCTCTAACAACTCGGCCACCTGGGCCGGTTAAGAATAAAGTATTGCTGACAGTGTCATCCTGTTGTTGAAAGTCAAGCCAAAATGTGCATTCATGCTTGCACCATGATCAACTGAGCACGTACTTGTTTATGCATTCTGGATACACATTTCCATGAACAAATAAGGAAAACTTTGTTTTGTAAGCTTTTTCTCGTAATTCATCGCATTGGGCGTGATTTTTTTCCCATTTAGGTGTTATATTTCATAAAAATGAATTCGGGTAAACGTTTCCCTAAATGTTGGTGTCACAGTTTATATCTTTCATAAAATGCAACCCTTTTAAGTATAGTTCATCATATCAATGTACTAGATAGTATCTCTGAAATATTTTCCTACAGGTTTGTGACAGGTTTCCTATTTTTACAAAGTGCAATGTGTCCTTCACATTTGAGATGAATAATTACCTTATATAGATGAAGTAAATATTTTCCTGGAATATATCAAACGAATTAATATTTTTTTTTTTTCGTTTTACAACCCGCGCTGGTGAATGTTTGGAACGTCGTTTTCTTTTTCAAAAACCTTTAACGACACTAATGCCTTTACATTATTTATCCATACATATTCTGAAAGAACATAGTTTCCAGTTTCCAAAAATAGCAGTTTTAAGAAAATCATTGGGTGGCTGTTTATATTAATTACATGAACTTAATAGCCTAAAGCAATGTTATATATAATCAACTTGATTTAAATATACGTGATAAATGTAACCTATTTGACAGTTTAGTTCAGGCTCAGTTCCAAATTATGGCTCTGAAGTCTTTGGGTAGCAAGATATATTGAACAAGTGCATGTAATTTTTTTAAGAAAAATACTTTCGGTCAGAAAAAGTACTAATCTTGAATGCCTATACGACGAATTAGGACGATATCGACGAAAATAATTAGACACTTTAAAATATTCGTATAATATATTATCAATGGATGAGGCCTTATTGGAGCCGAGCTTTTTAAAAGCATTAACACTTTCTTCATCAGAGATTTGTCGGTCAAGTGACTCAAACGTAACATGTTCTGAACCAGAATTGTTATCTCTGACATAATCAGCTTATTTTCTATCTACGTCACCTCCCTCACTTGACATGAGTTTACAAAAATAATCCATACATTCGTCGTTGGATATTGGATCCCCTACATTATTTTGTTTGGGTTGTCGGAATATTTTCCAGAATTCTTTTGGTGATTTTTTTCTAAGATCATTCATTTTTCTACTTCTTGTATAATTAAAAGCTTTTTTTGATTTCCTGCATTGGTATTTGTAACCCTTTTTTGCCTGAATTAATATAACCTTATCGTTTTCTGACAGTGTAAAATTAAATTGTTCGACAGCATTTTTATGAATATCATATTTCCGTTTGCATTCATCATCATACCATTCATTTGAAATTTATCATCAATGACACAGGTCTTTGGTTTACGCGATGATTTTTCAAAGTATTTACGTCCATAGTTACATAGGAAATCTGTCAAGATAGAAGTAAGGCTGTCTACATTACCACCGCGTTAATTTCCGAGTTCAAATTATGTATTAAAGTGTGATAATTATTTGATACATCAAACTAAAAAGCTTCACTGAAATTTAAATCCCACTGTCAGGACATGAAACTTTTAAAACATATTTTGCATGTTACAGGGTAAAATAAATGTGCAGCCTGACTCGGCAAATTTCAATATTGATATGACCAATAGAAACCCAGATGTCGCGGTGTTTCTATGGTAGCTTATATTCATACTTGAGTCTGACCGCTGTGGTATAGGGTGGGATTTTAAAAAAAGTGCACTTAAGAATAAAATATTGAAATGACATTTACACACATTTTAGGATACAGTTTTCTCTATGTTTTGGCAAATTTTCATATTGATATGACCAATAGAAACCCGGGTGGCGCGATGATACTGGAGTAGTAAAAACTCGGGTGGCGCGATGGTACTATAAAATAGCGTATATTCCTATTTGAGTCTGACCGCCGTAGTATAGGTGGTGATTTTAAAAACAATTTAAATGAATTTAACACATATAATGTTATAGTTTCTTTCTTTTTTAAAATAAACCGGTATGCACGAACACACTAGATCCGGATTTGGTTTCCGCATAATAGCACCGTACCAAGCTTTACAGGTGCGAGATCCGCGAGATCGTGGAAAACAGGAAAAAGGGTAATATGCAATAAAAACATAAAATTTTTGAATGAAATTTGCACAAATGTTGTAAAATGTTCTTTTAAAGCAACTTGTGAAATTTCATACAAATACGACTTCAAATAACACGGGTGGCGTCTTCAAACCCCAGACGGCGTCAAGTCCCCCACCGGTGAGATCTTGAAGTGAGTTTTGAAAATGGATTTAAACATAAAAAAAATAAGATATATCAATGAAATTTGATGTAAAATGCTATTATAAAGCTACTGGTGAAACTTTATACCTATACGACCAGTAATAAAGCGGGTGGCGCTATAGAACCCTGGATGGCGCATGGATGGCGCTTTTTAGTAGGACCCCTTTTAAGTGTCTCAGGATTTTAAAGAAAATCAAAAACTCCTGCTTATTTATAGAATATCTCCTGATTATAGAATATTATTAGTAAAATATGCATATATTGTTCTCCTGAAAGCTAATCTCTACTGAGATCCGCTCCGGTTATTTTTTTTAATTTTTTTTTTCGTATTGGCTTCCACTCCAGTGAATCTCAGTAGATATTACTGAACAGCTAGAGAAAAACTCGACACGCACCTTACTTACCTATCAGTTTCTTATTTAAAAACTTATGAAAGCTTCAAATACCAAAATGGCAGATCTAACAGTTGGTAATGAAATATATAACACACTGTTACACCGAAAATATTTTGCTAACCTTTAGGATCTACAATTATGAGCTACTTTCAAACTTCAGTAAGTCAGACATCTTGTCATGCTGGTTTATTTTCCGGGGAACAGTATTAAACTAGGTAACTTGATTTGTGTATAAATCTGATGAAACTAAAGGTGTTTATAATTCAATTAAGACAAGGTGTCCATTGCAGAGATCAATGGTAATTATGTAAATTGATTAATATATTTTGATTAAAACACCAAACAATATACGAAAGAGTTGTATAATATATAATTCAACACCCCATCAGTATCCATCAATCAAAAAAACAAAATAACAAAACACAAAAAAACAAAAAAAACAAAAAAAACAATGGTAATAAATTTTTTGAGAATTTTGAAACTTATTATTTGATATATATAAAACAAACAACAACAAAATAAAATGTCCATGTAAAAAAAATAGATCATAAATTACATAGCTTGACTAAAAAATAATATATTAAAATATCAAAAGTGAATTTTTTTTTTAGTAAATTTTGACTTCAAATTTGGGTACTTGTTTGACCTAAAAATATGGGTAAGTTTTGGTTTAGATACGTTTTGACCCGCTCTCATGTCTAATATCTTGATTATAAAACTTTACAAAAAAATTAAATAAAAAAAAATGATGATGATCACATGTGAGATTACACAAGTGATCATCATCATTTTAATGTGCAATTTTGACAATTTAAGATCGTTATTTCAATTATTTTAAAGTAAGTAGAGAGAAAAGTACGTTTCCTTTGGGAGTTGAAAAGGGTCATTGGCGAATGGGAACGGGTCCGAACAGGTCCTTTTATCGGACCCGTTAAAGAAAGTTAAATTTCAAATACACTTATTTTGAGAGGTTAAATGTGTTTTTTTATAATCAACAATTGAAGTTATTGTCCTTATGTTGTATAAATATGTAGAAAATAATCTCTTCGCCATGAAGTAGTATGCATGTAGCGGTCCAAAAAGTTTAACCTGAATGCCCGCGAAAACATGTGACATTTTCAATCTGAACATGTCAAGCAGAGGTTAATAAATTAAATTCCATTTAAACGCAACATTCATTGATTTTAATTATCAAATAAACATTTCTGGAAATACAAATTACAAATATACCTGTAAAAACGGTATCTCTGTTGGCGCGAAGCCAAATGAGGACAGGAGGTGGGTCGTAATCTCGAAACCAAAATATTAGTAATTTCTGGAGTCGGCTGATACCTCCCACTGAGGACTCATCATAATTTCATTTTTATTTCACGTTTTGTGAAGAAATAAGCATTTTGAGATGGTTAGAGATTATTGCCAAATGAGCCGTCCTCATTTGAAAATGGTGCCCTCAATTGTTGCTGTTATTAGAAGTTTGTGTCCACATTTGACGGTGCTTACACCCTCACTCACTCACTTACTCACTTACTCACTCACTCACGCACTCAATTACTCGCTCAATTACTCATTTACGCACTCAATTACCCATTTACTCACTCACTTACTCACCGATTCACTCAATTACTCATTTACTCACTCGGTTACTCACTTAATCACAATATTACTCACTTACTCACTCAGGTGGTGGTGGTGGAGGTGGTGGTGGCAGGTGGAGGTGGTGGTGGTGGTGGGGTGGTAGTGGAGGTGGTGGTGGTGGTGGAGGTTGGAGGTGGTGGGGAGGTGGAGGTGGTGGTGGAGATGGTGGTGGAGGTGGAGGTGGTGGAGGGTGGAGGCAGTGTTGAGTGAGTAATTGAAATTGAGAAATTGATGAGTAAGGTGAGTAAATGATAATTGAGTGAGTAATTGAAATGAGTGAGTAACTGAGTGAATGAGTAACTGTGTGATTAAATGAATAATTGAGTGAGTTAGTGAGTAATTGAGTGAGTAACTGAGTGAATTGCGTGAGTAATTGAGCGAGTAATTGAGTGAGTAAATGAGTAATTGAGCGAGTAATTGAGTGAGTAATGAGTAATTGAATAATTGCGTGAGTGAGTAAGTGAGTAACTGAGTGAGTAAATGAGTAATTGAGTTAGTCGGTGAGTGAGTAAGTGAGTAACTGAGTGAGTGATTGAGTGAGTAAGTGAGTAATATTGTGAGTAAGTGAGTAACCGAGTGAGTAAATGAGTAATTGAGTGAATCGGTGAGTAAGTGAGTGAGTAAATGAGTAATTGAGTGAGTAAATGAGTAATTGAGCGAGTAATTGAGTGCGTGAGTGAGTGAGTAAGTGAGTAATTGAGTGAGTGAGTGAGTAACTGAGTGAGTGAGTGAGTGAGTGAGTGAGTGAGTGAGTGAGTGAGTGAGTGAGTGAGTGAGTGAGTGAGTGAGTGAGTGAGTGAGTGAGTGAGTGATATGAAATTATAAACATGACAAGATGTGTTCGGAAAACACTTTGCCCCTTTCTGAGAATGCAATAGAAAAATAAAGGGAGATAATTTTAAAATAGTAGCTGCACTGCTTCAACTTGCTATCATATTATGTTTCAAGTTTCTAGTCCTTAAATTGTTTTGTTTATGAGTTTTGCTCCCAACAAATTTTTTTTCAAGTATATAGTAAATAAGTTATTATCTAGAGAGAAATTCATTGTAACATTTAATAAGGGGAGATAATTAGAAAATTAATCACGGTAGAGTTACGATTTTTGGTTATTGCAATTCCCAATCTCACAATCTATTTATATTTAAAGTTTCCAGTCAATAAACTTTAAATGGTTTATAAGTTATGCTCCCGACTAAAATTGAAAAAAAAAAAAAAAAAAAAAAAAAAAAAAAGGAAGGTAAATAAAACTTGGACCAGATAGAGTTATGGTTCTTAGTCACTGCTGCAGCTATCTTCGCATTCTAGTTTTTTTTTGTTTTGTTTGTTTTTATTTCAAATCAATTGCTTGTGTAATATACCAGAAAATAAATAAATATCTCGATTGCTTTTACGGAGAAGTGTGCGTGTATATGCGAGAATTATTTTGCCCCAAGGACGTAACATTACTACTACTACTTCTATTACCACTACTACTACTAATACTACCACTTCTATTACTACTACTAATATTACTTTATTACATAAACAACAAAAACAAAATGTAAAGAAGCGTTGTGACAACACCCCAGAGTTTCGATTTATTCAAACGCATTAATATCAACATAAAAAACATCATCATCAACAACAACAACTACTACTACTACTACTACTATGTAAATGTACGCGCACAAGGTTCCGTTTCATTCATTGGTAAACAGCGAATATATAACCGATACTATTATTAGACTTAAAACGAATATCGTCATTGCAACAACAATAACTAATACTTCAACCACGCGTGATTGACAATAATAAATAAATAAATAAATAAATAAATAAATAAATAAATAAATAAATAAATTTCTCGATTGCTTTCATGGAGGTGGAAAATCGATATTTTAAGCGTGTGCGTGTATATGCGAGGATTATTTTGTCCCTAGTACGTAACATTAATACTACTTCTACTACTACTACTACAACAAATACTCTACTACATAAACAACAACAACAACAAAAACAAAATGTAAAGAAGCGTTGTGATAACACTTCAGAGTCTCGATTTATTCAAACGCATTTATATCAACATAAAAAAACATCATCATCAACAACAACAACAACTACTACTACTACTACTTCGTCCACGTACGTTTGACAAAAAAAGAAAAAAGTATAAGGAACTATTCAGTTTAAGAAATGATAAACTAAGCTACAAAAAGGATAACACCGAGCTATAATTATGTATGAATAAGTTATCAACGAAAAGATACTCATAAATAAATATAGCCTAAATAGAGTAGTTTTTTAATACACCGGCTTTCGTACACGGGTCCCGGAATTTTCGCAACTTTCTCTACATAGTTTTAGCAAATTTCGCTCAAATCGTTCAGGAGAGACACGAGCCAGTGAAATATGTCGCCTCGAGGGTCGCATTAAGATATAAATATAAAGGTATTCCTACGTTAAAAAAAATAACGTTTTGTTCAAAAACGATTTTTCAAACGATTTTATGCGATTTTCGAAGCTTCGTATACATCCATATTTGTTACGTTAAACCGTTGAAAAACCGATCCTAAGCAGCACGCACTCGTGAAGAGAGAGAGAGAGAGAGAGAGAGAGAGAGAGAGAGAGAAGAAAAGGGGGGGGGGGTACATATGCGTTCCAATGACGCGTTCGACGATTGGTCGGTTTGAATTCTGACCGTTGTGTATAGGCCCGGAGAACTTCGTAATGGAAAAATCGATCGCGAGACCGATTTGAAATTCCGATAAACGAATGATATTATTGAATGATTTATTTTTCATTTTACTCTCGTAGTTCCGCCATATTTACTAGACTTCCAGTCTTTATAAAAGAATACCTACGAATAATATTGCCGAGAGAGAGGGCGAAACATAAAAAATAAAAACAAAACGATAGAACAACGCGCGCATTACGGGGAAATATGACGAGAAAGAGAGAAATGATAGAAAAAAATAGCATTAATACGCATATTAGAGAAACGAACGTTAGAACATACACGCGTACAAAACGCGCGCATTACGGGGAAATATGACGAGATAGAGAGAAATGATAGAAAAAATAACAATAATACGCATATAGATTAAAATGTTCGGTTTAATTCGTAAACGCAGAGTCATACAGTAAATAATCATTATACGTCCGAGGACGGGTGAGACATTTGTTTACATATCGAATAATTGTAAGTCGTAATAGAAAAGCGCATCCAGAAATGAAGAGTGAGAGAAAGGAAGGGAGAAAAAAAGATAAAACACACGCACGCGCGCGGTCATAAAGAGAAGAGAGGAAAGAAAAAAGAAAATTCGTTTTATGTCAATAATCGATAACGCAATACCCTACCTGCCTACCCGCGTTTACAAGTTTTATCATCGAGTCAGTTACGGCCATGTAATTATTAATATTATTGTGAAGTCGACAAGGATCGCCGCAGGCGAAACTGCGTTTTCCCATAGTCGAACTAATAGTGAGTAAATTCTAATTAAGGGATGCGGATTCCAGATTTTATTGACACAGTATACAATTGTAAACGCGAGGTTGTACATAATCGACATTGCATACGTATATAAGGTAATTATAATTAATGCTAAAAGAAATATCAATATGCTTTATTGATTTTGTAAAAAAAAGACCCCTCATTAACTATTCTCTAATGAATGTAACTAAGAGTGATTTCGTGAAAACGTAGTTATTCTGTTGCTGTTAAGACACATTTTATGCATTATGAGCGCCATATTTTTCGAGTAAACGCATTAAAAACGTTTTAAATTGTCCGAAAGTGGACTTTTCGCTTAACCGCCGTTTAATACACGATTTGGTCGTCATCGTTGGTTTTCTACACGTTTCGTATAACGCCATTTTGTACATCTCGTATCCGAGAATATGTTTCAAAGATATAAACGGTTTTTCTACTAGGAAATGGTATATATCGTCGCATACGTGGGCGGGTAAAACGTCCATGTTTTAACGCCGAATGACGGTGACCCTGAAAAAGTCACGTGACCTCGTTAAAGGGGTCGGAGCTGCAACCCGATATATTTAACAAAACTTGGTCCGACATAGAACTTTTTATTCAAAAATCGCTTACGTTTTTCTTCGCGATTAATTAATCCTGGTTAAAGAACTGGGTAAGTGTATCTAAAATTGCCAGACTGATATCAGGCATTCGCACATGCTTTTACATTTTCAGTTTTTTTTTTTGTACGTTTGACTTATAATTGACGAGTATATAACCCCTGAAAATGAAGATAATATTTGTAGATGGATGTTTCTAGGATACGACAGCCAGGCGTGCGTTCAGTATGCCAAACCGTATGCAACCGTACGCTTACAATTAGCTATGAAACTATCTCACTGTCATAAACCACGATGTTGACGTAAAACCATGTACAGCATAAGGAGCACGTGAACAGCATACTATAAGGTCTTAAGACAACTCCATAGCTGAATGTAAGCAACCGGTTGCATACGGTTTGGCATACTGAACGCACGCCTGATATGCACAACTTTCTTGTCACGGCTGAATCCCGGGTTGTAGATATACGTATGCTTTGGCAAGTATTTGGATTATAGATGAAACTTACTACAGCAAGCAGACATTAGAGGATATTATGATTTCACGCAAATATATAATCTATGCTTCAACTTGATGTTCTGACATTGTGAATTATTTTTAGAAGATTTTACACTGACATGGATAAATCTGTTTTATCAATTTGAAATCTTGCCATTAGATACAAGCAACAATGGTGGACGAACCAGCATATAATATTAAATATAGTTACTGTGGAATCTTTAATTTTCGTAGGACACTAATTGTCGCCGATTTCGTGGTGGGTTTTATCCACGAATATTTAACCCCACGAAAAATTGTCTCTTATATATACCTCACGTTTTCTAGAACATAGATACACCAATAAATGTACCAACAAAATTCCCTTAGGTACATAATCAACGAAATTTAATGTCTACGAAAATTAATGATTTTATAGTATAGTGTGTTTTGCTTTGGGTAAACAAAAGGAAGAATGCTTCACAAGTACTGTTAATACACTCAAATTGACAATAACAAAGATTATAATATTGTGTAAGTGGTACACTTGAAAATATCAAAGATGAATGAGTAGCTAATCGCTTCAGAATGAAGTACCATTAACATAAAATAAAGAAATATAGGTCGCTAACAGAAAAATAAAAAAGAAAACCTTTGAAGCTCATACAGTTTGGAATACATTCGCGGCGAAAGATTTTGTTTTGTTTGCTTGTTGGATTTAACGTCCCGCCGAAAGTATTTAAGTAATTTGGAGACTATGTCTACTTTATACAGAAAAAGTGCTGCCACACTGCAGTATCACACCGTAGACATGTGGCATGATACCACACCCGGTCACATTATCCTGACACCGTGCAAACCAGTCCTGGAACTATCCTTATATGCGGAGCACCGAGCAGGAAAATACCAATGATGTTAGATATTCTTTTATCCCTATAGCTGTTACTTCGTTTCTCTCTCTCTCTCTCTCCCTCTCTCTCTCTATATATATATATATAATATATATACATGTATATATATATATTAGTGACCTAAGCTTAAGGTTGTGCTCATCTCAATGTGAAACCTTCATTTTCCTATGACGTGTCAGCCATGCTTTCAACTTCATCCAAGTAAGAAATAGAAGAGCATATATAGTTTTACTAACATGATTTGCTTCTATATTCCGTATAATTATATAGGAAGCATATGTGACTTTTAAGTGATTTCTATGATTAAAACAAACCTCATGTTCGGCTGCTTACAATAAGTACCCCTCCTCTCTCTCTTTCTCTCTCTCTCTCTGTTATGCTCATTTTCCCACAGTTTATATGGTTTCTTTTATAATTGTTTAGCAGAAAATATGTATTTAATAAAAAAGTGAAAAATATAAACTGTTGTAACATAAGAATAGATTTTAAGAAGGTGTCAGCACGGTTTCCAATTGTTATATTTAGATATGCATTTAGTTTATTGTCGTTGCAACTGTTACTATTATCCAGGCCAGTATACATTTCGTGATTCTTGCTACCTACTTATTATATAATCTAGTCATCATTGTATCATAATGTATCAAATGTTATTCGTATGCAAATTAAATAATTATCCGTTTGACTGTATTGTTTACTCTACATGATCTAGATCAAATCCTCACGATGTTTATAAAATATGTGGGTTATGTACGGTGGTATAGAGGTGACACGCACTTCTCTTTTTTATGTCGAGGAAACGAGGTAATAAGTCGAGGGAACGAATTATTATCTCGAGGGATCGAGATAATAACTCGAGGGAACGAGTTAATTATCTCGAGGGAACGACTTATTATCTCGAAGGAATGAGATAATAAGTCGATGGAACGAGATAATAAGTCAATGAAACGAGAAACGTTCCCTGGACTTATTATCTTGTTCTTCGACATAAAAAATAGTTGTAGTGCATGTCACCTCTATGCCATCGTAGTTATGCTATGATTGTTATCAGATTATGTTACCTTGGTGAACCGCACATGCGGTAAAGTTAAAATTAATTCCGACTGTATATATTTATATTTGTCATTGACTTCGTACATGTAATAGAAATATGTGTATGGTACGGAGTTAATTCGAAATAATGAAATATTTATTGTAATAGTATCTTACCTTACATTAAAATGATTCTCGAACCATCTACCAAAACTATAGTTCAAAATATTACAAACTATTGGAATATAAATATCTAAACTTCCGCGAAGTTACAGTTTGCAAAATAAATATGTATATAGTCATGGATACATACGATATTGGAGAAAATATTCACTTGCAAGAACTTCAATGAACACCAGACTCCGCTGTCAAATACAGCATCCTTGGTTTATCCAGTATGAAACTAGATGCTCGGTATGAACGCCGCTATCGGCCTTACGAGTGATCAAGGCTATATATTGAGGAAGTTAATATGAAATGCACGATGTGTAACGACACACTCTTGGGTTGCTATAGTTTCACAAGGATAAAATCTACGTAGTTATGTTTGTATCTAAAATATATAAAAAAACTACAAGTGCCACCAGAGATAAAAAAAAATGTTGAAGAAAACTGTCCTTTTGCAGTTTCAAAGTGCTGTCGGTACAGATGAAGTATGTCACGTGAGTTGTCATTTATCAAGCCAATGGTGGATGTATAGATTTTTAACTGAAAGGGGGGGTGGGGTTGGGCATAAACCTTATTTTGAGAAAGATTTTTTTTCAAACAAAATAAATAAATAAATAAAGAATAAGATGGGGTCTATCATATGAGGTTTATTGCAAGGTTTGGGGATAAAAGCTTGAGTCTGGCTACTACATATTCTAATTACCCTGCGTTTCTTTTTCCTTTTATTATATGAATTACTTACACCTATACAAAACCTGAAAAGGGATACAGAGAGATGAAAATATATAAACAAATACACATTCATATAATACTGTAAGCAAACTAGCTATGGAAAACGACTTGATATAATTTTATTTATACGTTTACTTAGAATAGTATTTCATTAACCGTCCCCGGTGGCCGATTGGTTAGAGCGTCCGCCTCGGGAGCGGGAGGTCGTAGGTTCGATCCACGGCCGCGACATACCAAAGTCGTAAAAATGGTACTGTTACTGTTATATCTCCCTTGCTTTTACATATTTATGTACATTAATGCCTTTCAAAAGTTATCTGCAACTATATATATATAACTGTACTTTATTTTAGTTGTTCAAGCATTGAGAAGCATACTTTAAATAAATAGTCTACTTGATTTTTAAATTTCAATTATGTTATCACTTTTAATTATTTCAATAATTTATACATATTTGGTCTCTACCTGAAAAAGGGATATACATATTATGTAACGCATTATGTTATTTACATACACACACAAAATTGCGCGCATCCTCTTAAACTTTACACTTCATACTAAAGAATATGTATAATTATATATAATTTAGTTGTTTAAGTATTGAGAAGCATTCCTAACTTTAAATCCTTCCAAATTGAAAATACAAACATTTAGTTTTTAAATTACATTTGTATCATCACTTTAAATTAATTCAATAATTATATATTTTGGTCTGTACCTGGAATATAAAAGATACATATTGCATAACTCATTGATACATATTGCATAACTCATTATATAATTTATTTTCTTATACAAAATATATCATTATATAAATATTCATCATCTCAAATTTATATATATAAAGAATCGCATAATCGCATATTTAATGGAGTTGAATTTGGTTTTTCCCACCTCCCCGTTTCTATTGATAATAACCTTTGTGATTTAAATCTAAGTTTTGTAAATGCTTTTCTAATTTCAGCAATACTGTATCTAACAAAATTTGGGTGAAATTGAAAATATGACAATGTATAAAAAAACCTCTACTTGATATATATACATGTATATATATTTTAATTTTAGAGGAATTGGCCTTGCAATCTTTGTTAAAAAGTGGTAAGAAAAATAATAATATTTCTCATTACCCGAGAAAACCACATTATATAGACCTCAAATGCGTAATAATTTTTTTTGTATAGGGTGATCATCTAAGGCAATATCTAACATACAGTTTGTACACCTTTTAGTATATTTTCCGTCCGAGTGTATAACAATCTGGTGCAATGAAATAACGATTACATTGAAGAGGTATTCTTCCTAGTTCTCCGTATACAATGACGATAGGTGTTGCTGTTTCAACTCCTAGAATTGATTTTGACAACTGCAAATAGTTCCTTGCTACAGCATTTCGTTTTATAAACCCCCAAACCTGACTGCAATAATTATAGAAAATTGACGAAATTAATAGCGATGTAAATCTCTCTCTCTCTCTCTCTCATTTCATTTTCATCTTTATTTATAAACCTCACCCGTGATTCAAGTGTCAGATACACAGAACGCATAATGTTCAAAATACGACCTCGGAGTCCCAGTTTAATCAACTTTGCCCTTAAATTGTCCCTCACTACATGATTAAGCGCTTTCGTAAAATCTATAAAAGCACAAAATAACTGTTTACTCTGATTAAACATGTAAATTTCCATGAAAGATGAACATGTTATAAACTTTCCCCATATTTGAGCTATATCCTGCTTGTACTTCAATGTTAACGCCGTATTTTTCAGCCCAGTCCGTAACTTTGTTCGGTATACGAGTGAATAATTTATCTACAGTACTTTGTAACGTGATACACCTGTAATTAGTTACGTTATCCGTACTACCTTTCTTATGTAGAGGAATTTAGAAGAAAAACTAATAACCTATTTCAAAGATCATAGTAGATAATCTGATTAAAAAATGGCGATAACAAAACAACTCATTTAAGTACAATTCCCCTGCGAAACTCAGTTCTACAAATCAGGACAGTTCAAGAACTATACTAGAACGTTATAGAAAGGTTCTAGACATATTCCAAATAATGTTCTAGAATAGTTGTTCTAGAACTGTTCTATAACATTAATCTGGGACAAAATGGAACATTTGTTGGAAATTGTAGAAAAAAAGGGTTCTACATGGGTTCTTGAAATGTTCTGGAACAGGTCTAGAGCCTCTTTATAATCAAATGAAGTTCTACAAAAATTCTGAAGAAATAAAATAAGAACATAAAATGTTTTGGAACAGTTATAGAGTCTTTTTAGAATCAAATGAAGTTCTACAAAAAATCTGAAGAAATAAAAAATGGAACAGTTATAGAGCTTTTTTAGAACTACATTAAATTCTACAAAGGATCTACAAAAATCCCCCAAAATTTATAAGTTTTGGAGCATTTAATGTTCTGGAACAGTTATAGAGCCTTTTTAAAACCAAATTGTCATACAAAAATTCTGAAGTAAAATTTTGTAATATTTGAAGAACTCTTCAAAATTAAGCATATATTAATTTACGATTATCACAATTTACAATGTAAATAGTGAATCAGATTAAACTTAAATCCAATTTTGAATAATGAAATTAGTTTGGGTTTTTCGTCCTACCGACAGTATTCCAGTCATTTGCGGACTATTGTCTACGTGAGACAAATATAGTGCTACCACACTGTGGTATCACGCCGTAGACACGTGGCATGATACACCAAGTCACCTTATCCTTACACCGGGCCAACCAGTCCAGGAACCACCCTTATGTGCTGAGCGCCAAGCAAGGAGGCTATACCAGTACCATTTTTACGACTTGTATGTTGCGGACGGGGATCGAACCCACCTCCTGGTTACGAGGCGGACGCTCTAACCACTCGGCCACCGTGACTGGTAATAATGAAAGTAGAGCTATTCTAGAACAAACAACGCTCTTGTAAATAAAAGTGTTATGTGTGAAACAATGGTAGATATTTTCTAGAAGAAAGCAAAAACTTAAGGAACCTGGAAAAGAAAAAAAAATAGTTTCAAGTACAACAGATTACAATGTATTACAAAAAAAATTCTTCAACATTTTGATTACCAATAAATGGCAATTTCAACTCAAGCTTGTTTTTGTCACAAAACAAGTCTCTCTCTCTTCCCCCTCTAGCCATTATCTTAACATTTGAAATTTGTGACCATCAATTTTTAGGGCCGTAGCTCACAAGAGAGGGGGAGGAGACATATTTTTGTGACCAAACCAAGCTCTAGTGTTCATATTGCTTTTGTTGTTCAAAATCAACATACTGAAAACATACCCAGAGTACATTATATGTTTTTGTTTTGAAAACATTATTTAGTCCCAGCGACCAAGAGTAGTATCATATTTCATTTAAAAACAGCATGGTCAAATCTGTTGGGAAATCTGCATACATAATAGTGGTCTACTGCATTTGCTCCTATTCTTGTATTGACAAACACTAAACCATTACAAAGTTCATCAACATTCACCATCACAAGAGTCCCAGTGTCTTTAACAGGAATGAGATGACTTTCAAAAGCTCCTGGTAACTGTGTGAGAGGGATTGTATCCATCTTCGTAATAACTGCATAAACAACATTTTCACACATAACAAAATACTTAATCACACCAACACTATTCTCATTGTATGTCACAACATTGCAGATTCTTTTTTGCATTCTGCTGTAATCAGCAGAAAAAAAATTGTTTCATTGACAATGATCCTGTTTACTTTCTTTGCATCAGTTACATCTGCATATAGCAATGAAAGTTGTTCCTTCCCCCATTTTTCTGACTCTTCAAGCTTTTTAACAGCACCTGCAACGTCGCAATTTCTGGCCTCAACAGTAATTTTCCATGTAGTTGCCTTTTTAAGGGCTACTCCCTTCTTTCGAATGTACAAGTCTGCTTGCCTGTACTTCATTACCTGTTTTAACACACTGCAAGTGCCATGCACAGCTAGAAGTAACATGGCATTTGCATCTTTAAAGGGGAAGCAACTCCAACACCAGACTGGTCCCCACAACTTCACATATTCTGGAAGATGGTATGCAGCATTATGAACATTCAAACCACAGGTCCCATCGCCATAAAATTGCTGGAAGGATGAATAAAACTGATGTAGTAGATCCATGGCTTTTTCCAAAGAAGGAGCTGTTATTTGGTCACCAAGAAGGATATAAATACACTAGATTTTCCATGTATACACTTTCAAGAAACCCTTCAATACAAGGAATTGAATAATACAATAACCATGACTGAAGTTCAGTTGCTTTAAAATGCATGTAATGCTTTTCAAGATCTCTAGGTAGTCTTTCTATTTCTTGAGGCGGTTTAATCGTATTCATTCTCTTTGAAATTACCTTAATGTGCTTGCCAACAAAATATTTTTTCTGACTCTCAGATGGAGATTACCACTTACAAAGGAAAGTTTTTGTTATGCCAAGGAGTACGCCGTGCATATAATATGGAACAGTCCCATCCACGATGTTGTAACCCTCAAGATTAATCAATGGAGAGGTTCCCTTAAATCCTTCACATCTATTTCTGTCAGATCCTTCATTCATGGCAATGGTTACATTAATATGAGAGCGTTTTGGGTGCCTTAATTCGCCTCTGTAAGGGTAGCACTTAGCATGCCCTTTCCCTTGCCTCACAGTAATGCCAGGCTATTCACACGTTATACAGGCATTTTGACCATTGAAGTAAGACATGTTCAAGACTTCCGCTTTGGCAGGTAAGTCGAAGATACCCCAGAGAACAGACAATTTCACATTGTATGTGTACTCATCAATTTGCACATCAACACCTTCCGTGAATAATGAATTCATTTCTTTTTTGAAGATTCCAAAAAAAAAACTGTTGAAATGGAGGTTTACCCTTTCCTTGCCACATGCCTAACAAAATAATGTTGTTTCTTGAGAAGCGTAGTGCAGGGCTTAGTTCATTAATGGCCAAAAATATAGGCCATAGCTCTATCTTTGATGATGAATATAAATTCACACCATCTGTGTTAAAAACTGCAGTTATGTTTTATCTGGTCCAGAAAACCGCCTTCAACCATCATTGCCCTGTAGGATGCCCCATCAGTAATGTCTGTTAGTACCGATGATCCACTGACCTTTCTTTCGTAAGCAGCTTCCCTGTTGCTCTGTAAGTCTTCCCATATTCCTACAATAATGAATATAAAACTGAAATCTTTTTTTTTTCCCTTCAAAATTGTATTTCTTAAACTAGATGCTTTTGGTTAAAAACAGATGTCTCCCCAACTGTATCTCCAAGAAATCCAATTTGAAGATATTAATACAAATGGGTCTCAAGATATTGAGCAGAAACCATATTCAGGCTTTCGGCTCCTGTGATGTTGACCTTTGTCCAGTTGACCCCAAAAGAAAAACTGGTCAAATACTCATCAAGACCAATCATCACATGAAGTTTCAAGGTACCAGTTCAAATGGATTTAATGTAGGTGGGGGTGAGGGGTGTTATGGGAGGTTCCAAAACAAGAAACGAAACGAGAGCTATCTCATGACAGCATGCAGAACGATTCGAAAATTTTTGTCAATAGAGAGTGTAAATAAGAGAAAAAAGATTCAAACCAAGACATTTTTGGTCAAGGTACATATAAAAGGGAACATACTATGTAACAATACCAATAAATGTTTTTTTGTGTGGGAGGAGGGTGAGGGAAAAGGGGAGTTGAAGAAAGTGGTTGCACTATATGCAAATAAGGAAGATACTCTAAAAGAAAAAAGGGGGGGGGAGAGAGAGAAGAGGGAGGGGATGGACAAAATGCTTACTTGCTAACTAGAATTATGTAACTTGGCCCCAGAGCTTGTCTCATGATGTTGACTATATGTAAGCAGTTTAAAAGCAATACCGTAGGCCCGGAAGTTTCCGAGAAACCTACCTCTAATGAAAAACTTAAACCTGAAATTTGATGCTGCCCGTCTGGCTGCCAAACGACATTCCACATTCTAAAAATCGGTGTTTTTAAAAACCTGGTTAATAATCACATGAAGTTTTAAGGTTCCAATTCTCAACTGGAGCATTAGATATTGAGCCAAAATCTATTTTGGCTTCAGACCCTTGTGACCTTGACCTTTGACCAGTTGACCTCAAATTAACAAAAGCAAAAGGTGTCATCTACTCATCAAGACCAAACATTGTATGAAGTTTGAAGGTTCTAATTCAAATAGATATTAAGATATTGAGCTTTTGGTCCCTGTGACCTTGACCTGTTGATCCCAAAAACAAAAGGGATCCTCTTTTTTTATTAGGGCAATCATGCTATGAAGTTTGAAGACTGTGAGACAGAGGACCGACAAGGCAAACATAATATGTTTGATAAGGCAAAAGCAATATTTCACCCCCAGAGGGATACATAATTCTCAGCAATTAAATAATGTGGTAATTGCGACCCAAGTTTTTAGTCCTACATGACACACATTCGTTAATGGACACAAACATTTTAAGTCTCATGAAAGGTTAAGATTTTTATTTCCTATTAAAAATTTCTAGCATATCTGATTCGACAATAAATTATTTATTTTTATATTAGAAAAGTACTTTTGAAAGTGTTCAAAACATCTCTGCTGGTACTAGCAGAAAATCTGTTGCGGAGAAAGCATGATATAAGGGACAGCGCTTCAAACTCTTTCCCTTGGAGTTCAATATCATCAGTTGTTTTCATGAATTGCATAGAGTCTTCAATGTCGGTGTCAACACATGATAAATCAATATTTTCACTGTCTGTGCAGTCACAATCTGAAGAACTAGTAAATACATTACAATTTCTATCACAGTCTTCTGTGTTGAAGCTTGATAAAACACTACTGTTGTCCGATTCTGAAGACTCTTCACTAATAC
>CM037778.1:68642671-68688587 GCA_021229015.1 Solen grandis | reverse complement strand
TTTGACAGCAATCTGCACTCCTACGCCTCAACTTCTGTAACAACCAGTAGCAGCAGCCTGCCCTACAGAACAGAGCACAGCAGAAAAAAACAAAACAAAAAAACATAAAGAAGAAAAAAGAGGGCCATGATGGCCCTAAATTCGCCTCACCTGAATTCAACTGCTAGAGAGAAATGCTTAAGCATAACTTTCCTGAAAATTGTTTTCGTACATTAATAAATAAAATGTGATAATAGGGGTAATATTAGAAAAAAAAATATCTTACTAATTTTTCCCCTTTTTTTTCAACTGACAATGAGTGCTAAAAATGAAAATATTGAAGTTCAAACAGAGTGAAACCTTGCAATTTTCAACATTTAAAGGGGCATGACTCCAGACATAATAAATTGATTAAAGCCATCATCAAATTTGGCCAAGATATTCTGGTCATAAACAATGTCTTAAGGTTTGAAGGCAATTGCTTAAGAAATAAAGATGCTAGAGTGCAAAGAGCAATCTGGATTCTTTTCAAATTAAAAGGGGCATAACTCCTGACCTTATGTGTTGATTCCAGTCATAAATGAACTTGGCCAAGGTATTATGGTTTTAAACAATGACAAAAAGTTTGAAGGCAATTGCATAAGAAATAAAGATGCTAGAGGCAAACAAAGTGAAATCTGGCTTTTTTCAATTTTAAAAGGGGCGTAAACTCCTGACCTAAGGGTCCCAATTTCAGCCATAATCCAACTTAGCCAAAATTTGATGGTTTATAACATTGTTATAAAATTTAAAGACAATGACCTAAAAATAAAGATGCTAGAGTGCAAACAAAGTGCAATCTGACTTTTTTAAATAATATAAGGGGTGTAACTCCTGACCTAATGGTCCATATCAGCCAAAATTAAACTTGGCTGAGATTTTTTGGTTATAAACAATGTCATTAAGTTTGAATGCAATTGCTAAAGAAATGAAGATGCTAGAGTGCAAACAATGTGAAATCTGGCTTTTTTGAATTTTAAAAGGAATGTAACTCCTGACCTAACGGTATGATATCAGCCATAATCGAACTTGGTCGAGATTTTATGGTTATAAGCATTGTTATTAAGTTTGAATGACAATTGCTCATGAAATGAAGATGCTAGAGTGCAAACAATGTGGAAATCTGGCTTTTTTGAATTTTAAAAGGGGCAATACTCTGACCTAATGTACGATATCAGCCATAATTGAACTTGGCCGTGATTTTATGGTTTATAAACATTGATATAAAGTTTGAAGATAATTGCTCATGAAATGAAGATGCTAGAGTGCAAACAATGTGAAATCTGCTTTTTTTTAACTTTAAAAGGGGAATAACTCTTGACCTTATGTTCCGATATCAGCCATAATCGAACTTGGCCGAGATTTTATGGTTATAAACATTTTTTAAAGTTTGAAGATAATGCTCATAAAATGAAGATGCTAGAGTGCAAACGAACAAATTGTGGACGACGGACGGACGGACGGACGACGGACATTCATCGATCCTAAAAGCTCATCCTGAGCACACGTGCTCAGGTGAGCTAAAAAAGCTCTGTCTTGGTGCATAGCAGCACCACTGATGAGGTCTGATGCTGACCGAAACAGCGCTATATAAAGAAAAATATAAACTCATGTATCAATATCTGTTTGGAAAATTCAGGGGGAGGGGGGCGGAGAGAGACAGGGTTCAAAATCAAAATTAAAGATAATTAAAGAAGTATTATACGTGAGTATCAACACCAAGTAACCAACATAAAAAACATAACCCTACTTCATTTTTAAACAATTACCTCTAAAATCACTCCAGCCGAGGTGCACAAGGCACTCAGGCTCACGCCCACCACTCCCGTTTATGTGACCGGACACACCCCCAGCTCAAAACAACGCTATACCAGATAGGCAATATCAAAAATAACATGTGGTCTGACTGCAGACTATGTATATTTCAAACTGGAAGCTACCCGCAGCATGCTGGGTAAAAAGAATATGAAGGAAATCTAAAAATTAGCCCATTTCATATATAAAAATATTAAAATATTAATAATTTTAAAAAAATAACATACCTATTTTTTTAAACATATTATCCAATTTCCATGTATTCAATGTACATGTTTGTCCAAATTTGATGTCAATCCATTGAAAAATGGCTCCGTAATTCAATTTCTTCTACTTTCATTTTCTATTCATATATAAAACCCAAATCTGAAATATACATGAAAATTATGCCCAAAATAACTATTTATTATATTTGCAACAAAATAAAACCCTGATCAGATTTCTCAGTCAAGTCTAAGGTTACATTCAAATGTTTTAGAGAGTGGCAGATTGTACACTGTATTTGGTCATTTTAAGCCTGGGAAGTTTCAAGGCAGGCAGATCCAAATTCATCTGGCGGGACGCAAGAGAGAATAATGAGATCAGCAGAATTTAGCAAAGGAATGTTCCCGCAGACCACTAAACCTGGGCGAAAGAAGGCACAGGCAGCTCTGTCACGTGACGTCAAAACCAGATGCAATGCTGTTATAGAAGAGATGGCAAGATTGGGAGGCGGAGATATTACGAAATTTATATCACAGCTTACCTGACATCCAGCGGGCCACCATTGAATGCTATGCCGGGAACTGCAGCTTCTGTCATCAATCAGCCCTGGTCTGCTCCGGTGAAGGTCACAACTCTGGTGGTACAAGTCCATGATCCTGGGCCCAATGACATCACGCACCTGAAGAGACGAAAATGACAAGTCACTGCTTGCTGTGATACAAAAAAATGAGATTGAGTGAAGAGGCGGTCTACAAGGTGTCACCTAGAACATCAACACAGAAGTGCGAGGCCTTCAACCGAGCAACTTTAGACCACCATGCCAAAGTCCCAGAACTACCCCAGGTCATTTGAGGCCTCGGCTACCTCTTCAAACACCCTGAGAGCGAACAACTCAGTTTACTCAGCTGAGGATGAAGGTGGGCCGCCTCACAAGGACTTGTCTATCTGCAGCTTCAAGAAAGCGCCTTCTTCACATATCAAGGAAGGCAAGTCGTACAAGACAACGAGAAGGTATAAGGCAAAGCGAAGAGCTCAAAGGGCCCAGATGGAGTTCGAACACCGGCGGACTCAAGAAACCCACCACCAGGAGGAGCCTGATTATGTAAAGGGACTGTTTGACAGCAATCTGCACTCCTACGCCTCAACTTCTGAAAACAAACCAGTAGCAGCAGCCTGCCCTACAGAACAGAGCACGCAGAAAAAAAAAAACAAAAAAACATAAAGAAGAAAAACAAGAGGGCCATGATGGCCCTAAATTCGCTCACCTGAATTCAACTGGCTAGAGAGAAAATGCTTAAGCATACGTTTCCTGAAAATTGTTTCGTACATTAATAAATAAATGTGATAATAGGGTGTAATATTGAAAAAAAATAATATCTTACTAATTTTTCCCCTTTTTTTTCACTGACAATGAGTGCTAAAAAATGAAAATATTGAAGTTCAAACAGAGTGAAACCTTGCAATTTTCAACATTTAAAGGGGCTTGACTCCAGACATAAATATATTATTAAAGCCATCATCAAATTTGGCAAGATATTCTGGTCATAAACAATGTCTTAAGGTTTGAAGGCAATTGCTTAAGAAATAAAGATGCTAGAGTGCAAAGAGCAATCTGGATTCTTTCAAATTTAAAAGGGCATAACTCCTGACCTTATGTGTTGATTCCAGTCATAAATGAACTTGGCAAGGTATTATGGTTTTAAACAATGACAAAAAGTTTGAAGGCAATTGCATAAGAAATAAAAATGCTAGAGGGCAAACAAAGTGAAATCTGGCTTTTTCAATTTTAAAAGGGGCGTAACTCCTGACCTAAGGGGCCAATTTCAGCCATAATCCAACTTAGCCCCAAAAAATTTTGATGGTTATAAACATTGTTATAAAATTTAAAGACAATGACCTAAAAAATTAAGATGCTCTAGAGTGCAAACAAAGTGCAATCTGACTTTTTTAAATAATATAAGGGGTGTAAACTCCTGACCTAATGGTCCGATATCAGCCAAAATTAAACTTGGCTGAGATTTTTTGGTTATAAACAAAGTCATTAAGTTTGAATGCAATTGCTAAAGAAATGAAGATGCTAGAGTGCAAACAATGTGAAATCTGGCTTTTTTGATTTTAAAAGGAATGTAACTCTGACCTAACGGTAATATCAGCCATAATCGAACTTGGTCGAGATTTTATGGTTATAAGCATTGTTATCAATTTGAAGACAATTGCTCATGAAATGAAGATGCTAGAATGCAAACAATGTGAAATCTGGCTTTTTTGAATTTTAAAAGGGCAAATACTCCTGACCTAATGGTACGATATCAGCCATAATTGAACTTGGCCGTGATTTTATGGTTTAAACATTGATATAAAGTTTGAAGATAATTGCTCATGAAATGAAGATGCTAGAGTGCAAAACAATGTGAAATCTGGCTTTTTTAATTTTAAAAGGGGCATAACTCTTGACCTTATGTTCCGATATCAGCCATAATCGAACTTGGCCGAGATTTTATGGTTATAAAAATTGTTTTAAAGTTTGAAATAATTGCTCATAAAATGAAGATGCTAGAGTGCAAACAAACAAATTGTGGACGACGGACGGACGGACCGGACGACGGACATTCATCGATCCTAAAAGCTCATCCTGAGCACACGTGCTCAGGTGAGCTAAAAAAAGCTCTGTCTGGTGCATAGCAGCAACCACTGATTTAGGTCTGAGCTGACCGAAACAGCGCTATATAAAGAAAAATATAAACTCATGTATCAATATCTGTTTGGAAAATTCAGGGGGGAGGGGGGCGGAGAGAGACGGGTTCAAATCAAAATTAAAGATAATTAAAGAAGATATTTATACGTGAGATCAACACCCAAATAACCAACATAAAAACATAACCCCTACTTCATTTTTTAAACAATTACCCTCTAAAATCACTCCCAGCCGAGGTGCACAAGGCACTCAGGCTCACGCCACCACTCCCGTTTATGTGACCGGAACACACCCCCCGCTCAAAACAACGCTATACCAGATAGGCAATATCAAAATAACATGTGGTCTGACTGCAGACGATGTATATTTCAAACTGGAAGCTTACCCCCAGCATGCTGGGTAAAAAGAATATGAAGGAAATCTAAAATTAGCCCCAAATTTCATATATAAAAATATTAAAATATTAATAATTTTAAAAAAATAAACATACCTATTTTTTTAAACTATTATCCAATTTCCATGTATTCAATGTACATGTTGTCCAAATTTGATGTCAATCCATTGAAAAATGGCTCCGTAATTCAATTTCTTCTACTTTCATTTTCTATTCATATAAAAACCCAAATCTGAAATATACATAAAAAATTATGCCCAAAAACTTATTTATTATATTTGCAACAAAATAAAACCCTGATCAGATTTCTCAGTCAAGTCTAAAGGTTACATTCAACTGTTTTAGAGAGTGGCAGATTGTACACTGTATTTGGTCATTTTAAGCCTGGGAAGTTTCAAGGCAGGCAGATCCAAATCATCTGGCGGTGACGCAAGAGAGAATAATGAGTCAGCAGAATTTAGCAAAGGAATGTTCCCGCAGACCACTAAACCTGGGCGAAAGAAGGCACAGGCAGCTCTGTCACGTGACGTCAAAACCAGATGAAAATGCTGTTATAGAAGAGATGGCAAGTTTGGGAGGCGGAGATATTACGAAATTTATATCACGCTTACCTAAACATCCAGCGGGCCACCATTGAATGCTATGCCGGGAACTGCAGCTTCTGTCATCAATCAGCCCTGGTCTGCTCCGGTGAAGGTCACAACTCCTGGTGGTACAAGTCCATGATCCTGGGCCCAAATGACATCACGCACCTGAAGATGAACGAAAATGACAAGTCACTGCTTGCGGGTGATACTAAAAATGAGATTGAGTGAAGAGGCGGTCTACAAGGTGTCACCTAAACATCAACACAGAAGTGCGGGGCCCTTCAACCGAGCAACTTTAGCCACCATCCCAAAGTCCAGAACTACCCAGGTCATTTGAGGCTCGGCTACCTCTTCAAACCCTGAGAGCGAACAATCAGTTTTACTCAGCAGTGAGGATGAAGGTGGGCCGCCTCACAAGGACTTGTCTATCTGCAGCTTCAAGAAAGCGCCTTCTTCACATATCAAGGAAGGCAAGTCGTACAAGACAACGAGAAGGTATAAGGCAAAGCGAAGAGCTCAAAGGGCCCAGATGGAGTTCGAACACCGGCGGACTCAAGAAACCCACCACCAGGAGGAGCCTGATTATGTAAAGGGACTGCTTGACAGCAATCTGCACTCCTACGCCTCAACTTCTGCAACAAACCAGTGGCAGCAGCCTGCCCTACAGAACAGAGCACAGCAGAAAAAAACAAAACAAAAAAACATAAAGAAGAAAAAAAAAAGCTCTGTCTGGTGCATAGCAGCACCACTGATGAGGTCTGATGCTGACCGAAACAGCGCTATATAAAAGAAAAATATAAACTCATGTATCAATATCTGTTTGGAAAATTCAGGGGGGAGGGGGGCGGAGAGAGACAGGGTTCAAAATCAAAATTAAAGATAATTAAAGAAGATATTTATACGTGAGTATCAACACCAAGTAACCAACATAAAAACATAACCCCTACTTCATTTTTAAACAATTACCCTCTAAAATCACTCTCAGCCTAGGTGCACAAGGCACTCAGGCTCAGGCCCACCACTCCCGTTTATGTGACCGGAACACACCCCCAGCTCAAAACAACGCTATACCAGATAGGCAATATCAAAATAACATGTGGTCTGACTGCAGACGATGTATATTTCAAACTGGAAGCTACCCGCAGCATGCTGGGTAAAAAGAATATGAAGGAAATCTAAAATTAGCCCAATTTCATATATAAAAATATTAAAATATTAATAATTTTAAAAAAATAAACATACCTATTTTTTTAAACATTTTATCCAATTTCCATGTATTCAATGTACATGTTGTCCAAATTTGATGTCAATCCATTGAAAAATGGCTCCGTAATTCAATTTCTTCTACTTTCATTTTCTATTCATATATAAAACCCAAATCTGAAATATACATGAAAATTATGCCCAAAATAACTTATTTATTATATTTGCAACAAAATAAAACCTGATCAGATTTCTCAGTCAAGTCTAAGGTCACATTCAACTGTTTTAGAGAGTGGCAGATTGTACACTGTATTTGGTCATTTTAAGCCTGGGAAGTTTCAAGGCAGGCAGATCCAAATCATCTGGCGGTGACGCAAGAGAGAATAATGAGATCAGCAGAATTTAGCAAAGGAATGTTCCCGCAGACCACTAAACCTGGGCGAAAGAAGGCACAGGCAGCTCTGTCACGTGACGTCAAGGCCAGTTGCAATGCTGTTATAGAAGAGATGGCAAGATTGGGAGGCGGAGATATTACGAAATTTATATCACGCTTACCTGACATCCAGCGGGCCACCATTGAATGCTATGCCGGGAACTGCAGCTTCTGTCATCAATCAGCCCTGGTCTGCTCCGGTGAAGGTCACAACTCCTGGTGGTACAAGTCCATGATACTGGGCCCAAATGACATCACGCACCTGAAGATGAACGAAAATGACAAGTCACTGCTTGCTGTGATACTAAAAATGAGATTGAGTGAAGAGGCGGTCTACAAGGTGTCACCTAGAACATCAACACAGAAGTGCGAGGCCTTCAACCGAGCAACTTTAGCCACCATGCCGAAGTCCCAGAACTACCCCAGGTCATTTGAGGCTCAGCTACCTCTTCAAACCCTGAGAGCGAACAACTCAGTTTACTCAGCAGTGAGGATGAAGGTGGGCCGCCTCACAAGGACTTGTCTATCTGCAGCTTCAAGAAAGCGCCTTCTTCATATATCAAGGAAGGCAAGTCGTACAAGACAACGAGAAGGTATAAGGCAAAGCGAAGAGCTCAAAGGGCCCAGATGGAGTTCGAACACCGGCGGACTCAAGAAACCCACCACCAGGAGGAGCCTGATTATGTAAAGGGACTGCTTGACAGCAATCTGCACTCCTACGCCTCAACTTCTGCAACAAACCAGTGGCAGCAGCCTGCCCTACAGAACAGAGCACAGCAGAAAAAAACAAAACAAAAAAACATAAAGAAGAAAAAAAAAAGCTCTGTCTGGTGCATAGCAGCACCACTGATGAGGTCTGATGCTGACCGAAACAGTGCTATATAAAAGAAAAATATAAACTCATGTATCAATATCTGTTTGGAAAATTCAGGGGGGAGAGAGACAGGGTTCAAATCAAAATTAAAGATAATTAAAGAAGATATTTATACGTGAGTATCAACACCAAGTAACCAACATAAAAACATAACCCCTACTTCATTTTTAAACAATTACCCTCTAAAATCACTCCCAGCCGAGGTGCACAATGCACTCAGGCTCACGCCCACCACTCCCGTTTATGTGACCGGAACACACCCCCAGCTCAAAACAACGCTATACCAGATAGGCAATATCAAAATAACATGTGGTCTGACTGCAGACGATGTATATTTCAAACTGGAAGCTACCCGCAGCATGCTGGGTAAAAAGAATATGAAGGAATCAAAATTTGCCCAATTTCATATTAAAAATATTAAAATATTAATAATTAAAAATAAACATACTATTTTTTTAACATTATCCAATTTCTGATTCAATGTACATGTTGTCCAAATTTATTCATCCATTGAAAAATGGTTAATTCAATTTCTTCTACTTTCATTTTCTATTCATATATAAAACCCAATTTCATATATAAAAATATTAAAATATTAACAAGGCTTAAAGTGACAGGGACTGTCACAAAACCAGGTTTTCAACATGGAAAATCCAATTCGAAATGAAGATTTTATTTATAATTTGATCACCAAAGAACATTATTACTTTATGTTACATGGATGAAGAGTAAATAAGGGTCATAACTCTAAGAAATATGGTTAAATTGACAATATAGGTCAAGTCACTATGTACTGGCCATACTGTGTAGATTTGGGCAGAATGCATTCAGAAATGAAGAAGGAGAATTTAAGCAAATAAAAGAATGTGTCACTATATGTTACATGAAAACAAGCTCAAAGGTGTGAAATCAGATTGTCAAAGGGTAATTGTCTCTGACCTGCAATATCAATGAAGGGTAAAATACAAGATTCAAAATTAAATGTTAGTTCAAGGAAATTATGGATATTTTAAAACATGAAAAGCAACCTACAGGAATTATCCAAAGACTGATACAAATGCATTTATTTTATTTCTTATTGAAGGTTTATTAAGCAATTCTAGCAATCAGACATTTGTATAATATTTGTCAAGATAGCAAGGGCACCGCAACTATGTAAATGAAGAAAAGCATAAGTGAAGCATAAAAACAAAAGCATTCATAGCAAGCCGCTATCAAACAGAAAAGAAAAAAAAAAAAAAAATATATATATATATATTTAGTCATAGTGACCTTGACCTTGATCCATTTTCTAATATATTTTAGTCATAGTGATCTTGACCTTGATCCATTTTCCAATATATTTTAGTCATAGTGATCTTGACTTTGATCCATTTTCCCTGAAAAGCAATTCCAACCTTCCTCTTCCCTAAAGCTATCTACCTATTAAATATGAATGTTATACCTTCATTTTTACCAGAAACAAAAAATCTTTTTTAATTTTCCTTAAATAAAAAGTATATTGTACATTCTAGCTTAAGTTATTGAGCGGAAACGAAGTTTGACGCCCGCCCGCCCAACGACGTTCGGCATTCTAATAACCAGGTTTCAACTAGTTGAAAACCTGGTTAATAATTTAAAAAAAATAAACATACCTATTTTTTTAAACATATTATCCAATTTCCATGTATTCAATGTACATGTTGTCCAAATTTGATGTCAATCCATTGAAAAATGGCTCCGTAATTCAATTTCTTCTACTTTCATTTTCTATTCATATATAAAACCCAAATCTGAAATATACATGAAAATTATGCCCAAAATAACTTATTTATTATATTTGCAACAAAATAAAACCCTGATCAGATTTCTCAGTCAAGTCTAAGGTTACATTCAACTGTTTTAGAGAGTGGCAGATTGTACACTGTATTTGGTCATTTTAAACCTGGGAAGTTTCAAGGCAGGCAGATCCAAATCATCTGGCGGTGACGCAAGAGAGGAAAATGAGATCTGCAGTATTTAGCAAAGGAATGTTCCCGCAGACCACTAAACCTGGGCGAAAGAAGGCACAGGCAGCTCTGTCACGTGACGTCAAAACCAGATGCAATGCTGTTATAGAAGAGATGGCAAGATTGGGAGGCGGAGATATTACGAAATTTATATCGCGCTTACCTGACATCCAGCGGGCCACCATTGAATGCTATGCCGGGAACTGCAGCTTCTGTCATCAATCAGCCCTGGTCTGCTCCGGTGAAGGTCACAACTCCTGGTGGTACAAGTCCATGATCCTGGGCCCAAATGACATCACGCACCTGAAGATGAACGAAAATGACAAGTCACTGCTTGCTGTGATACTAAAAATGAGATTGAGTGAAGAGGCGGTCTACAAGGTGTCACCTAGAACATCAACACAGATGTGCGAGGCCTTCAACCGAGCAACTTTAGCCACCATGCCAAAGTCCCAGAACTACCCCAGGTCATTTGAGGCTCGGCTACCTCTTCAAACCCTGAGAGCGAACAACTCAGTTTACTCAGCAGTGAGGATGAAGGTGGGCCGCCTCACAAGGACTTGTCTATCTGCAGCTTCAAGAAAGCGCCTTCTTCACATATCAAGGAAGGCAAGTCGTACAAGACAACGAGAAGGTATAAGGCAAAGCGAAGAGCTCAAAGGGCCCAGATGGAGTTCGAACACCGGTGGACTCAAGAAACCCACCACCAGGAGGAGCCTGATTATGTAAAGGGACTGTTTGACAGCAATCTGCACTCCTACGCCTCAACTTCTGTAACAAACCAGTAGCAGCAGCCTGCCCTACAGAACAGAGCACAGCAGAAAAAAACAAAACAAAAAAACATAAAGAAGAAAAACAAGAGGGCCATGATGGCCCTAAATTCGCTCACCTGAATTCAACTGCTAGAGAGAAAATGCTTAAGCATACGTTTCCTGAAAATTGTTTCGTACATTAATAAATAAATGTGATAATAGGGTGTAATATTAGAAAAAAAATAATATCTTACTAATTTTTCCCCTTTTTTTTCAACTGACAATGAGTGCTAAAAAATGAAAATATTGAAGTTCAAACAGAGTGAAACCTTGCAATTTTCAACATTTAAAGGGGCATGACTCCAGACATAATAAATTGATTAAAGCCATCATCAAATTTGGCCAAGATATTCTGGTCATAAACAATGTCTTAAGGTTTGAAGGCAATTGCTTAAGAAATAAAGATGCTAGAGTGCAAAGAGCAATCTGGATTCTTTCAAATTTAAAAGGGGCATAACTCCTGACCTTATGTGTTGATTCCAGTCATAAATGAACTTGGCCAAGGTATTATGGTTTTAAACAATGACAAAAAGTTTGAAGGCAATTGCATAAGAAATAAAGATGCTAGAGGGCAAACAAAGTGAAATCTGGCTTTTTTCAATTTTAAAAGGGGCGTAACTCCTGACCTAAGGGTCCAATTTCAGCCATAATCCAACTTAGCCAAAATTTGATGGTTATAAACATTGTTATAAAATTTAAAGACAATGACCTAAAAAATAAAGATGCTAGAGTGCAAACAAAGTGCAATCTGACTTTTTTAAATAATATAAGGGGTGTAACTCCTGACCTAATGGTCCGATATCAGCCAAAATTAAACTTGGCTGAGATTTTTTGGTTATAAACAATGTCATTAAGTTTGAATGCAATTGCTAAAGAAATGAAGATGCTAGAGTGCAAACAATGTGAAATCTGGCTTTTTTGAATTTTAAAAGGAATGTAACTCCTGACCTAACGGTATGATATCAGCCATAATCGAACTTGGTCGAGATTTTATGGTTATAAGCATTGTTATCAAGTTTGAAGACAATTGCTCATGAAATGAAGATGCTAGAGTGCAAACAATGTGAAATCTGGCTTTTTTGAATTTTAAAAGGGGCAATACTCCTGACCTAATGGTACGATATCAGCCATAATTGAACTTGGCCGTGATTTTATGGTTATAAACATTGATATAAAGTTTGAAGATAATTGCTCATGAAATGAAGATGCTAGAGTGCAAACAATGTGAAATCTGGCTTTTTTTAATTTTAAAAGGGGCATAACTCTTGACCTTATGTTCCGATATCAGCCATAATCGAACTTGGCCGAGATTTTATGGTTATAAACATTGTTTTAAAGTTTGAAGATAATTGCTCATAAAATGAAGATGCTAGAGTGCAAACGAACAAATTGTGGACGACGGACGGACGGACGGACGACGGACATTCATCGATCCTAAAAGCTCATCCTGAGCACACGTGCTCAGGTGAGCTAAAAAAAGCTCTGTCTGGTGCATAGCAGCACCACTGATGAGGTCTGATGCTGACCGAAACAGCGCTATATAAAAGAAAAATATAAACTCATGTATCAATATCTGTTTGGAAAATTCAGGGGGGAGGGGGGCGGAGAGAGACAGGGTTCAAAATCAAAATTAAAGATAATTAAAGAAGATATTTATACGTGAGTATCAACACCAAGTAACCAACATAAAAACATAACCCCTACTTCATTTTTAAACAATTACCCTCTAAAACCCGGGGGAGGGAGGATATAAAATCACTCCCAGCCGAGGTGCACAAGGCACTCAGGCTCACGCCACCACTCCCGTTTATGTGACCGGAACACACCCCCAGCTCAAAACAACGCTATACCAGATAGGCAATATCAAAATAACATGTGGTCTGACTGCAGACGATGTATATTTCAAACTGGAAGCTACCCGCAGCATGCTGGGTAAAAAGAATATGAAGGAAATCTAAAATTAGCCCAATTTCATATATAAAAATATTAAAATATTAATAATTTTAAAAAAATAAACATACCTATTTTTTTAAACATATTATCCAATTTCCATGTATTCAATGTACATGTTGTCCAAATTTGATGTCAATCCATTGAAAAATGGCTCCGTAATTCAATTTCTTCTACTTTCATTTTCTATTCATATATAAAACCCAAATCTGAAATATACATGAAAATTATGCCCAAAATAACTTATTTATTATATTTGCAACAAAATAAAACCCTGATCAGATTTCTCAGTCAAGTCTAAGGTTACATTCAACTGTTTTAGAGAGTGGCAGATTGTACACTGTATTTGGTCATTTTAAGCCTGGGAAGTTTCAAGGCAGGCAGATCCAAATCATCTGGCGGTGACGCAAGAGAGAATAATGAGATCAGCAGAATTTAGCAAAGGAATGTTCCCGCAGACCACTAAACCTGGGCGAAAGAAGGCACAGGCAGCTCTGTCACGTGACGTCAAAACCAGATGCAATGCTGTTATAGAAGAGATGGCAAGATTGGGAGGCGGAGATATTACGAAATTTATATCACGCTTACCTGACATCCAGCGGGCCACCATTGAATGCTATGCCGGGAACTGCAGCTTCTGTCATCAATCAGCCCTGGTCTGCTCCGGTGAAGGTCACAACTCCTGGTGGTACAAGTCCATGATCCTGGGCCCAAATGACATCACGCACCTGAAGATGAACGAAAATGACAAGTCACTGCTTGCTGTGATACTAAAAATGAGATTGAGTGAAGAGGCGGTCTACAAGGTGTCACCTAGAACATCAACACAGAAGTGCGAGGCCTTCAACCGAGCAACTTTAGCCACCATGCCAAAGTCCCAGAACTACCCCAGGTCATTTGAGGCTCGGCTACCTCTTCAAACCCTGAGAGCGAACAACTCAGTTTACTCAGCAGTGAGGATGAAGGTGGGCCGCCTCACAAGGACTTGTCTATCTGCAGCTTCAAGAAAGCGCCTTCTTCACATATCAAGGAAGGCAAGTCGTACAAGACAACGAGAAGGTATAAGGCAAAGCGAAGAGCTCAAAGGGCCCAGATGGAGTTCGAACACCGGCGGACTCAAGAAACCCACCACCAGGAGGAGCCTGATTATGTAAAGGGACTGTTTGACAGCAATCTGCACTCCTACGCCTCAACTTCTGTAACAAACCAGTAGCAGCAGCCTGCCCTACAGAACAGAGCACAGCAGAAAAAAACAAAACAAAAAAACATAAAGAAGAAAAACAAGAGGGCCATGATGGCCCTAAATTCGCTCACCTGAATTCAACTGCTAGAGAGAAAAATGCTTAAGCATACGTTTCCTGAAAATTGTTTCGTACATTAATAAATAAATGTGATAATAGGGTGTAATATTAGAAAAAAAATAATATCTTACTAATTTTTCCCCTTTTTTTTCAACTGACAATGAGTGCTAAAAAATGAAAATATTGAAGTTCAAACAGAGTGAAACCTTGCAATTTTCAACATTTAAAGGGGCATGACTCCAGACATAATAAATTGATTAAAGCCATCATCAAATTTGGCCAAGATATTCTGGTCATAAACAATGTCTTAAGGTTTGAAGGCAATTGCTTAAGAAATAAAGATGCTAGAGTGCAAAGAGCAATCTGGATTCTTTCAAATTTAAAAGGGGCATAACTCCTGACCTTATGTGTTGATTCCAGTCATAAATGAACTTGGCCAAGGTATTATGGTTTTAAACAATGACAAAAAGTTTGAAGGCAATTGCATAAGAAATAAAGATGCTAGAGGGCAAACAAAGTGAAATCTGGCTTTTTTCAATTTTAAAAGGGGCGTAACTCCTGACCTAAGGGTCCAATTTCAGCCATAATCCAACTTAGCCAAAATTTGATGGTTATAAACATTGTTATAAAATTTAAAGACAATGACCTAAAAAATAAAGATGCTAGAGTGCAAACAAAGTGCAATCTGACTTTTTTAAATAATATAAGGGGTGTAACTCCTGACCTAATGGTCCGATATCAGCCAAAATTAAACTTGGCTGAGATTTTTTGGTTATAAACAATGTCATTAAGTTTGAATGCAATTGCTAAAGAAATGAAGATGCTAGAGTGCAAACAATGTGAAATCTGGCTTTTTTGAATTTTAAAAGGAATGTAACTCCTGACCTAACGGTATGATATCAGCCATAATCGAACTTGGTCGAGATTTTATGGTTATAACATTGTTATCAAGTTTGAAGACAATTGCTCATGAAATGAAGATGCTAGAGTGCAAACAATGTGAAATCTGGCTTTTTTGAATTTTAAAAGGGGCAATACTCCTGACCTAATGGTACGATATCAGCCATAATTGAACTTGGCCGTGATTTTATGGTTATAAACATTGATATAAAGTTTGAAGATAATTGCTCATGAAATGAAGATGCTAGAGTGCAAACAATGTGAAATCTGGCTTTTTTTAATTTTAAAAGGGGCATAACTCCTGACCTTATGTTCCGATATCAGCCATAATCGAACTTGGCCGAGATTTTATGGTTATAAACATTGTTTTAAAGTTTGAAGATAATTGCTCATAAAATGAAGATGCTAGAGTGCAAACGAACAAATTGTGGACGACGGACGGACGGACGGACGACGGACATTCATCGATCCTAAAAGCTCATCCTGAGCACACGTGCTCAGGTGAGCTAAAAAAAGCTCTGTCTGGTGCATAGCAGCACCACTGATGAGGTCTGATGCTGACCGAAACAGCGCTATATAAAAGAAAAATATAAACTCATGTATCAATATCTGTTTGGAAAATTCAGGGGGGAGGGGGGCGGAGAGAGACAGGGTTCAAAATCAAAATTAAAGATAATTAAAGAAGATATTTATACGTGAGTATCAACACCAAGTAACCAACATAAAAACATAACCCCTACTTCATTTTTAAACAATTACCCTCTAAAATCACTCCCAGCCGAGGTGCACAAGGCACTCAGGCTCACGCCCACCACTCCCGTTTATGTGACCGGAACACACCCCCAGCTCAAAACAACGCTATACCAGATAGGCAATATCAAAATAACATGTGGTCTGACTGCAGACGATGTATATTTCAAACTGGAAGCTACCCGCAGCATGCTGGGTAAAAAGAATATGAAGGAAATCTAAAATTAGCCCAATTTCATATATAAAAATATTAAAATATTAATAATTTTAAAAAAATAAACATACCTATTTTTTTAAACATATTATCCAATTTCCATGTATTCAATGTACATGTTGTCCAAATTTGATGTCAATCCATTGAAAAATGGCTCCGTAATTCAATTTCTTCTACTTTTTTTTTATATATAAAACCCAAATGAAATATACATGAAAATTATGCCCAAAATAACTTATTTATTATATTTGCAACAAAATAAAACCCTGATCAGATTTCTCAGTCAAGTCTAAGGTCACATTCAACTGTTTTAGAGAGTGGCAGATTGTACACTGTATTTGGTCATTTTAAGCCTGGGAAGTTTCAAGGCAGGCAGATCCAAATCATCTGGCGGTGACGCAAGAGAGGAAAATGAGATCTGCAGAATTTAGCAAAGGAATGTTCCCGCAGACCACTAAACCTGGGCGAAAGAAGGCACAGGCAGCTCTGTCACGTGACGTCAAAACCAGATGCAATGCTGTTATAGAAGAGATGGCAAGATTGGGAGGCGGAGATATTACGAAATTTATATCGCGCTTACCTGACATCCAGCGGGCCACCATTGAATGCTATGCCGGAACTGCAGCTTCTGTCATCAATCAGCCCTGGTCTGCTCCGGTGAAGGTCACAACTCCTGGTGGTACAAGTCCATGATCCTGGGCCCAAATGACATCACGCACCTGAAGATGAACGAAAATGACAAGTCACTGCTTGCTGTGATACTAAAAATGAGATTGAGTGAAGAGGCGGTCTACAAGGTGTCACCTAGAACATCAACACAGAAGTGCGAGGCCTTCAACCGAGCAACTTTAGCCACCATGCCAAAGTCCCAGAACTACCCCAGGTCATTTGAGGCTCGGCTACCTCTTCAAACCCTGAGAGCGAACAACTCAGTTTACTCAGCAGTGAGGATGAAGGTGGGCCGCCTCACAAGGACTTGTCTATCTGCAGCTTCAAGAAAGCGCCTTCTTCACATATCAAGGAAGGCAAGTCGTACAAGACAACGAGAAGGTATAAGGCAAAGCGAAGAGCTCAAAGGGCCCAGATGGAGTTCGAACACCGGCGGACTCAAGAAACCCACCACCAGGAGGAGCCTGATTATGTAAAGGGACTGTTTGACAGCAATCTGCACTCCTACGCCTCAACTTCTGTAACAAACCAGTAGCAGCAGCCTGCCCTACAGAACAGAGCACAGCAGAAAAAAACAAAACAAAAAAACATAAAGAAGAAAAACAAGAGGGCCATGATGGCCCTAAATTCGCTCACCTGAATTCAACTGCTAGAGAGAAAATGCTTAAGCATACGTTTCCTGAAAATTGTTTCGTACATTAATAAATAAATGTGATAATAGGGTGTAATATTAGAAAAAAAATAATATCTTACTAATTTTTCCCCTTTTTTTTCAACTGACAATGAGTGCTAAAAAATGAAAATATTGAAGTTCAAACAGAGTGAAACCTTGCAATTTTCAACATTTAAAGGGGCATGACTCCAGACATAATAAATTGATTAAAGCCATCATCAAATTTGGCCAAGATATTCTGGTCATAAACAATGTCTTAAGGTTTGAAGGCAATTGCTTAAGAAATAAAGATGCTAGAGTGCAAAGAGCAATCTGGATTCTTTCAAATTTAAAAGGGGCATAACTCCTGACCTTATGTGTTGATTCCAGTCATAAATGAACTTGGCCAAGGTATTATGGTTTTAAACAATGACAAAAAGTTTGAAGGCAATTGCATAAGAAATAAAGATGCTAGAGGGCAAACAAAGTGAAATCTGGCTTTTTTCAATTTTAAAAGGGGCGTAACTCCTGACCTAAGGGTCCAATTTCAGCCATAATCCAACTTAGCCAAAATTTGATGGTTATAAACATTGTTATAAAATTTAAAGACAATGACCTAAAAAATAAAGATGCTAGAGTGCAAACAAAGTGCAATCTGACTTTTTTAAATAATATAAGGGGTGTAACTCCTGACCTAATGGTCCGATATCAGCCAAAATTAAACTTGGCTGAGATTTTTTGGTTATAAACAATGTCATTAAGTTTGAATGCAATTGCTAAAGAAATGAAGATGCTAGAGTGCAAACAATGTGAAATCTGGCTTTTTTGAATTTTAAAAGGAATGTAACTCCTGACCTAACGGTATGATATCAGCCATAATCGAACTTGGTCGAGATTTTATGGTTATAAGCATTGTTATCAAGTTTGAAGACAATTGCTCATGAAATGAAGATGCTAGAGTGCAAACAATGTGAAATCTGGCTTTTTTGAATTTTAAAAGGGGCAATACTCCTGACCTTATGTTCCGATATCAGCCATAATCGAACTTGGCCGAGATTTTATGGTTATAAACATTGTTTTAAAGTTTGAAGATAATTGCTCATAAAATGAAGATGCTAGAGTGCAAACGAACAAATTGTGGACGACGGACGGACGGACGGACGACGGACATTCATCGATCCTAAAAGCTCATCCTGAGCACACGTGCTCAGGTGAGCTAAAAAAAGCTCTGTCTGGTGCATAGCAGCACCACTGATGAGGTCTGATGCTGACCGAAACAGCGCTATATAAAAGAAAAATATAAACTCATGTATCAATATCTGTTTGGAAAATTCAGGGGGGAGGGGGGCGGAGAGAGACAGGGTTCAAAATCAAAATTAAAGATAATTAAAGAAGATATTTATACGTGAGTATCAACACCAAGTAACCAACATAAAAACATAACCCCTACTTCTTACCCTCTAAAATCACTCCCAGCCGAGGTGCACAAGGCACTCAGGCTCACGCCCACCACTCCCGTTTATGTGACCGGAACACACCCCCAGCTCAAAACAACGCTATACCAGATAGGCAATATCAAAATAACATGTGGTCTGACTGCAGACGATGTATATTTCAAACTGGAAGCTACCCGCAGCATGCTGGGTAAAAAGAATATGAAGGAAATCTAAAATTAGCCCAATTTCATATATAAAAATATTAAAATATTAATAATTTTAAAAAAATAAACATACCTATTTTTTTAAACATATTATCCAATTTCCATGTATTCAATGTACATGTTGTCCAAATTTGATGTCAATCCATTGAAAAATGGCTCCGTAATTCAATTTCTTCTACTTTCATTTTCTATTCATATATAAAACCCAAATCTGAAATATACATGAAAATTATGCCCAAAATAACTTATTTATTATATTTGCAACAAAATAAAACCCTGATCAGATTTCTCAGTCAAGTCTAAGGTTACATTCAACTGTTTTAGAGAGTGGCAGATTGTACACTGTATTTGGTCATTTTAAGCCTGGGAAGTTTCAAGGCAGGCAGATCCAAATCATCTGGCGGTGACGCAAGAGAGAATAATGAGATCAGCAGAATTTAGCAAAGGAATGTTCCCGCAGACCACTAAACCTGGGCGAAAGAAGGCACAGGCAGCTCTGTCACGTGACGTCAAAACCAGATGCAATGCTGTTATAGAAGAGATGGCAAGATTGGGAGGCGGAGATATTACGAAATTTATATCACGCTTACCTGACATCCAGCGGGCCACCATTGAATGCTATGCCGGGAACTGCAGCTTCTGTCATCAATCAGCCCTGGTCTGCTCCGGTGAAGGTCACAACTCCTGGTGGTACAAGTCCATGATCCTGGGCCCAAATGACATCACGCACCTGAAGATGAACGAAAATGACAAGTCACTGCTTGCTGTGATACTAAAAATGAGATTGAGTGAAGAGGCGGTCTACAAGGTGTCACCTAGAACATCAACACAGAAGTGCGAGGCCTTCAACCGAGCAACTTTAGCCACCATGCCAAAGTCCCAGAACTACCCCAGGTCATTTGAGGCTCGGCTACCTCTTCAAACCCTGAGAGCGAACAACTCAGTTTACTCAGCAGTGAGGATGAAGGTGGGCCGCCTCACAAGGACTTGTCTATCTGCAGCTTCAAGAAAGCGCCTTCTTCACATATCAAGGAAGGCAAGTCGTACAAGACAACGAGAAGGTATAAGGCAAAGCGAAGAGCTCAAAGGGCCCAGATGGAGTTCGAACACCGGCGGACTCAAGAAACCCACCACCAGGAGGAGCCTGATTATGTAAAGGGACTGTTTGACAGCAATCTGCACTCCTACGCCTCAACTTCTGTAACAAACCAGTAGCAGCAGCCTGCCCTACAGAACAGAGCACAGCAGAAAAAAACAAAACAAAAAAACATAAAGAAGAAAAACAAGAGGGCCATGATGGCCCTAAATTCGCTCACCTGAATTCAACTGCTAGAGAGAAAATGCTTAAGCATACGTTTCCTGAAAATTGTTTCGTACATTAATAAATAAATGTGATAATAGGGTGTAATATTAGAAAAAAAATAATATCTTACTAATTTTTCCCCTTTTTTTTCAACTGACAATGAGTGCTAAAAAATGAAAATATTGAAGTTCAAACAGAGTGAAACCTTGCAATTTTCAACATTTAAAGGGGCATGACTCCAGACATAATAAATTGATTAAAGCCATCATCAAATTTGGCCAAGATATTCTGGTCATAAACAATGTCTTAAGGTTTGAAGGCAATTGCTTAAGAAATAAAGATGCTAGAGTGCAAAGAGCAATCTGGATTCTTTCAAATTTAAAAGGGGCATAACTCCTGACCTTATGTGTTGATTCCAGTCATAAATGAACTTGGCCAAGGTATTATGGTTTTAAACAATGACAAAAAGTTTGAAGGCAATTGCATAAGAAATAAAGATGCTAGAGGGCAAACAAAGTGAAATCTGGCTTTTTTCAATTTTAAAAGGGGCGTAACTCCTGACCTAAGGGTCCAATTTCAGCCATAATCCAACTTAGCCAAAATTTGATGGTTATAAACATTGTTATAAAATTTAAAGACAATGACCTAAAAAATAAAGATGCTAGAGTGCAAACAAAGTGCAATCTGACTTTTTTAAATAATATAAGGGGTGTAACTCCTGACCTAATGGTCCGATATCAGCCAAAATTAAACTTGGCTGAGATTTTTTGGTTATAAACAATGTCATTAAGTTTGAATGCAATTGCTAAAGAAATGAAGATGCTAGAGTGCAAACAATGTGAAATCTGGCTTTTTTGAATTTTAAAAGGAATGTAACTCCTGACCTAACGGTATGATATCAGCCATAATCGAACTTGGTCGAGATTTTATGGTTATAAGCATTGTTATCAAGTTTGAAGACAATTGCTCATGAAATGAAGATGCTAGAGTGCAAACAATGTGAAATCTGGCTTTTTTGAATTTTAAAAGGGGCAATACTCCTGACCTAATGGTACGATATCAGCCATAATTGAACTTGGCCGTGATTTTATGGTTATAAACATTGATATAAAGTTTGAAGATAATTGCTCATGAAATGAAGATGCTAGAGTGCAAACAATGTGAAATCTGGCTTTTTTTAATTTTAAAAGGGGCATAACTCCTGACCTTATGTTCCGATATCAGCCATAATCGAACTTGGCCGAGATTTTATGGTTATAAACATTGTTTTAAAGTTTGAAGATAATTGCTCATAAAATGAAGATGCTAGAGTGCAAACGAACAAATTGTGGACGACGGACGGACGGACGGACGACGGACATTCATCGATCCTAAAAGCTCATCCTGAGCACACGTGCTCAGGTGAGCTAAAAAAAGCTCTGTCTGGTGCATAGCAGCACCACTGATGAGGTCTGATGCTGACCGAAACAGCGCTATATAAAAGAAAAATATAAACTCTGTATCAATATCTGTTTGGAAAATTCAGGGGGGAGGGGGGCGGAGAGAGACAGGGTTCAAAATCAAAATTAAAGATAATTAAAGAAGATATTTATACGTGAGTATCAACACCAAGTAACCAACATAAAAACATAACCCCTACTTCATTTTTAAACAATTACCCTCTAAAATCACTCCCAGCCGAGGTGCACAAGGCACTCAGGCTCACGCCCACCACTCCCGTTTATGTGACCGGAACACACCCCCAGCTCAAAATAACATGTGGTCTGACTGCAGACGATGTATATTTCAAACTGGAAGCTACCCGCAGCATGCTGGGTAAAAAGAATATGAAGGAAATCTAAAATTAGCCCAATTTCATATATAAAAATATTAAAATATTAATAATTTAAAATAAAATAAACATACCTATTTTTTTAAACATATTATCCAATTTCCATGTATTCAATGTACATGTTGTCCAAATTTGATGTCAATCCATTGAAAAATGGCTCCGTAATTCAATTTCTTCTACTTTCATTTTCTATTCATATATAAAACCCAAATCTGAAATATACATGAAAATTATGCCCAAAATAACTTATTTATTATATTTGCAACAAAATAAAACCCTGATCAGATTTCTCAGTCAAGTCTAAGGTCACATTCAACTGTTTTAGAGAGTGGCAGATTGTACACTGTATTTGGTCATTTTAAGCCTGGGAAGTTTCAAGGCAGGCAGATCCAAATCATCTGGCGGTGACGCAAGAGAGAATAATGAGATCTGCAGAATTTAGCAAAGGAATGTTCCCGCAGACCACTAAACCTGGGCGAAAGAAGGCACAGGCAGCTCTGTCACGTGACGTCAAGGCCAGTTGCAATGCTGTTATAGAAGAGATGGCAAGATTGGGAGGCGGAGATATTACGAAATTTATATCACGCTTACCTGACATCCAGCGGGCCACCATTGAATGCTATGCCGGGAACTGCAGCTTCTGTCATCAATCAGCCCTGGTCTGCTCCGGTGAAGGTCACAACTCCTGGTGGTACAAGTCCATGATCCTGGGCCCAAATGACATCACGCACCTGAAGATGAACGAAAATGACAAGTCACTGCTTGCTGTGATACTAAAAATGAGATTGAGTGAAGAGGCGGTCTACAAGGTGTCACCTAGAACATCAACACAGAAGTGCGAGGCCTTCAACCGAGCAACTTTAGCCACCATGCCAAAGTCCCAGAACTACCCCAGGTCATTTGAGGCTCGGCTACCTCTTCAAACCCTGAGAGCGAACAACTCAGTTTACTCAGCAGTGAGGATGAAGGTGGGCCGCCTCACAAGGACTTGTCTATCTGCAGCTTCAAGAAAGCGCCTTCTTCACATATCAAGGAAGGCAAGTCGTACAAGACAACGAGAAGGTATAAGGCAAAGCGAAGAGCTCAAAGGGCCCAGATGGAGTTCGAACACCGGCGGACTCAAGAAACCCACCACCAGGAGGAGCCTGATTATGTAAAGGGACTGTTTGACAGCAATCTGCACTCCTACGCCTCAACTTCTGTAACAAACCAGTAGCAGCAGCCTGCCCTACAGAACAGAGCACAGCAGAAAAAAACAAAACAAAAAAACATAAAGAAGAAAAACAAGAGGGCCATGATGGCCCTAAATTCGCTCACCTGAATTCAACTGCTAGAGAGAAAATGCTTAAGCATACGTTTCCTGAAAATTGTTTCGTACATTAATAAATAAATGTGATAATAGGGTGTAATATTAGAAAAAAAATAATATCTTACTAATTTTTCCCCTTTTTTTTCAACTGACAATGAGTGCTAAAAAATGAAAATATTGAAGTTCAAACAGAGTGAAACCTTGCAATTTTCAACATTTAAAGGGGCATGACTCCAGACATAATAAATTGATTAAAGCCATCATCAAATTTGGCCAAGATATTCTGGTCATAAACAATGTCTTAAGGTTTGAAGGCAATTGCTTAAGAAATAAAGATGCTAGAGTGCAAAGAGCAATCTGGATTCTTTCAAATTTAAAAGGGGCATAACTCCTGACCTTATGTGTTGATTCCAGTCATAAATGAACTTGGCCAAGGTATTATGGTTTTAAACAATGACAAAAAGTTTGAAGGCAATTGCATAAGAAATAAAGATGCTAGAGGGCAAACAAAGTGAAATCTGGCTTTTTTCAATTTTAAAAGGGGCGTAACTCCTGACCTAAGGGTCCAATTTCAGCCATAATCCAACTTAGCCAAAATTTGATGGTTATAAACATTGTTATAAAATTTAAAGACAATGACCTAAAAAATAAAGATGCTAGAGTGCAAACAAAGTGCAATCTGACTTTTTTAAATAATATAAGGGGTGTAACTCCTGACCTAATGGTCCGATATCAGCCAAAATTAAACTTGGCTGAGATTTTTTGGTTATAAACAATGTCATTAAGTTTGAATGCAATTGCTAAAGAAATGAAGATGCTAGAGTGCAAACAATGTGAAATCTGGCTTTTTTGAATTTTAAAAGGAATGTAACTCCTGACCTAACGGTATGATATCAGCCATAATCGAACTTGGTCGAGATTTTATGGTTATAAGCATTGTTATCAAGTTTGAAGACAATTGCTCATGAAATGAAGATGCTAGAGTGCAAACAATGTGAAATCTGGCTTTTTTGAATTTTAAAAGGGGCAATACTCCTGACCTAAGGTAGATATCAGCCATAATTGAACTTGGCGGATTTTATGGTTATAACATTGTATAAAGTTTGAAGAAATTGCTCATGAAATGAAGATGCTAGAGTGCAAACAATGTGAAATCTGGCTTTTTTTAATTTTAAATAGGGCATAACTCCTGACCTTATGTTCCGATATCAGCCATAATCGAACTTGGCCGAGATTTTATGGTTATAAACATTGTTTTAAAGTTTGAAGATAATTGCTCATAAAATGAAGATGCTAGAGTGCAAACGAACAAATTGTGGACGACGGACGGACGGACGGACGACGGACATTCATCGATCCTAAAAGCTCATCCTGAGCACACGTGCTCAGGTGAGCTAAAAAAAGCTCTGTCTGGTGCATAGCAGCACCACTGATGAGGTCTGATGCTGACCGAAACAGCGCTATATAAAAGAAAAATATAAACTCATGTATCAATATCTGTTTGGAAAATTCAGGGGGGAGGGGGGAGAGAGAGACAGGGTTCAAAATCAAAATTAAAGATAATTAAAGAAGATATTTATACGTGAGTATCAACACCAAGTAACCAACATAAAAACATAACCCCTACTTCATTTTTAAACAATTACCCTCTAAAATCACTCCCAGCCGAGGTGCACAAGGCACTCAGGCTCACGCCCACCACTCCCGTTTATGTGACCGGAACACACCCCCAGCTCAAAACAACGCTATACCAGATAGGCAATATCAAAATAACATGTGGTCTGACTGCAGACGATGTATATTTCAAACTGGAAGCTACCCGCAGCATGCTGGGTAAAAAGAATATGAAGGAAATCTAAAATTAGCCCAATTTCATATATAAAAATATTAAAATATTAATAATTTTAAAAAAATAAACATACCTATTTTTTTAAACATATTATCCAATTTCCATGTATTCAATGTACATGTTGTCCAAATTTGATGTCAATCCATTGAAAAATGGCTCCGTAATTCAATTTCTTCTACTTTCATTTTCTATTCATATATAAAACCCAAATCTGAAATATACATGAAAATTATGCCCAAAATAACTTATTTATTATATTTGCAACAAAATAAAACCCTGATCAGATTTCTCAGTCAAGTCTAAGGTTACATTCAACTGTTTTAGAGAGTGGCAGATTGTACACTGTATTTGGTCATTTTAAGCCTGGGAAGTTTCAAGGCAGGCAGATCCAAATCATCTGGCGGTGACGCAAGAGAGAAAATGAGATCTGCAGAATTTAGCAAAGGAATGTTCCCGCAGACCACTAAACCTGGGCGAAAGAAGGCACAGGCAGCTCTGTCACGTGACGTCAAAACCAGATGCAATGCTGTTATAGAAGAGATGGCAAGATTGGGAGGCGGAGATATTACGAAATTTATATCGCGCTTACCTGACATCCAGCGGGCCACCATTGAATGCTATGCCGGGAACTGCAGCTTCTGTCATCAATCAGCCCTGGTCTGCTCCGGTGAAGGTCACAACTCCTGGTGGTACAAGTCCATGATCCTGGGCCCAAATGACATCACGCACCTGAAGATGAACGAAAATGACAAGTCACTGCTTGCTGTGATACTAAAAATGAGATTGAGTGAAGAGGCGGTCTACAAGGTGTCACCTAGAACATCAACACAGAAGTGCGAGGCCTTCAACCGAGCAACTTTAGCCACCATGCCAAAGTCCCAGAACTACCCCAGGTCATTTGAGGCTCGGCTACCTCTTCAAACCCTGAGAGCGAACAACTCAGTTTACTCAGCAGTGAGGATGAAGGTGGGCCGCCTCACAAGGACTTGTCTATCTGCAGCTTCAAGAAAGCGCCTTCTTCACATATCAAGGAAGGCAAGTCGTACAAGACAACGAGAAGGTATAAGGCAAAGCGAAGAGCTCAAAGGGCCCAGATGGAGTTCGAACACCGGCGGACTCAAGAAACCCACCACCAGGAGGAGCCTGATTATGTAAAGGGACTGTTTGACAGCAATCTGCACTCCTACGCCTCAACTTCTGTAACAAACCAGTAGCAGCAGCCTGCCCTACAGAACAGAGCACAGCAGAAAAAAACAAAACAAAAAAACATAAAGAAGAAAAACAAGAGGGCCATGATGGCCCTAAATTCGCTCACCTGAATTCAACTGCTAGAGAGAAAATGCTTAAGCATACGTTTCCTGAAAATTGTTTCGTACATTAATAAATAAATGTGATAATAGGGTGTAATATTAGAAAAAAAATAATATCTTACTAATTTTTCCCCTTTTTTTTCAACTGACAATGAGTGCTAAAAAATGAAAATATTGAAGTTCAAACAGAGTGAAACCTTGCAATTTTCAACATTTAAAGGGGCATGACTCCAGACATAATAAATTGATTAAAGCCATCATCAAATTTGGCCAAGATATTCTGGTCATAAACAATGTCTTAAGGTTTGAAGGCAATTGCTTAAGAAATAAAGATGCTAGAGTGCAAAGAGCAATCTGGATTCTTTCAAATTTAAAAGGGGCATAACTCCTGACCTTATGTGTTGATTCCAGTCATAAATGAACTTGGCCAAGGTATTATGGTTTTAAACAATGACAAAAAGTTTGAAGGCAATTGCATAAGAAATAAAGATGCTAGAGGGCAAACAAAGTGAAATCTGGCTTTTTTCAATTTTAAAAGGGGCGTAACTCCTGACCTAAGGGTCCAATTTCAGCCATAATCCAACTTAGCCAAAATTTGATGGTTATAAACATTGTTATAAAATTTAAAGACAATGACCTAAAAAATAAAGATGCTAGAGTGCAAACAAAGTGCAATCTGACTTTTTTAAATAATATAAGGGGTGTAACTCCTGACCTAATGGTCCGATATCAGCCAAAATTAAACTTGGCTGAGATTTTTTGGTTATAAACAATGTCATTAAGTTTGAATGCAATTGCTAAAGAAATGAAGATGCTAGAGTGCAAACAATGTGAAATCTGGCTTTTTTGAATTTTAAAAGGAATGTAACTCCTGACCTAACGGTATGATATCAGCCATAATCGAACTTGGTCGAGATTTTATGGTTATAAGCATTGTTATCAAGTTTGAAGACAATTGCTCATGAAATGAAGATGCTAGAGTGCAAACAATGTGAAATCTGGCTTTTTTGAATTTTAAAAGGGGCAATACTCCTGACCTAATGGTACGATATCAGCCATAATTGAACTTGGCCGTGATTTTATGGTTATAAACATTGATATAAAGTTTGAAGATAATTGCTCATGAAATGAAGATGCTAGAGTGCAAACAATGTGAAATCTGGCTTTTTTTAATTTTAAAAGGGGCATAACTCCTGACCTTATGTTCCGATATCAGCCATAATCGAACTTGGCCGAGATTTTATGGTTATAAACATTGTTTTAAAGTTTGAAGATAATTGCTCATAAAATGAAGATGCTAGAGTGCAAACGAACAAATTGTGGACGACGGACGGACGGACGACGGACATTCATCGATCCTAAAAGCTCATCCTGAGCACACGTGCTCAGGTGAGCTAAAAAAAGCTCTGTCTGGTGCATAGCAGCACCACTGATGAGGTCTGATGCTGACCGAAACAGCGCTATATAAAAGAAAAATATAAACTCATGTATCAATATCTGTTTGGAAAATTCAGGGGGGAGGGGGGCGGAGAGAGACAGGGTTCAAAATCAAAATTAAAGATAATTAAAGAAGATATTTATACGTGAGTATCAACACCAAGTAACCAACATAAAAACATAACCCCTACTTCATTTTTAAACAATTACCCTCTAAAATCACTCCCAGCCGAGGTGCACAAGGCACTCAGGCTCACGCCCACCACTCCCGTTTATGTGACCGGAACACACCCCCAGCTCAAAACAACGCTATACCAGATAGGCAATATCAAAATAACATGTGGTCTGACTGCAGACGATGTATATTTCAAACTGGAAGCTACCCGCAGCATGCTGGGTAAAAAGAATATGAAGGAAATCTAAAATTAGCCCAATTTCATATATAAAAATATTAAAATATTAATAATTTTAAAAAAATAAACATACCTATTTTTTTAAACATATTATCCAATTTCCATGTATTCAATGTACATGTTGTCCAAATTTGATGTCAATCCATTGAAAAATGGCTCCGTAATTCAATTTCTTCTACTTTCATTTTCTATTCATATATAAAACCCAAATCTGAAATATACATGAAAATTATGCCCAAAATAACTTATTTATTATATTTGCAACAAAATAAAACCCTGATCAGATTTCTCAGTCAAGTCTAAGGTCACATTCAACTGTTTTAGAGAGTGGCAGATTGTACACTGTATTTGGTCATTTTAAGCCTGGGAAGTTTCAAGGCAGGCAGATCCAAATCATCTGGCGGTGACGCAAGAGAGGAAAATGAGATCTGCAGAATTTAGCAAAGGAATGTTCCCGCAGACCACTAAACCTGGGCGAAAGAAGGCACAGGCAGCTCTGTCACGTGACGTCAAAACCAGATGCAATGCTGTTATAGAAGAGATGGCAAGATTGGGAGGCGGAGATATTACGAAATTTATATCGCGCTTACCTGACATCCAGCGGGCCACCATTGAATGCTATGCCGGACACTGCAGCTTCTGTCATCAATCAGCCCTGGTCTGCTCCGGTGAAGGTCACAACTCCTGGTGGTACAAGTCCATGATCCTGGCCCAAATGACATCACGCACCTGAAGATGAACGAAAATGACAAGTCACTGCTTGCTGTGATACTAAAAATGAGATTGAGTGAAGAGGCGGTCTACAAGGTGTCACCTAGAACATCAACACAGAAGTGCGAGGCCTTCAACCGAGCAACTTTAGCCACCATGCCAAAGTCCCAGAACTACCCCAGGTCATTTGAGGCTCGGCTACCTCTTCAAACCCTGAGAGCGAACAACTCAGTTTACTCAGCAGTGAGGATGAAGGTGGGCCGCCTCACAAGGACTTGTCTATCTGCAGCTTCAAGAAAGCGCCTTCTTCACATATCAAGGAAGGCAAGTCGTACAAGACAACGAGAAGGTATAAGGCAAAGCGAAGAGCTCAAAGGGCCCAGATGGAGTTCGAACACCGGGGACTCAAGAAACCCACCACCAGGAGGAGCCTGATTATGTAAAGGGACTGTTTGACAGCAATCTGCACTCCTACGCCTCAACTTCTGTAACAAACCAGTAGCAGCAGCCTGCCCTACAGAACAGAGCACAGCAGAAAAAAACAAAACAAAAAAACATAAAGAAGAAAAACAAGAGGGCCATGATGGCCCTAAATTCGCTCACCTGAATTCAACTGCTAGAGAGAAAATGCTTAAGCATACGTTTCCTGAAAATTGTTTCGTACATTAATAAATAAATGTGATAATAGGGTGTAATATTAGAAAAAAAATAATATCTTACTAATTTTTCCCCTTTTTTTTCAACTGACAATGAGTGCTAAAAAATGAAAATATTGAAGTTCAAACAGAGTGAAACCTTGCAATTTTCAACATTTAAAGGGGCATGACTCCAGACATAATAAATTGATTAAAGCCATCATCAAATTTGGCCAAGATATTCTGGTCATAAACAATGTCTTAAGGTTTGAAGGCAATTGCTTAAGAAATAAAGATGCTAGAGTGCAAAGAGCAATCTGGATTCTTTCAAATTTAAAAGGGGCATAACTCCTGACCTTATGTGTTGATTCCAGTCATAAATGAACTTGGCCAAGGTATTATGGTTTTAAACAATGACAAAAAGTTTGAAGGCAATTGCATAAGAAATGAAGATGCTAGAGTGCAAACAAAGTGAAATCTGGCTTTTTTGAATTTTAAAAGGAATGTAACTCCTGACCTAACGGTATGATATCAGCCATAATCGAACTTGGTCGAGATTTTATGGTTATAAGCATTGTTATCAAGTTTGAAGACAATTGCTCATGAAATGAAGATGCTAGAGTGCAAACAATGTGAAATCTGGCTTTTTTGAATTTTAAAAGGGGCAATAACTCCTGACCTTATGTTCCGATATCAGCCATAATCGAACTTGGCCGAGATTTTATGGTTATAAACATTGTTTTAAAGTTTGAAGATAATTGCTCATAAAATGAAGATGCTAGAGTGCAAACGAACAAATTGTGGACGACGGACGGACGGACGGACGACGGACATTCATCGATCCTAAAAGCTCATCCTGAGCACACGTGCTCAGGTGAGCTAAAAAAAGCTCTGTCTGGTGCATAGCAGCACCACTGATGAGGTCTGATGCTGACCGAAACAGCGCTATATAAAAGAAAAATATAAACTCATGTATCAATATCTGTTTGGAAAATTCAGGGGGGAGGGGGGCGGAGAGAGACAGGGTTCAAAATCAAAATTAAAGATAATTAAAGAAGATATTTATACGTGAGTATCAACACCAAGTAACCAACATAAAAACATAACCCCTACTTCATTTTTAAACAATTACCCTCTAAAATCACTCCCAGCCGAGGTGCACAAGGCACTCAGGCTCACGCCCACCACTCCCGTTTATGTGACGGAACACACCCCAGCTCAAAACAACGCTATACCAGATAGGCAATATCAAAATAACATGTGGTCTGACTGCAGACGATGTATATTTCAACTGGAAGCTACCCGCAGCATGCTGGGTAAAAAGAATATGAAGGAAATCTAAAATTAGCCCAATTTCATATATAAAAATATTAAAATATTAATAATTTTAAAAAAATAAACATACCTATTTTTTTAAACATATTATCCAATTTCCATGTATTCAATGTACATGTTGTCCAAATTTGATGTCAATCCATTGAAAAATGGCTCCGTAATTCAATTTCTTCTACTTTCATTTTCTATTCATATATAAAACCCAAATCTGAAATATACATGAAAATTATGCCCAAAATAACTTATTTATTATATTTGCAACAAAATAAAACCCTGATCAGATTTCTCAGTCAAGTCTAAGGTCACATTCAACTGTTTTAGAGAGTGGCAGATTGTACACTGTATTTGGTCATTTTAAGCCTGGGAAGTTTCAAGGCAGGCAGATCCAAATCATCTGGCGGTGACGCAAGAGAGGAAAATGAGATCTGCAGAATTTAGCAAAGGAATGTTCCCGCAGACCACTAAACCTGGGCGAAAGAAGGCACAGGCAGCTCTGTCACGTGACGTCAAAACCAGATGCAATGCTGTTATAGAAGAGATGGCAAGATTGGGAGGCGGAGATATTACGAAATTTATATCGCGCTTACCTGACATCCAGCGGGCCACCATTGAATGCTATGCCGGGAACTGCAGCTTCTGTCATCAATCAGCCCTGGTCTGCTCCGGTGAAGGTCACAACTCCTGGTGGTACAAGTCCATGATCCTGGGCCCAAATGACATCACGCACCTGAAGATGAACGAAAATGACAAGTCACTGCTTGCTGTGATACTAAAAATGAGATTGAGTGAAGAGGCGGTCTACAAGGTGTCACCTAGAACATCAACACAGAAGTGCGAGGCCTTCAACCGAGCAACTTTAGCCACCATGCCAAAGTCCCAGAACTACCCCAGGTCATTTGAGGCTCGGCTACCTCTTCAAACCCTGAGAGCGAACAACTCAGTTTACTCAGCAGTGAGGATGAAGGTGGGCCGCCTCACAAGGACTTGTCTATCTGCAGCTTCAAGAAAGCGCCTTCTTCACATATCAAGGAAGGCAAGTCGTACAAGACAACGAGAAGGTATAAGGCAAAGCGAAGAGCTCAAAGGGCCCAGATGGAGTTCGAACACCGGCGGACTCAAGAAACCCACCACCAGGAGGAGCCTGATTATGTAAAGGGACTGTTTGACAGCAATCTGCACTCCTACGCCTCAACTTCTGTAACAAACCAGTAGCAGCAGCCTGCCCTACAGAACAGAGCACAGCAGAAAAAAACAAAACAAAAAAACATAAAGAAGAAAAACAAGAGGGCCATGATGGCCCTAAATTCGCTCACCTGAATTCAACTGCTAGAGAGAAAATGCTTAAGCATACGTTTCCTGAAAATTGTTTCGTACATTAATAAATAAATGTGATAATAGGGTGTAATATTAGAAAAAAAATAATATCTTACTAATTTTTCCCCTTTTTTTTCAACTGACAATGAGTGCTAAAAAATGAAAATATTGAAGTTCAAACAGAGTGAAACCTTGCAATTTTCAACATTTAAAGGGGCATGACTCCAGACATAATAAATTGATTAAAGCCATCATCAAATTTGGCCAAGATATTCTGGTCATAAACAATGTCTTAAGGTTTGAAGGCAATTGCTTAAGAAATAAAGATGCTAGAGTGCAAAGAGCAATCTGGATTCTTTCAAATTTAAAAGGGGCATAACTCCTGACCTTATGTGTTGATTCCAGTCATAAATGAACTTGGCCAAGGTATTATGGTTTTAAACAATGACAAAAAGTTTGAAGGCAATTGCATAAGAAATAAAGATGCTAGAGGGCAAACAAAGTGAAATCTGGCTTTTTTCAATTTTAAAAGGGGCGTAACTCCTGACCTAAGGGTCCAATTTCAGCCATAATCCAACTTAGCCAAAATTTGATGGTTATAAACATTGTTATAAAATTTAAAGACAATGACCTAAAAAATAAAGATGCTAGAGTGCAAACAAAGTGCAATCTGACTTTTTTAAATAATATAAGGGGTGTAACTCCTGACCTAATGGTCCGATATCAGCCAAAATTAAACTTGGCTGAGATTTTTTGGTTATAAACAATGTCATTAAGTTTGAATGCAATTGCTAAAGAAATGAAGATGCTAGAGTGCAAACAATGTGAAATCTGGCTTTTTTGAATTTTAAAAGGAATGTAACTCCTGACCTAACGGTATGATATCAGCCATAATCGAACTTGGTCGAGATTTTATGGTTATAAGCATTGTTATCAAGTTTGAAGACAATTGCTCATGAAATGAAGATGCTAGAGTGCAAACAATGTGAAATCTGGCTTTTTTGAATTTTAAAAGGGGCAATACTCCTGACCTAATGGTACGATATCAGCCATAATTGAACTTGGCCGTGATTTTATGGTTATAAACATTGATATAAAGTTTGAAGATAATTGCTCATGAAATGAAGATGCTAGAGTGCAAACAATGTGAAATCTGGCTTTTTTTAATTTTAAAAGGGGCATAACTCCTGACCTTATGTTCCGATATCAGCCATAATCGAACTTGGCCGAGATTTTATGGTTATAAACATTGTTTTAAAGTTTGAAGATAATTGCTCATAAAATGAAGATGCTAGAGTGCAAACGAACAAATTGTGGACGACGGACGGACGGACGGACGACGGACATTCATCGATCCTAAAAGCTCATCCTGAGCACACGTGCTCAGGTGAGCTAAAAAAAGCTCTGTCTGGTGCATAGCAGCACCACTGATGAGGTCTGATGCTGACCGAAACAGCGCTATATAAAAGAAAAATATAAACTCATGTATCAATATCTGTTTGGAAAATTCAGGGGGGAGGGGGGCGGAGAGAGACAGGGTTCAAAATCAAAATTAAAGATAATTAAAGAAGATATTTATACGTGAGTATCAACACCAAGTAACCAACATAAAAACATAACCCCTACTTCATTTTTAAACAATTACCCTCTAAAATCACTCCCAGCCGAGGTGCACAAGGCACTCAGGCTCACGCCCACCACTCCCGTTTATGTGACCGGAACACCCACTCAACAACGCTATCCATAGCATTCAAAATAACATGTGGTCTGACTGCAGACGATGTATATTTCAAACTGGAAGCTACCCGCAGCATGCTGGGTAAAAAGAATATGAAGGAAATCTAAAATTAGCCCAATTTCATATATAAAATATATTAAAATATTAATAATTTTAAAAAAATAAACATACCTATTTTTTTAAACATATTATCCAATTTCCATGTATTCAATGTACATGTTGTCCAAATTTGATGTCAATCCATTGAAAAATGGCTCCGTAATTATTTCAATTTTTCTACTTTATTTTCTATTCAAAACCCAAAAAATATACATGAAAATTATGCCCAAAATAACTTATTTATTATATTTGCAACAAAATAAAACCCTGATCAGATTTCTCAGTCAAGTCTAAGGTCACATTCAACTGTTTTAGAGAGTGGCAGATTGTACACTGTATTTGGTCATTTTAAGCCTGGGAAGTTTCAAGGCAGGCAGATCCAAATCATCTGGCGGTGACGCAAGAGAGAATAATGAGATCTGCAGAATTTAGCAAAGGAATGTTCCCGCAGACCACTAAACCTGGGCGAAAGAAGGCACAGGCAGCTCTGTCACGTGACGTCAAGGCCAGTTGCAATGCTGTTATAGAAGAGATGGCAAGATTGGGAGGCGGAGATATTACGAAATTTATATCACGCTTACCTGACATCCAGCGGGCCACCATTGAATGCTATGCCGGGAACTGCAGCTTCTGTCATCAATCAGCCCTGGTCTGCTCCGGTGAAGGTCACAACTCCTGGTGGTACAAGTCCATGATCCTGGGCCCAAATGACATCACGCACCTGAAGATGAACGAAAATGACAAGTCACTGCTTGCTGTGATACTAAAAATGAGATTGAGTGAAGAGGCGGTCTACAAGGTGTCACCTAGAACATCAACACAGAAGTGCGAGGCCTTCAACCGAGCAACTTTAGCCACCATGCCAAAGTCCCAGAACTACCCCAGGTCATTTGAGGCTCGGCTACCTCTTCAAACCCTGAGAGCGAACAACTCAGTTTACTCAGCAGTGAGGATGAAGGTGGGCCGCCTCACAAGGACTTGTCTATCTGCAGCTTCAAGAAAGCGCCTTCTTCACATATCAAGGAAGGCAAGTCGTACAAGACAACGAGAAGGTATAAGGCAAAGCGAAGAGCTCAAAGGGCCCAGATGGAGTTCGAACACCGCGGACTCAAGAAACCCACCACCAGGAGGAGCCTGATTATGTAAAGGGACTGTTTGACAGCAATCTGCACTCCTACGCCTCAACTTCTGTAACAAACCAGTAGCAGCAGCCTGCCCTACAGAACAGAGCACAGCAGAAAAAAACAAAACAAAAAAACATAAAGAAGAAAAACAAGAGGGCCATGATGGCCCTAAATTCGCTCACCTGAATTCAACTGCTAGAGAGAAAATGCTTAAGCATACGTTTCCTGAAAATTGTTTCGTACATTAATAAATAAATGTGATAATAGGGTGTAATATTAGAAAAAAAATAATATCTTACTAATTTTTCCCCTTTTTTTTCAACTGACAATGAGTGCTAAAAAATGAAAATATTGAAGTTCAAACAGAGTGAAACCTTGCAATTTTCAACATTTAAAGGGGCATGACTCCAGACATAATAAATTGATTAAAGCCATCATCAAATTTGGCCAAGATATTCTGGTCATAAACAATGTCTTAAGGTTTGAAGGCAATTGCTTAAGAAATAAAGATGCTAGAGTGCAAAGAGCAATCTGGATTCTTTCAAATTTAAAAGGGGCATAACTCCTGACCTTATGTGTTGATTCCAGTCATAAATGAACTTGGCCAAGGTATTATGGTTTTAAACAATGACAAAAAGTTTGAAGGCAATTGCATAAGAAATAAAGATGCTAGAGGGCAAACAAAGTGAAATCTGGCTTTTTTCAATTTTAAAAGGGGCGTAACTCCTGACCTAAGGGTCCAATTTCAGCCATAATCCAACTTAGCCAAAATTTGATGGTTATAAACATTGTTATAAAATTTAAAGACAATGACCTAAAAAATAAAGATGCTAGAGTGCAAACAAAGTGCAATCTGACTTTTTTAAAAAGAAATGAAGATGCTAGAGTGCAAACAATGTGAAATCTGGCTTTTTTGAATTTTAAAAGGAATGTAACTCCTGACCTAACGGTATGATATCAGCCATAATCGAACTTGGTCGAGATTTTATGGTTATAAGCATTGTTATCAAGTTTGAAGACAATTGCTCATGAAATGAAGATGCTAGAGTGCAAACAATGTGAAATCTGGCTTTTTTGAATTTTAAAAGGGGCAATACTCCTGACCTTATGTTCCGATATCAGCCATAATCGAACTTGGCCGAGATTTTATGGTTATAAACATTGTTTTAAAGTTTGAAGATAATTGCTCATAAAATGAAGATGCTAGAGTGCAAACGAACAAATTGTGGACGACGGACGGACGGACGGACGACGGACATTCATCGATCCTAAAAGCTCATCCTGAGCACACGTGCTCAGGTGAGCTAAAAAAAGCTCTGTCTGGTGCATAGCAGCACCACTGATGAGGTCTGATGCTGACCGAAACAGCGCTATATAAAAGAAAAATATAAACTCATGTATCAATATCTGTTTGGAAAATTCAGGGGGGAGGGGGGCGGAGAGAGACAGGGTTCAAAATCAAAATTAAAGATAATTAAAGAAGATATTTATACGTGAGTATCAACACCAAGTAACCAACATAAAAACATAACCCCTACTTCATTTTTAAACAATTACCCTCTAAAATCACTCCCAGCCGAGGTGCACAAGGCACTCAGGCTCACGCCCACCACTCCCGTTTATGTGACGGAACACACCCCAGCTCAAAACAACGCTATACCCGATAGCAATATCAAAATAACATGTGGTCTGACTGCAGACGATGTATATTTCAAACTGGAAGCTACCCGCAGCATGCTGGGTAAAAAGAATATGAAGGAAATCTAAAATTAGCCCAATTTCATATATAAAAATATTAAAATATTAATAATTTTAAAAAAATAAACATACCTATTTTTTTAAACATATTATCCAATTTCCATGTATTCAATGTACATGTTGTCCAAATTTGATGTCAATCCATTGAAAAATGGCTCCGTAATTCAATTTCTTCTACTTTCATTTTCTATTCATATATAAAACCCAAATCTGAAATATACATGAAAATTATGCCCAAAATAACTTATTTATTATATTTGCAACAAAATAAAACCCTGATCAGATTTCTCAGTCAAGTCTAAGGTCACATTCAACTGTTTTAGAGAGTGGCAGATTGTACACTGTATTTGGTCATTTTAAGCCTGGGAAGTTTCAAGGCAGGCAGATCCAAATCATCTGGCGGTGACGCAAGAGAGGGAAAATGAGATCTGCAGAATTTAGCAAAGGAATGTTCCCGCAGACCACTAAACCTGGGCGAAAGAAGGCACAGGCAGCTCTGTCACGTGACGTCAAAACCAGATGCAATGCTGTTATAGAAGAGATGGCAAGATTGGGAGGCGGAGATATTACGAAATTTATATCGCGCTTACCTGACATCCAGCGGGCCACCATTGAATGCTATGCCGGGAACTGCAGCTTCTGTCATCAATCAGCCCTGGTCTGCTCCGGTGAAGGTCACAACTCCTGGTGGTACAAGTCCATGATCCTGGGCCCAAATGACATCACGCACCTGAAGATGAACGAAAATGACAAGTCACTGCTTGCTGTGATACTAAAAATGAGATTGAGTGAAGAGGCGGTCTACAAGGTGTCACCTAGAACATCAACACAGAAGTGCGAGGCCTTCAACCGAGCAACTTTAGCCACCATGCCAAAGTCCCAGAACTACCCCAGGTCATTTGAGGCTCGGCTACCTCTTCAAACCCTGAGAGCGAACAACTCAGTTTACTCAGCAGTGAGGATGAAGGTGGGCCGCCTCACAAGGACTTGTCTATCTGCAGCTTCAAGAAAGCGCCTTCTTCACATATCAAGGAAGGCAAGTCGTACAAGACAACGAGAAGGTATAAGGCAAAGCGAAGAGCTCAAAGGGCCCAGATGGAGTTCGAACACCGGCGGACTCAAGAAACCCACCACCAGGAGGAGCCTGATTATGTAAAGGGACTGTTTGACAGCAATCTGCACTCCTACGCCTCAACTTCTGTAACAAACCAGTAGCAGCAGCCTGCCCTACAGAACAGAGCACAGCAGAAAAAAACAAAACAAAAAAACATAAAGAAGAAAAACAAGAGGGCCATGATGGCCCTAAATTCGCTCACCTGAATTCAACTGCTAGAGAGAAAATGCTTAAGCATACGTTTCCTGAAAATTGTTTCGTACATTAATAAATAAATGTGATAATAGGGTTAATATTAGAAAAAAAATAATATCTTACTAATTTTTCCCCTTTTTTTTCAACTGACAATGAGTGCTAAAAAATGAAAATATTGAAGTTCAAACAGAGTGAAACCTTGCAATTTTCAACATTTAAAGGGGCATGACTCCAGACATAATAAATTGATTAAAGCCATCATCAAATTTGGCCAAGATATTCTGGTCATAAACAATGTCTTAAGGTTTGAAGGCAATTGCTTAAGAAATAAAGATGCTAGAGTGCAAAGAGCAATCTGGATTCTTTCAAATTTAAAAGGGGCATAACTCCTGACCTTATGTGTTGATTCCAGTCATAAATGAACTTGGCCAAGGTATTATGGTTTTAAACAATGACAAAAAGTTTGAAGGCAATTGCATAAGAAATAAAGATGCTAGAGGGCAAACAAAGTGAAATCTGGCTTTTTTCAATTTTAAAAGGGGCGTAACTCCTGACCTAAGGGTCCAATTTCAGCCATAATCCAACTTAGCCAAAATTTGATGGTTATAAACATTGTTATAAAATTTAAAGACAATGACCTAAAAAATAAAGATGCTAGAGTGCAAACAAAGTGCAATCTGACTTTTTTAAATAATATAAGGGGTGTAACTCCTGACCTAATGGTCCGATATCAGCCAAAATTAAACTTGGCTGAGATTTTTTGGTTATAAACAATGTCATTAAGTTTGAATGCAATTGCTAAAGAAATGAAGATGCTAGAGTGCAAACAATGTGAAATCTGGCTTTTTTGAATTTTAAAAGGAATGTAACTCCTGACCTAATGGTACGATATCAGCCATAATTGAACTTGGCCGTGATTTTATGGTTATAAACATTGATATAAAGTTTGAAGATAATTGCTCATGAAATGAAGATGCTAGAGTGCAAACAATGTGAAATCTGGCTTTTTTTAATTTTAAAAGGGGCATAACTCCTGACCTTATGTTCCGATATCAGCCATAATCGAACTTGGCCGAGATTTTATGGTTATAAACATTGTTTTAAAGTTTGAAGATAATTGCTCATAAAATGAAGATGCTAGAGTGCAAACGAACAAATTGTGGACGACGGACGGACGGACGGACGACGGACATTCATCGATCCTAAAAGCTCATCCTGAGCACACGTGCTCAGGTGAGCTAAAAAAAGCTCTGTCTGGTGCATAGCAGCACCACTGATGAGGTCTGATGCTGACCGAAACAGCGCTATATAAAAGAAAAATATAAACTCATGTATCAATATCTGTTTGGAAAATTCAGGGGGAGGGGGGCGGAGAGAGACAGGGTTCAAAATCAAAATTAAAGATAATTAAAGAAGATATTTATACGTGAGTATCAACACCAAGTAACCAACATAAAAACATAACCCCTACTTCATTTTTAAACAATTACCCTCTAAAATCACTCCCAGCCGAGGTGCACAAGGCACTCAGGCTCACGCCCACCACTCCCGTTTATGTGACCGGAACACACCCCCAGCTCAAAATAACATGTGGTCTGACTGCAGACGATGTATATTTCAAACTGGAAGCTACCCGCAGCATGCTGATAAAAAGAATATGAAGGAAATCTAAAATTAGCCCAATTTCATATATAAAAATATTAAAATATTAATAATTTTAAAAAAATAAACATACCTATTTTTTTAAACATATTATCCAATTTCCATGTATTCAATGTACATGTTGTCCAAATTTGATGTCAATCCATTGAAAAATGGCTCCGTAATTCAATTTCTTCTACTTTCATTTTCTATTCATATATAAAACCCAAATCTGAAATATACATGAAAATTATGCCCAAAATAACTTATTTATTATATTTGCAACAAAATAAAACCCTGATCAGATTTCTCAGTCAAGTCTAAGGTCACATTCAACTGTTTTAGAGAATGGCAGATTGTACACTGTATTTGGTCATTTTAAGCCTGGGAAGTTTCAAGGCAGGCAGATCCAAATCATCTGGCGGTGACGCAAGAGAGAATAATGAGATCTGCAGAATTTAGCAAAGGAATGTTCCCGCAGACCACTAAACCTGGGCGAAAGAAGGCACAGGCAGCTCTGTCACGTGACGTCAAGGCCAGTTGCAATGCTGTTATAGAAGAGATGGCAAGATTGGGAGGCGGAGATATTACGAAATTTATATCACGCTTACCTGACATCCAGCGGGCCACCATTGAATGCTATGCCGGGAACTGCAGCTTCTGTCATCAATCAGCCCTGGTCTGCTCCGGTGAAGGTCACAACTCCTGGTGGTACAAGTCCATGATCCTGGGCCCAAATGACATCACGCACCTGAAGATGAACGAAAATGACAAGTCACTGCTTGCTGTGATACTAAAAATGAGATTGAGTGAAGAGGCGGTCTACAAGGTGTCACCTAGAACATCAACACAGAAGTGCGAGGCCTTCAACCGAGCAACTTTAGCCACCATGCCAAAGTCCCAGAACTACCCCAGGTCATTTGAGGCTCGGCTACCTCTTCAAACCCTGAGAGCGAACAACTCAGTTTACTCAGCAGTGAGGATGAAGGTGGGCCGCCTCACAAGGACTTGTCTATCTGCAGCTTCAAGAAAGCGCCTTCTTCACATATCAAGGAAGGCAAGTCGTACAAGACAACGAGAAGGTACAGTGCGGCTCGCGTTCAAGTTGGCATTTTTAGCGTGTAACGTGCCTTCCGTGTCCGTGTAATGTGCGTGTAACGTGCGTGCGTGTACCGTGTAACCGTGTAACATTCTCAACGTGTGGTTCGTGTAGCATCGTTTATATCGTGTGTAACGTGTTAAACTGTAACATGTCATGGTGTAAAATCATTCGGCTTATTGTGCTAGAACCCTGATCGAGGTAAAAAACAAATATTATCATGTGTGTTTGCGTCCTGCTTTATGCATGAAAAAACAACTGCCTACATGTGCATCTGGTGTGAAATGATACAACTTATGCTGTTGGATATACCATATTTCATAATGCACATTGCTTCAACTTTATATAAATTAAAAATAAAATACGACTTACCGATTTCCTAGGTCTCCTCAGTCCTCACGAATATTATAACCACTATTTATTCCGTTTACAGGTAAAATGTAACTCAAAATTTGCTGGCTCGGAATTTATACTCTATCGTGCTGGTGGCACATTATGTCATTTAGCAGGGACTTCCTGTGTATTCCAGTTTGACACGATACACAATCTATGCACAGGAAATATTTAATTTTGACACCCAAGACCAAGAGTACATCTGAGGAAGTTAGGTGTCAGACTGGGTAGCTGGACTCGGATTATACGTAAATCGTCACCTTGGCCTGGTACATGTAACTTAACGTTTGACGACTTATGTGTAATTCTCTCTCTCCGCCATCTCTCTCTCTCTCTCTCTCTCTCTCATTAGCCTAGATGTGATATATATACAATGAATTTAAAACTTCAACTATCATGCTCATTATTAACTAATTAAATTTAATTTTCACGTTATAACCGCAACGAATACATCCAAGACTTAAACCTTTCATCTACCTAAGGAAGCACTCGATAGGATAAACTTATTTAAAATTTTTTAAATTCCAAATTTTATCTAAGGAAAAACTCATTAAGATGAACTTATTGATCGATTGCGTTTTTTGAATTTATTCGATAAACTGATAGGAAATTAGGAATTAATTGCCGAAAGCATAATTTTAAATACTCGCTTTTCCATACATATCCTGGTAATGGTACAGGTAATTATAAAGATAAAATGGGCTCGATTTTTCCACTCCTAAAACTATTGAATGTTTTTATCCGTCTTTTGAAAATCATTTGGGGTTGGTTGTTTTGTCTGTCTTCCAATAACGAGTAATCATACATTGTATACACAGATTCGTATAATCGTCAATTCTATTCGTTTTCTTATTAAAAGAATTAGAAAAAAAAGATTGATAAGTGTCTATGGACGAAAACAACTACAGCTAGTATATGTGGCTAAAATTATAGATTACCAACAATACGATACGATTTTTTTAATTCTGTGTTCAGATTTGTTTCGGTAAATGGCCAGATCGGTAATTAATTCAATAAAAAGGTAACTCCATTGATGTTTCATTTATTGATTATATATGGAATTTTGTTCCCAAACTTTAATGATAGTGTGAAAAATAGATCATACGCATTGAATGGAGTATGCATTCATACATTGTACATGAACGTGATCATATAAGAATAAAAAAGTAATCATTTCTTTCAGATCTTCGACGTATCTAAAAGAACAAACATGAAATATAAAGTTTACTAGCAATTACATGTAGTTATTATAAATCTAAAACGAGAATTTAATACGATCGCTTGTCTCTTGATTCCTTCTTTAGTTCTCTTATTAACTTATGACGCATAGAGAAGTAGTCTATGGACGAAAACAACCGAGTTGACCGAATAAGCCGGCAGCGTTTGCATCGTGCATCGTTCGTATCGTGTGGACCGTGTATCGTGTATATGGAACCAAACGTGTAACGTACGTGCACCGTGTAACGTGCGTGTAACGTGCATTCCCGTGTCCGTGTAACGTGCGTGTAACGTGCGTTCCGTGTGCCAACTTGAACGCGAGCCGCACTGTATAAGGCAAAGCGAAGAGCTCAAAGGGCCCAGATGGAGTTCGAACACCGGCGGACTCAAGAAACCCACCACCAGGAGGAGCCTGATTATGTAAAGGGACTGCTTGACAGCAATCTGCACTCCTACGCCTCAACTTCTGCAACAAACCAGTGGCAGCAGCCTGCCCTACAGAACAGAGCACAGCAGAAAAAAACAAAACAAAAAAACATAAAGAAGAAAAAAAAAAGCTCTGTCTGGTGCATAGCAGCACCACTGATGAGGTCTGATGCTGACCGAAACAGTGCTATATAAAAGAAAAATATAAACTCATGTATCAATATCTGTTTGGAAAATTCAGGGGGGAGAGAGACAGGGTTCAAAATCAAAATTAAAGATAATTAAAGAAGATATTTATACGTGAGTATCAACACCAAGTAACCAACATAAAAACATAACCCCTACTTCATTTTTAAACAATTACCCTCTAAAATCACTCCCAGCCGAGGTGCACAATGCACTCAGGCTCACGCCCACCACTCCCGTTTATGTGACCGGAACACACCCCCAGCTCAAAACAACGCTATACCAGATAGGCAATATCAAAATAACATGTGGTCTGACTGCAGACGATGTATATTTCAAACTGGAATCTACCCGCAGCATGCTGGGTAAAAAGAATATGAAGGAAATCTAAAATTAGCCCAATTTCATATATAAAAATATTAAAATATTAACAAGGCTTAAAGCGACAGGGACTGTCACAAAACCAGGTTTTCAACATGGAAAATCCAATTCGAAATGAAGATTTTATTTATAATTTGATCACCAAAGAACATTATTACTTTATGTTACATGGATGAAGAGTAAATAAGGGTCATAACTCTAAGAAATATGGTTAAATTGACAATATAGGTCAAGTCACTATGTACTGGCCATACTGTGTAGATTTGGGCAGAATGCATTCAGAAATGAAGAAGGAGAATTTAAGCAAATAAAAGAATGTGTCACTATATGTTACATGAAAACAAGCTCAAAGGTGTGAAATCAGATTGTCAAAGGGTAATTGTCTCTGACCTGCAATATCAATGAAGGGTAAAATACAAGATTCAAAATTAAATGTTAGTTCAAGGAAATTATGGATATTTTAAAACATGAAAAGCAACCTACAGGAATTATCCAAAGACTGATACAAATGCATTTATTTTATTTCTTATTGAAGGTTTATTAAGCAATTCTAGCAATCAGACATTTGTATAATATTTGTCAAGATAGCAAGGGCACCGCAACTATGAAAAAAAAAAAAATTATAGCAAGCCGCTATCAAATAAATGAAGAAAAGCATAAGTGAAGCATAAAAACAAAAGCATTCATAGCAAGCCGCTATCAAACAGAAAAGAAAAAAAAAAAAAAATATATATATATATATTTAGTCATAGTGACCTTGACCTTGATCCATTTTCTAATATATTTTAGTCATAGTGATCTTGACCTTGATCCATTTTCCAATATATTTTAACCATTGTGACCTTGACCTTCACCCGATTAACCTGAAAAGCAATCTCAACCTTCCTCTTCTCATAAGGTATCTACCCATCAAATATAATTGCTATATCTAAATTCTAACTTAAGTTATTGAGCGGAAACGAAAGTTTGACGCCCGCCCGCCCAACGACGTTCGGCATTCTAATAACCAGGTTTCAACTAGTTGAAAACCTGGTTAATAATTTAAAAAAAATAAACATACCTATTTTTTTAAACATATTATCCAATTTCCATGTATTCAATGTACATGTTGTCCAAATTTGATGTCAATCCATTGAAAAATGGCTCCGTAATTCAATTTCTTCTACTTTCATTTTCTATTCATATATAAAACCCAAATCTGAAATATACATGAAAATTATGCCCAAAATAACTTATTTATTATATTTGCAACAAAATAAAACCCTGATCAGATTTCTCAGTCAAGTCTAAGGTTACATTCAACTGTTTTAGAGAGTGGCAGATTGTACACTGTATTTGGTCATTTTAAGCCTGGGAAGTTTCAAGGCAGGCAGATCCAAATCATCTGGCGGTGACGCAAGAGAGAATAATGAGATCAGCAGAATTTAGCAAAGGAATGTTCCCGCAGACCACTAAACCTGGGCGAAAGAAGGCACAGGCAGCTCTGTCACGTGACGTCAAAACTAGATGCAATGCTGTTATAGAAGAGATGGCAAGATTGGGAGGCGGAGATATTACAAAATTTATATCATGCTTACCTGACATCCAGCGGGCCACCATTGAATGCTATGCCGGGAACTGCAGCTTCTGTCATCAATCAGCCCTGGTCTGCTCCGGTGAAGGTCACAACTCCTGGTGGTACAAGTCCATGATCCTGGGCCCAAATGACATCACGCACCTGAAGATGAACGAAAATGACAAGTCACTGCTTGCTGTGATACTAAAAATGAGATTGAGTGAAGAGGCGGTCTACAAGGTGTCACCTAGAACATCAACACAGAAGTGCGAGGCCTTCAACCGAGCAACTTTAGCCACCATGCCAAAGTCCCAGAACTACCCCAGGTCATTTGAGGCTCGGCTACCTCTTCAAACCCTGAGAGCGAACAACTCAGTTTACTCAGCAGTGAGGATGAAGGTGGGCCGCCTCACAAGGACTTGT
>CM037778.1:68592571-68642571 GCA_021229015.1 Solen grandis | reverse complement strand
CATCAGGGTTTACATGAATCCACTCTTGGGACCACGCCCAGATTTTGTATTTGTATGGAACTATATAAGGAAAACGAAAAATCTTTATTTTTGAAACCATTGGTTGGATCATGAATAACTTTTGTTGCCATGGCAACCAGAAGGCATAGCTTTAAAATGCCTTTTCTTAGAAACATACAGACCTTCAGCTTTGATATTTGGTATATAGTATTTTCTAATGGTTCTAGCCTTTCTACAACAAACCAAATTCAGGTGAGCGATTTAGGGCCATCTTGGCCCTCTTATCATTAAAAAAGGGTCACTTTTTAGTACAGCAACCTCACATGAGCAATCAGCTAACAAGTATAAGCACTACATGCTTGCCACTTAATGTGTAAAATCATGCCATATGCCTATTTTTACAAACATTTGACTATATGATAATTTATCAACATTAAGATAAAATCATACTTAATCAATTATTATTTGTCAAACTGTGTAACCTTTAGAAATGGTATAAAAGGAGTTAAACTTGGGGCCCATCTGTCTGTGTAATACATGTACATTTGAAGCATTGACAGATTTCAAATGGTCATCACATGGCACCGGAGTCTATTACACTTAATTTGCACTCATTAGTCTCATACAGAAATTCAGTCTTAGGGGTTTCCACTCAAAATATGTGCCACCAATCAGCCTGAGCGGAGTGATTTATACAAGTTGTGAGATTTTTTTTTTTAAATCAATGTATTATATAATTTGTAAAATTAGCTAGCCCATTAATAGGGTTCTCTCAATATGCCTGAAACGTACCAAGATATCTTGCAATACATTATGAGCATATTGCAATATGTACTAAAATGTATCACTATTTTTGTACTACAATTAGGGGGTATTTCAAACAATGTCTTATTTCGATGAAATAATAAGCGAAATAAACAACAAATATTCCTGTATGGAATGTTGGAAATGCTCTGAAATCTAGTATGCTGTGTTTCTTGGGTTGTTTTGAATTATCTCCCCAGACATGGATTTTTTCCCAGACTCCATTTTCAGTTGTTTGTAAGCAGTTACTTTCGAACCTTATATAAATCTTTGACTTTAGATGACAGCATACTGCATACTGGATATAGGCAAAAACTGGTATGTTCATTTAGTGTCGTGGTACAAAATTTATTGACTTTCATCAGTATCGCAATATACTGGTACTGGTTTGCTGTGACAGACTTACCCCATAAATAATCCTGGGTCATGAATCTTGTCTGCTACAGGTGTGTGCCCAGCGAGCAGGTGTGGATGTGGGCAGGTACCAGGATATAGTGAAAGAGTGGGGCTTGTCAGATACTGGGCTTTGTCAGCTGACTGACAATCACATTGCCCCAGACCAAGGTAAAGCAAAGGGTTCTGTGGATGGTGTTCTCTTATTTAAAGACTTCATATCTGATATTTCTTAGCTTTCTCTCTACCTTCCCATGATAATTGTCAAAAATCAATGATTTGAGGTACATGAAGCAGAATTTTCTTTGACATAAAGAAATTACCCTTTTTAACACTCTAATTTTATAAATGAATCAAAGTATTAAAAGATGTCTATATTTATATATCAAGTGGTCATTTTATCCCCTTTTGAGGAAATATTTAAAAAAATCCTGAACAAGGGAAAATCTTGATGAATGTATCTGTTCATCATCCATCTTTTCATTCATTATGCTTTCCACCCATCCTTCTGCCCATCAAAAATGTTATGTTGTGAATATCTCCAAATCTGTATGAGCCAAAGTCATAAACCTTTACAGATTAAAATTTTAAGAGTTATGGCCCCTGGATGACAAATTCATTAAAATTACAAATTCTGTAACTGCAAATTTTGAAGTTTTCCAATTTTTTAAAAATAAAAAACACACACTTTAAAAGTAACATAAAAAAATAACATAAAAAGGGCATAACAGTTCTTCAAAGTTTTAAGTAAAATTCAAAGATTAAGTAATGTCAAATTTCAAGACAGTTAGTGAAAGTTGTGATGAAAAAGGGTCAAGAAAGAAGTGTAAATATCAGACCTCTATTTCAGATGACCCTATTCCCCAGTGTGTACAAAATGTGCTTGATGAATGGGAGGCAGCAAAGAATGCTAAACATCATGCCAAGGAAATGGAGGCTAAGGCTTATGATCCAGAGGGATCCAATCATAGGCCGGTGAAGAAGAGACGTGTAGATGTGCGGGTCAAGGGTGGGATAACCGACCTCGAAGGTGGATTGTGTTTGGCGTGCGGCAGGGATGAGGAGCATGGAGTGACACACCCTTATTTCCAGGGCGTCCTGTGCAGGGAGTGCATGGTAAATTGTTTTTGTTTGTATGCTCAGTTTTTATCACCCAACTAACAGTATTTCAGTCATGCATAATATAGATGAATCTTGTATCACACTGTAGGAAAAAGGCATTATACCATACCCAGTAACAGCCAGGGATTGAACCTGTACTCTACCGCTCTCAGACCATTCTGTAAAGGGGGACGGTTTTAACAGGGATTTACACTACTTTTGATTTTCAGGGGTCCACTGGACTCAGGATCCTTAAAAACAGGGGTCCATCATTAATTTCAGGGGGTCCAAGCTATTTAACCTCACCAAAATATACTACTCAAAATTTGCTAAGGATCACTAGCTATTTTCCAGAAGAGTTATAAGTCTTGCGACTTTGAGGGCATGGAATGTTAAAGTAAATTTTAAAACTTTTTTTTTTCTGCGCAGATGTGTTGTTACTATACCAAAGCCATTATCTTTAACTAAAAGTATGTATTCCAGATCCTTAAAATTGAGAAATTTATTAAATTTAATAAGTGCAAATTTTGAGAATTCACATTAAAATTTGACTAGGTGGATAACAGACATTTTTTTTCTTACAGTTTAACCTTAACAAGTATTCCTTGTAGAAAACAAAAATATCTGGATATTCAAAATTCTGTTATACACCGTCTGCAACTGAATCACATAATCATTGAGTTCACTAACAGTATTTTCAACGCTTTGATCGTGATCAGCTTTAATAGCGGTTGCGAAATTTGAACGCATATTTAAGACTTGTAAGCTGTTCATGTAGACATCAGTGTCTTGATGACGAATTAATAAGGAGTTTTGAAAGTTTATGCAACCCTCTGTAAAGGGATTTGATGAGCTTTTCGCCGAAATGCAGGTATTATAATACGTACATGCCTTCGTCACGGAACTGTAGCCATTTAAATTTTTCAAGCCATATACTGAAATTTCTGCTCACGTTTTGATTTTGAGGAAGATTGTAACTGTAATCAGGGTGACCAGTTGACAATAAATTTTCATGTTTCTCGTCATCGCGATCTTTTCTTTTGCCCCATAAACTTCTTAAGTCAGTTTGTGTTTGCCATGCTTAACTTTGATAAGACATGTGAGCGGAAGCGTTCAATGATTGGACGCTAATTTTAAAAGGCACAGTGATTGGCTTGTAAATTTAACTAGTTAAATATAGCGTTGGAAATTCCAAGAGATTTACGAAGACATTTGATAATGAATTGGCACAGATATTCTGGACAATTCGTGCGTACACATGGACGCAGACTTTATTTTTCGGTGCGTACAGTCTGTGATTCATGCGTATATGGACGCAGGATCCTGCGTCCGGTAAATCCCTGTTTTAAATAGAATGTTGTAACACCACTCACAGCCAGTGCTTGAATCCATGACTTACTTATTCTTAGGGCAGATGCTGTATATAATTTCTTTGTAGGACAGGTAGACAGAAAGTGGTAAATATGTAATATATATTTGTACATGTGTGTCTGTGTATAAATTAAAATGTTTATCACAGGCATATTTTGATTACGATATTTATATATTCTAGTGAAAATGTAAATTAAAATGTGATTCTTTTTTGTTTTAGATATGAAATGAACATAAACTATAAATAAATAAATTTTTTAAAAAAAAAAACTTTATAAAATGAGCCATTACATTATTGCATCTTTCTGATACAATATGATAATAATCAAATTTTGATTTCAGATCAGAAAAATAATGATTGATTTATTACACATTTTGAGGGCATTTAGATGAAAATCTTGGACTGTTTGTTTCTCCGTGTTGAGAGACTGATTGTACTGTAATTCTGACACACTTACCTTGATATCCATTGTCGAATCGAATCAGTCCTAAATTTTATCACAATTAATTTTTGCAACACAAATTCAGATACAACAATAATTCTGTTAAATTAGTATAAATCTTTATTGATCAGATTTTATGAATCAAAACATGAGCAATTGAATAAAGTTATTGTATTTTTGCATTTTTTATGCAAAAGCTTATCATTGGATACCCATGTTTTCTTCATTACTGAATAACATGTTACGATAAATTTTGAGGACTTATAATTATGGTGTAAAACTAGTCTAACTACATCTGAATAAAGAACCAGTAACAAAAATTTTACATCAAGACGTCTAATTTCATTCTCTTTTTTTTACAGTTGGAACATTTAAGTAATTAAGACTATTGACCCAGTCTGTTATACTTGTGTTCCAGGAATCCTGGAGGTGCGGGGCATACTCGTGCAATGATTTCGGTATCAGTGTAAGTACTGGGCATTAATCTATGATTGTAAAGGCATATAAATTAAACTATTGTTTGTTAAAAAAAAATGTTTGTTGTCTGACTAAATGTATTTTAGAAATTTCTGTTTTATTTTCAGATTTAGGATAAAATAGATCATGCAAGATGTGAGAATATTTACTTTTAAGTTTTGCATGCTTAAAATATTATGTAATGGTATAAAGTATTAAACAGCTCATGACTGAGAAATTTTCTTAGGATCTATATAAAAAGCAAGTTTATTGACTCTTGATTAAATATAAACCTTGTTTACTTAGTGATATGATTTGAACATTTACTAAAATTGCTTTTAATTCAGGGTTAAAGAGATCAGTTTTGTTAGAAATATAATCTAGCAAAACTCATGAGCTTTTGTCTTCCAGATTCATTGTGCTGTATGTGGGTATCTAGGCCGTTTGTTTATGTGTGCGTCAGAACAGTGCAATAAGTAAGTAGGCAATACTGCATCTGATTGTTCTGAATAAAGTGGCTAAATTTTTCAGTTAAAATACATTAAGCATACAGTAATAATACAATCGGCAGATAACACTTGCTGAGTACCAATACTGATTTTACAACATGCTATAAAAAGTCTGTGTTAGAATGTAATTGTATTGCATATAGTTGGAAGATTTCAAGATATAATTATTTTTTAACATATAATATTTTGTGTATGATATGGAATTCTGGCATTAATATGATAGGGATTTTCTGTTCAAAATATGTTAGATGATTAAAAGTTAAACTAGAACTGAAGCTGACAGTATAATGCATGGCATTCCAATATAGCCCCAATTCACTGTGTGATTCCATCGTATCCTTTGACTTCATACAGACTGTAACCTTAGACTCATATTGGCAAACAGAAAAGACCCACTGGTCAAAGAGTTCCTTCCAGAAGCAGTCTGATCAGTGTCTCCTCTGTTTGCTCATCCCATAATGTAGCTCAGATTTCATATGTACATTCAGCACCACAAGAAAAATCCATTGTTCCACATACCATTTGAAGTGAAATCAAATTAATATTCAACAAGTCGTAAATTTGTACATGAATATTCATGAGGTAAAGATTGATTAGTTTTACATTTACCTCTATTTGAATTGGGTAATTTTCACTGATATCTGTGACAGTACATGTTCTTAATTTTAGCTTGAAAGGAACATTTGAAGTGTGTGTCAAACAAATTTTTTTTTAAAAATATTCAAGATGAAATATTCTAAAATTGAATCATGCATACAATGTATATATCATGAAAAGATCATAGTGATCAGACAATCAGAAACAGATAGGTGAATCTTGATTATTTTCAGGTCATATTGTAAATCCTGTGTGGAGGCTTTGACTTCTGTAGACACCTTGAAACATGTGAGTCTTTTTCACTAGTCTGTTAAAATTGTGTTTATCGCCACCAATAGCAATTCTGTCATTTGAGGACACAGTCTGTATAAGATTTAGACATATTACCTCAATATAATACCTTGCTATAGACAGGTATGTGGCATGATACCACACCTAATGTTTATATAAGATGTAGATATATTACCTCAGTATTATACCTTGCTATAGACGGTGTGTGGCATGATACCACACCCAATGTCTATATAAGATTTAGACATATTACCTCAATATAATACCTTGCTATAGACCGGTGTGTGGCATGATACCACACCCAATAATTGGCATGATACCACACCTAATGTCTATATAAGATTTAGACATATTACCTCAATATAATACCTTGCTATAGACAGGTATGTGACATGATACCACTCCTAATGTTTATAAAAGAGTTCAACAAACTTAATTTACCTCTCTGTTACATTATGATGTAGCAGGTGGCATGCTACCAGTCACTTTCTTATATTATCCTGATACAAGCAAGTCCTGGAATTACCCTTATTCTGAATTGTAACCAAGCTAGGGAGATTTTATAATACCAATTTTAAAAAGTTTTTTAATGACATTGGTATGATGTGGCCAGAATTTAAGTTTGAACTCATGACCTGGCACTTCAGGGGCAGCTGCTGTAACCAACTAGCTACTGGGATATGCAGATTGGAAAGGTTTTGGAAGTTATTTGTGGTATATACCAGAATAGTATTCATACATGATGCACTATCTATAGCAGTCATAGAGTCTTTTAATACTGTCTATATGTGTATTATATATTTTTTTTTTCAGATTGCGGAAAAAGAGGACTGGCTTTGTTTTCTATGTTCGGACTACAATGAATTTACCCATGGACTGTTAAGACCACGGCCTGATTGGCATGCTGAAGTTGTCCGAACCTTCCAAATAGGATTCAATGTGGTAGTTTAATTACGGATATTGATAACACTTGTTGTAGGACTTTTTGTTATTTCATAAATTACAATCCCCTACCCTGCATTTCATTTCTCTTAGCAATAAGGTTGGCATGTCTATAGGTGGGACCTTTACCATGATTGGAGATGTATTCAGATTGACTTACTTGCTGTCCATAAGCTTCAGTGGGATATTAGGTAGTCAATGGTTGACCTGGTTTACACAAAGTAACAAAAGATTTGTTTGTGATACTGCTTGTTAGCAGTTGACCAATCCATGAATGGGAAAGGAACGCTAAAATTTTCACTGCTATAAACTAGGAAGGTGCGCTCACTGTGTCAGTCATAACAACATCCTGTATTATCTGATTCTTTTCGTTGGTCCCATCGTATTTCCTATTCAAAATCTGTTTAAATAACTTGACCATAATGACACCTGTCTTACCCGTAATCCGACATACACTTTTGGCCCGTTAGTAATATTAACTTAGAGATAAACTTCTCTCATGTGTTTTGTTTACACAATGTATTTCAACATTAATTTTGGAATTATTTAAAGCTTAATGCATATATAGCAAATACATGGACTATCAATTTTAAAGGTACGGTTTATAATGGTCTGTCTTTATCAGATATTGCCAGCTGGTCCCAGTGGGTGTTGGATAAGACAGGTTTTACTGTACAAACATTTTCCAAACTTTTGTTTCTACATCCTTGGAGATATTGAGCTAATGTAATGTAGGTTTGCAAAAATGAGAGACCAGGACTGTTAATCTTTTTTCTTTTGGCTTATTTTTAATGGAATTGTGGGCCTCGCCTCGGGCTTAGAATATTTATTGATGGAGATTTTCCAGGATTTAATACTACTGATTTTAGAGTTATCTAATATAGCCAATCTTTTGTTTGTAGAACAATCATGATGAGTTACACATTCAGATTGATTTTCACTCACTTGACAGAGTTATGATCCCTGGATTTTTCATTAGAGACACATTTGACTGTAGTTTATTCAAATGAAATTAGGTTTCATTCATTGCTTTGTCGGTTTCTATAGGAGTGTGACCTGCGTTACCTGACGTGTTCTGTTAAGAGGAAAGTAAGGGTCCTGTCCTTGTTTGACAGAATATCAACAGGTATGTGAACATGTTATGAATGGTATATAATTTGGACTGAAGGCTGTCCCATATGTGCCTATATTTTGTTATCATTCATGGTCTTTGAAGAGGGGGAAAGTGAAATGATTACAGTACCCAGCAAAGTAAATGTATGGGAATGGATGACAAAATACTTTGTACTGACCTAAGATTGATATCAAGTTTCATAGTGAATCATCAGTGTGTGTACCATTATACTTTTGATATATATACAGGTATGACATAAGATTTGATTTATATATTTATGGCATGAGATATGTGGTATCTTGACATTCAGGTATGACATAAGATAATGTGGTATCTTGACATTCAGGTATGACATAAGATAATGTGGTATCTTGACATTCAGGTATGACATAAGATAATGTGGTATCTTGACATTCAGGTATGACATAAGATAATGTGGTATCTTTATATATTCAGGTATGACATAAGATAATGTGGTATCTTGACATTCAGGTATGACATAAGATAATATATCTGGATATATTCAGGTATGCTACAAGATAATGTAGTATGATGTAAGATAATGTGGTATCTTGATATATTTAGGTATGACATAAGATAATATATCTTGATATATTCAGGTACGCTACAAGATAATGTAGTATGATGTAAGATAATGTGGTATCTTGATATATTTAGGTGTGGCATAAGATATTGTGGTATCTACAATGACATACAATAATGAAGCATGATGATCTATACAGGTATGATAGCCCTTCAGGAACTTGGGTTGGAGGTAGAGCTATACTGTGCCAGTGAGGTGTGTGAGGCAGCCATTAACTTGTCTAAGCTACATTATCCTGGTATACAGCATGTTGGAGATATATGGCAGCTTTCCCTGGAGGAGGTAGATGTCTTAACAACCAGTCAACTGAAAGTTGATTATTGCTCCATGTAAAATTATCTGTATTGTAATCAATGTAAATACTTATCTGTCGTTTTGCCATTCTATGATGAGGCTATATAATGTTCAAATTATCTTCATATAAATTTTTTTTAGAACATTTGCTGTAATATGATTAAGCCAATATAAAATTCATTTTTAGAAAGGACAATATATCATATAGATATGCCCTCACCGCTGTGGGTTCAAATCCCAGTAGGGACTTTGGAATTTTCATGTGAGGAAGCCTTCCAGCTGGCTTGCGGTAGGTTGGTGGTTCTACCCGGGTACCTCTGTGTACTCGGGGTCTTCCTCCACCTGTATTTAGCTGGACGTTGCTATATGATTAAAATACTATCGCAGCGACGGTAAACCCCAATACAACAACAACATTTAGATATGCCATTGAAGCTATCTGTTGCAAATGCATTGAAATGCCCTTGAAGGAATTTTCTGATGAGTTCAGTCTTGTTATCCCCCGCCGACTTCGGCGGTGGATATGGTTATAATAGTCTCCGTCCGTCTGTCCGTCCCCTGTCCCACATTTTTGTCCGTAGCATAACTTGAAAAGTATTTGAGGTATCAACTTGATACTTCATTATAAGGTGGAAATATCACATTGAGGAGGAGTGCAGTATATAAGAAAGATAACACTACCTTTCATAATTTTTGAGTTATTGCCCTTTGTTATTTTTCAGACTGAATTTTTGTCCAGAGCATAACTCGAAAAGTATTTGGAGTATCAACTTGATACTAAATAGGTGTATAGATCTCATTGAGGAGGAGTGCAGTGCTTAAGGATGATAACTCTACCTTTCATAATTTTTGAGTTATTGCCCTTTGTTATTTTTCAGACTGAATTTTTGTCTGGAGCATAACTGGAAAAATATTTGAGATATCAATATGATACTTCATAGGTTGATAGATCTTAATGAGGAGGAGTACAGTGCCCAAGAATGATAACTCTACCTTTTATAATTTTTGAGTTATTGCCCATTGTTATTTTTCAGATTTAATTTTTATCCGGAGCATAACTCGAAAAGTATTGGAGATATCAACATGATACAACATAGGTGGATAGATCTTATAGAGGAGAAGTGTAGTGCACAAGAATGATAACTCTACAATATTTTAGTTATTGCCCTTTGTTATTTTCCGGCTTAATTTTTGTCAGTGACCTTGACATTTTACCTGTAGACCTCAAAATAGGGGAATTAGTAGGTCTTCATATGGGTATCTATAATTACTTCAAACATCAGTCTTCATTACCAAAAATGATCTTTTAAAAATGAAATATTCTACTCTCCAACACATCTTCGAAAGAGCAAGCATTCGGCGGGGGATGGCCATGTCAACATGGCTCTTGTAATTATTGTAGAATTTCAACAATTTTGTTTACACTGATTGCAGTTGAAAAAGCTATGTCCCTTTGACCTTGTCCTAGCCACACCCCCATGTGGTGACTTTGTCCTGGCTAATGAAGAGGATCTGGAACCAAGTATGTTAATATTCTTACAAAGTTTAAGTGAAACATATATGTATATATTTGTGGAGACATGCTTTGATTTCACCACTAATAAGTGGCTTTGATTTAGTCTTATCCATGTCTTTCATCCCATCTATCCGAAATACAATTTTTTTTCAACTTTTTTTAGCTCACCTGAGCATAGCTCAGGGTGAGCTTTTGGGAGACTTGATTGTCCGTCGGCCGTCGTCCGTCAACAATTTGATGTTTACACACTAGAGGCCACAATTTTGATCCAATCTTCCTCAAACTTGGTCAGAATGTTTGTCTTGATGATATCTTGAACCCTTTCGAAAGTGGGTCAGGTTGGATCAAAAAGTAGGTCAGTAGGTCAAATCTTAGAAAAATCTTGTTTACACACTAGAGGCCACAATTTTAATCCAATCTTCCTCAAACTTGGTCAGAATGTTTGTCTTGATGATATCTTGAACCCTTTCGAAAATGGGTCAGGTTGGATCAAAAAGTAGGTCAGTAGGTCAAATCATAGAAAAATCTTGTTTACACACTAGAGGCCACAATTTTGATCCAATCTTCCTCAAACTTGGTCAGAATGTTTGTCTTGATGATATCTTGAACCCTTTCGAAAATGGGTCAGGTTGGATAAAAAAGTAGGTCAGTAGGTCAAATCTTAGAAAAATCTTGTTTACACACTAGAGGCCACAATTTTGATCCAATCTTCCTCAAACTTGGTCAGAATGTTTGTCTTGATGATATCTTGAACCCTTTCGAAAATGGGTCAGGTTGGATCAAAAAGTAGGTCAATAGGTCAAATCTTAGAAAAATCTTGTTTACACACTAAAGGCCACAGTTTTGATGCAATCTTCCTCAAACTTTGGCAGAATGTTTGTCACGATGATATCTTTTGTGGATGGGGTCAGAAAATTCCTGAACATTGTTTCACCTCATCATCTTAATTCTAAAGCAATCTGTTTTGTACAGGCAATGAATGATACTTTTCTCAGGTGAGCGATCTAGGGCCATCTTGGCCCTCTTGTTTCACATGCTTAACCCTTTCCCTCATAGAGGAAACCATGAAAAGACCTATGCGAACAACATAAAACCAGATTAGCCTGCGAGTAACTTGCAGGCTGATTAGGTTTTATGCTGTTCGCTGCTCCTCAGTGGTCTGGAAATGAGGACTTTATAATTAAATTTGGTAAGGTTTAACTGTGGTTTTCTGCAGATCAGGCTTTATGTGGTACCTATTGAGTGCGTCAAAATGAGTCTATATGAGGGAAAGGTTTAAAGATATTTAGCCAAATGATTGTATATAGATCCCCCTTTTGATTGATATCAGTCTATGAAGAATTTTCTGTCTCGGACATCAGTTTAACTTCTTATACCCCTAGATCCGAAGTATATGGGGGCTATATTGGAGTCACATCGGTCGGTCTGTTTGTTAGATGAGATTTGTCTGCCCTATTTCTTTGCTCAAACTTTACAAGACTGATAAGTTCCAAGCCTTGTTGTGCATATTGTTGGCACATCATGAAGTGGTTGATTTCGATGAGTTCTGGCCCTTTGTTATATTTCTTTAATGTATTTTGTCTGTGCTATTTCTTGGCTACTACCTTTAATTGGATTTTGATTCGACTTCACAGCATTAATAAATACCAAGACAAGTTGCACATATCACTGGAACGTCTTATTTGGCTCGATTTTATATGAGTTATGACCCTTGGTTATATAAATTGAATATATTTTGTCAACACTATTTCTTGGCTACCATCCGCAATAGATAAATATTATATAGCAGTTATTCATATTCATCTAACTACAGTTGTTTATTGGTTTCGCTCAGATGCCACTGTACACGTTAATTCATCACCCATGTTACAGACGTTAAAGGCTGGTTGGTATATAAAGTGGCTGCCATTTTCCGTGATATAGAGAGGATCTGCCGGTTCAGCAACCATGTCTTCTGGGTCCTACAGACCACAACCAATATGATCAATAAAGACAAGGATTTCATATCCAGTCTCCTTGGGGTAAGAAATAGAATAAACCCTGAAGTCCAAGGTAGCTTTGTAGTTGCACGTACCTTCCACTGTAGTTGGGAAAAGTATATAGGAATCTATTTGTCTCATCTGTCCAGGCATGTTTATAACACAGCTTTTCAAAATGATATTGGGGTTATTAAGGTATCAAGCACATCGCCCCATCACATCTGCCATACAAACCTGAGTGCCTGGATAACATAGTGGTTATGCGCCTCTCATCTCACCAATGCGACCAGGGTTTGATTCCTGGTTACATACACGAGAGGATACAGTGGTTGCCCGTTCAGACACGTGAGTTTTCTCCGTGCTCCCCGGTTTCCCACAATAATGACCACATACACCGCCATCAGAGCCATTGAGAGTGATTAATATGTTGTGATAACTTGTTTTGTAATTGATGTAAAATAAATATAATTAACAAACCTTTACTATTTTCTTGTATTGTTGAGTGAAGGCAGTGTCGTGGGTTATTCATCACTTTCAGTGATGGGTCTTTACTTAATATCAGTTTTAAGAATGTCAACTATAATCACACATATTGAAAACCAACAGGATGTTGTAAGGACTCAGGGTATGGAGATGTTATGAAATACCTAGCACAGTGACGCAGGTCTGTAGCATAAAAGTTGATCAGAGGTCAATGGTTTGTTGGCATGAATTAATCACTTTATCACGATAATCCATATTGCATGAATTTTAAAACATCACAGTCCTATAAATTCCAAATGCTGCTGCTTCTAACATTGCCTTGGTACATGTTTTTCTACATGAAAAATCAAGTCCACTATATATGTTGCCCTGGGTGTCTTGAGTCAGTATGTAATCTCCCTTGTTCACCATGTTCCTACTACCATTTTTGTGTTCCAGACATCTCCAGTGGTATGGGATGATAATCGTTTGTCATGTAAAACACATCAGTTTTTCTGGAGCAATATCCCAGGCCTTTATAGGTAGCTTGTGTTTTCTTACAGTTTTTATACATTCCTTAGTATTAACACATGTATTTTTACCATGTTCAAAAGATACTGACATATCAAGTTTTTTTCAAATCTAAAAAATGATAAGGTTGAAGGTAATTCAGTTTGATTTATTTTTTCAAAGAAGTGAGAAAATCCCTTTTATATGTCTCCAGTGCCATATGATAGTAAGTAATAAGAACTTTTAAAAATTAAAAGTTTTTAACCCTTTCCCTCATTTAGACTCATTTTACGCACTGAGGAGCAACAAACAGCATAAAACCTGATCAGCCTGCGATTTACTCGCAGGCTGATCAGGTTTTATGCTGTTCACATAGGTCTTTTCATGGTATCCTCTATGAGGGAAAGGGTTAATTTCATAATAAAGAAATGATGTAATTATATAAATGTATATATAAAGTTTTATTTTTGTTAAGTGTCAATAGGACAGTTTGTGTATAAAGTCATTAGTTTGAGACACTGGTGTATTACAGTCAGGGAGATAACTACAAACAATTGAAGGGGCAGAATCTTCAGTTTTACCCATACAGTGCACAGGATGGAGTTGTCTCAAAATCGGCTGATGTGAGTTGTACATTTTCCTTCATAATATTGCAGAAATAAGGCCGTATAGCACTCAACCCTGAAATCAGTATATTCTCTTCTTCTTGAGGTTTAGACAGCTTATGTGAGAATTGCATTTCAAGGTCATTGTATGACCTTGACCATCAGTTATCACTTTATCCCTGCCTCACAAAGTAAGGTGGAGCTATACAAAATTATGTGTTGCCCCATCTTTTTGCATGCCATCAGTTCCCTTCATTATCTGTAAAGTATTTAAAGACAGATGGTACTTTTTACACATAACTTATTGGCAGGAGATCTAAGATTGGCAAGTAGGTGGCATTCTCTTAGGTTGTCTGCTCTCCAACTTTGACAAATTTGAACTTTATTTTGTACTGTACCATTAGTCTTTATACCAATATCAGACAGGTTTATCTTGGTCTGCACTCATTGGTTGAAAGGCAGACACAAGTGCCCATAGCATTGTAATGGTTAAGATAAAAAATAAATTTTATTTCTACTGAATATCTGTTAATGTTCTGTATATTGATATTTTGTTTCTGATTGTTAGAATGTTTTCTGTCAAGGTTTACAGGTTGTTTAGATATTCTATTACAGAGTCTCAGATGTACTCAGAAGTTCAATATTTCTTGAAAAGAAAAATATCAGTTATTCTATTAAAACTGTAATTTCAAATAATATATTAATAGCTGCAGTTTGCATATTGTATTAACAGAAACTACATTACATTGAGTATAGTTAATAGATTTTGTTGCCAGTTGTAAAAGTTTCCCTTGAATTGTTTTCCTGTATTGTAGTGGAAAAAGACTTCAACAAAGAACAAATTCTCTACCATCTGCAAGATGAAGAATGGAAAGACTGGGCTAGGGACAAGTCAACAAGACACCCACCTGGACAATGATATTGATAGGTACTGGGCAGTCCCTGCCGTCATGTTTTATATTATTCATGTTTAAGATGGCTAAGTCTATAAATTTGTTTTTAGATTTTATGTCAATAGATCTCCCAGTTCAAATAGGGGTGGGTATTTTATAAAAAAAAAAAAAAATAGCAAAAGTTTGTGCATATATTCATTTGAGCCAGTCATAAAACTAAACAAGTTTGTTCACAAGCATTGGGTTTCTTTTTAAATTCTTCCTGTCATAGTTATGGCACCTGGAAATGGCACAAAGTGGAAGCATCCTAAGTCCAGTCTAGCTAAAACTGGGCTGTTGATAATGCTGTGGTCAATGTTGAGGGCACTGTATGTTGTTCCAGTCAGGAATAAGAAGATAACTATGAGAAACCTGATCTGTCTGAAAATAAGCTAAATAATTTCCTGATTGTGCCTTACAGTATTATGTGTTTCAGTGTGCAATGCAACTCCATTATAATGTTATATTTGGGATCCTAGTCAAAATGGGATCATAGGGGACTGCATTATAACTGTGAAAAGGCACCCTTGAGTCATTGATATGAGTAACAAAATAAAGATAAGGGTCCAATGATATATATAAACTTTCATGACGAAGTATGTTGCATATGTTTACGCTGTTTAAAAGTTTAAACCTTATCTATTTTACAACTTGTCAAAAAGTGACATTGCTTATGAAAATATTCTCATTAGACTGCATGGGAGGGAACTGGAGTACCTAGAGAAAACAATTATCCAAAATGGTGACCAAAAACAATTTTACATTATAAGACCGACCTGGGTTTGAACTCAGATTACATCATTGATAACCTAATGTGTTCAGCTCAATACTATCCAGACAATCTGTACTGTATATTCTCTATTCAGACAAAAAGGAGGATTTCAAGAACCTGACAAAGAAGCTGCAGGACAGTACCTGGCGTGTTCCTGTCATGAAACAAGTTCTGTCACCTCTAGTGGAGTACTTCTCGACCACCAAGCCCAGGGATCCAGATTCATATCGCCCAATACCCGCATGTCTTCTGTGCAGGCAGACCATATGTCAGTGTATGTAACCTACCCATTGCAGGCAGACCATATGTCAGTGTATGTAACCTACCCATTTGCAGGCAGACCATATGTCAGTGTATGTAACCTACCCATTTGCAGGCAGACCATATGTCAGTGTATGTAACCAATCCATTGCAGGCAGACCATATGTCAGTGTATGTAACCAATCCATTGCAGGCAGACCATATGTCAGTGTATGTAACCAATCCATTGCAGGCAGACCATATGTCAGTGTATGTAACCAATCCATTGCAGACAGACCATATGTCAGTGTATGTAACCTACCCATTGCAGGCAGACCATATGTCAGTGTATGTAACCTACCCATTGCAGGCAGACCATATGTTAGTGTATGTAACCAATCCATTGCAGGCAGACCATATGTCAGTGTATGTAACCACCCATTGCAGGCAGACCATATGTCAGTGTATGTAACCAACCCATTGCAGGCAGACCATATGTCAGTGTATGTAACCTAATCCATTGCAGGCAGACCATATGTCAGTGTATGTAACCTACCCATTGCAGGCAGACCATATGTCAGTGTATGTAACCAATCCATTGCAGGCAGACCATATGTCAGTGTATGTAACCAATCCATTGCAGGCAGACCATATGTCAGTGTATGTAACCAATCCATTGCAGGCAGACCATATGTCAGTGTATGTAACCAATCCATTGCAGGCAGACCATATGTCAGTGTATGTAACCAATCCATTGCAGGCAGACCATATGTCAGTGTATGTAACCAATCCATTGCAGGCAGACCATATGTCAGTGTATGTAACCAATCCATTGCAGGCAGACCATATGTCAGTGTATGTAACCAATCCATTGCAGGCAGACCATATGTCAGTGTATGTAACCAATCCATTGCAGGCAGACCATATGTTAGTGTATGTAACCAATCCATTGCAGGCAGACCATATGTCAGTGTATGTAACCAATCCATTGCAGGCAGACCATATGTCAGTGTATGTAACCAACCCATTGCAGGCAGACCATATGTCAGTGTATGTAACCAATCCATTGCAGGCAGACCATATGTCAGTGTATGTAACCTACCCATTGCAGGCAGACCATATGTCAGTGTATGTAACCAATCCATTGCAGGCAGACCATATGTCAGTGTATGTAACCAATCCATTGCAGGCAGACCATATGTCAGTGTATTTAACCACCCATTGCAGGCAGACCATATGTCAGTGTATGTAACCAATCCATTGCAGGCAGACCATATGTCAGTGTATGTAACCATCCATTGCAGGCAGACCATATGTCAGTGTATGTAACCAATCCATTGCAGGCAGACCATATGTCAGTGTATGTAACCAATCCATTGCAGGCAGACCATATGTCAGTGTATGTAACCAATCCATTGCAGGCAGACCATATGTCAGTGTATGTAACCAATCCATTGCAGGCAGACCATATGTCAGTGTATGTAACCAATCCAGTGTATGTAACCAATCCATTGCAGGCAGACCATATGTCAGTGTATGTAACCAATCCATTGCAGGCAGACCATATGTCAGTGTATGTAACCATCCCATCATGTTAAATGATACAGCTACTGCTCAAGCGCTATGTCCTTAGTACCATATTCACACATACTAATCATACACTAAATAATTACAATGTGTAGTCCAGGTCTTGGTTGTGTTGAATTTTTTGAAAGGATTTAGAAATAAATGCTGTGTTTTCTCAGGGAAATCACTCATGATGGTTAATGTCACATGTTCTCTTAAACAAGAGCAAAGATTTGAAATTTTGCCAGTTAACCCCTTTCCCTCATAGAGGAAACCATGAAAAGACCTATGCGAACAGCATAAAACCAGATCAGCCTGCAAGTAACTCGCAGGCTGATCAGGTTTTATGCTGTTCGCTGCTCCTCAGTGGTCTGGAAATGAGGATTTTGTAATTAAACTTGGTAAGGTTTAACTGTGGTTTTCTGCAAATCAGGCTTTATGTGGTACCTATTGAATGCATCAAAATGAGTCTATATGAGGGAAAGGGTTAAAAGAATCATTTGAGACTGTGTGTGCACAGACACACACATACATGTATTAACAAAATGAAACATTTTACATGTAAAATTTATGCAAATGTTTTTATTATCTCATTATTTTTACATCAGACAAATATTTGTTTTGTCACTTTTCTGAATGAAAAGATTAAGAAAATTATACATTTCCTATGTTGTACTTATATACAGGTAAATTTTATCCAGTGTGTTGTGTATGTACAGGTTATCTTTTTTCATGTTTTTGTTATGAAGATTATTGTTTAACACAACTGTGTTGAGGTATAGACCATCATTTCCCTCTGTTTTGTCAGTTATCATTTCATATTTATTTAAGCCTAGATTTCAAAGATATTTAACATGTTTAGTACATTGCACTGAACAGTTGTTTTATCATAATAGTTTTAGTTGTACATATGTTAAATTTTCTTTTAGAATGTTTTGAAAATTTGTTTTGGCATGTTGTTTACAAATTATTGAAAGTTAATCAGAGAGAGAATGTTATTGTTAGCTCACCTGAGCACAACGTGCTCAAGGGTGAGCTTTTGTGATGGCCCTTCGTCCGGCGTCCGGCATCAATAATTTGGCTTGTTAACACTCTAGAGGCCATATTTTTGGACCAATCTTCATGTAACTTGGTCAGAATGTTTGTCTCCATAAAATCTTGGACAAGTTCGAAAAGGTGAAGTCTTATAAAAACCTTGTTAACACTCTAGAGGCCACATTTTTAGCCCAATCTCATGAAACTTGGTCAGAATGTTTCTCTCCATAAAATCTTGGACAAGTTCAAAATTGGGTCATGTGGGGTCAAAAAGTAGGTCACGAGGTCAAGTCTTATAAAAACCTTGTTAACACTCTAGAGGCCACATTTTTGGCGAAATCTTAATGAAACTTGGTCAGAATGTTTGTCTCCATAAAATCTTGGACAAGTTCGAATTTGGGTCATGTGGGGTCAAAAAGTAGGTCACGAGGTCAAATCTTAGAAAAACCTTGTTAACACTCTAGAGGCCACATTTTTGGCCCAATCTTTATGAAACTTAGTCAGAATGTTTATTTCCATAAAATCTTGGACAAGTTCGAAATTGGGTCATGTGGGGTCAAAAAGTAGGTCATGAGGTCAAATCTTAGAAAAACCTTGTTAACACTCTAGAGGCCACATTTTTGGCCCAATCTTTATGAAACTTGGTCAGAATGTTTGTTTCCATAAAATCTTGGACAAGTTCGAATTTGGGTCATGTGGGGTCAAAAAGTAGGTAATGAGGTCAAATCTTAGAAAAACCTTGTTAACACTCTAGAGGCCACATGTTTGGCCATATCTTCATGAAACTTGGTCAGAATGTTTGTTTCCATAAAATCTTGGACAAGTTCAAAAGTGGGTCATGTGGGGTCAAAAAGTAGGTCAATATGAAAAATCCAACATATGTTGCTCATTTATAATCAGGTGAGCGATTCAGGGCCATCTTGTTGCACAATTAAGCCATCATATTGCTAATTTATATTTTTTATAAGTTGATGTAAAGGCTATTTTTAGTGTATTTTTTCAAGATGCTGATATATTTAATTTTCTGGTACATTTATATATTTTATTGTAATTATACCCCCAGATATGAAGTAAATGGGGGAGGGGTACTTTATTGGAGCCATGTCAGTCTGTATGTAGACAAATATTGTCCACACATTTCTTGGCTACTTTATGGTCGATGTACATTTAAACAAGACTTACTGGTGCCAAGCCTTAGGTTGTGCATCTTGTTGGGACATCACACTTGGATTTATTTTTTCTCAGAATTGTAGCTCTGTCATTTTTCGTGAATATTTCTTGTCCATGTTTCAATGAAACTTTACAAGACATTATTACCAGGCATAATTGTACAATGTACATCATGTGGATATGTCACACTTGGATAATGGGCTTTTGCTATGTGTCATGCGCTTCATTTTGTTTATAAAAACAATCTGAAATACAGCTTAAAAACTTAAAGCAACATGAAAAGTTGAAATTTCAGATTTTTGCCATAAATACTTGTGTCATACATTACGGTTACTTTCTATGATTTTATGAGTATACAAAAATAAAGGTCATTAACAGGAGTGAGCATGTCAGATTTTGATGCTGTTTTTACTTGTAGTTAGGTGTTTCTTCTTGTTTCACTTTAACTTGCCACTTCCTAAAGCGTTCCCACTGTCAAAGTTGACTTCAAAATAGTAATAGAAGAGTGTCATAGATCGAGTAATCAAGTTTTCCCATTTTTCAACTGGGTCAAGACTATCATTGGCATGGCTACAGGGGGCAGGGGGTTCATTACCTTTTTTGTGTGTGTGATTTTGATATATTTTTTCTATACTGTATAATTTTTTTAAAATTTTTTTTAACAATTTACAACAGGTCAGGTTCGTTATAAGGTCTACCTCTGCACATATCGTCTTTCATCTACTAAAGTTGCAGTGTCTGTCACCAATGTACCTATTAACATGATCTCTAATAACATAAGTGTACAAGCAGTTTTAAATTATAGCTTATAATCGTTTTGCAAGAAATGGAAGGGTGAGATATTGTTTTAAATTGCAAAGTGCAAAAAGAAAAAGTTACTCAATTATTTATCTAGATTCAAAGAGGACCAGAACTTTTACCAGTATTAACAACATCCTATATCAAGATATATGGGGAAATACTGGCTATGTTTGTTGAGCTTTTCAACTAATTTTATTACGTTTTTGTAATATTTTGATTCTGAAAAAATGTAACGGCACGAGGAACTGCAGGAAATAGTTTAATGCTGCATAGCATGCAAGTTATGGGCTGTTGTATGTTGTATGTGAGTGGTATGTTATGTTTTCTGTAATAAAGGAGTTTAACTATTTGTTGATGTTTGATACTATCACAGTCCATTGTGTTACTATTCCGTATTGAAGGCAGGGCTCTGTCTATATAGAGATGGATCGCAATAATTGGATACACTAGCAGGAAATGTTTACTGCCATTTCAGAAGTTTGTTATTAACACCAGATTTATGGCCCTTTATAGAGATGAAACTGTATTGTTGACTATTGCTTCATATAGTTATATTTATATATAATAAACAAGGTTATAAGATTATGTAACCATGTGGGGAAGACATATTGTGTGTGTCAGAGTTGTCTATTCGTCATGTATCTTTTTGTCCGGAGCATAACACAAGAAGTATCAAAGCTATTAACTTGAAACTTCACAGGTGGATAGATCTCATTGAGGAGAAGTGTCATGCGCAAGAACTGTAACTCTGCACATCATATTTTTGGAGTTACTGCCCTTGTTAATTTTCGTACTTATTTTTTTGTCAAGAGCATTAACTCGTGATCTATGAGAAATATGACCTTGTAACTTTATAGGTGGGTAGACATTATTGATGAGAATTGCAGTACAGAAGAGCATAATCCATTTCAAAGGTTTCTTGTTGGAGTTTCCCCCTTTTATACAATTTACTCCAGATTGCCTCATGCTATTGAAATGGAAAAATTTGTCATGCAGAAGGTTCATAAATCTGGCCTCAGTATTTTTGAGCTATTCCACTTTTCAAAATTTATTTTCTGCAAGTACCTGTTCTACTTATGCTATTGAAACAAAATTCCAGTTATGGAAAGAAATTGATAAGAGGAAGCGTCACACACAAGGTCCATAACTCTGGACGGAGCTTGATCAGTATAGTTAGCCCTTCAACTGATGACATAATTACTGTAAAAATTCAATGAATATTAAACAATATGTATTAAAACAATTGGATTTTTTTGCGTAATTGTACTCAGTTCCTGCAAACGTTTTGTACCCTAGCCACACAGAGCTTACCTGTCGCTTGTCATTCTAATTGTTCTTTATACTACTTTATACTTACCAAAGAAAGTGCCTTCCAGCTGGCTTGCGGTAGGTCGGTGGTTCTACCCAGATACCTCTGTGTACTCAGGGTCTTCCTCCACCTGTAATTAGCTGGATGTCGCTATATGATTGAAATACTATCGCAGTGACAGTAAACCCAAATACAACAACAACCAAAGAAAGTATTTCAAATTTTGTTGATACAAAGTATGTTTCAGCTAGTTGTCATCTCAACAAACAATGGTGTGTAACTTTTTTCCATCAATGTAGGAATATTTACCAATGAAAATCATTGAAATACACATTTGGCACTGTCTTACATCATCATCCCTAAGTAACGATAGCTATGCTGAAAAACAACAACTCTGAACTCCCCTTAAATGCTGAGTAAGAAGTTAGTAGACTAACAGTAGTACCATTACAGCCCTCCCTCCTGCAGGCCTAGTAGGGTTAACTATTTCAGTGGGATTTATGTCCCACTAACAGTTGTGTAGATCCATTGACACATTCTATTATTATACCCCCCACAAATGTAGTTTGGGGGGGTATATAGGAGTCACCATGTCGGTTGGTCCGTCCGTCTGTAGTTTTCTTTGTCCACACTATTTCTCAATAGCTACTGGATAGATTTCAAACAAACGTCATCTGAAGCTTCAATATCAAGCACAGATGTGCATATTATGAAATGGTTACGGTTGACTGATTTTCTTCTGAGTTATGGCCCTTTTTTTTTTTTTTTTTCATAACTACTGGATGGATTTCAATCAAACTTCATAGGAAGCTTCAATATCAAGCACAGATGTGCATATTATGAAGTGGTTACGGTTGACTGATTTTCTTTTGAGTTATGGCCCTTTGCTGATTTTCTGGAGTTTTCTTTGTCCATGCTATTTCTCAATAACTACTGGATGGATTTCAATCGGTCATAGGAAGCTTCAATATCAAGCACAGATGTGCATATAAACAAAGGCTGTGTGGGGGGTATTCATCACCTTTAGTGATAGCTCTAGTTAACCCTTCAGGTGTTAAGTTTCTTAATTAAAAAGTTTGAGAGGGGTATATAGGAGTCTGTTGGTTTGTCGGTCGGTCCGTCCATCCCAAAAACTTGTGACACGAACTTCTTCCATATTTCTTAACCAATTTGGTTCAGATTTTGTATGTACATTGATAATCAGTTGGAGAGGTGTGTGACACAAATTGCACTTGAGTTATCTCAAGGATTACTGAGTTATTGCCGCTGATTCAACTCTAAATATCTTGTGACGCGAACTACTTCTACATTTCTTAACCAATTTGGTTCAAATTTTGTGTGTGCATTGATAATCCCCAGGAGAGGTGCGTGTCATAAATTTCACTTGAGATGTCTGAAGGATGGCAGAGTTGTTGACCTGGTCCCATTTTTGAATTATCTCCCTTTGCTTAATTCTGTTTTACTTGTCCAGAACATAACTCAAAAAATATACAAGGTATTGACGCGACTAGGAAAAGTGCAGTGTCCAAGTACTTTATTTATACCTGGTTCCATTTTGGGATACTTGATTGTCCATCGTCCGTCAACAATTTTGATGTTTACACACAAGAGGCCACAATTTTGATCCAATCTTCCTCAAACTTGGTCAGAATGTTTGTCTTGATAATATCTTGAACCCTTTCGAAAATGGGTCAGGTTGGATCAAAAAGTAGGTCAGTAGGTCAAATCTTAGAAAAATCTTGTTCACACTCTAGAGGCAACAATTTTGATCCAATCTTTCTCAAACTTGGTCAGAATGTTTGTCTTGATAATATCTTGAACCCTTTCGAAAATGGGTCAGGTTGGATCAAAAAGTAGGTCAGTAGGTCAAATCTTAGAAAAATCTTGTTTATACTCTGTGGGCAACATTTTTGGTCCAATCATCCTCAAACTTTGGCAGAATGTTTGTCATGATGATATCTTTTGTGGATGGGGTCAGAAAATTCCTGAACATTGTTTCACCTCATCATCTTTATTCTTAAGCAATCTGTTTTGTACAGGCAATGAATGATACTTTTCTCAGGTGAGCGATCTAGGGCCATCTTGGCCCTCTTGTTTTAATTATCTCCCTTTGTTGTTGTTTTTTTTGTCCAGAATATAACTCGAATATTATACATGGTATTTACTTGAACTTAAAATGTAAGCAGATGGTGAGTAGGTGAATTGCAGTGTCCAAGAACTGTAACTCTACACTTTTAAACTACTGTGCCAAACAACCATAACTGACTTTCTATTCACTTTAAATACTTTACTTTCTTAATACTTACTATCATAACCATTATACTATGCATACAGCTTCTAATCCATGCTCCACCTGGAGTCTGGCTTTTCCTGTATCAAAGCATTTTGCGGGGTATTAATCACCTTCAGTGATAGTTCTAGTTGGACTTGTCTTTTCTTCATTTCGGACTGTACCATTCATATTTATGGGGTTGTTTGCTGAAAACTTAATGAATTGTGGCTGATTGTGGTCGCAAGGGCTGTCATGAGTGCCACAGCACTGCAAGGGTTATGTAAATACCAACATAATCTGGTCTAAACCATGGATCCTATATCTGCAAACTTTTAATATTTTTTTAACCGTTTTTCCATGGTTCAATATATCAGTGGTATTAAGGCTTGGACATCAAATACAGTGGATATGCACAGAATTTCAGTCATGATGCAAATACATTCTTGTTTCAATGTGATACCACAGTCCCGTGGCACGATATCACACAAATCACATTATCCCGACACCTGGCCGAGGAGTCCTGGAACTTGCCTTATACACCTATTCTTTTGTTTGAGTGGAGTCTTATACAATTGACATGACGCCAAAATGCCCGAATGAATATGCATATCGGTTTAACTAGTAAAAAGTTGTACCAACCTCCGAAAAACAAATGCACCTGAATCTTGCTATCAATAGTTCCCCTTAGTTCAACAACCTTTGCCAAACATTTGGGGCGGGGATATACCTGTTTTGTTTTCAAGTTAATTCAGAGCAACCTGCATTCAAGAAATCTTGCAGGCAGGTCTATCTATGCAGGTGACCAGGTCTTTCTTTGCTCCTGGTCATGTGCACAGAAAGACCTATTCATGTGCAGACAGTAGGTAATATCAGTTATAAAAAAACAACAACAAATGATTGTGTAAAGAAATAGTGTCGCTGGAGTGGTACTCAGGTGTGTTCAATAGTGTCTGCCACCGTGGCTTGTTCCTATTTCGCACAGTATATATAAAGATTAAATGATATTCATAAATATAAATCATTTTATCGAATATTGTATAGCTATGGAGATGTCAGCTACCAAATAGAATAGTTGTTTGTCTGAGCTGAACTGTAGGTAAAATCACATTTTTTACAAAAAAAATGAATAAAACTCTACAAAGAAAAATAATAGACTTCTTACTTTACTGCATGCTTTTCAGCAGCATTGCTTGAATGCCTTGTTTGTACCTATATGGAAGCCCCAAAAGTATATTATAAGCTGTCAGTTACCAATATAATAAAATGTTAATATAATATTGTAAATCAGGCATATTATTAAGATTTAACTAAATTGGGGTTTACTTAATCTCAATCGGTTAATAAGCTGAAAACTACATTTATTGTTATGCTCATTTATAAAATTGCATTACTGCGAAATAATAAAGCAGAAATAAGTACCAGTTTTCTTTAGAACAATAGTCATTTATGTTTGCTTTGCCGAAGCATGCAGCATGTAAGTTGAATATTGATGTCATACATAGGCCTTTCTGTGGTCAATATCATATATATATATATATATATATATACATGCTGAATGCCAAGCAAGGGAGCTATTCTGGTACTGGTTCGTTTTTAGTCATTTTGTTAAGTTGTGGCTCAGAATCAAGCCAATGATCTACTATAGTGGATGATCTACACTCACAATAGCCTGTGACACACAGTACGAGATAATCCACCTCTCAGAATGTCAGATTCAAATCATTTTATATATTTTAGTGTTGAGTGAAATATATAAATGAACAGAAGTTCTGACTATATCATTTTATTAGCAATCTTGCATGTAAAAATGGGAATGAAAGTCTTGTGTTAAAAATTGCACTATGTGAAGCACTGAACACCTGTCCAGGATTCAACATTGACAGTATATTCATATACCTGACATCTACTCCACCAACTGTACGTATCACTAAGTACCTAATACTTTTCAACAATTCTAGATTCCCTAAAAATATATTTTGTTCCATAAACAAATATTGTAAAGTAATTACCGGTATGCACTTTGATGCATAAAGATTAGTCATTAAATTGAATTGACCTTTCCAGAGTTGACTTACAGGCTGACCAAAGCTACATCAGGATAATTGGAATCAGTGGTTAACCTGGTTTGCACAAAGTAACAAATGGTTTTGTTTGTGATAGTGATTGTAAAAGCTGACAACAGCCTTGTATGGAAAAACTGGGGCTTGAATTTTCACTGCTAAAAACCAGAAACTTGAGAAAGGTGCAGTCTTTGTGGAATGAAAGAAAAGTTCATATTAATTCATCTTTAAATTGTAATAAAGGTCTATCAAGTGATCATGGGGTATTTTATTGTAAATGCAAGCCATCACAAACTTTGAGCAAAAGAGCCTATAAGTCAAGTCAATGGATGCTTGCATCTGCACTGATGTCTTAACAAGCATTTGATGGACCATGATTAGAATTTAATGATAGATGGCTTACCTTAATATACGAGTATTGGATATGAGTAGGGCTGGTGGAATTGGGAACAGGATTCACTCACCTTTGAAAATATAATGTTCCTTCTGAACCAGCTGGGGTCTTACAAATAAAAGAGTATATAAAAATTATATATCTGATATGAAGCAATACAAAAGTGTAAATAGGAATGTAACTGCAGTTTAATTTGTCAAGTTTTACTCTCAGATGTGAAGACATTTCAGCTTGTGATATCTTGATAACCCTCTACCTCATATTCATGTACAAATTTATGATTTGATGAATATTAATTGACTGAACTTTAAATGTTTTTTGAAGTAATGGATTTTTCTTTGCTACAGATGACTGTGTATAAATTGAGCTACAGTATTGTATGAGCAAACTGAAGACACCCTGATCAGATAGCTCACATAGAAGCTATCTGTTCTGGGTCTGCTTTGTTTGCAATGCTCAAAATGAGTCTTTATGAAGTAAAGGGTTAAACTCCTCATTTATATAATGCTACCAAAAAGTATTCAATCCGTGCTATTTTTTCATATAAAAACAACAGAACAAGTTTAACATAATCATATGACAAATTTTACCATTGATGCATTAAGAGCATTCAACAAATATTTTTTCTTAAAATATATTACATAATAAACAAATCTTAATGTATACCTGGCGAAATAAAAAAGAAAAGGATTGTCAATCAGTTGACTCTCCGTGAATATATAGTAAAGTCATTTATAGTCTAGTTTCATGCGTGCAGTTCAGACTTTACAGTTTTACCTCTGGTCATTGGCTACTAGTATCCATCTATTTATCTCCATGGGGAGTCTTTCGATCTGCTTATAGCAGCCCACATTATGGCACCATAGAATTATACAGCCTTCTCAGGGTAAAGTGAAATGATGAAAGGTTAATTTCTTGCTCAAGGAAATTAGCAGTGTCCCTGACATAACTCAAACCCAGGACTTCTGGATCCCAAGCGCAAGTCTTACCACTGAACCATTACTCCTCTTTTTGATTATATCATGTCTTTCAAAAATTCACTTTATATGACTCATTTAAAAATTATTTTGAATAAAAAATAAGAATTTCTATTTCATTATGGCACATGTACATTTTGTGTTAAAACAGATACAACCACCAATCAATGCCCTCCAGACTACAACCACCCAATGCATAGGTAAAATATCAGCAATATGTGGAGACGCCATATGACTAGATTTTTATATTGCACAAACACAAAACTCTAGACTTCCTGTACACCATTAGATGATGTAAGAGTTTACTGACCAACCAATTACAGGTTTACTGATACTCTATGAAGTCCAGGTACACAATCACTCGGTAATATCATGGTCCTTTGTTTCCCAGGGCAATTTGCAATTACAAACTTCAATTTATACTGATAAACTTCAATTTGCAATGATTAACAAGCTTCTGATCAAACCATACTTCACTATCATTCAATGATGCCCTAGAAATTCACTATTATGGATAAAGCCAATTCACTATTGTTTGATGATAGGATTATAATCATAGGGTTCTATTCAACAGATGATATTAGGGTTTACTATCATTTGATGCCATGGATCGCTACCATCAATGCCATGGTTCACAATCATGTGATGCCATAGTTTACGACCATCAATGCCATGGTTCTCTATCATTTAATGCCATTGATCACTACCATAAATGCCATGGTTCTCTATCGTTTGATGCCATAGTTTACAATCATTTGATGCCATAGTTTACAACCATCAATGCCATGGTTCTCTGTCATTTGATGCCATGGATCACTACCATCAATGCCATGGTTCTCTATCATTTAATGCCATGGATCACTACCATCAATGCCATGGTTCTCTATCATTTGATGCCATGGTTCTCTATCATTTAATGCCATGGATCACTACCATCAATGCCATGGTTCTCTATCATTTGATGCCATGGTTCTCTATCATTTAATGCCATGGATCACTACCATCAATGCTATGGTTCTCTATCATTTGATGTCATAGTTTATAATTATCTGATTACTACCACAGAATGATATCTATTTTACTAACACATGATGTATTAATGTCTGGCAATAATGCTCTTGTTTATTTATCCCAGATTGCTACCACCAGATGATATTAGAGATCATAATTTTAACGTCTGGGTTGTCTGATAAGCCATACTGAAGGGGAAGGCTGGGGAATCTGTAACAGAGAAATGCAATGTTTCACTTTTCAACAGTAACTATTATGTTAGATTATTTTAATAATATCAACAAAAATTAACAATTTCACTCAAACAATGAAACTACTGATGATACAATTCCTAATCTACTAGAGCTATAAATGAAGGTTAGCGATACCCCTGCAACATTATTTTGTCCTAGTCTCCATTAAAACTTTTATGTTTAGTAATAAACCAAACACAATATTAAAGGTGTTTCAGTGTAGTTGTTTTTTCTAACACAGATTTATTCTAAAATTTTGCACATAAGTACTTTAGACTATAACCTTTTTGAAATAAAAATAAGGGGTCACCATGCTCTTTTACAGATTTAACTTATGGTAAAACATCACTGTTTGCTAAAATTTGTTGAAAGAGTCAAGGCATTAAAAAAATTAGATTGCAATCAAAATCCTTAATTAACATATCAAAATAATATTTTAGAAAATTTTATCACAGTTTGATTATGTGTTTTATAAGTTACAGGTGAAAATACTGTCCAACATGTATTGAAAATACAAAACAAGCAAAAGTCCCATTTGTCTTGGGACCAAAATGTATGCAAAAACTACCCAAAAGATATGTAATTTTATACATATTTTACTTGATAAAAAATTCAACTACAGGCTTTCTGAAAATGTAAAAAAAAATGTATACCTACCCATCTTTTTTTTTAAATTAAAACTGATATTTTAATGAAATTGTAGCCAAATTTGCATAAGATCTCTAATATGTGACTTTTTGGACCCTCAACATTTGGCAAATATACTTTTAATCATGTCTTTAATACAGGAATCATAAAATTTGGGATTTCTTTAACATGCTACTAAAAATAAAAGAGAAATTAAAAAAAAAAAAAATTTTATCAAATCTAAAATCATTGGTAACCCGCTGAAACGTCCTCAAGTTACATAATTGGATCATGAAAATACTGGAGGACTATATAAGAAGATACAAGAGTCGAAGACGACAATATTGCAAAAGACAAAGTGTAGAGGACTTTTAATACTATAAATGATGATGTCTGTTGAATAACCCACCTGTCAGGTACTTGGATCTGTACTCTTGCTCTATCTGTTGCAGTTTAACAATCTCTGCCAGGTGCTGTAAGGCAAGATACATTGTTTCTTTTTAAAAAAAAAATGAAAATGAATAATTACCAGACTAGATAAAGACTGGATGGTTTGATGTGTAAATCATGCCTCTGTGTTTTCTTAAGGTCTTTGTAATAAAAAAATCTTCTATATTGATTTTTCATCTTGTTCACGTTTAAAGAGGGATCCGTACCCACAGCAGTTAGGTTATATATTAAGTTTGTATGGTACAGATTATGATTTACCGATCTCCCAAAGTTAGAAAACCTCAAACTGATGCATTATCTCACTGATAAATTTACATCTCAAGAAGATAATGACAATACTTGGCAATCATCATATAGTAAGCCTACAAATAACATATTTATACTGTCTACTATGATTGTTTACTTGTCACTAGGTTGTGTATCCTAACCCACAGTATGGCACCATTTACATCAAGGTCAGTGTCGCAGACATTTAATATACTGAGACCTTGTCATGTCTGTAATTCTTAAACTCTTGTCTAGTTTGTTTGTTTGTTTGGTGGGTTTAGTTCCAATTGACAGTATTTCAGTCACATTTGGAGACGATGTCTACTTGAGACAGATATAGTGCTGCCACACTGCAGTATCAGGCCAAAGACTTATGGCATGATACTACACCCAGTCACATTATCCTGACAACGGGCCAACAAGTCCTGGAACATCCCTTGTATGTTGAGTGCCAAGCAAGGGAGCTTTACCAGTACCATTTTCATTATAACTATTGCCTGGTTGCAGTCCATGTGTGACAGAAAAGTTGAAAATGACCACTGCACTACTGATAGTGATGTTTTGGTAAGGAAGCAGTAAGAAAATATCTAAGTTATTGCTGCCTGACCTAGCAGCCAAGTGGCAGTGGTTACTTTTTACTGGTGTTTCAGTATGAGGTAATAAGGAAGTGTTTCAGGCCTGGTTGTCAGACCTTGACAATCCTGCAGTCAGCAGAGGAGAGGCCTGCCTTGTTAAGGTACTTGTCTCCTGACATCTCCAGCATTGTGCTCTTCCTTGGCACAAATGTCCCGCTGCATTCAAGTAAAAAATTAAATAATATAGTAACGATGTAGAACTCTTTTTATGTTTTACCACAACTTAATAGAAAGCAAATATCGATGATAGCGACGGTGGTTATCATGGTTCTAGGTATAAGGAACCAAATTATGTTTTCAAATAGTCAACAAATCACTCCTATCCATAAAACATTAGGTCCATATTTACCTACGAAAAATCATCAATAAAAATAATTTAAAATGAAAATCTATTGCATCAAACCAGTACAAAGGTAGCTTTCAAAATTTTGTCATTCAAAATCAGTGGAATAATATAAGCCCTGAAGTTTCATTTTGTTAAAATCTACAAAACTGCAAACCCCTATCATGTAGTTTCTACTGGTACATGGAGACTAACCTGAAATCCAGGGAGGTGTCTCCCTCTGTGAAACAGTGGTAGAAGTTGAAGGCCTTGGTGGATATCTCTAGTATACATCTGTGATAAAAACATCAAACAAAATGTTACCTCAAATAAATGTGTTAGCCCTATTCTCAGAATTCTATAAATTTACCAGTGTATTAATTTGCATCCCAAATTACTATTTCTCCTTTTCCTTTTTTTTTTAATGAGTAACGATGAGTAAATACTTTTTTCTTAAAATCCAATCAACTAGAATTATCACTCAAGATGATCTGTGAGTTTAGGAGGGACGGGACATGACAAAATGGGACGGGACAGGACGAGCGTGAATCCGAATCGGGCCTCAATTCTGTGAAGCAGAAATAGTGACAGGGAAATTGGCAACAACATGAATTTATAAGTATAAATAAATCAATGACTCAAAGAAAAAGGAAGTATGTCAACCACAACAACCTTCAGAAGCAAATAATGCAGCAATTTAAAGATGAATCAGTAGGGTTAACTAAACAGTACAATCTACAAATCCTATTGTGAAGGGTGTTGCTAGGATTACTAAATATTCTTAATGTCAGTTTTAGAAATAATGAACTTTTTCATGAAATAGTCATAAAACAGGGACATGTGCAATATACAATCAATACACCCACATGATGTTATTAGGGTCCAAACTGATCAGCTTACATTGAGATAACTCGAGAAAGTTTTGTATGCATATGTGTACAAGCACAGGAATAGCTCATATATGTCTAAAACAAGATGTACACTCTATCCATCTCTAGCCTAAAATTCATATCTGTTTCAACCTTTCAACAATGCGTGACAGCCACATGTGCTCTGTGAGAAAACAACCTTCATGATAAAGCTTTTGCCTTATGTGTAACATGTTCCCATGTGCCAAGATGTTTCAAAAGCCACTATCTTACACAAGAGTGTAATATTATTGTTGGTGTTTTTGATTGGGGTTTACTGTCAGTGTGACAGTACTTCAGACATAGAGCAACATTCAGTTATATACAATAAGAGGAAGACCCAGTATGCAGAGTCACCCAGGAAGAACCATCAACCAACTGCTAGCCAGCTGGAAGGCTTCCTAAAGTAATTGAGAGTGACCAGACATGGACTTAGAGCCACACTGGTGAACCAATTAACTGTATGAGTGTGAACACTCTGGCTAGTAGCAACCATATAATGGTAATACTGATGTTACTTACAGAGAGAGAAACAAGAGCTGTTCAAGTCACTGTGACAAATGCCCTCAGAGAAAATCACCAACACTAAAACCTGGGTTATGTATATATCTTTTTTGACTAATTACATGCATGGCCTTGACTTATTTAAGGCTACAGACAAGGATCATGCATGTGCCACATATCTGGAAGCCTTTTTGTGCCAAGTTATTTTAAAGTTTTTATATGTAAAACAACATTAAGAGCCCTGGCACAAAAAAATACCAATTTTTAACCTTTAACTTGTGATTATGACCTTTAATTTCGAGTTACAGATCTGGGTCTTGCGCACAACACATTGTCTTCTCCAGAAGAATAAGCCTGGACACCAGCAAAATGTCCCCCTTTTTTAACCCTTGACCCGAGACGTGACCTTGACTTTTGAGCTACAGACCTTGGTTCACGCACGATACATCATCTTCTCTACTAAAAGAACATTCATGCCAAGTTATTTCAAACAACACATTGTCTCTCTAACCCTAGCCTGGACACGGCAATCATGTATGCATAATGGTAGAGCCGGCACAACAATGTGAATCCTACACTGCCCAGTGTGCACATTATACCAGCTCAATGTGGTGCATACTACAGCCAATGTGTGCACTACACCACTCATTGTGCACATTACTACCAGGCTCAATGTGGTGCACATTACTACCAGGCTCAATGTGGTGCACATTACTACCAGGCTCAATGTGGTGCACATTACTACCAGGCTCAATGTGGTGCACATTACTACAGGCCCAATGTGGTGCACATTACTACCAGATTACTTCAAAATCACTTATACATGCAGGAGATACATAGTGAACACAAAGTGGGACAGGCAGTGCGATTACTATATGCTCCCTTTGGGAGGCATAAGAAAAGCAAGTACGGCATAAAACCACTCACGTTTGTAGGTAGGCTAACAAAGCTTCTGCAGATTTGAATGTTTTCTTCTTCCCAAACACTGAGCTGATGAAGGACAGAAGAGTCCCCTGCAATGTTGTCATTTTAATTAAATATATTGTTGCATAACAGAGTTAAAGCTATCATGAATTATAAAAATAAATCAAATGAGAGTTAATATATACGAGGGGTAATCATTATATTTGAGACCCACATGTCAATAACTTCACTCCTTTTCAAGGTAGACCCTGTGTGACCTAATGTACTTATTACATCTATCCAACCAAGCATCACAGGTGTGACGTAAGCTGTCATGTGACAACACACTTCCCCACCATAATAGCCCTACCAAGCTCTTCTCAAGACTCAAATCTTTGACACCACAACTGATCTTTAACATTTGGAAAGAGAAAGAAATCACAGATGGTCAAATCTGGACTACACATAGGGTGTTGTAGATGTTCGATGTTTAAGTCCATCATTATGGTTCTTACAACACGGCTGAGAGGTAGAGGGGTGTTATCATCACTGACCTGGCAAGTTCTAGGCACTTGTCTTTAATAGCCTAACAGAGTTTGGTTCGGAATATGGCGGAGTAATACTCAATATTGATTGTAGTTTTCCCTGGTACTATGTAATTAAGATCTATACCCGAAGTGTTACAGAAAATGATTGACATGACTTTATTGTAAGTCTAGGAACAAACCCATTGTATAGCCAGTCTTGGTTAACACATATTGTGCTGTGCAATAACTTACACATTACTCCTCAGCAACCTGCCTAATAGTTATTCTCCAGTCTTCCTTAACAATTAACTCTATGACTGAGTCAAAATCATCATGTTCTGATGGGAGATTTTCTGTCCAGGGTGGGGTTCATATTTTATCTGAGGATCTGCCATCAATCATTCTCTGAAATCCACTTGTGGACAGCAGATTTAGAGAAGGCAGACTCACCATAAACTTTCTGTTAATCTGCTCTTGTCTCTATAAGAGATTTATGGGAGTTTTGCATAGAATTTGATAACAGCACATTGCTCTACAGTTGTATCATCCTCCATCCTTGACAATTATATGTAGGAGTCATTTAAGTAAAACAAATTATGGAGTGGATTATGACTTCATAATAATAGAAAAAGACTAAAATTGTTAGAAAAGGGTTGCGCTTTACTGTAACTGTGAAGGATCAGATCTTCATGGACTGACAGAGAAAATATGGCGAAAGTTCTCATATATTTTTGGGTTCCCCATTCAATACTTAATATAATAATTATAAATGAACTAGTATCTTTTACCTTTTTAGACAAGGAATTAGGTTGACATGTCTAATGATATCATTGGATTCCTTCAGGATATCTCTATGTATTTTAACATAGTAAAGCCATGTGAGGTATACTAAACTTTACAGAATTTTCTCAAAGTTCACATACAGTATTCACTAGAACTTATAGTAATTATACATTTCAGGCATGAGTTTATATGTATGATGTTTACAGAAGTAAGGATGAGACACAAAGTAGAATTGACAAATAGAAAAATTAAAAACAGTGATTTGAGAATATCATAATACAAGTACAATGGTTTTAGTTTGAAATAAGTTACATTACTATCATCTTCATTAACCCTTTCCCTCATATAGACTCATTTTGACGCACTCAATAGGTACCACATAAAGCCTGATCTGCAGAAAACCACAGTTAAACCTTACCAAATTTAATTACAAAGTCCTCATTTCCAGACCACTGAGGAGCAGCGAACAGCATAAAACCTGATCAGCCTGCGAGTTACTCGCAGGCTGATCTGGTTTTATGTTGTTCGCATAGGTTTTTTCATGGTTTCCTCTATGAGGGAAAGGGTTAACATACAGTTGAATATTTATTTTATGTAGTCATACCTGGTAGGGCTGGCAGGTCAGCAACATTTTCTCAAAATCCACAAGTGTGATGAATTTCTGTTTATAGGAAACAAAGTACATTTGCTTTGGGAACATGCATAGACCTTATTACTAGTGTAGACTTACATGTAAGATTTTGGTAGGATAAGTTTAAATATATATAAATGTCACAGTACCAGATAACTTATAATACAGGAGACTTGTGTGTTAGCGCCCAGCTAGCTCAGACGGTAGAGCATTAACCTGTAAGTGAAAGGCTGGCTTCAAGCCCCAACATGGGACCATGATTGTATGTGTTCCGAGATCATGTTCACTTTGTTCTCTGTACCCGTTTAGAAATTCAAGGAGGAACAAACAAAAGACAGACCATGAGCAGAAATGTGAAAAGGCACCTTTGATTTCTAGACATAGTGGAAAACAGGCAGCAAAATTGAACCATCAGCAACAGGTCTACATGCATTTGTAGAGCCCAGTTACTCCCTTCCTTAGAGCCAAGTAACTGTGAGAACTCACCCGCATAGAGGCTGGGACCAGATAGTCTACAGATCGTTTTTCTGGCCGTATCAATCCACGCAGCAAAAACTTGTGAATATCAGATACATGGAGCTGCTTCATTTGGCACACAAGGCTGACACACCTGGAGATAAGTATCAAACAATGTACACACGGTCTTTAGTGAACTAGAATTATGTTCACTGGAGACACAGATACATTTGATTTGTACTATTTTCATAAAATCAGAAGCCATTTCTCTGAATTGACTCAATAAATTTGAAATAACTTCCCATTCTGTACAGTTTGACTCATAATCATGTTTTTTTGAGATAAATGTAACAAAAAGATTTGTAAAAGACATTCCTCCTCCTTTACCTAGGTTGGGGTATAACTTGGTCACATGTTCAAACAATACACAGTTACTAAAAGGTTTTTGTTACAGAGCTAAAAGCTTTAAGGTAGTGACAATTTGTGTAAAGAATGACAAATGCGCAAGAAGTACTATTTTTGGATAGGAAAAAAGTGTTTGAAAATGGCAAGATTTCCGATTTTATTCACATTATCCCTTGACTTCATAAAGATGAGTCTTCTTGCCTTGGCAAACAAAGTACACCAGACCAGACAGCTCCCTAACTCTAGCCCTACTACATCAGAGTCTCCTCTGATCATTCATACAATACTGCGGCACAGACTCTACAGTCTGCGCTGCTAAGACAAAAAAAATCCATTATTTCACACACCATTTTAAGTTCAGTAAAATAATATTCACCAAATCCTAGACTTCTACATGAATATTCATGAGGTGAAAGGTTAAACATACCCAGGTATTACAGGAGTGAAGATGCTGAGAGCATGTAGAAACTCTCTAACAATCACTTCATGTTTATTGGTTGCTATAACAACTACTGGTCGCCCAGACAACAGGCTGTAAACAATATGTTGCAGATTGTTGTATGTGGTGAAGACCCTCAGTAGAGTTGCACCTGTTGAGAGAGACACACTCCTGTGTAAATCTCATGGTGTCATCTAATGTTGTGATATTTTTACGGAAAATGTCCAATAAGAAACGTTCAGTGACATATGTTTCATGTGTATTTATTCTTGAAAAAAATCATACATATACCATCAATGGCAACATAAATGACCTGCTTCTGTCCAGTTTTTTTTTAAATATCTCAATTAAATACAGTGTACTACAAATAATAAATCAAACCCTATCAGAGTAAAATTTGAAAATGAAATGGTCCACAACCCATTAATAATTTGCTCATGATGAATTCCTTGTATATTTAAAGGCTTATTTATCAGAAATCCAGTTCACACGATGACTAATATATCAAGGTAATTATTGCTTACTTAAGGAGTATATCAAACAGAAGCATTTCAAGTTCTGAAACTTCTCAAGTTTTCTTCTCTCATATTTATCACTTATCCACAAAACTTAATTACAGTATATTCACTTCTTACCAATATATTTACAACATAGGTAGACAAAACTTGGTTACTAGTCATTTTATACCGTAATTATTTTGTATCATGAACAATTCTTTGAATCCAGGTTTTACCATTCCGTAACATAGGCTCTGCTACTTTGTACCAAGAATTAACTGTTTTATTCCATAGGTTCTGCCATCTTGTACCATGATTTTGCTTCCATTTATAGTTCAAAATACAAAATAATCAAAAGTACAGGGTGAAATGATTACAGCTTAAATAAATAATTCCATCACTTACCATCGATTTCCTGGTCTAACATGGGGGAATAAAGTGGTGTCTTCCTACAGTGGCTGCAGATATACAAGCACATTCAGGTACTTAATCATGTGATTCATGGTGATAAATTTACAAATGAAGGTAAAAACCACAGTCTTATATGGCAACAACGAAAAAGAACAAATGAGAATTAATGAGCTTTTGCTATTTCAGTCTTAAAAAAAAAATGTCTTCCTCAAATAAAGCACAACTCGTAAAACTTACAGGTACTTTCTGTGGGTTGATACAATATTGTCATACTTTATATTTACCTAAAATATCTGGAGAACTCTGTGTCCTGTTTGTCAGATATCAGAGCTTCTGCGTTGGTGTCAAACTCTTCATTTCTATTATCCTTCATCAGAATTCTTTCCTGTTCCATGGATTCGTCCATATTTTCTTCTTGATTGCCACCTACTGTCTCAGACTCTAAACTGTCAAATATTTCAGAGGATGTTGGTGTGGTAGAGCTTGAATTATCTGGAATTACTGGTTCCTTAGCTTTTGTAACAATATTGACATCTGTACATGTAGTATTCATTGAAGAATTGTCATTGTTTGGTATCACAGACGTTGCTTCTATGCCTTTAGTATCATCACTTGCATATACTGCATGTTGGTCCCCATGCTGAACTGTTTTCCTAACATCAAGAATTGCATCATCTCTATCAAGCTTCTCATTTCTGATTTCATCTTTTTCATCTTTGATATCAGTTTTACCAGTCATGTATGTTGCTAACCTTTCAATTTTGTCTTTATTATCATCTTTAACACTTGTAATTGTCTCAATAATATTATCTACGGAAACATTTGTATCATCTGCGTAGTCTTTATTACAAGTTTCTACATCCTTACATCTTGCAACAAATGCTTTACTAGAAATCTTTCCATTAAGTACGGAACTATTAGAATCACAGTCTACATGTATGTTTGGTTTATCACACTGACTTGGTTCAACAAGCTCTTTCTGTTTACAGCTACAACCTTTGACCTCACAAACCAAGTCTTTCTCTTTATCAATGTGAACATATTCTGAATTCAATGACTGTGACCTATACTTGGTGTCTGTCAATATTTCCTCACCATATTCCCCCATGTCCGACTTATTGACAATAGTTGCACTTAGAGAATCAGATGACTCTTTCATCGTAACTTCAAGGTCACTAGCTATTTCATAATGTTCCTCTTCATCACTACCCTTAGCATTATCTACACTCCCCAAAGTTCCAGAAGAATTCTTTCTGAAATATAGTAATATCAAATTTTTGAAAGTGTAAGATTAAATAAAAATGTAAACCAATGATATGCCATTATAAATGCTCATAACAACTGTTGAGACCTTTCAACCATTTTACATCATCAATTGTAATTATATGGTGAGCATTACTAAATTAAAATAGAAAAAAAGATTGTGACTTTCAAAACTTTACTGAGACCCAAGATGCCTGAAATGTGACCTCATACTCTCTCTTTATCCAAATGTTTTGTGCACAAAATAGGGTACAGTGGCGCTATCGTATCAGTTGTCAAAAAATACGATTGAAATACGAACGATATACGATATGCGATATACGATATGCAATGTACGATAGCAAGTTTGATTTACCTTTATGATTCGATACGATACGATGCGTTTATAATCTGATACCATACGATATACGATCCACGATCTGCGATTTACGTTATGTGATATACGATACACAGTAAGCACGGTTTACATGACATTTTTATACATGTACTTGCAAGCTTTATTTGACTACAAGTCCAGAAATATGCAAAAACTTCATGTTGTTAAAAATATTTATCGTTACATATAACTGGTAATCCATGTGTTCCTCTGAAATAAACATAGCGAGCGACAGGAAATGGGGACATACTAAATTGCGGTCCCCCTGAAAAAGCGACGGACTCTGCGATTTCCATCGAGACCACTGTTAACGGCACATGTAATGAGAGACAGTTAAGTTTTTTTTTAATGAAGATTATTTATAAATATATTTTTATGATTACATGTAATAATAACAATCACAATAAAAAAAATGATAACTACTTTACTGATATCTAGTACTCTGCTACTTGTGTTAATTAACAAAATATCTTTTCTTAAAAAATTATTAATATAATTGGTCCATGCCCTTTTATATACGATCGCGACCACTCAATGAGCGCTTGTGAACAAACACATAGAAGTATAGCACGTGCTAGAGAACTTCTGGTTCACTGTCAAATAGCCTTAAAAAATGAAATGATGCATGAGCAAATGCATGCAACCTGCACCTTATATATCCGTACTGCTGCTTCTTTAAACAATTATCTAATTAAAAAAATGAAGACCGGAAGGCCATCTTGTTCGAAGAGAAGTAATTAGTGAAGAGGTTGCCGATTCTATCGCAGCTTATACATGATGATAGCAGAAAATCTAATTTATAACAACTTCGAATTTGGTCCCATGCTTTCAACCCTAAGCACATATTATTTTTTCCTATAAAAGAACTGTTGCTATATTTTACTCCCTGTTTTAACTATAAAAAATATTTTTTATTTGTTTTATCAATCATAAGAATACTCTAAGACTTACTCGTATGTGATTTCTATATTTTTTAAAAGTACATTAGTCTTTAATTTGTAAAGAACCCCACCCCCTCGAAAGAGAGAGAGAGAGATTTTTATTATTAATATCATCATCAACATGATTCGCTATGGAAATATACTGATATATAGAATGTCTTCCTCTTCGGAATATAATATTTCTATGATGACAATTTAATTTTAGAATAATAATGTAATGATGATATACATTAAAGGAATAAACAATATGAATTAAATTAATTAATGGAAGAAACTTGTAGTGATGTTGTTGTTGTCTAGTAAATTCCTCCATTGTCTTCGGGACACTCCTTGGTAGAATGAAGAATTTTGAGTTTTCTGTATTAAGGGTCACACTTCATTATGTACAATCGCAATATTGTGAATATATACTCTATAACGCGGCAGAGCTGTTGGTCAGACGATATCAATTTAGTCGGTACAGTTTATATTACGTAAGTGCTCAATAGTGTATGTATGTATATACACATACTTATTCTAAGTTACATGTAAATTATTGTATAATATTTATTACAATAGAGGAACAGTTTTTGACTAAGCTACCCAGTGACACTACGTACATAACACCCTGGTTCTTTCTGTGATAATGTTCTCACAATAGGCCTGCGACCATCTTTCATGTTTTCTGTCACGTTAATTAGTACGGTTATAACATTCATGTTGTGTAAAGGTTGATTGTCCCTCTCTCGCCTTGGGGGTGGGATTGGGGGGGGGGTATATCGGTATTACATGAAGGTGACATATCCGGTCAAAATTATCACATGCTGTGCCCGCTGATAAGAAGGTATGACAAGCGTCTGGTGAAATACAATTACGTTGGTTAAATGTACACATTCATGCATAAATGTACATATGTACATACATGAGAAAAACAAATCAGATATATTTTAAGCGAACTATACATGAAATAATATGGAATTTATAGATTTTTTTCCCATTTAACTTTTATCATGAAGTGAATTTGTGTTTTCACGGACAGGGAAAGATCGGTAATTTGACTAAAACCGTATGCCTCTATTCTCAAAGGCAGTATGTTAATCTTCTACTGTAGGGGTCCTGTTTTTTGGGGGGTTTTTTTGCTGAAAAAAAAAAGCATCGGAAAAGACAGTGGTTGGGTACAAGTGAGTCTGGGTGCGATACCCTAGCTCATTTCGCGAAAAGACATATTGGTTATTTTACGTGTCAGGGGAATAGCACCGACCGATACACGGGAGAGAAGTTCCTGCTTAGAACCAGTACTGAGTTCTCTGAGTTCCCATAGCAACCCCAATTTGCCGAGTGCAAGACAAGGGCAAATCTAGTACATATTTTATATGTCTTGACGCTATCACTGGAGAAATGTACCCCAGTTGGGTTTCGAATCCAAGACCTCCTGATATTATACTACTTATTCAAACTGAAAGAGAGGGAGAGAAGAAAGTGAAATATGTTCTGTGCGAATTATGACGTTTGCATATGTGGAGAGAGAGAGAGAAAGGGGGGGGGGGGGTAAATAAAGTAGGAAATAACAAGAAAGTCAGTAGAACTGACAGATGCTCCCCGAAGAACGTCATTGTTACAAATAAGACCTTGGTCAATGGGTGGGAGGATGTAGGAACTGAGTCAAGCCGAAGATATGCGCATCTCCTCTTTGTAATAAAGCTTCACATAAAGTTTTGTTGAAATCAAGCTATTAGTTCCTGAGAAATAGCCCGGACAAGAATCATACTAGATATACCGTTTGCATAAAAGTCAAAGGGCCTTAACTCTGTGAAAAATTGAGGGACAAAATTACCACCATGATATGCAAATCTTCTCTTGGTAAAAAAGCTTTCCATGAAGTTTCATTGAATTCTAGCCGACGATATGCGTATCTACTTTTGGTAATTAAGCTTCCCATAAAGCTTCATTGAATTAAGGCTTTTTTTAAGGCTTTTATTTCCTGAGAAATAGCCCGGTCAATAATCATGCAACATGAACTATAGGCCGAAAAGTCAAGGGGCCATAACTCTGTGAAAAATTTAGGAACCAGGTCACGCCAACGATATGCGTATCTACTCTTGGTAATAAAGCTTCACATAAAGTTTCGTTGAATTCAAGCCATTAGTTCCTGAGAAATAGCCCGGACAGAATCATGCAATATGTACTATAGGCCGAAAAGTCAAGGGGCCATAACTCTTTGAAAAATTTAGGAACCGGGTCATGCTGACGATATGCGCATCTCCTCTTTGTAATAAAGCTTCCCATAAAGTTTCGTTGAATTCAAGCCATTAGTTCCTGAGAAATAGCCCGGACAAGAATCATGCAATATGTACTATAGGCCGAAAAGTCAATGGGCCATAACTCTTTGAAAAATTTAGGAACCGGGTCATGCTGAGGATATGCGCATCTCCTCTTGGTAATAAAGCTTCCCATAAAGTTTCGTTGAATTCAAGCCGTTAGTTCCTGAGAAATAGTCCGGACAAGGAAAGTATGACGGACAAACGGATGGACGGACGGACGGACAAGCGGCGACTATATGCGTCACCTTCGGTGAGCATAAAAAAATACACATTATGTAGGTATATGCGTAAGTTACGATAATCTCTTTCAATGTTTTAAATAAGAGCACGCGAGTGAACACTGCAGAGGAAAAAGGTCCCGGAAAATAAGTTATTCAAAGGAAGCAACATCTTGGACGAAATCTGAGTTTGATTATGCATAATTAGGTCAGATTTAAATTGTTAATTTTCAGACTTGCTAATCATGAAAATTTTGATCAAACACATCAAATAAACTTCAATACCGATTTAATGCTTTCAAATACATATTTTTCACACATGCATTAAATTGCTTAACGACGCACGGCGTCTGCTGCAGAAAGTCACGTAGGCAAAAACACATGTATATACCGGTACATAAAAAGTAAAAAATGTTATTTTAACTTAACAAATAATAAGATTATACTACATAATATAATTTATGATATGTATTAATACATATACGCAAAATGTTGAATTTAGAGACACGAAGAATAATTATTTTCTATAAAAAATAAAAAAATAAAGGGTGTCCCGAAACATAGACTGCCAAAAATCTTAGAGTGATTCGATACGATATACGTTATGCGATTTACGATATACGATATACCATTGCTTTACAATACGTTGCGATAAGATCCTGTTCATTATGTGTAATACGACTGAATGAGATAGGATACGATTCGATACGTTACGATTGAGTATACTATACGATACAATACGAACGATATACGCTATTTTTGACAACTGATACGATAGCCACTGTAAATTACTCATTCAATGTATGTGAATGATAAATCTTATATTACATTATAATTATAGATGAAAATGATGTGGCATCATAAAAAATGGGAAATTTGAGAAGCCTGAGAAAAAGGAAGAAAAGGAAAACATTTAAAATGTGTTAGAATAGCATGAAATGGAGATAACATTTGATAACGGCTTAAATTTTTGTACTTTCTTTCAAAACCATGTAGTCACAGAATATAATTATTTTTACTCATGGCTCCAATCATGAAGATATTTTTTCCTATGAAAATAAGGGGAATAATATCATTTCAAATACAAATTATTAAGTTAATGCCGTCTATTCCTTTCTATGAACACAATCCATGACACTAGGATCTACATGTAATCTATACGAAGAAGAACTGTGACTGCTGACCCATGTCCTGTGTGCTACATGCAATACACCTCCACTCACCGGTCATAAAAGTAGGGTGTCCCTTCCGTCATACTGGAATGGGCCGAGTACATCACTTCCTCATCCAGGGAGCTGGGCAGGGACTTGAAACTGTCTAATGAACCAAACTGGAACAGGAATTGGTCACAGGTCAATTGTCATCCATTTGAAATACCTTTATTCAATATTTACACTCAATACAATATTCCCTTGAATATTATATTCATCTGCCAATTATCAGGTCTGATAAATAGATGTAACAAATTTCTATTCAAATTATTTAAAATAGATCTACTACATAATATATTTTTTTACACTTAGGTGATTAACACAAAAAGTGTTTTATGAAAAACCTACATATGAAAATGTTAAGGCACAAAGGCAATCATCTGAGGCTATACCACTGACACAGATTGATTTTAACTTTGAACTGGTTCATTGGTAGTACCAGTGCTTTGCAGTTGAATAAGTCTTTACCAAGTCTTCTCAAAGTGGGATTCAAACTCAAAATGTTTGAATACAGTGTCCTGTACTCAAGCAAGCACAGTTTTATTTGGTAGTTCAGTGATTGTTTGCTTGGTTCAAACATCCTGCTGACAGAATTTCAATCATTTATGAAGATGAAATTGACAAGTGGCATGATACCACACCCAGTCACAGTATCCTGATACACAGACAGGCAGTCCTGGAACATTAGCTTGCTGAGCACCAGGAAAGGGTGCTATTGCACCAGAACAAGCTCCAACGACTTTGGTAGATACTTCAGCCAAGAATTGAAACAGCAACCTAATTACCTTAAGGCAAGCACATTTGGTACTTGAAATAAATATCAAGTGTTCCTTGGAACAAATGTGTCACCTGCTGAAAGAAGTGTTGTTGTTGTTGTTGTACTGAGGTTTACCATCGCTGCGATAGTATTTCAATCATATAGCAACGTCCAGCTAATTATAGGTGGAGGAAGACCCCGTGTACACAGAGGTACCCGGGTAGAACCACCGACCTACCGCAAACCAGCTGGAAGGCTTCCTCACATGAAAAATCCAAAGTGTGATGGAAAAAAGTGTTACTGACAGACAAATGGACAGAGACAACAGAGAAATGTTCCTTCTGTGTCACCTCTGCTAACAGCAGGTGACACAAAAACAGCACAGTAGGTCATGATGTTTATCCATGTCAGGAAGGAATCATACCGAGGGCATCTGTGGAAACTGGTACATGCTAGAAGTACTGAAACTTCCCTTCCTCTTCAGGCAACACACATCCTTCATGCTGAAACACATATAAACATTAGGATAAAAGTCAATGTAAATGTCAATGTTAATTTTTACTTTTATTTCTTTTCACAAGTAATGATACGAAGGTCATACATGCCATATCTTCAGTATGTCTCCCAGGGAGGTTTAGAAATTTTCACAGGGAGATTTGGGGTCCAGCCAGGGAGATTTTACGACATATATCAAAGAGATGTTATTAATGAAAAAAAATAAAGAAAATTACACATTTGGTTACCCCTTCATTAAATTCATTAACAGTTTATATTATATACTGTTTATTGCATTTAATGAAAATACCATTAAAAATATATCTAAAAAAATCTCAAAATTTATTAATAGATCTAATTCAAATAGAAACTTAACTTTCCACAAGCACTGTTTCACATTAAATGCAACACTACCTTGTAACAGATTGGAGATCATGCCATTTACATCACATTTAAATTGATACAGTATCTTTGATTTATTGAATGATTTCTGATCATATAGTTTTAATTAATGGGGATGAATAAAGATAAAGAGTCAGATCATATTTAATAATATTTTCACCTTCTGTCTATGTTGTTTTTTTTTTTTTTTCTAAATTAAATTGCTTTTAGCTAAAATATTATTTAGCTGAAAATATTTATCATGTACGGTATGGTGATATGAAGTGGTTACCCAACTCTTCCGATCAGCACATCTCACTATAGTAAATTATTCAACAGACGATATCTGTGGTTAATCAAATCAGCGACGATGTGAAAATTGCACTTCAATTGCAATTTACCGCTAGCTGAGGTGTACTTTCTATGATGTGTCTATATGACGAGTTTTGTTAAGATTTAAATGATTGGTAAACAACTGATCTAATTATCATTTATTGTTTACACTTCCGGTAAGTACGGATTAGCTATTCTCCGGGACCTTTTTATCCATGGTAATATATACTAAAGCAATCATTTACATCTTTATTACGATGTACCAAATGCATTCTAACCTTACCCATTCTAGCTTTAGTATTGCCTTAATAGCTACTAATTACCCGACGATAGTTGTTTCAACTGATAGACTGGCGAATCTGTTACCAGTCTGAATCATGCAATTTGATTGGATAAGGATGATCACACATTGCCTGTGGCTGTGTACAGCACACTGGTCAGGATTGATACTAACACATGTTCTTACGTAATCTTCCTGATGCTGTATCATAGCTAAGTAATAAATGAAATAAATTATACTGAGTTCAAAGGGAAACCGGTTTGATTTAAATCAGACCGGGAGATTTTCACCTCCCGGCAGGAGATCGGGAGACAAGTCGAAATTCCGGGAGATTTAATCTCCCGCCGAGAGATATGACATGTATGGAAGGTTCATTGAGGTAAGACCTGTAAATATAGGAGGGTAGAGATACCAGTGAAATTTACACTATTTTCTTATTGTTTTTTTCCTACTTCGCAATCAATTACTGATTATTATGGCCATGTTTAGACCTTGTAGTTCTCTTTTTTGTGCATTTTTGTGTTGTTTTGTGTGTGTGTTTTTTTGGGGGGGGGGTGGGGGGAGTATTGTAAAATCACTTACAATAAATAGAAAAGAAAACAGACATATGCAGTGCAATAAGCCCATTCTTTATCAAACAGGAAAATAAAACCACTTAAAAATATAGTAGATATAACAGATGGCATATTATGATAAGGCAATAACGGTAAAGATGGTGAAATTTAGAATCAATTAGCTGATGGAGGTACTGAGGATGAAGTGTTGGACCCTGTTAACATACCTATGATGAGAGGACAGAAAGTTTGCACCTATACATCCGTGTCCAAATGTCAGCATCCCACACTCGGGGTCTGAAATTAACAGGTTATTTTAAATTTACAAATGCACTGATTTACAATTTTCAGCTGCAAAATTTGCAGCTATCACTACAAATGATTAAAAAAAAAAAAACCCAACTAGAGCTATCACTGAAGGTGATTAATACCCCCGCAAAATACTTTAATGCAGGAGAAGCCAATCTTCAGGCAGAGCATAGATAAGAACCTGTATACATAGTATATTGGTTGTGATAGTAATAAGTAAGTAAAGTTTTTATTTAAAGTTGATAGAGAGTCAATAATGGTTGTTTGTCACAGTAGTTTAAAAATATAAGGTTACAGTTCTTGGACACTGCACTTCTCCTAGTCGCCATCTGTTTACATTTTAAGTTTCAAGTATATACCATGTATAATATTCGAGTTATGTTCAGGACAAGAAAAACAAGGAAAAGTAACAAAGGGAAATAACTCTGTAATTACTCTAGATAGAGTTATGGTTCTTGTGCACTGCACTTCCTCATATTGTGGTTGACCATTGTATGAAATTGTTTTGAAATCCAACCAGTAGTTTACAAGTTATACTCTGGACAAGGAAAAGTAACTAAGGGCAATAACTCTGTAATTCCTATAGATAGAGTTATGGTTCTTGTGCACTGCACTTCCTCATATTGTGGTTGACCATTGTATGAAATTGTTTTGAAATCCAACCAGTAGTTTACAAGTTAAACTCTGGACAAGGAAAAGTAACAAAGGGCAATAACTCTGTAATTACTCTAGATAGAGTTCTGGTTCTTGTGCACTGCATTTCCTCTCATTGTGCTTGACCATTGTATGAAATTGTTTTGAAATCCAATCAGTACTTTACAAGTTATACTCCGGACAAGGAAAAAATACAAAGGGCAATAACTCTGTAATTACTCTAGATAGAGTTATGGTTCTTGTGCACTGCACTTCCTCTATTGTGTTGACCATTGTATGAAATTGTTTTGAAATCAACGTACTTTCAAGTTATCTCCGGACAAGGAAAAAACAAAGGCAATAACTCTGTAATATCAGATGAGTTATGGTTCTTGTGCACTGCACTTCCTCTCCATGTGCTTGATCATTGCATGAAGTTGTATTGAATTCCAACTTGTGGTTTTCAAGTTATGCTCCGGACAAGGAAAATGCAACGGACCGCTGGACCGACCGACTGACCAACCGACCGACCGACCGACCACCGGGTGACTCCTATATACCCCCCCAAACTTTGTTTCGGGGGTATAAAAACTCTGTGACATGGAGAAGAATAGCGAAGTGACAGATCAAATTATTACAGGATGCCACAAGCATGATTCCAAAACAGGTGCTACTGCACTGTCACACTGGCAAATAGAGTAGACCCAGATCTGACCATGATCTCCTGTTGGTTCAAACAATATTCAGGCACAGATTCTACATAGTCTGCAAAGCAAAGAAAAATAACATTTCATATACCATTGTAAGTTCAGTCAAGTGTTATCCATCAAGTCATAAAGTTGTACATTTAAATTCATTAGGTGTAAAGTGTTAAAAATATTCCTGACTGACAGTACATAACATTTACAGCATCAATGTTAAGATACAAATAACAGTAAAGTACATACCTATGACACAAGCATCTACCTCATCAAGGGTAATACTGGACATGTCCCTCTTCAGTGACTGAAAATTGAAAGTATACAATGAATGTCCCTGTTTCAATTAAATGTTCTTCAAGTGTGGGTGTTTCAGAAGCAAATCATTGTCACAGAAGATCACCTAGAAAGTGTGTACTATAGAATTGAACATGTAATCTAATTAATTCACAAACTAAAAATTGAATATTCCATAAAAAATAAACATTTAAAAAAATCAATTAAATTGTTGCAATGATCATTCATTACTTTTAATTCCACTTATTAAAGAAAAGATGTCTGAAGTGAATGAAAAATCTATGTAAAATATGTTAAGTTTAAACTGTTAAAAGTGCTGAATCATCTTCAATGTGCATATAACTCCTTTATAAGAATACAACCTTAACAACACTTGAAGTGTACCCTGATTCTACTGACCTCCCGGATTGCCCTCAGTCTCTGCAGCCCTTCCTTGGCCCCCCAGGAACACAAGGAGTGGAGCCCTCTCAGGGAGCGGTCAAACCTGCGCTTGCCCTTGATGGCACTCACGTCTAGAACCTTGGGCTGCAATACATTTACTGTATAATTCCTATAAATCAAGCACCCGATTTCATTAAAACAATACTTCTGATTTATATTTTCATGAAGAAATGGATTAGGATCTTAACTTACCAATACATCTCATGTGTTTATCACATTAACTACTAAAACATACACCAGCAACACTCATGATACTGTCACACAAATGAGAAATGATGTAATTATACAATATCACTCACACAAATGTGTAATACTGTAATTATACAATATCACTCAGCATCTTGTAAGGTATCTACATGTCACATAACATACTGTAATATACATGCATATTACATTACATGCTGTGAAACACCTGTACACTACATAACACACTGTTATTCACTTGCACATTACATAACGCGCTATGAAACACCTATACACTACATAACACACTGTAATTCACCTGCACATTACATAACGCGCTATGAAACACTTGTACACTACATAACACACTGTAATTCACCTGCACATTACATGCTGTGAAACACCTGTACACTACATTACACACTGTAATTCACCTGCACATTACATAACATGCTAAGAAACATCTGTACACTACATAACACACTGTAATTCACCTGCACATTACATTACATGCTGTGAAACACCTGTACACTACATAACACACTGTAATTCACCTGCACATTACATTACATGCTGTGAAACACCTGTAAACTACATAACACACTGTAATTCACCTGCACATTACATAACATGCTGTGAAACACCTGTACACTACATAACACACTGTAATTCACCTGCACATTACATTACATGCTGTGAAACACCTGTACACTACATAACACACTGTAATTCACCTGCACATTACATAACACGCTGTGAAACACCTGTACACTACATAACACACTGTAATTCACCTGCACAT
>CM037778.1:68573149-68592471 GCA_021229015.1 Solen grandis | reverse complement strand
ATCAGCCATTGCTTTTCGGCAAATGAAACAGAAAATCTAAATATACACGTATATGTTTTATAATTTTTAAATATAGGTACATATTGTCTGTGATGGTACTCCCTATAATGGGGAAACCAACTATTTTCTTTTTACAATCATGGATGTATTGAATGAAAATGCGTACGTGACGATGGGTATGAAAGACAAAATACACACAAATTATGGTTAAAAAAAAATAAATTCTTAATCAATGAACATCTGTGAACGAGTTGCTTTAAAAGGTTCTAAGTTAAAAAACCATTTAATTTGAGTAACTACCTCAGAAAGATTGACATTAAAAATTAAATTTATAATTTTATTAAATATAACAAGAGAGCCATAATGGCCCTGAATCGCTCACCTGATTATAAATGAGCAAAACATTGATGCATTTTTTAATTGATAATTTTTTGACCCCACATGCCCCAACTTCAAACTTTTTCAGATTTTAGGGAAAACAAAACATTCTAACCAAGTTTCAGGGAAAAATATGGCCAAAAATGTGACCTTTAGATTGTTAACAGGTTTTTCTAAGATTTGACCTTGTGACCTATTTTTTGACCCAACATGACCCAAATTCGAAACTTGTCCAAGATTTTATGGAAACACACATTCTAAACCAAGTTTCTTTGAAGTTTGGGCCAAAAAATGTGGCCCCTAGAGTGTTAACAAGGTTTTTCTGAGATTTGACCTGTGATCTACATTTGTTCCTTCATGACCCAAATTCAGCTTGTTCAAGACTTTTGGAAACAATATTCTGACCAAGTTTCTGAAGATTGGGCCAAAAATATGGCCCTAGAGTGTTAACAAGGTTTTCTATGATTTGACCTGGTGACCTCTTTTTAAACCCCACATGACCCAAATGTGAACCTTGTCCAAGATTAATGGAGAAAAAACATTTGCCCAAAGTTTCAGGGAAGATTGGGCCAAAATAAGGGGCCCTCTAGAGTGTTAACAAGGTTTTTCTATAATTTGACCTGGTGACCTACTTTTTTGACCCACATGACCCAAATTTCGAAACTTGTCTGAGACTTTATGGCCGAGTCACATTCTGACCAAATTTCAGGGAAATTGGGCAAAAAATTGGGCCCTCTAGAGTGTCAAAAAGCCAAATTGTTGACGAAAACACGTTGCACGACGCATGAGGGACGCCGGATGAAGGGCAATCACAAAAGCTCACCTTGAGCACTTTGCCCACACCCATTAAAAACATGAAAACCTTAAATGGCCTAAAAAATACTGACTTAATTAAAAGTTTAAATTAAGAGGACCCATGGTAATGACAAATGATTTCTTATATTATTTGTTAACCTCTGGTAATGCCCAGTATTAAACTCTTGTGTAATATACTTGAAATTAAATTTTTTCAGAAAATTCAGTGAGGGGACTTTAGTCAGTTTTCAAATTTCTGCCTGCTGAGTAATTAAAATCACAGCACTGCAGTGCAGTTTGACAAGTTGTAAAACAAACCATATTGTCCCTGAGCAATTGCATCATGTTGCATTTTGCGTGGAGAAGTGACAGTTCAGTTATTTTATATATTTTGTTTTAGGCCCCAAGTTCTCATAGGGAAAATAGATTTAAACCTTTCCCTCTTATAGCTCATTTTCACGCACTCAGTAGGTACCACATCAAGCCTGATCTCCCAGAAACCCCCCAGTTAAAACCTTACCAAATTTAATTATAAAGTCCTCATTTCCAGACCCTGAGGAGCAGCGAACAGCATAAAAACCAGATCAGCCTGTGGTTACTTGCAGGCTGATCTGGTTTTAGGGCTGTTAGCATAGGTCTTTTCATGGTGTCCTCTATGAGGGAAAGGGTTAAACAAGCTAATGTGTCTCTGCAACATGATGGCTCACTGACATGCATTGGTCAGACCAAACTTTTTGCTTGCATTTTTTAAAGTTTATTTTGATGTAATTTGTATCAAACTTCAAGATGATGTGAAGTCATCTTCATAAAAATTAAAAAGCTTACAACCCATAGGTTTCAACATGTATGCCCTTTTGACCATACAATAAAGGTCACAGCCATAAAATTGGAAAAAATATTAAGCAGTTCATTTCATGATTTACTTAATAAGACTTGTGAAGTTATCTTCATAGAAAAAAGCTTAAACAAAGAGGCAAACCTGAGGCAGAACAACCAATTTCAACCTGTCCATTTTACCATGGAATATAAATATTAAATAGTTCATATCATAATGAACAAATCATCCATACTCATTTCTTACATGTAATGTTAGCTATTAAATTAATACTTCAAATCTTCCTTATTATGTTCTTTAACATTTCATGAACAGGTATGCGTTTCTTAGCAACCCTTAAAAAATGAGGTATTACTTAACACTATGTAATTTGTTTGTGGAATTAAATCCCTAACATTACACTACAACTAATTATATATCTCCAGAACAATGGGGTTTTGCTGTTAATGACTGGTGTAAGTTATTGTGCATGATCAAATGACTTGGAAAATTTGATTAGAAACTTTTTTATCAATTATACTGAATTTACCAATTTAAACCCCTTTAAAAGATGGCTCTCTTAATCCTTTCCTTCATAGAGGAAACCATGAAAAGACCTATGCGAACAGCATAAAACCAGATCGCTGCGAGTAACTCGCAGGCTGATCAGGTTTTATGCTGTTCACTGCTCCTCAGTGGTCTGGAAATGAGGATTTTGTAATTAAATTTGGTAAGGTTTAACTGTGGTTTTCTGCAGATCAGCTTTTTGTGATACCTACTGAGTGCGTCAAAATGAGTCTATATGAGGGAAAAGGGTTAATGAAATTTCACAAATATCTTGTCATAGTGACACTAAAATCCCATCAAAAAAGTTACGGAAATTAAGGCAATTCTTTTTCATTAAACGCTTATTGTCATTATATGTAATGTTAGTAGGTAAAAACTAAAAGTAGTTAAGTTCTGCTCCCTTTGTTTCAGAGAATATCCTTCTGGGTTTTACAGACACATGTGCAGATCTGGCATTTATCTCAGGGTGGGGGTGGGGGGAAAAGGGTGATATTGGCCAAGGAGACAATCCCTGGGGGGTCCCGGTTATGTACTTGATGTCAAAACACTTGTATAAATTCTTATGCATATTTTAAAACTTAAGAGCAAATCCCCGGGGTGGCCGCTGAAAGTGTGAGTGCATGGTACAGGACTATGGGGAGCTACATGTAACAAAAGTCATTTACAATAGTTACTGGTATACAAGCCTTGATGTAGGATCTTTTATAATAGCCCTACCATCTGATTCAAAAGTACTGATCTGAGTAAAGTGTAAAAGACCATCTGTGAGTTACTCTGCATTAGGGCATTATCCAGAAAAATTTTAAGTCAAGAAATTTTATGGCAAGCCCTGAAAATCTATACCTTTCTAAATCCCTTAATTCTAGGCTTGTAGGAGCTTGAACAATCTTAAAACATGTTGATGTAGCAATGTAAGATGAATGTAAAAAACATCCTGTGAAAAAAAATTAGAAGGCTTATCGTATATATTCAATAAAAGGGCTGATGGCCCTTCTGACTTTCAGTGACCATATGTATCTAGAGCTGACTCTAAAATTCTTAGTGCATACAGAAAGTGTCAAGGTCAACCTCCGTGCCCTCTGTTTAAACAAATACAGTTCATTTTAGCAAACCAACTCCATACCACATCAGAAACGTCTGATAAATGCAATGGTTCAATTCTCATTTTCTTGCCATCCCTACTACGAATACCTACCAGATATACTTCATCAAATAATTTGAAGTTTATCATATAATATGTACACAAAGATAGTATATTAGGACCTCTTTGAAGTCTGTACAGACACTGTTTACTTGTCTCAAAGTGTACTGCATTTAACTTAGATTATTGTATAAGATCCATATTGTCCATAAAAAGTATTAAATTTCTGGTGATTTATTTTGTTTCTGTAGTCTCAATATGTAAAATAATCATTTTTATTTGACCTATGCATACATTACTGGATGTATATATATAAAAATATACCACATGACCTCAACTATATATACCCAAGGCTTTACTGTTGGAACCCTTCAACTGAAGTCTGCATGTTAAACAAGCAAATAAAATGTACTGTGTTTCTGTGGTAGCTAGACATGCCTGGATAAATTCATTTTACAAATTTTGTTGAAAGATCATTTGAGTATCACCCATGCTAATTTTCAACAATTTCTATTAACCCTTTCCCTCATAGAGGACACCATGAAAAGACTATGTGAATAGCATAAAACCAGATCAGCCTGTGAGTAACTCGCAGGTGATCAGGTTTTATGCTGTTCGCTGCTCCTCAGTGGTCTGGGAAATGAGGATTTTGGTAAATAAATTTGGTAAGGTTTAACTGTGGTTTTCTGCAGATCAGGCTTATGTGATTACTTACTGAGTGCGTCAAAATGAGTCTATATGAGGGAAAGGGTTAAACAGCTTCTTGCACAGAATGTGCAGGTGATCTTGGTCTGCACTGGTTGTAAAGGCAGTCACAAGTGCCCACAGCCTTGTAAATAGTTAGGTTTAGACACTAAGTTAGACTGCTGCTAGACTTTTTTCCCTAATGTTTTCAAAAAGGCAATGCCCTTTTGAGTCATGCTATATATTATTTATTTCATAATGCAATAATGGAAGTTCTGAAATGAAATTCAAATCCCTGGTGGACATTAAAACAATGGAAGGAGGCAATCAGCTCAAGGAACCAGATATTTGTGTGTTCAGTCTGGAACTTTAAGGCTTTTACTGTCTTGTCAAATTTACTTATTTAACAATTGAATTTACATAAAGTTATAATGAAGTATTGTAGATAATAACTTCTCGGTATGGGAGCGACACTGGATATTGGTACTAAGCACAGCGGAAAAAGTAAAGCAAAGCTTGTCCTTAAGGTAAATTTTATTTGAAAAATTTTACGTTTCCATGGGAAACTGACATGAACGATCATTTATGTATTCATCTATAACAAGTTCCGCCGTCTTATCAAACCTAAAATCATTCTGAAACACTGTCCTATAATTTATATTGTCTTAAAAACATGTCATTAGTACGTTGTATCAGGGTTTCTTCATTCCCTTTAACTCTTTCCCCCATTGAGGACACCCTGAAAAGACCTATGCGAACAGCATAAAAAACCCGATCAGCCTGTGAGTAACTGCAGGTGATAAGGTTTTATGCTGTTCGTGCCCTCGTGGTCTGGAAATGAGGACTTTATAATTAAATTGGTAAGGTGTAACTATGGTTTTCTGCATTTATGTGATACCTATTGAGTGAGTCAAAATGAGTATTATGGGGAAGGGTTAAAAAAATTCAATTTTAATTCATTAACTGCATGTTGGTCAGGTTTACTCGTCATTATCAAATATTTGTGAGATGTGACCTTTTCTTTGTTATGATCATAATCAATGACAAAATTGTATAATTATCATTTTTTTTAAAACTGTACGGCGGCTTTTAGGAATAAGAGATTAACTGTGGTGTACAGCATATTACTATTGTACTGTAGGGCATTAAACTTTGAAATCTCACGTATTTGCAAAGCCTTTTTTTTTTTTGACAGTATATTATTTTTCAGTATTATTGACCTTAATTACTTCAGAAATACTAGTAGTTAAAATAACTTTTAAAGAAAATATCTGTAAATTTTTTTACTTTCACAAAATTTACTTTTACTGAGGAAAAAAAAATGGCTGTATAGTAATTTTCTGTTATGAGAGTCATAAAAATTTATTAACGAAAAAATAAATATTCTAGAAAAAGAATTAATTCTTGTCAATGTTTAACTTTCTTGTATATGCTTCATACTTGTTTACATTCTAAACTGGAATATAACAGAAAATGCCCTCATTATTTCCTGAAAATCCTTAATTTCTGACAGCCCCTCTTAAAATGCTATTAATTATAAGGACATTCTTTATACACACAATAGATTATACTGCGAAAAAAAAGACTATCAGTCTATCTCTAGAATATTCCTTTCGAAGAATTCTAAAAGGAACACCTGAATTCATTTTCTGGTGAAAAAAAACATGAACTTGGTAACAAAATTATTTTTCTGCAACACAAATAACCAAAAGGGATAGGCCAAACAAAAATCACGTGGAAAGAATTCTTTGTAGTTGTCTACTAGAAAGACTGTCGACAATAAATCCATGTCCAATTGTCTCCCTATTTTCTGTACTGACAGATATTTAAGGAGTAGTGATAAAGTTACGTGTTCTGGATATTATTTACTGGATGGACATAAAAACTGGAAAATACTTAACCCTTCAAGGTTCTACGAAGCTGACTGATCGGGGTTTCCTATGAAGCTGACGATCAGGGCCCTTATAGGAGCTGTCTGATCAGGGTCTCCTATGTTTGCTTTATCAGGGTTGCAGCTCAGATTCTACATTATTGACATGGCAACATAACCCAATGTTTCATACAAATGCAACATTTCAAGTTCAGAAAATTAATATTCAAAAGTCTTTGCATTTGTACATGAATATTCATCAGGTGGAAGATTAATTTATCAATCATAAGTAAATCAAAATCCGGATGCAGTTACTTCCCTTGATAAGTCCCGTAACCACAGCCTCAGGAATAGATGGTTTGATCTGAGGATGGTTTTTTTTCACTTTTTTTTTTAATATGATTTTTTATATCAGTTCAATTTTATTTCATTTAAATAACATTAACTTTTAAAGGATAAAATAGGTTAACAAATACAATCAAATGCCACAAAACTGATTCTCATGTGTCGCCAAATTATGGCAAGCAAAATTTTTTTATAACAATTGACTTTGGCCTTGACCCTACTGACCTGAAATCAACCCTAATCTTCTCTTCCCATAAGGGTCATGTATCTATATACTAAATTTGACCATCATACCTCAGTCCTAAAAGAAATTATTTGACAGAAAACAAAAAATTGTGTTTAGTGACTGTCCATGACCTTGACCCTATTAACCTGAAAACAATCCATATTTTTCCCATTCCCCTAAGGTATCTACCTACAAAATACGAAAACTGTATCTTTGTTCTAACAGGAGATATCTGACGGAAGCAAATTTTAAATCCCTGCCCCAAAAATGTACCCATTCTAAATAAACCAGGATTTTCGTTTTAAAACCTAATTAAAAATAAAAAGCATATAAGAATATTTCATTATTTTTTTAATTTTTTTTTTAAAATAAGGTTTCCATATTTTGGTCAAAATGGTTTACCCAAACATCATTGTGTGAGTTAAAACTTGGTTGCCATGGTTTACTGTGCATAGCATGATGTAACCAGTGGAGAGTATGTATGTAAAAGAGTAATACTCTTCAAATCTTTTTTTCCCCCTCCCTTGGGACACAACACGGGGGTCAATATATTTGGTCTTCGGCCTAAAAAACCATGATGTGAATTTCTGTAGCGTAGATGATGACTCGGGAACCAAACATGGGCTAAAGTCTCTTATGTTTTGAAACAAAATAAAATCTTCTTAATTTTATGTAAAAAAATCCTCTCAACCTGTGTATGTACAAATCCTCTAACTGTGTTTCTGTACAAATCCTTCAACCTGTGTTTCTGCACTCTTATCCTTTTCCCATTCATTGCTAGGTAAAACTGCTGAAAAAGTTCATCAAACAAACCTTGCATTCTTTTGTAAGAAACCAGGTTATCTATTGATTCCTTTATCTCACATTAGCTATTGGATATCATGTGTGTTTAGTTTGACACTGGAACGTTTTGTAACTTTTTTAGCTAATTTTCTTTTTGTCTCACCTCTGGTGATACAAACCATTCTAAATTACCAAACAAGGCATCGCATGCAGGTGCAATGTCGTCTGCTTTTGTCAATGTTTAATATTTTTGTTAAACATTTCAAAAATTGACCCTTTTAAAATCACAACTAAATCTATGCCTTTACATGCAACGTTTAAGTACCATACCCTTTTAAATTTGACCTTTGACCTTGAAGAATGACCTTGACCTATGCATGGAATAGAATTTTAAACAAAGATGTAAAATTTGTAGACAAAAATTACAATGGCTAATCCCTTAGGTTTAAAATTATCAAAAACCTAAACTGTAAGTTTTAAGAATTTTTTTTTTTAATTTGTTTATTGTCTAGTGATCATGACCAAAATCACACTTGTACAAGTTTATTTTATAACAATCAGTTTACAATGTTTAAAGAAAAAAAAAAACATTGAAAATGATAGAGAAGTATGTATTTGAAAACTTTTCCAAGGTTATGGCAAATTAAGGTCAAAGTTCAAGGGTTGATAGGGTGAAGTATTGAAGTATATCTAAATAGTCCTAGTCAAGATGAATATGCATTTCTAAAAAAAAAAGCTGTATGTCAAATAGTAAAGAAGCTATGGCCATTGATGGAAAAGATTTGCCATTAGGAATTCACATGTGAAATATCAGTGCCTGTTGGTAACGGTTCTGAAATGACAGGCATTTCAAAGTTTTCAAAAGTTGCAGCAAAAATAAGTCAAAGGTCAAGGTCAGTAGAGAAATATTGAGGTATATCTGATATAGCCCTCAAGATGATATACATACTAAAAATAAAAATAGTAAAGAAGATATGGCCAACATTAAAGTTTTTTGATAAGTATTCTAAAAATAGGTCAAAGTTAAAAGGTCAAGGTTAAAAGTCCAAAAGTTTAATATTCATGGAAAGGTCTTGTCACATGGAATTCATATGTAAAAGCAGTGCCCTGTTGGTAATGATTCTGAAATGATAGGCATTTTAAAGTTTTCAAAAGTTACAGTAAAAAGGTCAAAGGTCAAGGTCAATAGATGAAAAATTTGCATATGTCTGGATAGGGCTTGTCAAGATGAATTGCATACAAAATTAAAGTTGTATATTGAATTGTAGAGAAGTTATGGCCAACGTAAGTTACCCGACAACGACAACAACAACAACAACGTGGACGCCTGAGTTAAGACAATAACTCATATTTTTTCTTCAAAAAAACAGATGAGCTAAAAACAGTACATTACTGTGGGTCTGAAATATACTGTTATTTGCCATACAAAAAAATTTCTTAACCAAATGTAGAGAAACTGAGAGACAATAATAGTCCCTCCAAATCTGTTGACAATTAAGCGCAATCCTCAGCTCCAAATATATCTTTGAATGTGTTCTTTGTCCTGTTTCTCAATAAGATGGCATTTGAAAATAGCAGGCAGGAAACCAGGCAGTAGATTTCTGTTTGTTCAAAATCTCACCAACTTACATAAGTTCCGTGATCACCAACTTACATAAGTTCCGTGATATGGAGACACTGTCTATATGAGATGTTAGTTTATAATTATGTTTGTTGGGTTTAACGTCCCACAACAGTATTTCAGTTATTGGAGACGATGTCTACTTGAGACAGATATACTGCTGCCACACTGCAGTATCATCCGTGGGACATGTGGCATGATACTACACCCAGTCACATTCTGAGTCTCACTTGTCCTGATACAATATTTTTATGCTCAGCTCAATGACATCTGTACCATCAATATCACATGATTTTTGTCAGTCATTGCTGGGAATTGGACCCAAGACCTCATGGTTATGGGGTGGATGCTCTACCTAGTAAACCACAAGGACCTATCCAAACCCAAAAGAGATCTGGCTTTTCATTATTTGCAAGAGCTTGAAAAAAAATGCATAACTAGTAAGTGTAGATGAGCAAAATATTGATCAGCCTGCAATTTTAAAGTTACACACTAACTGATAATGGTCCACAAATCTTTAATATTTCTTAAAGGGATTAGTAATCCTTACCATGTGATAACAATAATAAAAGTCCACTGTGACCAATATAAAACCAAATCAGTCTGCAAATCACAGCTCCTTGCTTGTTCTCAATAACTGTGTATAACTAAGCACTGTAAAAAATGTGTTTGTTTATTGGGTTTAACATCCAACCGACAGTATTTCAGTCATTTTGGATGATGTCTACATAAGACATATAACTACCCTTAATACTCTAAATTAAGCACCAAACAAGGGAGCTATACCAGCACCACTTTTTTTTACTAATTTAATATGTCCTGGCTAGGGACTGAACCCACGATTTCTTGATTCCAGGACAGTTGCTCCAATCACTTGGCAACCAGAACTCGGGTAAATTAGAGTCCCAGTACACTCAAGATAAGTCACAAATAAAGACTGTACAGAATTATAATTGTGAACTGCAGGTTCTTCATGGTTTACCACAGTATAAAAAGATGTTAACATAAGCAAGAGATAACACTAATTACATTATCCAAACTGACTCGAATTCCAGACATATGCAAATTTTTCACCTATTGACCTTGACCTTTGACCTTTTTACTGTAACTTTTGAAAACTTTAAAATGCCTATCATTTCAGAATCATTACCAACAGGTCACTGCTTTTACATGTGAATTCCATGTGACAAGACCTTTCCATGAATATTGACCTTTTGGACTTTTAACCTTGACCTTGGAATTCCACCAACAAAACTTAGCTCTAAGTAATACTTAAATCCTTAGATTTAAGGTAGACAAATTTCCACCATTACTATTTTATGAAGTATTCAAGGACATGATTAAACTGACATTAATTATTACCATAAGAAATAATACTATCTTTAGCAAATGATTTATGTGATAGTTTCATTAGGGAATCAAAAAGCAAGCAATAGGCCTTACTTAGTGCTTAGTAAAGTTGAAATTTGTGTCTTAACCCTTTCCCTCATAGAGGACACCATGAAAAGACCTATGCGACCAGCATAAAACCAGATCAGACTGCGAGTAACTCGCAGGCTGATCAGGTTTTATGCTGTTCGCTGCTCCTCAGTGGTCTGGAAATGAGGATTTTATAATTAAATTTGGTAAGGGTTAACTGTGGTTTTCTGCAGATCAAGTTTTATGTGGTACGTACTGAGTGCATCAAAATGAGTCTATATGAGGGAAAGGGTTAATAAATAGAGACTCAAAATAACATCAGCAGTCTCAGTAATAACCCCCCCCCCCCCCCCCCCAAAAAATAGTTCCGTTTCTGGTCTCTAGCCGGAACAAAAAGGAGGGTAGGTAGGTAGGAATTTTTTTCTCTGAATGATGCGAAAAGTAAAAATAAGTACAGAAAAGATTCTCTTAAAGCAAAAATTAAAAAAAACAACTTTAATGTTGTCCTCAAAAAAGGAGGGTCGGTCAGGAGATCAGAAACGGAACTTTTTTTTTCTGGCCTGATACCGGTAATGTTTTCCTTTAATATGAACAGTGCAGATATTTTCTGCAACCAAAAGAAACTCCATCAGAACTATAATTCAACATTTGTGCCATTCTAAAACAAATTACAACACATAAATGTCAAAGATTGTTTGAGAACATTTCAAAATTTTGTTATAAGAGAAAAAGAACATAAATCACACTAACAAAAGCAACTGCCAATTATGCAAATAGTGGGCCTTTAACTGTCATGTGTATTTTGTCTAACAATTGTTTTAGCTATTCCTATGCTCAAACAAAAAAAATCTGCATGCAAATTATATAAACAAGTTGTTTAATCTGCATATAATAATTAGAATGTTTAAACAATTATTAACAAACCTCTGTTTTCCATGAAAACTTGATTCACACCAGAATATGAATTTGCAAGTAGAATGATCTATAACTATTTGCAGCATCAAACAAAATATTACACCTAAATTTAATTCTCACCAAAAGCAATGATATAAAACAAACGCTACATTGGAATGAACACCATGCCCACGCAGGGGCCTTAGAACTTGGTGTTCAAGGTCATTTGAAGGTCAAGGTCACCTGTTGGGTAGAGCTCATCAAGGTGCATGTGAAGTTTGGAGGCGAAAGGAGTTTGTGTTATGGTCAAGGTTAAATTTTTGAACAGACAGACAAACAGACAGACCAAGAACAATATGCCCTCCTATCTATCGATGCAGAGGCATAAGTCCATAATAAGTCCATATTGCAATGTCCATCACACACCCCACCCACCTCAGATTTCTGGTAGAACATCTTGGACAAAAAGACATTTCTATAGAAACCCTTTACCGCATGAATATTCATGTAAAAATTTATGACTTGCTGGAAGTTTATTTACTGGGACTGATCTGATCGCTCCTGGATATCAATAGTCCATATTGCAATGTTGAACCCAGACCCTCCCACCTCAAACTTTGGTAGAACATGCAGGAGTTTCAATCTTTGATTTCTATATTGCCACCTGAGGCCTTCTTGAAGCAGCTCATTCACAGATTGTCATTGAATAAGCATTTGATTTTTTAACTGTATGTGTGTATTACATCTATACCATACTATAAAGACACACAATCACCCACTGCAACCATCCGTGATTGCAAAAAAATTGGTGATTTACCCACCACAGCTAGGAAAAAACCATCACAGTGAGACAGTATTGAAACTATATTTAGACTGATAAAACCTATATTAAGATTCATTACTTTTCCTGCATGCACTTTCTTCAACGGATTGAACTTGCAAAATTACTTCCCTGAACTGGTGAAGACACCATGTAGCGGGACATGTCTGTTAATTGGGGATATTGTATTCTAAATTCAATCGATTTTGTTGAAAAAAGCATTTTCCTGTGCAACGTGACCTCCACTTTCCAAGTTTATTTATCAGGAAACAAAGACTTCACCAGCATGAACAAGGAAGAGTAGTTTTTTTTAATTTCTGCTGATCAGCTTTAAGAGACTCCTTAACTCTGAGATCAGGCCCCTGCTTTCGAAATACTTACGTTCAATCTAAGGCTCAAAATGAATATAATGCTCAAATCATTATTGAAATACCTGTAAAGCGCATGGTTTGAGTATGAAAGTCAAATTTAATTACCATTTTCATTTTCAAGACACAAGGCCAGTTCATGTCCATAGGATGACAGAAATCAAGAGGGCCAACATGGCCCTGAAGACGCTCACATGAGAGAAAACTGCCTACATTGCTTGTACAAGTTATTATATTATAGCACAGTTGTACTGAATACATAATCCATGAGATCTTTTTAATTCCACAAACCAAACAGTACCTGTTGTCAAACTTTGAAGTCAAACTTGACTGAGAGATTATGGCAAAAACATTGTCATGAATCCTTAAAATGATTGTTTAAGGAATGAAAATTCTAGACAGTAATTCTAAACAGTGAAATTTGCATTTTTTAATATTTAAAGGGCCATAACTCTGACCTAATAGGCTGATGTCAGCCATAATCGAACCTGACCAAGAGATTATGGCTATAAAAATTGTCATTAAGTCCAAACAAAGTGAAATCTGGAATTTTTATATTAAAAGGGTCATAACTCCTGATATAATTACCCATATCAGCCATAATCAATCTTGGCTGAGAGATTATGGCTATGAACATTGCCATAAAGTTTAAAGATGATTGCTAAAGAAATGGAGATGCTAGAGTGCAAATTAATTAATTGTGGAAGACTGATGGTCGGACGACAGACGATGGTCATTCATCGATCCTAATAACATGGAATGAATACATATGAAATGTATCTACATGAACTCTGACCTTTCAATGCAACTCTGACCTTTAACTCTGAACATTCACTAAAACTATGACCTTAAAAATTAAAGCACTTTAAGCACTGTGACACTGTCAGCGAAACATGAAATAGCAATAGCAAAACTGAAAGACCTGCACAGTCTAAAAGTGGAACTGAGTGCGGGCATCTACTGGACCATCAATCATGAATCAAGCTGGTTTGCATTCATTATTTGTTACACAAATTTGTAGGGAAATATTCCATATCATGCAAAATACTTGTGAACTACTTTTGGGTAAATGACATTTTTGCCACAATTCTAACTAGCCTCTTCTTTGTAGCTGCAATTTAAAACCAGTTAATCTGCAATATGAGCATCTCAGGTCAGGAAATAAAGAGTGGATACACAATATATTTCAACCCCTCCTCATCCTACATTTACAATCTTTTTTAATCCATTGTCAGCACAACTAGTTTCATTTCAAGATTAATTAACCCTTAAAATGCTGTGGACCTTGTTGACTGCCTGTGCCAGTAATTTGCAGTCTGATCATGGTCTGCCCTGTTTGCTATTCAGCTAATAAATTTCCAGCATGCTATGACCCCCAAAATAAATAATGGTACAGTCCAAAATGAAGAAAGGACCAGTCCAACTAAGAAATTTAGCATGGTAATGATGCAACCTAAAATCTATACAAATCGAAATCCAAGGATTGCTTAACCTTGAAATTGACTGGTTTCTTAACATAATTATAAACTATAAATATGAAACCTATTAAAACAGTAAGTCTTAACATAAGTGACATATGTTTTGTCAGTTTATTATGACAGCTGACTAGATGTGCTCTTAATACATCATTTATTTATTTACTGTAATTTTGTTTGACAAATTACAATTTCTTAACTTACTTCAATCATAAAATGCACAACCTAAATTTCAGGAACCTTAAATCATTTTTTTTTCACTTTATATTCTAATGTTTGAATTTGTGGCCAAATATGTTTAGATACATTAATTTTTCCATGTTTATTTTACGTAAGTAATCAATATAGGTGGTATCTATTGTGTTTATATGGTTCCTTGCCGGCAATAAATTTTAGCCATGCTGACATTTTCTAAGCATACAGAAAAAGGGACTGGAAAACTAATCAGAATGTATTTTGCACTCACGATACTAAGGGCTTAATTACACTATATTTCCTGGTCACATAATGGTGGGGTTATAAAAATAATGAAAGATTGTGAAATCTCTCTTAAACTCTAGGAATCTATGTCAAGTAAAAGACACTAAAAAGAAAATTTGTTTCTTAAAGTATAAATGTAGTCATCCCGTGTAGTGATTTCCCCAAAACAAATCACAATAAAATGCTTTTCAGACTTACCTATATCAAAATAACACTTTATAGACTATTATACATGTCTTTTAAAAATTAATATGTTTATCTTGGTAACATCAACTCTTTAACCATTAAAACATTATTAGACCCTTTCCCTCATATAGACTCATTTTGACACACTCAATAGGTACCACATAAAGCCTGATCTGCAGAAAGCCAAACTCAAACCTTACCAAATTTAATTGTAAAATCCTCATTACCAGACCACTGAGGAGCAGCGAACAGCATAAAACCTATTCAGCCTGCGAGTAACTCGCAGGCTGATCTGGTTTTATGCTCTTCGCATAGGCCCTTTTCATGATACCTCTATGCGGGAAAGGGTTAAGAGAAGATACAGATTAAGCTCCTGAAAGTTACTCAACATCTACACTGTGATTTTGATCTGCACGGCAAAGAACAGATAGATACCATTTAAAATTCAAAATAATAATAATCGACAAGTCATGCATTTGTACATGAATATTCATGAGGTGAGGGGTTAGCATGTATATTTCAATAACATCAACTATCAAATATGCGTCACACTGGATCAGTCATGTGAGCCAAATATCAAATCCAAAGTTGTGAGTATAATAAAACTAATAATAAAACCCCTCAGGGTGGATATGATGTATACAGATGAGGCGGCACAAAATCTAAAAAAACCTCACCTTAATCAAAACTCGTCATGCTATTTTCCCTGGATAGCTCAGAATTGTTTGGAAACCAGACTACTTACTCAAAATGTGTGTTTTTTTTTTAAATATTTGAAAACTGACAGATCAATTGGTCATACTAAAAAATGTCTTTAAACTTGAACAAGTATCAAGGGACCTGTAGACCAGATCAGAAACTGCATACCATATAGATATGTATAAACATAAAAAATCAGGAAAAAAACATAAATTTAGTTTAACCCTTTCCCCTCATATAGACTCATTTTGACGCACTCAATAGGTACCACATAAAGCCTGATCTGCGAAAACCACATTTAAAACCCTTTAAAAAATTTTAATTTTTAAAGTCCTCATTTCCAGACCACTGAGGAGCAGCGAAAAGCATAAAACTTGATCAGCCTGCGAGTTACTCGCAGGCTGATCGGGTTTTTATGCTGTTCCATAGTCTTTTCATGGTTTCCTCTATGGGGGAAAAGGGTTAAAAACTTTTTTTTCTTTCTTTTTAAGGCAAATTTAAAGTCTATGTTTTTATAATATTCTCATTTGCTAAATGACAACTGTGATGCTTGTTTCCATAATTAAGCTGCTGAAGACTCAAATCAGATGGTGACAAAACTGGATGAGAATTTTAGGCCTGTGATGAATGGGGGTAGTATTCAAAAAGAATCATCCCCTGTTTTAGACATTTTTATGGTGACCTATGAGGCAATTATTGTTGTGAAATGGATTGCTTTTTCCTGAAACAATTCCCGAGAAGTAAGAATTTTTTCTTTCTACATAAATTTTTAAAATATCAGGCCCAGTACCCCTAGGGTCTCGTATTTCAAGGGTTTTTCTACAGACTATCCTATATATTATTTAAAGGCATGTCCTTCCCAATTAAGGGACCAACTGTACTATACTTTATAAATTCTGTTTGTTTCAGAGAATCAAAGCGCACAAAGCGCTGATCGAAGACTGACAGTAGAATTTACAAGCTGGACTGGCTACCCTTGAAATTCAAATCCAATGTTTTTAAGGGAGGGTTGACAGGTCATGTTAAACCATATGACACATTTTCCTGCAAATTTAGTTACTTGTAGTAAAATAAATCACTCTTTGGTTCATGATAAACCCGCCAACAGTCCCTCAGTGCCTTGAGTGCTTTGATTTGTTTCAAAATGTTTCCCTTTCTTACCTAAGGAGGCCATGACCTGATGTACACAATCGCATTGCATTGATACGCTTCTGAACGTGGAGTGATACAAAACAGTTAAAAGGCAGTGGTAATTATGCAAATTAATTGTGCCTGCTTTTGATTTACAGCTACATAAGACTGGTGGCAACCACCAGTCTAATTATGTTTTTAATGAAATCTTTTTGGTTGCCATGACAACTAGTCCTGAAATGGATTAAGTTAATTTTAGCACTATAAATTTCCAGGATCATCCATTCATTAAAATCTTCCAAGGATATTGATTCAATTAAATGGTTGATAGTGAAGGACATTAATTAACAGTGTTACAATCTTTCGTTAAGAATATGAGCTAAAAATTCTTATTTTGAATATGCTGATACCTGTGTACTATGCATGGTAGACCCACGTTCAAGAAAACATTTTTTTCATTTTAATTTTTTTTTTTATCTTCTTCAATTCCAGGCTGGGGATTTTTTTTAAAATATTATTACAATGCTGAAAAATTATTATGATAATATATACAGTTTTTTATATTTTATTCTGTTAAATTACCTATATAAAGTAAAATGAGTATATCAAATGAAATGAAGAAAAAAAACAAAAACACATACATGAATAAAAAAATGAAAGTTTGGGTTGTTTTATATTTGCTTCCTTTTTATTTAGACAAGTGAAACAGGACAGTAAGAGATGAAATGTGCCTATTGTTAACATGCATTTGATTTTGTAACAACCGGTTTACAAAAGGTTAAAGCGGGTTTTATTGCCATCGCTTGAAAATTTGTCCTAGTTTTTTAATTTACTTTGTATAAACCCAAAAAGAAAGCAATTTCCCTTCATGAAACATATTGCATTTCATCTTAAAAGTTTTTTAAAGCAATAAACTCTTACACAAAAAACAGTCGGGTTTTCCGACAAACACTCTTGGAAACAGTTCTGACCAGCTCAATGATGATGGATAATGCTTTAATAAAAATTTCATCATTGGAACTGTTTTTTCTTGACCTCACTATAAGCTTTGATTAGTGAATATTCGCTTTTGCTACAAACACGAAATTATCCCAAAAAGTCCTGATCGTCTCTAAAACTGTTTAAATTAAAACAGGAAGAATGCAGAAGGTGTAGTATCTGGCTCTACACCCGAACATAGGGAAATAAAAACAGGAGTACCACAAGGTTCTGTCCGGGGCCCAACCCTCTTTCGATATTTAAAATGATCTTCCTTTTCATACCAAATTCCTATTTTGATATTTTGCGATGTTACAACAATATCAGCCATGAATAAGTCCAAAAATATTGTCCATAGCACTCTTCAAGTGCCCTGCTTTCTTTGAAAATGGGAAACCCAAAATCAAATAATTCCCAAGTCACAAAAACAAAAGCAATGTTTATATACCATAAAATAAGAAGCAAAATATTGCTTACCAAAATTTATCTTTAAAGAAAATAGCATAGAATTTAAATAATTTTAAAAACTTTTTGGTTACATGTTGACTTGAATCTGAATTGGAAAGATCAAATGGAGCTACCAAAAAAAGTGCAACTCTTTTTTATTTTATTTTTAAAAGAATCAAAACTTTATTGACCTCAAAACAAGAAAACTCTTCTTCAATGCTTAATCTGCCATACATAGATTTTTTCTGTGCATTTGGGGGGAAACTTAATAAAATGTATCTTGAAAAAAAAATTTTAAAATTTCAGAAAAGGGCTGCAAGAATTATTTTAGATAAAGACTTTGATCCCCATCACATGAACTTTCACTGAGCTAAAATGGTTGAAAATTCAAGACAAAAAAATAAAAAAAAAAGCATCTTAGTTTACAAATCATTAAATGATTTAAACCTTTCATACTATGAACTTATTTCAGTATGTTGTCTGTTGAAAAACTTTAAGTTCAAAAAAGTTAACAATCACTGAAGGTACCAAAACCAGTGCAGAACTTTTCGTCAAGTTTCTCTTTTCGGGCCCAAAACTTTGGAAATTCTATACCTGCAAAATTTGTACAGTTTCCCATTCATAAATTATTCTTTTTATTTTTTGGGGAAATTCCCAGAAGGGGGACTCAAATTTTTATATGTATTGTGGGGTTTTTTTAAAATTCTTAGATACAGTTATTTTCTGTAAATGGTCATTTTTTGGCCTATTGTTTTTCTATGCTGTTTATATCTTTTTATGCTGTTGTAAAGTTTTTTGTAACTGTATGTTGTTATACATTTTTCCTTTTTTTTTATTGTGGACCAAAAATGGAAGATTGGTTTTTTTAAACCCAAAATTTTTTAAAACCCCTAATAAAGATTTCTTCTACTTTCTTACTATTAAAAGTTTTTCACTGAGTGCATCAGTACTTTGATTTATTATTCGTTCCCAAATTATTTCCTTTACGTAGTGACAAAGTAAATCATTTACCATAAAAAAATTTGAGCTACATTCATATTTTTTGTTTTTGGCTTTAAATTTTGGGGTTTTTATTTTTTCTAATATTTTTTTTTCCTTTATTTTTTGAAATTAAATAAAAAAAATCAGTTTCCCTGGATGTTTTAAGTTTACACTGTACAAAAAATCTCTTTTTAAAATTTTTGCATCTAAGTTCCTTTCT
>CM037778.1:68532025-68573049 GCA_021229015.1 Solen grandis | reverse complement strand
TGCATATGGGTTGTCATACAGAATGCACGCCAGTTTGCCTTAAGGTGAACACTTGCATTTATTTAATTTTGATTAGGGTATGTAATTATTTATATAATAGATGATTAAAATTGTTTATATTTATATCTTAATGAGCCATTTGGTTTTGGAGATAGTGAGCCTTAAACTGATGACTTCCGGTTACAGCTGATTGGTATATCGGGTTTCATCATTTTCCCCAAATGGTCTGAGAATGGCTTATAGGCCAAACAAATCAAAACCAAAACAAATATGTCCTTGTAAATACATTTTATGACTCATAGTATTATTTTGTTTTCGAAATTGATGAATTATTTATATTTGCTTTAAGTAGGAGGTTGCTGGTAAGTTATGATGCATACAGGATTTGGTTGAGATGGATGAATTATATTGCTGTACTTACACTTTTGTATTGTGATACCTTTTCTTTAACTTCTTTGAGTTGGTCTTTTAATGTATAACATTAAACTGCATGCAGCCACTAAGGTAATGTTTGATATCTCCATAAATACGCTCTTTCTTCTTATTAGAATAATTTAGCTCTGTTTATGTGTCTTTGTGTTTGTGTTTTATTAGCTTGTCTATTTCTCAAAGAAAAGAAGTTAAGGTATTATCATTACTCTAATGTCAAGGTCATGAAAAACTTAAACATTGGCCATAACTTCAAAACTCTTAAACCTTCTGTCATCAAACTTTGCATACTTGCTACTATTACAATGGCAACATTGCCATCAAGAAGCATAACTTTAGGCCATTTTGACAAAATTAACCTCCCAGTTTGTAAATTGCGGTGCTCTTGTGCTTTTTATTTTCAGGTCTGTTTATTTTTTCTGCTTTCGATAAAAAGTCATTGGTTGTAGAATGTGTATTATATTCCCACATCACAGTAGTGGGGACTTTATCATCCTGATCAGATTGTCCTACATTCACATGTTGACAAGGGGGATGTGGGGGGTATTAATCACATTTAGTGCTATTCTTAGTTTACCTTTTAGTCTACTTTGTAATCATATAACAAACTTTTTTTTATTTTTTTTTTTACAAATTCCTACCTATTTTTCCAGTAAAAAATAAATTTAATGCTATGAGTTTTATTCTTATAACTGAAATGTTGATGTGAAACTTTTTTTGAGATATACAACCTATAATAAGATAATTTTATTGCAAATTTAAACAATATCATAATCTTTAATAACACAGACTTTTTTGTTAATAGTTTTGACTTAATAGTTTTTTATTTATTAACTGTTCTTCAGTACACCTTAAGTATTATGTTGACATTTCTTATTTGTAAATTATATTGACAATTCCTTGTAAAAAGAAACAATTTACAATCTTGAACTGTATTAAACTGATGTTTAATAATTTTTGGCATTGTAGCATTGAGCTTGCCTTTTACCAAAACATTGTAATTTTAGGATTTCTTTTTATTTCCTTCTTCTAAGCAGCTTCCTCTACAGTCGTGTTTATCTGCACCCAGGGATAGACCTACCGCTACCCATTTAACTGTGATTCCTGCTGTCAAAACTTGACTAGACTTGACTATTTGAGTTTACCGTCGCTTCGACAGTATTTCAGTCATATAGCGACGTTCAGCTAATTACAGGTGCAGGACGGAGGCATCCGGGTAGAACCACTGACCTATCGCAAGCCAGCTGGAAAGCTTCCTCACATGACGATATGCACAAACTAGCCAATGTGTTTGATAGTTTTTTAGTTTAGTTTATTTCAGAATACATGTAGGCCATAGGCCCCTGAGTACACATAATTAACAAAACCATTATATAAACAAACTCTCTCTCTCTCTCTCCCTCCCTCCAAACTTTCTCTCTCTCTCTCTCTCTCTCTCTCTCTTAGGCACGCGCGTACACACACACACACACACACACACACACACTATTCAAAAACAGTCAATAGGTAGATCATGTATAATGAAATAAATATATATATTTTAAACATAGTATGATCATTTACAGCGTAAGGAGTGATATATATATATTTTTCTTCTTTTAGAGATTGAATAAACAATATTTAGTCAGTTATATAACACATTATTTCTCAATTCAAATGAATAAAAATTTTTATGGTTTTTTCATTTATAAAATATTTTTTTATTTTTTTTTCTTAATTCATAATATAATGGACATTCTAATAAAAATGAAATTCATCCTCTAATAGTGAGCAACATTTTCTTTCTTCATAAATTATAGCTTTTGGTTTATGCCACCTTCCTGTTTCTATTTCTAAGCGATGAGAAGATGTTCTTAAACGTGTTAATGCAAATCTAAATTTTTCAATATTTATATACTTTAAATATGGCTGAAATTTAAAATCTGCAAATAAATTATAGCTTCGTGCTCTAGATGAATTACCTAATTCTGAAGACCAGTTCTGTATCAAAATATCTTTCAGTCTTACTTTTACAAGAGAAATAAACACATTTACATTCCCAACTCCTTGGTTTAACCACACATCATTAAAACCTAAATCTTGTAATATACCTCTAACACTTTTTACCCAAGTTCTTTTATCTGTACCATTGTCTTCTCTAAGCATTGATTCATAAATAATTTTCACATACTTGATATTCTCTAACTGTACTATTTTTAACCAATATTTAATTACATTCACTGTTCTTTTTACCTTTAATGATGTTCTCCCTAATTCCCCATATACAATATTGTTTTGCGTTTGATTTCTAACTCCTAATAATTTTTTACAATAATTCAAATGTATCTTCTCTAATTGTGTACTTACATGTAAACCTGATAACTCTGAACCATAGTTTATAAAGACATGAATACTATACCCAAATATGTAAAACTATCAACAATTTCAAGTATTTCTCCCTTGTATAAGAAATTTATATTATTTCTGACTCTTCCGCCTTTTTTAAAAATCATAACTTTAGTTTTTGATGTATTAACACTTAATTTCCATTTATCACAGTATTCCTCTAATAATGAAAGACCTTTATGTAAACCATCTTCTGTTTCTGACATTATAACAATATCATCTGCATACAACAAAAGAAATTTTTTTAATATATTTAAATCCACCCCATCAAAACCATTTAACATAAAATGCTCTTCAATATCATTAAGATACATCGAAAATAAAAATGGTGAGAGTGATTCCCCTTGACGAACTTCTAGAAAACATGTAAATTCATCACTTAACATATTTTTATATTTAACCCTTGATCTAACACTATCATACATTGATTTAATAATATCCAACATTTTACCCCTAACACCATATTTTATCAATTTAAACCAAATTACATCTCTAACAAGATAGTCAAAAGCTTTTGTAAAATCTACAAAACTTGCATATAACCTTTTATTGTTATTTAACCAGTGTATGATAACATTATGTAGAACAAAAATGTTATCAACTGTACCCATATGTTGTCTAAATCCTGTCTGTGCTTCAATAAATACATGATAATTTTCAGCACATTTATTTAATATTTCATTTAAAATCTTAGTGAATAATTTCCCAAAAGTACTTAACAATGTTATCCCTCTATAATTACCCGTTTCATTGATATCCCCTTTTTTATGTAATGGTACAGTTAAACCTTCAGTCCAATCTGAAGGAAAATATCTTAAATCAAATAACTTATTAAACAAACTACACAACACATGCACAAATTCATTACAACATGACCCATATTTAAAGAACTCATTTAGCAGATAATCAGATCCTGCAGATTTCCCTGTATTCAAGTTTTTACATGCTTTAATAACTTCTTCATCTTTCAAAGGTACATCTAATTCAGAAAACATAACATTTAGTTCTCCTTTTAAGTTTCTTTCATTAAAATATAGAATATCATCATCAGGTTGGTAAAACACTGAATCTGGGTCATTTACAGATTTGAAATAAGCTTGAAAATCATTAATTGATAAAGAGCAAGAATCATTGTTTTTAACAGACTCTCTTAACATTTTCCAATAAAGTTTAGCATCTGATAGTTTTGCATCTTCAAGTTTTGTTGTCTGCTGTTTATCAAAAATAAATTTCTTTTTACTTAAAGTACTTTTATATAAACTTCTTGTGTACACCATATCTACCCTTGTTTCATCACATGGATTATTTCTATATTTATTTAAACATATGTAATAATTTCTTTTTAAATTCTTACACTCCTCATCAAAATAAGGACTATTTCTTACATTTAATGACTTATCATGTTTAATTTTCTTTTTTATTTTCTTTTTAAATAAAGGTGAACATACATCATCAATAATACAACTTAAAGAATGCAGACTATTATCTATATCTGAGCTATTTTCTGCAAAATTGATATTCTGCCTGACATGTTCTAATTTAAAATTAACATTTTCACTTAATATTGTATTAACATACAGATCTTTTTTATCCTTATCCCATTTGTATACATATTCTACATTTTCAGCACATATATTAGAAGCAATATTTTCTTTTTGAATATTTTTTTGTTTTTATGCTAAACCTTATCACACAATGATCTGAAATTATGTTTGGATCATTTACTTTAAAGTTATGGATATATTTGAAAAAAATAATCCTACTTAAAACTAAATCAATAACACTGCTTCCTTGTGCATTTACAGATGTATATTTACCAACATTTTCATCAGATCCCATCCTTCCATTCAATATCCTCATCCCAGTAGATTTACAAAAATCTAGCAATAACTTACCATATTCATTAACAACCTTGATAAAACAGTTGTGAAAACAAACTTCTAATGCTGCCTGTCATTGCATGCAATGGCAGAAGGTCCCATGCCCTTGTAAAAGCAGATGGGAAGAAGTGTTAAATTAAAGATGCATGAAATTATACTTTTTATTTTGGGGGAAATGTTGCACTGCCAGGAATTATCCAAGCTTGTTTCTGCACATTTACTTCTATCATAGAAAAACACATCCAGTAGCATGGCAATGCTGTAATGGAGGAGTTCTGGGTTCAAATCATAGTGATAGAAATGAACTTGCTGGTTTGGATATTCCACTTTTATTTTGTATTGAAAAAAGAGACCTTCTTCTTAAATTCAACCTTACAATCAATCATTGATATCATTTGAAAAATTATCAAAAACAAGCTTTAATATTTTGTGCATATTAAAGATGTACGGGTACATAAATTATATTTATGCATTTTACAGGTACAATAAGGAACAGTGGTTACGTTACCGACTGCGGATCTAAAAGTTGTGGGTTCGAACCCATTTAGGGCAAGGCTTTGTCATGACCTTCCCAGACACAAAGCCATGGTTCAATCCAGAAACCGTTAACAGGGATTAGTGTGTATCGTACTTGTATCCTTACTGACGTAAAATAAATAACTTTAAACTTAACCAGTTGTAGTTGTTAATTTATATACTGAAAAAGTTTTCTTTAATTTCTGAAAAAAAGAAGATAAATTACAAAAATAGACATACATGTACTGTTTAACATATAATGCATCCATAAACATGAACATATGCTACATTATATAATTGTGTCAAGGAATGTTCACCTATATCGATTATAATTTAGATCAATACACACAAATATATGTATAATTAAGCCTACACACACGTGATTTGTTTTTGCAGTTATACTATTTACATTCCCATAAGCAGCAAATTAACATTTGACTATGACTGACTATGACTATGACTATTTGAGTTAACCTTCGCGTCGACAATATTTCAGTTATATAGCGACGTCCAGCTAATTACAGGTGGAGGAAGACCCCGAATGCACGGAGGCATCCGGGTAGAACCACCGACCTACCGCAAGCCAGCTGGGAGGCTTCCTCACATGAAAATCCGAATAATCCTGCCGGAATTCGAACCCACGCGGTGAGGGGCTGAGCGAGTGTTTAAGTCAGCGACTTTACCCTCTCGGCCACGGAGGCCCTAAATTAACATTTGAACAGCAAATAAGAGATAGTGGGCATACACTGTAACCGTCAGTAATGAGATAATTTGTAACTTTGAGGCTAATTAAACAATTCACACTACCTTTGATATATGTTTTGGAAGATTGCCAGGGTGTCAAGATTGAATGACAACCAGTAATCGAACCGGGGACCTTTCCCTATATAGGAATTTCATAGACTTGTTTGTTTTTTTGGGGGGTGGGGGTGGGGTGCTGAATTTGGTGTACTTTGGTGTATAAACACGCCGTTTTAAGTATATCTTACAAAAAGGAAGAATAAGAGTCAAATGAATAGTACTCGTCAACTTTATAATACAAAATCACATATTCACATCGCCCCAGGCGTCATTACTAATAGAAACATTGATATATACGAGTGAATTACGTTTTGTAATCATATTTCTTTGGTAAACTAACAACGCCCAGGCGTCATTGCTCGTTCTCTGGACGATCCAGTGTTGTAGGAGGACCAAGTGCCCGTTTTTTTGCACAAACAAAGATCTTCGTCGCAAGAACTTTGTTACATTATGAATCAATCAATTTCTTACTACCCCCCCCCCCCCCCACACACACAAGACATAAAACCTTAACAGTGTGATCCATATCATTGTTTTGTACAAACTAAACACTTTTTGTGGGAACAATGAAAGGAAAAATGCAATTTATGCCAGTCTCCTGATATTTTAGACTCAGGCCCAAGACGCCGAAATTTTTGAATACATTTAGTCTAAAATATAGACGTAGGTGATTCAGTAAATAGTAAATATTTGTTTTGGAAGCTCTAGATAAATAATCAAAACATATAGATATGTTTATTCTTTTTGTTATAAATCTTTATGTCTTAACAGTTGGCGCCATATATATATATATATAGTACAGCTTGAAATGATCAAGGTTTTAACTATATATACGAGTATAATTTTAATAACATAGATCAATAAATATGATATACATATATTTGAAGGTCATTAAATTTGAAGAATTTCTTTATTTTGGAAATATGAAATACATATGAGTATCATCTCTACGCAAGGTTTTGAGAATCATAGGCATGTAGCAACACACATATTGATTGAATCACATGGCAGTGGTATAGTTATATCTGAATATATAAACCTGTGATTAGAGGTTAATTAAAGAAGATAACGGACATTAGATTTGATAATCATATTGTATCGATCGGTAGCCGAAGACTAAGATTTCCAATAGAAGCATATATTAGCCATTCATATTATGTAAGATGTACCTAAAATAAAACAATTCGTATCATATGTATACTAGTTATCAATCATTAAGATGTAAACATAAGTACGATATCAAGACTAATCAATATACACAGAACGTTCCCTAACACTAAACTTTATCCATGTATATAATAATGTAATATTCACAGTGCTGATGTAAATGTCATTTAATGTTAACAGTAAGAGGTGACCTAGTTAAGCAAACTTCAGGTGAATGAAACCATATATAGAGCTATTCAAGGTGCCACGTAAGCGACAGAGATAAGTAAACCTACCGAAGGCGGTATGTATTAAAATCTTATGATCCAGTGTTCGTGTGGGGGATATAGCTCAGTGGTAGAGCATTCGACTGCAGATCGAGAGGTCCCCGGTTCGAACCCGGGTGTCCCCTGATTTTCTTCTTTTTCTTATGTTAGTTTGATGCATTATGAAATGTCAACTCAGTATACACACTCGAAAATCTGGTATTTGCAAATATAGTTGTTCACTAATTAAGTCGTTTATGTATTTAATAAATACATGTATATACATAAGAATGTTAACATCTGATATATATATATTAACATACGCATGCACGCTCATGCATGCATGTTTACGCACGCACGCATACACACACATATTAAACTTTTTCGTTTTTACGGTTTTATAGATTATACTCATTCCTCTCGACGGTTCCATGGCCGAACCAGTACTTTGTGCCAGGGAAGGTCATGGAAAGTCCTTGTCCCCAACAGGATTCGAATCCACTACCCTCGGATCCACAGTCGGGTATGTGACCATTGGCTCACGGCGCCACTACATAGATGCATGCATACACATACACGCACATTTACGCAACACACTTACTCACGCACGTACACAGACATGCATTCATTCATATTAAGATTATTTTCGGAATATCTACCCTTTTCGTTACCAGAGTGTAAATAATATATCTTATTAACTCATAACAATTTCTTAAATCTGAACCTCGAACATATCTGAGAATATATCTGATGATGATTAATCTACTTAAGTCTTAACTCTTGTTATACCCTGAAAATAATTTATTTTCCATATATGTATATGACGATGTACTGTACAGTATAAATCGAATAAATGTATGTTCTGTTCTGTTCTGATGATTATTATTTACATTATTATATATATAAGTGTAAAAAAAATAGAAAAAATGTTGAGTATCTTAGATGTATTAGAAGTTGTATATTTGGCTAGTTTAAAACACTGTATGAGTGCCTGCTGCATAATGGATTCCATTTATAACAGGATAGCGTCATATCCTCTGCCTTTCTCGTATATTTTTTTTTCGTTAATGCTAATCTAAATATCATTATCAAGAAAGCATATAGTAAAATAAATGCGTAGCAATAAATAATAAATGATTTGCATCGTTTTTTAAAAAAAACTAAGGCAGCATTTGTATGAATTTATTAATCATTTATGAAAATTGTTAATTATATCATCATGACATACTATTAATGCTTACAATAAATTTAAAAGAAAGTTTATTGGACTTGTACTTTTTCTTTAGCTTTAATTTTCGTTGATGTGAGTGTGTGTGTGTGTGTTTGTTGGTCTGTTCAACTTGTTTTTATTATCAGTGAACATAAGTAATCATGTAGTTCTATAACAAGTTGTACTGAATGATAAGAGATGTATGGTATCGGGGATATAGCTCAGTGGTAGAGCATTCGACTGCAGATCGAGAGGTCCCCGGTTCGAACCCGGGTGTCCCCTGTTTTTTAGCCATGGTCATATACAAACGCACTTTGGTGTCCAGCCTCGATAATAAATGATCGACCGTTACAAATATTTTCTTTATTATGATCACTCCCTCAGCATCATAGTCGTATACGTCTTCACCATCAGTATTAGCAGTGTGTCAGCTGTGTTAATTATTTGTACCGTCTGCAACATACCAATGCCGTTAGAAATAAATGGTACTGGTAGCTTCCATGCTTGGTATGTTATAGGAATTCCAGGACTGGTTGGTCCGGTGTCAGGATAATGAGACTTGGTAACATGCCTTATGTCTGCGGCATGAAACTGTAGTGTTGCAGCATTATATATGTCTCAAGTAGACATAGTCTCAAAATGACTAAAATATTGTCAACGGGGTGTTAAACCCCCAAAATCAACATAAACACCATTGTTATCCGCCTTCATAATAGTCATGATATATTTAGTATTAATTTGATAACATGGTTGAGAAGATTCCGACAGTAAAAAGGTCACATTCCATTGGCTAAAATCAAAGATAAACCGGACATTTTGATTTAGCTATTTAAAGTTTAAAGTCGTTACCATTTGCTGTAGTGTACGTCGCTGTCGATGGCGCAGTACTCTTTAACGACCGTCATTTATTTGAAGGAGATCTTACATTTATTAAAGACGTTGGTATATATAACAAGCTTTGATTTTACATACGTGATATATTAACCGTGTTTACTCTCCTGCTGTGCGGAATTTACTTGTGTATATTTTTGTGACTGCGTTATTTTAAGCGTTTTTAGACACCGTGTGGCGTCTTTTGACTGTTGAGGTGTCTTTAAATAAATATTATATTCTGTGAAACAGGCGAATCAATTTATTACTCCGTTGCAATGTCTGTTTGTTAATCTAATTTCTGCTATCAATTTACGTAGTTATAGTTCTATGGCAAATGGAACAGAATGAATAAATTTTTCAGTAGCGGGGATATAGCTCAGTGATAGAGCATTCGTCGATGTGTGTATGTGTGTGTGTGTTGGTCTGTTCAATTTGTGTTGTTAACCTTATTTCTACTATCAATGAACATGTAGTTCTATAACAAGTTGTACTGAATGAAAGATATGTATGATAGAGGGGATATAGCTCAGTGGTAGAGCATTCGACTGCAGATCGAGAGGTCCCCGGTTCGAACCCGGGTGTCCCCTTCTTTTGAGATTTTATCATGGAAATATATATATATATATACTTCTGATAAATGCAACACACTTTTTTTATAAAACCTTAGATGAATTTTACAGAGAAACATATATAGATGGACATGACGAAAGGGGACTTCATATGGCATATATTATAGTCGTATACCATTGTATAACAGGTAACATTGCAATTGTATGCTAACGGTAAAATATACTCTGCCTGACGCCTTAATAGTAATTTTGAATATTGTAAGATCGATTGATGTGTTTTATCAGAATTTGTAATAAATATCTTATATAATAATATCTTATTTCTATTTCAGGGCTTACATTGTGTGGGGATATAGCTAGTGGTAGAGCATTCGACTGTAGATCGAGATGTCTCCGGTTCGAACCCGGTGTCAACTGTTTTTTTTCACTCACTGAAAATTGAAATGTTTGTTCAATGCTCCTTTTCGGTCTAAAACATTATTCAGAACGTATTCACATTTAATAAAGTAAGCTGCTCATTAGTAATCTAAAAACAAAAAATATTACACCAATATTCATGATTCTATCATTTGAAAGCGACAGATCTCGTGATTATTCCTTTTTTTCTTTTTTAAATAAAGCTGTAGTTAATACGTTAATACGAAATAGTGATAGATTGAGTAAAACAAAATACTGTTGTGATGAATTTGAATCCAGGTCTGTGTTTCACTTAATATTGAATGAGATATCCCTTTACCCCCCCCCCCCCCCAAAAAAAAAATAAATAAAAAAATCCTCAAATTTTGTATCACCATTGATGTAGAAATTTATTTGAAGATTTCCGTATGAATTTTGTTCATGTCAAATATAAAAGTGACGTAATCACAGACGTAAACTACTGGTATGTGTTTCTCATCATGTTATATTATTGTTGTACACAACAAACTATTATTTAAAAAAAAAAATTAACATTATGTTCGTGCATTCATTGGCGCTTTGGCTCTCGGAGTCGTCGATGTGTGTGAGTGTGTGTGTGTGTGTGTGTGTGTGAGAGAGAGAGAGAGAGAGAGAGAGCATTCACATAGATATGGTTCTATGGCAAATTGAACAAAATAATTAATAAAATGTACAGTAACGGGGACATAGCTCAATGGTAGAACAGTGGAGGTTTAACTTGAAAATGACATTATTTTGAGAAATCAAATTTCGCCCTCTTTACTTCGTTCTTTTCAGGTTCGTCACGTTGTTAAAACGCCATTTTTAATATATCTTTATCCGGAATCGAAGCTTGAATCCTTTATTGGACCAGTACCCATTTATACTTATCTGTCTTGAGTGGACCAGTACCCAATCATACTTATGTCTAATATATATATACTAATATCTATATATATATAAATGAAATGTTTATTATATATTGAATGAATTCATGAAAATAAACTCATGAATGTAGAAAAAAATGACTACTAAAATCCTTAAAAGCAGTGAAAACGTCAAAAATATTTTTAAAAAAATGCTTCACATTTTAAAGGTACACCATATAGAACATAGTTTCAGCAAAGGGGCACACCTCATGTTCACTGTTTGTTTTGGATAGAAGCACCTAAACTGGGAATAAATTATGATTCAGATATATCAGAATTTGTTGATAATTATATTCCATGTATGAAACCTCCAGAGGACTGAGAAAGTAAAAAGTGTTCAGCAGCATAGCAAAAATCACTCCAAGTTTCGCAGATAATCTGGAAAAGAGTGCAGTCTCAATTTCCCAAGACCGCCAATTACAAAAGCTTTCATTTCTCACCCACCAAATGAACTTGATGATATTCAGACTGGGAAATGTATATATGTTTCATATGAGACATATATAAATTTCCTAAACATGCGTGCATTTATGTATTGTTATTGTACATACGATTTTATACTTTAATAAACGGACCAGCATTAGTTGGTTCCAAAGAGAAAAAAAAGATATTCAGACTGTTACACATGATATAGGTATTGAACAAGTCGATGAGATCATTGAACACAATATGAAACTAAACCGCTTTAATATATGTGTTGGTGCTAGGATCATGTTAACAATGAACATGGATGTATCTGATGGCCTTATCAATAAAGCCTTAGGCACAGTCAATACAGATGAATACAGAGCTGAACTGGGTTAATTACATTGAAAAAAAAATCAGTTTGATGACAAAAGACGTGGAGCAAACACTGGAAGGAAAGTAAATGATGAGAAAATTGTTCGCATTGAGCGAAGGGAAGAATGTATCAGTAAAAAAAACAAAAAAAGACAAGACGTTGCAATTTCCACTGAGGTTAGCATGGGCATGCACAGTTCATAAAGTTCAAGGTCTTAGTACTAAAGAAGCAGTTGTATCTCTGGATAAAATGTTTGCTCCTGGACAAGCATAAGTGGCTCTGAGCCGTGCTTATCTCTGAGTGGTTTAATTTATAAAGAATTCAATGAAAAAAGCAACATTTTGTTATCCTGAAGTTGCCTCTCCTCTTGCTAGCATGAAAAATTTGTTACACGATGCCAGTGATGAAATTAACAAGTGTGATATTCATCTTGCCTATAATAATAATAATGAAGGAATTGAAAACCATTTGATTGATCAAAGATGTAATCATAGTGTCGTTATTTTCAGAAGATCAGTTATTGGCTGTGATCAAGAAGACCTAAATGTATTTGATTTGGAGCACATTAGTGTAAGTATCAAATATATAATCAATGTCGTTATTTACCGTCCAACATCTTTCTCAATTGCCAAATTTGTTGAAAAATTGACTGAACTTGCCGAAGCCTTAGATTAGTATTCAAAGGTGATATATTGCTAGGTGATTTTAAGGAAGACCTTAGAAGCAAAATTTCAGCAACAGCTGCCTATTAAAAAAGAAAGGATTCCATCAGTATGTAACCAACACAACAACCAGACGTTTAACACTAATTGACCATGTGTATGCCAGAGGTACAGTTGACATCTATACAAAAGTACAACAGACATACTTCATTGACTTGAAAATTCATTAATCTGTAACACCAACAGACAAATTCAAAAGTTCAAACGACAAAAGCTTTAACAAAATAGATGAACATGTTTTGGTTGTCCCTGATTGCATGTTGATATTTTTTTCTTTATATTACAGAGGATATTCTTATACAGAAGAGATTAAAGTTTCTTTGAAGATAAGACTTAGAGAATTACTGAAACAAATAGTAGTGTGACAGAGGTAGCTTTAAGATGGTTTTCTAATTTCAGATGACCACCACATATCATTTTTTTTAAATATTAATTAGAAATCTAATTAGATTGTTTTGTCAGTTTGTTACTTTACATATTTCTAAAGTCCTACAGTCAACTACTGACTGCATATTTTTATTACATTCTATCATTGCTAAAACCTTACATTCAAAACTAAAGTTGTATTGCGCATTCATATTTTTTGAAAAATGTTTTGATCGTATAAACAGATCTTACCTGTGGCAAAAATTACTAAATTATAAAATCTGTTCAAAATTTGTAAATGCGGTTAAGTCTATGTATCGAACAGTAAAACAGTGTGTTTGTTTTAATGGTAAAACATCTGATTTCTTTCATTCATATATTGGCTTAAAGCAAAGGGACCCTAGTTCAAGTTTGATGTTTCTCCTTGTAACAGGTGGTGAAAAAATCATGGCTCGACCGGGACTCGAACCCAGGGCCTCAGGACTACCGTTCCTGCGCTCTACCACTGAGCTATCGAGACACTCATGCCTTATTGCCTATTGATTTATCACCAAATACCTGTACCCGGCTACATATTCCCCCTCCAAATTTAGAATTCGTCCCGAATTCTTTGAGACAAAGAACATTGTGAAAAGTTCTTGAGGTGCCGAAGCAGTAGCCATATCAAACAATAGGTTATTTACGTTGGGCGCCAAATGTAACCGGGGGTCGTAAAGAATACGAACTGGGTCCTTTTCTTCATAAATTTACTTTCCGACGACAATTATGAATGTCGTTTAACATGTTTACAAGTTAACTAAGTCCACAATTCTAGTAACACTTAGAGTCTATATGACTATATTCAGCATAAACATAACATGCAAGCTAAGGCTTATGAACAATGATATATGTAGATGTTTTCTGGATGGAAACCAGAGAGAGAGTGATTTGATAGTATAAGGAACTTTAGAAAGAAAACTTTGGTGGGTGTGACAGGTAAGAATAGCTCACGCAAGATATGGAAAAGATGGAGGAATTCATGCATAGAGTGATTACCTATCGATCTGACACTCACTCACTCACATGCCAAATAAGGTTAAAATAATACACAGAGATGACATGAGACATGGTCACAAGTTGACAGGACAATAACACCACAGTAATATAAACATACTTTATGTAAACAAACTATCAAATAATACCCTGTCTACATACTCCCTGGGTTGGGATAAAATGTCTCCTGACATTTCAAATACTATATTTAATCACTATAATCCGAAATCAAACTATCACCAATGCTGAAATACAAGATCCAGCAAATCCGACTTTATGTAAACCTGCAGTACAGGTTTCACTACAGTAGCAAATTAGAGCTACAACTATACTGTACTGTACTACATTAACCTAAACTAGTTCTAGGACAGTTGTGTTTACATTTGTAACACTGTGCATAACCGGTACTGAAAAACTGTATATAACCGGCACTGAAAATAACTTAACTCTAAAAATAGGCATTTATATTAAAAAATCAAACAAATCAAAAAAATTCACCTTGAAGAGGAAACCAAACATTAGATTTCCTTATAAACATCCTGCAAAGAAATGAAATAGTAATTAAATAGACATTTTCTATTCCAATCTGCATAAGGACTCACTGTAAAAGACAGCATTTGATATTATGATTAAAACCAAATAATTAATATATCAAATATTGACACATGAATACATACTTAACATAAATTTCCATATTGCAGGGGTTTACTTCCTGTTGGGCTGCAATAATGGGATTGATCCATTCCCCAAATCGTTCAGGAGGTCTAATAGTTCGTCTGGACCTGCGTACTGGTTCTGCTGGTGAAGCAGTTTTGGGTACAAACTGAGACTGAGATAATGCACCACTTGGTGATGTCACAGACTGGAACTCTCCACTGGTATTCACTGTTCTACCAGCCATAGAGTTGCAGGAGTTATTAGACACATTCCTGGTGACTGGGGTTTGAGAATGCTCAATATCACTCACAGACCTATTACAAACAGTGTTTGTTTTGGGAACAACCCAGTTAGATCTGTGGTGAGCTCTTCTCTGCGGAATGATGTAGACTTCAGTGTCAGAGGAGGAAGAGGAACCATCAGACTCAGAAGGAGAAAGGTGTAAAGATTCCGGGAGAGAATCTCGGTTCTCCTTCTGGTGTTCCTGGCTACTGAATCACCTGTGGATTCAGAATGCTGGAGGGATAACCCGTTGATGGGTAACAGAAGATTTCTATGTAAAATCTTCTTAGGTCCCTTTCCATCCTCTGGCCTGATTACATACACTGGAGACTCAGGCTGGGGAATTTCCTTAATAATGTAAGGCCTTGAGTCCCACCTGTCAACCAGCTTATGTTTGCCCTCAAAATGCACTCTCCTTATCAGTACCCTGTCTCCAATCTCTAGTTTGTTAGCACTGACCTTGCGGTCATAATTAGCTTTATTATGTGCTGCTTGTTTCGCTGAGGCCTCTGCAGCTAAGTGGTAAGCATGCTGCAAGCGAGACTGCAGTTTTTGCACATAACCAAAGGGAGATATAGAGCCTTCATTCTCTGGGTATGACCCAAGACTGGCATCTATGGGTAACCGAGGATGCCACCCAAACATTATAAAATGTGGGGAAAATCCTGTGGCATCACTCTTGGTTGCGTTGTAGGCTTGGACTATGGGTCCAATGTAGGATTTCCAGTCAGCCTTTTTGTCAACCTCTAGAGTACCTAGCATTTTGAGCAATGTCTGGTTGAAGCGCTCGGCTGGGTTAGACATCGGGTGGTACGGGGTGGTCCTTGACTTCACTACCCCTGCCACCTTGCACAATTCCTTTATAACTCTACTTTCAAAGTTACGACCTTGGTCACTGTGTAACCTCTCTGGGAATGAGTAGAACCTTATAAAGGACTCATACAAGGCTTTGGCTGTAGTCTGAGCAGTTTGATTTTTGCAGGGTATAGCTTGAGCGTACCTAGAAAAGTGGTCTGTCACAACCAAAATATGCTCATAGCCACCTTTGGACTGCTCCAGGGATAGGAAGTCAATACAGACCAACTCCATGGTACGTGAGGTGGTGATGTTACAGAACTCAGCAATCTGTTGAGGCTTCTTTCTAAGAATGCATCTACTGCAATTCTGGATTTTGGCCTCCACATCCCTCTCAAGACCTGGCCAATAAAACCTTTGCCTTGCAAGCCATAAAGTTTTATCCTTGCCCTGATGGCCAGCCTCATCATGGACTCCATGTAAGGCATGGTCTCTGTAGGCTGAAGGTATGACCAACTGTTCGACTTGCTGTCCATCCAGAGAAGCAGTTCTGTGCAGAATACCATCAATGAGGTGCCTTTTTTGTAAATGACATCATAGACAATATTAAAACTGATATAGACAATTTATTTATCATTAATGAAATAAAGATTTTTATTCTTCTTTTTGCCGATGACGCTGCATTATTTGCACAATCACCGGAAGCCTTGCATTTTATGTTGTACGATCTAGAAAATTATTGTAGTTCATGAGGCCTATCCATTAACACTAATAAAACGAAAGTAATGATATTCGATCGTGGACATGGTACTGAATGTCAGCTGATATTTAATAACATACAGTTAGAAGTTGTAAACTCTTTTAAATACCTTGGTACACACTTATTTAAAAATGGGTCTTGGTACAGAACACAAATTCGAGTTGCAAAACATTCTGAACACGCGCTTCATAATCTCTTTGTCGTTTTTCATCAGCTGGAGCTAACAACCGTAGATAAAACCAGACTATTCAATAGTTTAGTTGGTTCTTTACTAAATTATAATGCAGCTATATGAGGATATCACGATGCTAAATCTGTAGAATTAATTCATTGCAAATTTTTACGAAAAGTCTTATGTGTAAAAAAATCAACGAACTTATCCGGGTTATATGGGGAACTTGGGCGACACCCAATGAAAATATCTAGGGAATTAATCATGATAAAATATTGGCTTAAAATATTAGAGTCAAATAACTCTTTGATATCAAATATTTTATTAAAATAAAAAGTTAAAATATAGGATTTGGGAATGTATGGACGATATAAAATGTAGATAAGTCATTCTATTATATTATTAAACAAAGAATATAAGATGTATTTAAACAGTCATGATATAGTGACATAAATAACTCAAGAAGACTTTCTCCTTACTGTCTACATAAAAGTGAATTTAACATGGAAAAATACTAAAATTGCAATGTTGATACTAAATATCATTTAACGATGGTTAAATTTAGATTATATTCAAATAATTTGATGATAGAAACTGGTAGATATAATAACATTGAAACACAACAACGCATCTGTCAACATGTAATATGAGAATGGTTGAAGATCAATGCTACTTTTTACTTGCTTGCCCTGCGTATAGAAATCTAAGAAATCTTACCTTATTATTGTAAATGGCCTATCAGGTAAAAATCATATCTTTACTATCTTCCGATTCATATAAAACAATTTTCAATTTATCTAGATATATATTATTTTTCATTTAAAAGAAGAAATAATTAATAAATATATTTGTTCCAATTTTTTGTAATAGCTCTATTGATATTGTAACCCTAGCTTTGTAATGCTATTTGTTCTTCTATGGAAAATTACTTGTTATGTTGCACCACTTTACATATTTGTTGTATGGCTACAGATATTGTAAATATTTAAAGGCAATAAACTATATGTTATGTAATGTTATGTAATGTTATTATCTTCGGTATGTTTATGTGATAGACATCATGATGTATCCAAATTAATAAATTATTCATAATAACTCAATGAAAAAAAAAATGACTTTAAGAAATATGAATAAAACACTCAGTGTAATTTACTTTGTTTCATCACATTAATGTTTGAGTAAGATTGTTTATATTGAAGCGATACAAGTCAAAATTGTATAAGACTTATTTTTCTAACAATCATTGAGTGATCTTTTTAAAAAATCAGACTGAAAGTTAAAACAAGCATATAATGACATGTATTTTGTTATCAGGTCCATGTCTGACTATTCACAATAAAGCACACATATTGTCCTAGTTGGGCTTTAATTTTTTGTATATTGCTCTTATTGTTGCTGTTTATATGTGATTGTCTCTATTTTCTTCTAAATAGAATTGCTGTTGGAAAATAACTGAAAAACTGTCCTTGTATAGTTAAGTATCCTAACGACTACATACATTGAACATTTTCCTCATATTTACATTTTATAAAACATATTGTGTGAATGTGTAAAAAGAAATCAGTGTAGTATATTCAATTCTTGGAAATTACAAAGTGCCAAAGAGAAAAGTCACTGAAGATTTTTTTTTATTTTTAATTTTTATTCTTGTAAAAAGTAAATATAATAATAATGATATGTTTTAATTCTTTCAAAAGAATGAATGTATTGAAAAAATGCCCTCGTATTTTTACATTCTTGCAGAAGCGTGAATATATGAATAGACTTCCTCATTTGTTTTAATTCTTGGGAAAGAGTGAATTTATAAGTAAACTGGCATTGAAAAATGCCTTTGTATGTTTTCATTCTTGTAAAAGAGTGTATATTTGAGTAAACTGTCATTGAGGAACTTCCTCGTGCTTTCATTATTGCAAAAAAATAAAAAAAAAATAAAAAATAAACATATACAATAAAAGCATTTTCTTCATATGTTTTCATTCTTGGAAAAGACTGAATGTAGAAAAAAACACACTGTCATTAGAAAGTTTCCTCATATGTTTTCATTCTTGTGAGAATGAATGTATGGGGAAATGAATTGCAAATATGTAAAAATATGATATGATTACATATATGACATTACAGTAAATAGTCTATAACTTAACATTAGCTTAAAAGAAAAATAGCAAACACATTTAAGATGGATAAAGTCATGATTTAAAAATCACTTTAGTTATTTAAACTTATTAATTTCCTTGTTTATGCAAATATGTATAAAGAGCATAACAAAATTAATGAATCAATAATGTCTGCTTGTGTGGTTTGATGTTAAAGTCCAAGTAACTAGCATTTTCTATTGAGTTCCATTCTAGGGGAAAAGCAATTGATTCTTGCAGCTGAATTGCTAAGGGAGAAATAAAGTTTGGATTTGATTCTCCTTGAAATGACAAAGAATATGTTCATAAATTGTTAATTTAAACTTATTAATTTTGCATTGATTAAGAAACAAAATCTTACAACTTGATCCCCTCTAAACAGCCCCAGAGTTGAACCTGCAGTATTTTACACCTAGATTTTCCGCATCTCTGGACAACAGTGCCTTTCAATCTGAAGTTTGTTGATATGCACTTAAAGTAGGCCTTTAATCGATATATGGTAAAAATATGACATGTAATGTATATATTTTGTTTGTTTGCATGGATTGTAACATTATGTCACCAACAGTATACTTTGTTACATGTATTTGGGATAATATGGTGCTGACAGTATTTCTGTCATCATTCAGACTTTTGTCTACAAAATACCAGATATAATGTTGCCACATAATTAGCATCAATGAAACCAAACCCAGTCATGGAGTCCTCCGTGGTGGAGTAGTTATTGTTTATTATTTGCTACCTTTAACCCCACATCTTTTGAGTATCCAGGTATAGCCAGTCACTTGACGATGCCTTTGAGCTCGCTTTCGGTAGATCTTGATTTACCCAGTCCCCTCTGTGCTGTCTTGGTCTTCCACAACCATAGCTGGACGTTGCTATTTAATTGAAATACTGACCAGTCCACATAGCGTCCCAGAATCAACCCCGGATGCAACATACAAGGTTCTAAAAATAGTACTGGTAATGGTTCTGGTAGATCTCCTATGTTTGACGATCAGCAAATAGACGGGTAGTGTCAAGACTAGGTGGCTTGGTGTCAAGCTAATTTGTCTGGGTATGAAATTTTTCTACATGTCTACGTCGTGATACTGTAGTTAGGCAGCGCTATATCTGTCTTAAGTAGACAGTCTTCAAATGACTGGAATTCTGTCGTCATTAAAGACTCAGTATGTTTTAGTGTAAATGAATTAAGAGAAAAGAAAAAAAAATGCGTAGATAACTAAGAATGAGTTTAAGACAATGTTAAATAAAACCCCGAAGTCAATGTATGGCTTTATTTAACAGAAATTACGTGAAATTCCCCCGAATATCCGACGTCACCACTAACTGATTTATACAGTAATTATATGCTAATTTTGAGGCACAGTGGGCGGAGCATGAGCTTTGTAATGGCGAACAGGAAGAAAAAACCGCGAATGACGCGGCTTTGTCCGCGTTCGAAAATAATTGCGGAAGAAAAAAGAAAGGAGAAGCAAAGACTGTGGTCACAGTCGAGACACACAATAAGAGATTCGTCTGAAACTTGGATGAGGTGGAATCAGATTATAAAGGATTTAAATATCAACATTCACGACGAGTTAACGAAGTGACTCCTAGAATGGTAAGTTTGCTGTTACGAAACCAACCCTTCTTACTGTTTATACATTCATGACCATAACCAGAGATTTATATCACTTTAATGAAGATTCGTGCCATAACATGGTTAATATATTTTTCCTTGCTGACAAGCCATTTTGATTACTTGACTATAAAATTTATTTCCGATCACTTGCATTCCTGAAAAACATGAATTTGTTGTAATCCAATGCATGTCATCGGTTAATTTTAAAAAAAAGATTAGTTAAAGAAAAACATTCACCGATATTAATATAACGTAAATAACAAAAACACTGCAAGCGACTTTGAGAATTTTTTACTATGTTTCAGTATATGAATTTAGATGATTTTTGTTCGAAAATGTGATTCAAACAGATTGTACTTCACACCACTCTTTTTATTTATTTTTTTTACATTTTACAAAATGATTTCCATGCATACTGGCCCCTTTACACTCAAATTGTTAAATAAATGTATCTCAGAAATTTCGTCGTGATAACTTTTTTTATAAATGGAAGTCATATGTGTACAATTTGCATCTGCTATGACATATTATTATTGTCGTGCGGTTTGGAACAGAAATCTTCCTCCATTTTTCATGAGAAGTTGAGTAATCGTGAAGAACGTAATCTGTAACTTCTATGTTAATTTCATGTTGACGGTTCTGTAAGCTAAATATAGAACATCTTGAGTTTCTGTCATGTTGTATATTTCGCGTAAAATGCATTTCTAGTTTTTTTGGGCGGTAAAAAACCCTGGAAAGCTACTCTAGTGCAGGTACACTAGGATTCTGTTAAACATTTATAAGCAACTTGGAATTTAGATAAACAAACTGAAATCACAGCACCAATAAAACTCCTGTAAAACCATTCACATCCAGTTACATTGCCTAGACTCGAGACCAACCAGTCCTGGAACAAGTGCCAAGCACATACAAGTTATTCTTATGAAGTTTTTAATGACTTTGATGTAACTTGACCAGGGTTTGAACTCACAACCTCCTTGTTACACTATTTCTTGTCAAATAGATGATATTCCAATGAGTTAGCTTAATTAATTGCACTATATATTCATCATGTCCATGTATTATATCTAATTTATTTTTTAAAAAATCATTTATTTTACATCAATTAGGAAACAAGTTTTTACAAATTATACTAATTCCACTCGATGGTTCCTGGATTGGACAAGTACTTTGCACCTGGGAAGGTCACAAAAATCTGTGTTCCCAACGAGGCTCAAACCCACAACATTCGAATCCGCAGTAGGGTATGTTGTCACTGGATCATGGCACACTTTGTATCTACTTTTTGGCAATGTTTATTCTTCAAATATCAGTTACTATGCCTTCTTGTTCCTGGTTTAGACACTGTGCTACAGATGAAAGGTATTTAAAATAACTCTGAAGAATATATTCAGAACTGCAGTAGTTGAAAGAGGTAATCAAAACTAAAAGACAAAGGAATCTTTGATCTCAAGTCCTGTTGCAGCAGGACAATTAGCCGTGGCAAAAGCTTTTGAAATTGGCTATGAACTGCTATGAACTGTTGCAAGATGCCCTTTACTCATCCACCAGATCATGTACTGTTTGAATTAAAACTAGATTGCCTTTTCCCCAAACTGAAATTCTATATTCATGGTCGCCACTTTCAAAATGCTGTTTCAGTGTATCTTGAAGCTCAAGATGCTATCTTCCTCAAAGAATGGGTTGCAAAGCTTAAACATCGATAAGATAAACGAGTTGTAGTTCATGGAGACCATGTTGAAAAAAAAATGATGACCTCTTCATGACGTACTTCTAGCGAGGAACATTTTATAAAAGCCTTCTATATTTGTCATAATCATGCATTAGTCATCGTTTGTATTTTAATTAATGGAATTTATCGCAAGCGATGGAAAGCAGAGCGCGGCAGTAAATCCATTGGATTTAAAGTATAAACGATAAATTTAATGTTTGTCACGTACGCTATATAGCTTGCCTTTGACCTCGCATTATGGACACGTTTAATTGACAGTTTCATTTATGTTTTAAGTACTATTCAGAGTCAGCGTCGCTGGGAACATTTACATTTTGAGCTAGCAAATCATGATGCAATGCACGCTGCACTACCTCAGCCCATAATCCGCCGTAGTCACGTAGGCACCATACACACTGATATTTTCTCTATATTCATTTTATGCAAAATATTTGTCAAATCTTGAAGAAAATACTAGCATTTCTTCGGACGATTAAGTAACACAATTTGTAATTTGTCATAAAGATTTGTATTAGAGTGCTCAGGTGGGCTAGAATCAAATAAAAGAGCTAAGAAATAGGCTACATATAGTTTTTGTTATAATTAAATACGATATACACGACTGTTTGTTTCAGCTGATGTTCTACATTGTTCATGAATTTCTAATATATTGTGTTTAGTCACTCTGCTTACAAAATAAGACAAGGAGACTTTTGAATTGAGCCAATTGATTGTTCAGATATTAATTCTTGTATATATATATATATATTTAAATGTATGTGTGTGTGTGTGGTTCACTTCACAGATTTTAAATCGCACATCGAAATAGAATATTATACCAACTTTCTTTCTCAACTTAACAAAATGATTTTATAAACCAAATATTTAGGAATTTAATCAATTTCTATTTATTCACACTCAAAATAAGCAAGATATTAAGTAAGAAGAGCAACCCTTTATCCAGTGACATATAACATGCATTGAGACTGATCTGCAAAAAAAAATCACTTTTAGATTATTTTTTTCAGATAATTGAATAAATAGTATCGAAAAAATGTAAAATATTTTTCAGTTTTGAATTACTTTTTCATCTGCATGTCAGCCCACGAAAAGACCCGGGATGGCAAGGAAGAATAATTAGATCTCATCGTAAAATCATTTGACCTTCAACGCCAATCTTGAGCATCTAATATCTAGTTGCATAGGCGTATCAGGAATGAAATCACAAGTGCCACTTAATCATAATGCATTGTCACGAGCACTATCATCGAGTGATTTAATTACATTAAGAGCTTATATCATTACGATAATAAAAGTCAAAGTCAAAGTCAAAATGTTTTATTGGCAAATACAAGTTGTGTACATAGCCAAAAACAAAACAATACATCTTTAGCGGTTGGATTTATGTAGAAAAGTGATAAAACTGATAAACAAGTAATAATCGGATGAATATATTCATTAAAGATAAATAAATACATAAATGAATAATAGTAATAATTAATATATATATATATATATATATATATATATATATATATATAACACACACATTGAAATTCATCATGCAATCGACATAATTTACAAATGTAGGTCATTAATATTTGTATTACAGGTTATAGTATCATCTGTGGCTGAAATAATAGAAATTAAATAACTATTTTCCTCAAATTCTAGGTAGGAATAATATTAAAATGGTACATACAAATAATATTGTGATGCTTGAAGAAGTCAAATACAATGAGTTTAAATATAGGTTAAATATTGTTGTAACACTTCAGTTAAACTGTTATATTATTAAATCATATGAAAGATGTATGATATTTTGGTTATATACTACCGTCCCTTTTTTTCATTGCAAAGTATATATATTTTGAAAGATTAATTAGGACTTTCTCGTTAGAAGTTTGCATTATTTACTTAAATTTGTTCAAGCTAGGCCAAGTAAAGTAATATCTATGAAGATATAATTTTCTTATTTCAATATAATGTGGACACACCAACAAGAAATGAAATTCCGATTCTACAACTTGCATATTACATTTAACACATAACCTTTGATTCCTCTCAATATTTCTATGTCTCCCCTCTTCAATAGCTAATTTATGAACCGAACAGCGAAATCTAGATAAGGAACATCTATATTTTGAATTATTAATAATATTCAAGTATGCTTCAGCTTTGAAATCTGTTTTAAAACATTTATAGTATTCAGACTTTGCAGAAGAATTTATACTACTATACCATGACTGAAGATATTGATCGATTATGCGATTTATTACGTTATTGACTTGTAAAACTGTAACATCATTATTTTCCCATAGAAAGGCAAATCCTAAGTCACTAAGCATTTGTTTAACGTTAATACTCCATGTATTTATTAAATTCCCATTACTGTTTTTCATCTCATATAATTTATACATTAATGATTGAGGTGATTTAATTATTTTAAACCAATACTTAATTATTCTTATTTTTCTCATGATAGTATAAGGAAAGCGACCAAATTCACCAAGAACCATATTATTAGTAGTCTGTTGCCTTACTCCTAAAATTTGCTTTAGAAATTTTAAGTGAACCCTTTCAATGTCATTGGCACTGTGAAATCCCCAAATTTCTGAACCATAATTTAAAATTGGTCCAATCATAGAGTCGAACAATTTTACTTTTTCAGAAATACTTAAAGAAACATTTTCAAATAAAGAATTAAGAGAAAAGAGAGTTTTGATAGCTTGGCTTGACAAATGCTTTTGAGCTTGATAAAACTTGCCATTTGAAGATAACTTTACGCCTAGGTATGTAAATGTTTTAACTACCTTAAGCAAGCGGTCTCCATAAAACATTTCAATATTGCTAAATTTATTACCCTTTTGGAACACCATAACTACAGTTTTCTCAGTATTGACTGTCAAACCCCATTTGTTACAATAATTATGAAACTTGTTAAGTAAATGCTGTAATCCTTCTTTAGTTCGTGAAAATATAGCTGTATCATCTGCAAATAGTAAAAGATATATTTGTAGTTCATCAATAGTAAACGCGTCCTTGACATTATCCTTTAAATATTCATTTAAATCATTTATAAACAGAATAAATAACAATGGTGAAAGAGGTTCTCCCTGCTTCACTCCCATATAACTATCAAAATAATCAGTTAATGAACCGTTTACTCTGACACAAAGTTTGACGTTTTCATACATACTCTTTAAAATTTTAACAACTTTAGAAGATGCGCCAATTTCAAACAGTTTGAACCATATTCCGTTACGATATACACAGTCAAAAGCTTTACGGAAGTCTATGAATGTGCAATACAGTTTACTTTTATCATTATTGATGATTTTATCAATCACTGAATTTAAGACAAATATACAATCAACTGTACTTTTATTTTTACAAAAACCAAATTGATTTTCACTAAGTAATTTTTTATCACCAACCCATTTGCGAATTCTACTATCCAATACAACGGAAAAAAGTTTTGAGAATATACTTGTAAGCGTTATTCCCCTATAATTGTCAACATCTTCTAAATTTCCCTTTTTTGGAACAGGGACTATAATTCCTTTTGACCAGTTTACTGGATACACTCCGTTCTTATAAATATAATTAAATAAACTGCACAAAATAGGTACAATCTCTTCTTTACATGCAATAAATATTTCTGGTATTAAACGATCACTACCGCTACTTTTCCCCCTTTTAAGTGATTTTATAGCATTATTTATTTCATTTATTGTAATGTCTGAATCTAAAAAGTTATCAGAAAATAAATTAGACACAATTCTGTTAAACTCCTCCTCAACAGTCTCGTTATCAAATATATTTTCATCTGAGAACAGTTTTTGAAAATGATCATAAAATTGACTACTTGAAAGTTTACAACCATTATTTTTAACTTTATTTATCTTTTTGATTTCCTTCCAAAATTGCTGTGGGTTACATTTTGCTAAATTATTCATTTTATTTCTTTGTTTTACACTATAATTAAAACGTGCCCGGCGTTTAACCTGTCTGTACAGACGCCTTTTGTTTATCATAGTGTCACAATCAGAAGGCGAATGAGATGATCGATATATTCTATTAGCCTTTTTATATTCATATCGAGCTTTTTCGCAATCGTTATCAAACCAAGGGCTTAGAAATTTTCTTTTTTTGTTTGATTCTTTTACTGTGTTTACATTCTTTGTTTGACCAAATATTTCAAATGCTTCATCATATAATAGTTTTGATATATTATTTACTCCATCATCTAAGTCAATAACTCCATGTTCTACATCATTTACAATTGATTGCAAATTTACAATTCTATTTTGAATGTGGCTTCTATACAGGTCACATTTATTATCATCCCACACAAGTCGCTCTTCTACTTTGTTTGTATTACTTAGCACGGGATTCCCATGTCTACTATGTAGGACAAGCTGTATTGGTGCATGTGGCGAAAATGATTCATGATCAAGAACCCGGAAGTATAATATATAGTGTATAATGGGTCAACTAATAAACCATTGTTTAAATCAAATCAATTGTCTTATAACAAGTGTTTGCAGACACACATAATGGACGTTTATACGTACACTCATATTTTTGCTGTCACAGTTAAATACTTGTTGGGCATTTTGATTACAGCTAGATTGAAAAGTGATCATGAAAACCATTGAAATATTCTAGAGGACTTTAAAAATGTTTCGATATTTCACGTATTTTTTTTCTTTTTCTTTACAGGTTTACCCCTTATCCTCTTTGATAAAAGAATGATAAAAAACATGCACCATCCATTGCTGAGATATTCCTTGCTGTATTTCTAAATAATCGTAATTCGTTTGGAAACCCCTCCCCCCAAAAAACAAACAAACAAAACAAAAACAAAACAACAACAAAAAACAAACAAAAAAAACACGGAACTAATATATTGGGCATTTTTGTCATAGTGAGACGTTTTTAGAATCATTGAATATATATTCCTAAGGTATATTGATACCGGTCGGTAAGATACCATAAATATGTTTTTTTTTTTTTAAATTATTTTAACAAGACTTTTGTTTTCTTGTTGATTAAAGATATGCTTGCTACTTTATTTCGCTACATACCTTTCAATCAATAGACATTTCACCAAAGGAACGGCAATGCCCGGGATTAGAATCGTTAAAGCGACAGCACCGGTTTTGAAGAAAACAGTTTTTGGTACCTAGTAATGCAACAAATAGTTCCATTTAGTATACAAGTTGCATGGTTCGAACATTTAAAACGGATGGACAATGGGTCATTAAATGATCAAACTTTGAACTGCCGTAAATGGCCAAATCAAGCCCGATCTTCAAAACTTAAACCATACTGGAAAAAGCTTTTCAAGCACTTTTGTCCATATTCCCTCGATAACATATTTTTAGTTTTGAAGCTATTTGGGGCGGAAGAAAAAAAAACAACAATAATCATAATATGACTTTAACACTTGAATTTTTTTAAGTTTAAAATTATGAGGCCCTTTCATAATACAAAACTACACAATCTGAAAATGTCATGAAGATTGAACTAACAATAAAGCCAAGAGCGACAATAAACCGAAAAAAGAGCACCTTATGCGGGTGCCAACGCTCGTCTGTTTTTGCCAACGTTACATATTTTTGTTAAACATTTAAAAAAAGTTGACCTTGAAAATTACAACTAAAACTGTAAGCCTTTAAATGCAAAGTTGAAGTACCATACCCTTTAAATTTGCCCTTTGACCTTGACCTATGCATGGAATAGAATGTATACAACACAAAGATGTATAATATGTAAACAAAAGGTCACAGTTGCTTATCCATTGAGTTTTTGATAAACAACACAAAACTGTAAAAAAAAATGTTCTTTTTTTATCTGTCTAAAGATCATGACCAAAATCACACCTGCACAGGTTCATATGATGACAAACCAGTTTACAACTTAAAAAAGAATATTGAAAAATGACAAATAAATAAATATCATAAAACTTGTCCAGAGTTATGGCAAAATAAGGTCAAAGGTTAAAGGTCGATAGATAAAATATTGAAGTATATCAGAAAAACCATTGTCCAGATGAATATGCATACCAGTAAAAAGTTATGGGCAACGTCAAAGTTTTTTGTTAAACATTTCAAAAATAGGTCAAAGATCAAAGGTCAAGGTCAAAGGTCCAAAAGTGTAACATTGCTGAAAAGGTATTGCCACAAGGAATTTACTTGTGCAATATCAGTGCCCTGTTGGTAACGTTTCTGAAATTACAGGCATTTTAAAATTTTCAAACGTTACAGCAAAATAGGTCAAAGGTCAAGGTCAAGGTCGATAGATGAAATGTTGAGGTATATCTGAAAAGCCCTTGCAAAGATGAATATGCATACCAAAAAATAAAAGTTGTATGTCAAATAGTAAAGAAATTACGACCAACGTTAAAGTGTTTTGTTAAATATTTCAAATACAGGTCAACGATCAAAGGTCAAAAGTCCAAAAGTGCAACATTGCTGGAAAGGTCGTGCCACAAGAAATTCCCATCACGTTTCATCGGGCTGTCCAAAAGGAACAGTATGCAAAAAAACACATTTAATTCATACTTCAATATTTTGAATTATGAGCTAAAAGGTGATTTCATGCAAAGCGCCCCCGGTCCCTAGCGGCATAGTTTGAAAAATAAAACTGATACAAGATTTATCATTAGGTATCAAGCAATGCAGGAAATAGTTCAATTTAATATACAAGTCACATGAGTCGAACAATCCTTTTTCTCAAATATCAAAATCTAAAGCATAAAATCTGAGATACAATTGTTAATCAAGGATCAAACTTTGAATTGCCGTAAAATGACCAAAATCAAGCCCGATCTTAAAAATCTAAACATCACACGAAAAAGCTCTTTATGCACTTACACGTTTGGCCATGTTCTCTCAATAAAATATTTTAATTATGGAGCTATTTGGGGCCGAAGAAAAAACAATAAACGTAATATGACCTTGACCTCTGCATTGTTTTGATTTTTAAATTATGAGACCCTTTAAAAATAAAACTACATAAACTGTGAAAATTTCATGAAGATTGAACAAAAAAAATAAAGTCAGTAGCAACAAAAAAATTAAAAAAAATCATGTTTTGTTTTTGTTGAAATTTTGTGCGTATACGTCATGCAAATCATATGCAGCAAACATAATTCTTTATCTGATCTGGAACAAAATTGGGATTTTTTTTTGTAGACATACCCATATTTGCACACATTTTGCAGGTTCGAACATTCAACCTCTTCTTGCGTAAATATCATATATTTATCTTATGATTTTCGATGGATACTGCAATATATATCAGTGAGATATATTTCATATCTTATTGTTGAAACTGTGAGTAATATAGAATTTTAGTTCCCGATCTGTACATTGAAATACAATGTATATAGCAAAGTAGAACGTGAAACGGATAAAGATTTCCATGACGCCACGGTTACATAAAAAGTCGACGTGTTTTGGCGCCATTTTGGTAATGTCTTACTACTTCAATGCAAAAACAACATAAGATAAATAGAAAATTTGTTTGTTTTGAGTGAATGAAATTTATCTTATCTCAAAAGGATACTATTTTCATATTTTCATGAGCGCTACTTAATTGTATCACTTCTCGATGAGTTATTTTCCATATTCACCCAAAGCAAACAAATATCCTCTATATATCATATTCTATTGGGCTGTAAACAAGGCACAGAATGCAGAAAATCGCATCTGAATCAAACTTAAAGGTTTTCATTTATAAGCATAGCGACCCCTACCGTCAAATTGAGAAAAAAAAAATGATTAAAGTTTTACCATTATGAACAAGTTCAGATGCATATGAATGGATGTCTTAAATACCAAAACTGTACCATCGACATCTTGCCGTAATCGTATGTACAAAAATTGGGTAGAAGAAAAATAATAATAGAAAAAACTAGAATCGCTAACGCGACAGCACATGTTCTCGCGAAAACAACGGTCTTTGGTACGAGTTAAAATACATGTAAATGCATGTCTGTAGTTTTCGTCATCTGGCTGTAATCTTTATTATAGATGAAAAATTATTGATATAATATGTTTGTAGTATAATTGTTACACCTACGCTTTCATACTTACATGAAATATTTCAAAACTGAAAGAGATTAATATTAACTCGCAACTAAACATTCTAAAATAATCCATTGCTACCAACAAATATGTTTTGACTACAAATACTAATAACTTGTTGTAACTGATTTTAACCCCTTTTAACTGATAACGGAATGTAGACCAATTGGAAAATTAAAGACAATAATTTGTTTTAAATAACACCCTCCACATAAAATATCCCATCGTAAACTTGTTTTTGTTTTGACCAGAAATAAAACATTAAGTAGCATAACCATTTAGCATAGAACATATCAATTAATTAACAATAATAGTACATGGAGTTATATAAATAATGCCCATAATTTTGGATTTGCTTCTTAAGATACAAACTTGTAAATATATCTTACAAAATTAAACTATATGTAATAGTAAATGACGTATAACATCTCAATAATAATCTGTTACCAGTATAAATTTAATACTAATATTCCTGTCTATTTACCTCGACAGTTATAAGCATGTATGCTGAAATTAGGATTGTTGTATCCATAAGTCTGTATCGCCCAGTCAATCATTGAAATGACAGCGTTGGTTTCTTTGTTGTAAATCTAGAATCCAAACAACTGTTTTCTCCTTACTTGTCTTATTGTATGAGGGTCATATTCTGACTAATGTCAAACAGGAATGGGTGTAGGATGGGTCTGCTTTGCTCTGGTTCACACAGGTGTTGTACAAGTCTCTCCTATTTAAAAAATAGTGGACAGTTAGTATGGAAGCATATTTTTTGTAGCTCACCTGAGCTCAGGGTGAGCTTTTGTGATCCGTTGAGTGTGCGTCGTCCGTCATCAACAATTTTAGTGTTCACACTTTATGACAATGTTTATGACCATAATCTTGATCAAGTTCGATTATGGCTAATATCGGCCAAGAAGGTCAGGAGTTATGCCCTTTTTAATATAAAAATGCCAGATTTCACTTTGTTCTTCATTTCTTTAACAATCATCTTCAAACTTTACAACAATGTTATTACCATATTCTTGCGATCAAGTTCAATTATTGCTGAAATCGGCCGATTAGGTCAGAGAACAATCATCTTCAAACTTTATGACAATGTTTTGATTATAATCCCTCGATCAAGTTAGATAATGGCTAATATTTGACTATTAGGTCAGGAGTTATGTTCATTTTAATAAAAAAAAACAATGCCAGGTTTCACTTTGTTTACTCTCTAGTGTCTTCATTTCTTGAACAATTATCCTTTAACTATATGACAATGTTTATGACCGTATTCTCTTGATCAAGTTCGATTATGGCTGAATCGGCCAATTACGTTAGGAGTTATGACCCTTTATTTATCAAAAATGAGAGATTCATCTAGTTTAAACTCATGATCATTTCTTAAACAATCATCTTCACACTTTACAACAATGTTTATGGTCGTAATCGCTAACTTTGATTACGACTGATATTGACCCATTAGGTAAGGAGTTATGGCCCTTTAATTACATAAAAATGTCAACAATTTAAGTGTTTACACCCCAGAAGCCACAATTTTTAACCAATCTTTCTATGACTTGCTCAGATTTTATGTCTTGATAATATCTCGGTCAAGTTCAGTCATGGGTGGGACGAGGTCAAAAAGTAGGTCACTAGGTCAAATCTTTGTATAGTCCTGTTTACACTCTAGGGGCCACATTATTAGCCGAATATTTCTCAAACTTGATCAGAAGTTTGTCTTGATGATATTTCAGTAAAGTTAAATTATTGATGGAACAGGGATACAGACAGGCAGATAGCAAATGATAAAAAACATACTCTTATCTCCATTGAGATAATCCATGAAATACTTAGTATTGTATGACATAGGCATGAAATATATGACAAACATCACAATACATTTGATAATGATCTCCAACGTAACTAAATAGTTAGGCTAATCCGAAAGACCCTGCCAGGACTCGAACTCACGCGGTGAGGGGCTGAGTGAGTGTTAAAGTCAGCGACTTTACCTTCTCGGCCACGGAGGTCCCCTGCAATGCAGCAGTATCCGATAAAAAGCCGATATCCGGAAATACCCGAGACCGCTCTATTATTATATCCGGAAATACCCGAGACCACCCTATTATATCCGGAAATACTCGAGACCGCTCTATCATATCAGTCTATATGCATCAACATTCCAGTTCAGGGAATTAATGTTGTCATAACTGGAGATTGATAGAGTCTTTATTTCGACTGAGATGGTTTTTTTTCTGGTTGGCATCCACGATCGGAACATATTTATTTGAGAAAACCTCATACGCAATCAACTTTTTATTGAAACATAATGGCAGACCGCTCTATTATATCCGGAAATACCCGAGACCGCTCTATCATATCAGTCTATATGCATCAACATTCCAGTTCAGGGAATTAATGTTGTTATAACTGGAGATTGATAGAGTCTTTATTTCGACTGAGATGTTTTTTTTCTGGTTGGCATCCACGATCGGAACATATTTATTTGGGAAAACCTCATACGCAATCAACTTTTTATTGAAACATAATGGCAGTTTCAATCGTTGACACATATGGTTAACTGAAACAGTTTTACATATATTCGTCACTAGACATGTTTTAAAAATAATTAAACCTTAAAAAGCTTCTCTCATAAACTATCTCATAACCCCCTAAAATTCGTTACAAATATCCGCCATATTTTAATTCAAATTAAGTAATCATGTGACTTCTTATCTGGGCACATGGTGACTTTATATTTTTGTCTGCGTTAAATACTATTCTGCAATTTGTGTTAAAAACTATTTTAAGGAAATACTGGGATTTTTGTTTGAAACAAGTGTTGTCGGAACGACACGTATGCCCCCCCCCCCCATGCGTCCCCGCCACTCTCATCACCCAATAAAGTTTGAGGAATGTGGGCCCAAGCGTTCTCCAGTTATTGATCGAAACGATTTTCACATTCGAGGTCACTGTCACCAAAATGAATAGGGATCATCTACTAGTCATGAACAATCACCCTATGAAGTTTGAAGTATGTGGGCAATGCGTTCTAAAGTTATCGGAAACGATGTGTTCTACCGACGGTCCCAACCATCCGACCGAAGGGGGTGGGGGGGGGGGGGGGGGCATAAATATGTAAATCTAAATAATTCACAAACTTTGACCTACCAAATAGCTTTTCAGATATTAATGAATTTGACCGGCATCTTAAACATTGCAACGAATTCATACAAGAAGTCATATAATGTCTTGATTTGAATATTAGGTCAAGGCAGACATTTGGATTGATTATATGGAACATCAAAAACAGATCGTCATATCATCCCCGCGTGCAAATATTGTAAAGGTAAACTACCCCGACAGCTTTTTATACCACGAAAACGGGTTAGTCATACCTCTTGCATGTAAATGCACCTCAGACGTGTTGCTCACACAAAAAGTTTCATTGAGTTTCAATGTACTCTTCACTAGATAAAATGTTAAGCTGTTAAGGCACTATATAGTGCCAACGATTTTAAGGACAGTTTCCGTATCAGCAGAGATACTTTCGACAAAGTAGTTGCATGTATGTCTTCTAATAAGACAAGTAGTTGAATGTGCAAATCATAAAATCATGTTGAAAAGAAACTGTTAATGTACATAAAATATGTTGCAACACAATTACACTTCCTAGGTATTGCTGATATGTTTAGCATTTGTAAAAACACTTTTCATGTCATTGTGTTTTACATGTAGCGACTGGTGTCTTCTCATGTACTGGACAGATTAGCTATGTGACATTAAGGACATGAATTTTAGAGTAAAGAAACGGGTTTTAAGGAGATCGATGTACTGTAGCTAGTACCATATATCGAATGTTTTTTTTTATGGAAACACTGCAACTAGTAATGTCAACAGCTGGCTAAACAGCTAAAATTATACTATCAAACACTTATTCAATTCAATTTTATTTTCCAGCACTTAAAAAAGTGGAGCGCCTGTCTTTGGACAAGTCTTGTTTAAATCCATAATAATTTTGTCAAGAGCATAAATTACTACATTGCTTGATATTGGTAAAAACCTCTCTAATATGAATGCTCTTTCAACTTGCACCTGATCCTCATGGGTCGGGTCCAGAGGGGTTAGGCTTGGGCAGGGGTATTGTTTTTCCTTTGGAACTGAAACTTACCATTCAAATTATTTTTATGTGTTCTAAAATGTTATTCATAAGATAAAATTCCAGAAATTAAAGCAAATGTATGGAACGAAAATAAAGTTTACTGAACAGCCCATTAACAATAATTATTACTATTTATAAGCTGGTTGTGTGGAAAATGTAGCCAATTTGACCCTTTTTTTAAGAATATTCATTATGAAATAGCACATTCAAATTGCAAAACAGATATGTACACGTGCACAAGCATGATGTGCTTGTGGTTTTTCCTTGACTGGGCTAGCACCTTAAAATATACTATAAACGCTCATGTGTTATGAGCATCCATCTATGGTGCGCACCACGAATTTGAGGTTCAAAACTAAGGGAAAAAAAATTCCCTCCTATAATGCGCATTCATCCTTCGTATGTTGAGGAGGCTGCCATTTTGTTTAGCTGCGGTTGTTTTAACGGATGTTTGATTGAACTACAGGTAACAAAAGTTCTACTGCTTCTGAAAGTCAATCATGTGACGAATATTTTTCACGCCTAAAGTATCCTCATTCAATTTGCATTGTTACCTTGATGTTCATTTTAGCCAGTAGTTTGAGTAAAAGTCACCATGCTGTTCATTTGTCGCAAGTACCCTTTAAATTGGAATTTGAAGTTCACAATTATTGTAAATCAAACAGTTCTGTCTAAAATGAAACTAACTAGTTAGACTATCGTATGAATGTACTAACAACAATAAACTTTTGTACGAGTATAATCGAAACATAATGCAATCATGGTTGGTCTCAGTAATGATTATGCGAATATTGCATTTGGCTATATGTTGTCAGTTAGTTATCATGTAAAGTACAGTACTGTATTAGTTCCGGGTGAATCACAATGAAATGAACAAAATATGAATACGAGAACATTTATTTAGTAAGCTTTTTTTCATAATTATTTTAAAGAAATCACAAACAGACAACAGTTTTCTGGCAAGTATATATGATAAAGCTTTATTACCGATTTATAGTATAAAATAAACCCACAGACTTCACCAATATGGCTTCTTAGTGGGTAAAGTTAAGAAATCTATGGAAAAAATGAATTCTCGTGTATTGTGTGCACCCCTTCTCCCAAACCAAAATAGAAGTCATAGAAATGTGCACAATACAAGTGCGTTTAGGTAAATGTGAAGACTGCTGATATCCTATGTATTTGTCTAGTCAGTTGGTACAACAACACTGTGATAAAAGCCATAAATAATGATACTGACGAAGAACACTATTTTTTTTTTCAGATATCCAATATATGTCTGGGCCTACTGTTTATGTTTGCTTTCGTTAAAGGTAAGCATTTTTAGTTCAGGAGAGATATTACAACCGGCCTTTGTCCATTTGTAATTTCCTTTTCTTTAAATTACTTCTCCTAAACTACTTTGCCAATTTTGATAAAACTTTACAGAAGTTTTCCTGTGGATACCCCATTTCAAAGTTGTTTAAATAATTAAATTGCATTCTGAATTCTTGTTGGTAATAGAAAGGAAAAATAACTGAAGACACGTCATGATTCGCTTGATTTCAAATAATGCAAAAAGTTGTGGCCCTTTGTTATATTTCTCAAATCTATTTTGTCCATGCTTTTTCACAGCCACCTTAGGTTGGATTTGATTCAACTCAACAGCATTAATAAATACCAAGCCTTTTTACGCATAACTTTGGCACAAGGAAATAAACATCCACTATCTTGAAACTTGTTATATGGGAAGGAATGCGTTTTCTGCGTTTGACGCATTCTAGAGATTTATTAAGAATTTGCATGAAATGAATTTGTTTGAATTAAAGCTTGGCCTCACCTTAGCAAACAGAGTAGACCTAGAACAGTCTGTTTTCTTAGCTCAAAAAGTATTGCAGCTCAGATTCGTCACAGTCTGCTTAGCAAAGAAAGTTCATTAGTTAAACATATATTTTCATCAGCTCATACATTTGCACGTGAACATCCATGAGATAAAGGGTTACAACATGAATTTCCCCCTTACAGTGGTTATTACCTTAGACCCCTTTACCCCTAAAGTGGTAAAATTTCCTTTTGAAATGAAGGCTTGCCTAGTTTATTATTAGCCCATCTATCCAAAGCACATGTTGCTAAATCACCAACTGTTTTTGTGAAAAGCTTGGCTCAAGTATAAAAATCAAGTACCGTCAAATAGATTCACTGGTAAAGTTTGAATTTAGCTTTCAAGAATTGTTGGCACATGCTTGCAAGTGTCATTTAATACTGTGTTTCATATATGAACAAATTCCATCAATTGCTTTATGTATTTTTTTAGCTCACCCTGAGCACGTTGTGATCACTCTTTGTCCGTCGTCAGTTGTGCGTCGTGCGGCGTCAACACTTTAAATAGCATTAATACATACCCGTTACAACCCAGATAACTTTTTACTACTATCAGTTTCCAAAACAGAGTCCCGTAAAATAAACTTGTCCAAAGGTGCCCGGATACTGTTATGACGGAAGTTCCCTCGGCGAATGATTATTCAATACTGTTTTGGAAGCCATCTTGGAATCATCGTTGTTGATTTTCTTCCCACTACTTTTTCCATCGGTTTTCCAGTCTGATTCACCCCTGTTAGGCTAGTATATATATATATATATATATATATATATATCTTGTTTCACATGTCAACGTGTCTGTTGTGAGCAGCATGCCTCAACTCTAGGATCTTTGTGGTCACGTGAAGTAACAATGAAACTGACGTCCCAATTGTCTTTCTTGCACAGGTTGCTCTTCGGATCAACCGTGCTCATGCTGTTCCTCTTGGGGAAAGGACGTACATCGTCTTCGTCAAACGAATCATCGTGTTTTTCCCCCGTTAACGAAAGCAAATACTTCGATATTTTCATCTCAAAGACGCAATTCTGTCCTGATTTTATCGGACAACACCACAGTGGTCTCTTAAATCAATCGCCAAGGAGGGACACATTCACAGTTGCTGCTGTGTTGCTGTGACATTCCCTGCGAATATGTCTTCAACTCAGACATCTCCCAGGGAAAATGAATTTTTTAACTGGCCTCCTGTCTCGGGACACTTGTGTTGTAGCCAGTCTCTTCCAAGCATTTGGGAAACCAGTGGTAGATTTCTGCCATCAAGTTCAATGCTCTACTTCCCCTGTATGTGTCTCCAGGACTGGATTACAGGGTTTGGGCAAAATATGCCTTATCAATCATTTGATTCTATCTGTGCATACCGTTCCCCGTTCGATTTACCCTGTGTGGAAATCAGACTCTCAGACCAGAATTATCCTCATTGCACTTGCATGGTTCTGGTCAACGATTTCTTGTCTCTATAAGGTCTCCCATTCAACTCATCATCACCTTCTCATTCAAGTCGTCACACTGCATCAAAATAAATTTTTGGCTCGAGAGGGGGGGGGGGGGGGATAAATCACTATTTATAATACAAGGGATACTACCTCTGCTTGATATAAACCCATACCTTCATCGGGAATATGCCAATAGCTCAGCCATTTATGAAGGTATCTTTGAATATTTTGCACTTATTGCAAGCGTATACATTTATGCAACCAAAAATCACCACAGTTTCACCCTTACGTACTGAAGTATTCAGCAACAAAACCCGTAATGCGAAACCTAACCAGGTTTTCCAAATTCTCGACACGCGTTCGTAAAGTGTACTACTCGTAGTATAAAGTTTGGGTATAAACAAGCGTTGTTGCGACAAGAAGATGTTAACCGATGCAATGATTCTATAAAACAAATTAATTACTCACATCGGCATGCAGAAACTTTCCTCGGCACAAAAGCATTCAGTAAACCACCTGGCCAAATTTAATGAAATTTGCCTAGAGCTAAGATATTTGTGTGTGGCATTATCTTATGAACCTTTACCAAGTTTGTTTAAATCATGACCCTGGGGTCAAAACTGGCCGCGCACCAGGGGCCACTTGATTTTACATAGATTTACATTGGAAAAACTAAAATATCTTCTTTTTAGAAACCACAAGGCCTAGAGTTTAGATAATTGTTGTGTAACATAGCCTAGTAGACCGCTACCAAGTTTGATCAAATCATGGCCCTGGGGTCATTTTACAAAGAATTATTTAGGAAAAACTAGAAAAATCTTCTTGTCAGAAACCACAAGGTCTAGAGTTTAGATATTTGTTGTGTAAAATGGCTTTTCAAATCATGGTCCTGTGGTCAAAACCGACCCCACCTTAGGGGTCACTTGATTATACAAAGTTATTAGAGCTGTGACTATCAAAATTTGGATGGCAGGTACAGTTTTTGTGTGGAATTTAGATGATCTTGCTGTACTTCTGCATTAATTATGTATTCAGTACGACTCATTATACAATACTTAGCAATGAAGGCAGTGTTTCTAAGGTGAGCAATTCAGGGCCATCTTGACCCTCTTGTTTAAAATAAAAATTACAGTGAAAGACTTTAACCTTGTCCACAATTTCTTAACTATTACACCGTTTGTCATCAAACTTCACATACTTGTTCACTATTACAAAGGCTACTTTCTCATCAAGAGTCCATTTTGACCAAATTTATCTCCCCTTAAGAAAACAAACGTTGTCATCCGATGTGGTTTGTTTCTTCTTTATGGAATAAAGTCTATATATTTGACATACAGCCACTCATGAATAGCTTTCAATTATCATCAATTTTTTGAAATCTGACCTATTCAGATGATTCCAAAAGGAGTGCTCAGGCGGGGGCATTGTTTTTTTTGCAAGCGCATTATGTTTTTAATATTTTTGTCAGAAGTTACATACCTATCCTGACCAAACTTGGGACGTACCTTGTGTCAAGATAAGGCATTGATGTGTCGCTTGGGTCTGATGGTCAATTTACTTTTACCAAAATCAGACTTTTGTTGCTGCTAATTGTCTGTCTGCGAATGGAATTTACTTAACTTTTGTAAAAAAGCTTTTGTAAGAAATGAGATAGTGTAATCAAATTTAGTACTTGTATATAGAAAGATTTGATGTACTATCTGGATCTGATTTGTTAAGGTCACTGATACTAAAATAGATTGTCCCCAAAACTGAATTGTCTAAATAACCTTTTATCTGACAGGTATGAGACATCATAAGTAAAGGCCCGTTATTCTTCTAAGAGCAGTATTTATTCTTCGATCAGAAAAGCAAAGAGTGTGCTACAGATATGTCAAAAGATGCAATCTGTACTCGTTGACAACAGTATTACTAAAATGCATAAATAAGAACTAAAACCTTATACTAAAGATCGTTCAATTGTTTACAAAAATAACTAATTTGCCTATTCCGCATATCTTCGTCAATTTTTCATAGACCTTCCGTATGTCCCCGTTGATGAATCACGAGTGGATGAATTGATGACTTAGCAAATAGATACATAGCGATTCGGCGAATGTTTTTCAAATTCAAATTATTTCCGATAACAGTCTGTCCGCTGGAAAACTCGCCAACGCAAAATGTAAACAATGCGTGTATTTTTACATCCATCCAAAATACTAAATTACGCAATATGATCATTTTTTTAATATGTTATGACTTATTTTACTGTCGATATTTGCACATTATGTACCATTTGTTTTAGTGTACAATATGTCAATGATATTTTATATTCCATTGTTCATGGAATTTGAATCGTTATTAAATATAATGGGCCTATAATAGCTTGTGTAAAGATAAAGCTTTAATAAGCTGCATGGGGCCTGATGTTCGAGGTGATTGTTACTGTTTACTGTCTGTCTGCAGATTGGAAGCGATAACATAACCTACATTGTGTTGTGAGAAATCTTCAATGTACTGTGTTGGTCAAGGTCACTGATAGGTCAAGTACATTGTTACTAAAATTATATTAGTTTACTGCTTACTGTCTTCATAAGCGAATTTTATTAAAACTTTTGTCAGAAATGAGATAACAAAAGCTACCTTATTTTTCCTTCTATATTAGAGGCCGATCTTCGGTGACTTCCCAATCATAAAAAGGCTATATTTTTCCCAATTTTGGCCAAAAGAATTCCCAAAATCTAATGATAAAATTCCCAATATGTTCCAACTATTTTTCTCCTTAAACCTATAAGCGAATATTCATTAATACAGAGAAAAAAAACAACAACAGTAATGCAGTTGTTTCCGTAATGCACAAAATTATACGTCACTCTACACTGCATACTACTTAAAGTAAAGCACCTGCTGTTCGATGACGCAATCAACACGCATTCTAAGGCTCAATGTGGAATACTCGGATTTTATTGGACGACTATCATTTGTCACACCTTCTACCGACTATTGTTTTACCTTCATTTAGAGAGCTGTTATGAAGTTGCACAATCATCTCAGTTTGCGAAGATACA
>CM037778.1:68495600-68531925 GCA_021229015.1 Solen grandis | reverse complement strand
AATTGAGGTCCTTCCAGTTTTGATATCCTCTTTGTATGCTTCAACACTGAGAACTACTAAAATGCAATTAATAGCATTGTTATGTAAATATGCTTTTTGTTTCTCTGTGGATAAGGTTAATTGTGTATCAGAAAAAATTAATGCAATGTAAATAGAAAGATGTCAATAAAAATCATAGAAATCAGCTATTGAAATTGGCACTTGGGATTTTGACATGGCTGCTGGCTTTAATTAAGTGGTTTTATATGTCAACTATCACAGGGGCTCGAAGTTGCATGGGGTGAATCATTTTGTACCTAATAGTAACATTAAAAAAAGGAAGGGAGGATACTATTTTCAGCTAAATTTTGAATATTGTAATATCGGCAAATAACGATCAGTGAAATGATTCATTTACATTTGAAATGAATAGAAATAAAGAATTGAGCCGTTTCCCGTGTTGTTTTTACTCTTATAAATGACTAACATGTTTTAATAGCATAAATACGTTACCTGTTATTACTTCAGGTATGTGTCTATTTGTGCACAGCTTCCAAAACAGAGTCCGCAAAATAAACCATTCCCTAAACCCCCTAGTTACCGGAAGTGAAACCCCCCGTTCTCCAATTGTGTTTTGGAAGCCATCGAGTTTCAGTGGGTTACCTTGTGTGTTTATTATTCTTTTCATAGCCTCGGCTGTGTTGTTTATATTGTTCTTTAGTTTTATTCTATATTCGTGTAGAATTCCCTATTTCCGTCCCGTATCGGGACCTTTTGCCTTGTGTCACGGGTTTCCGTGCTTCGGCTCCCGTGACACTGGTTTTATTATTATTGATTTTGTATATACTGTTGTCTCGTTTCGAGATTTTTCCTTTTACGGGTTTTCTTCGGTCTTCCCGTCTTTTATTTTGCATACATTGTTCTTTTGTATAGCTATTTAATATGTCGCAGTCCCTGGGTTCCTGCGGACATGTTGAGGCGTCCTGGGATTCCCATCAGTCCTGCCTATCATGTTCAGGATGCTCTAGGGTCGACACTTGCACCGTTTGCGCTTCGTGGACAGACGAGATATGGAAGAAAGCCTCCTCCCGTCGGTCTTACTCTTCCCGGAAAAGGAAGGCCTCATCTTCCTCCTCCTTCTCCGGGTTCAGCGCTGCTGGGGGTCGGAGTCCCTCTCCCCCTCCTAGGAAGAAGGCTTCCCGCCCCTCTCCGGAGAGGCCGCCTTCATCTCCTGGCTCCCTTCCCGGCTCTCCTTGTGTCAGCCCCAGGGGAGCAGTCAAGGAGACCACTCCGACCGGTCACCGGTCACCGGGCATGACCGGTCAAGTACGTGATCGTAGTCATAGCAAAGCTCCCGACCGGTCACCGGTCAGGTCTAGCCACCGGTCACCGGTCAAGACCGGTCACCGACCATCACGGGTCCACCGGTCACCGGAATCGGCCAGAGACCCAAGACCGGTCATCACCGGTCATCGGCGAGAGATCTGCACAGATCGACGGCCAGGTCGGCCCATCACGCTAGACGTGTGGGTCGCCGGTCTTCGCCGATTTTGTCCGAGAATTCGGATTCGAGTTTTTCATCAGGCAGCCCTGCGGTTTCTCCGCTTCGGCCACCTCCTCTTCCACGTTCAAGGGTGCCCAAGAAACGGTCCCACAACCGTTCCCCGGGTCTTTCCGGTCACCGGTCCCCTAGCTCTGCTACTCGGGACCGGTCACCTTTACGCTCCACCACGTCTTCGAGGGTTCAAAGTGCGGATGTCTCAGCGCAACCCCAGACCTTTGACCCTTCCACATGGTGGTCCCACATGATGGGGGAATACGCCAGGCAGTTCAGCTCTGCCTCCTCCCCGTCATTCCGGGTGAACCTTCTTCTTCTAGGAGGGATCGGGTTTCTCTGCCACCAGAGACCCTTGATCATAGACTATTCCTTCAGTCTCCTCCCTCCTCGGGTCCACAGGGCTCTTCTTCCACACAGCCCCCTATGTGGCCCTTTTTCCCTCCATTTCCTTTCATGGGCTTTCCCCTCAGGATGCTCCCCCTTCGCGCCCTGAGGCTGGGTCTCCTCCCTCGACTCGCAAATCCCCCTACTAGTGGGACTGCTACGAGTGGACAATTGGAGGATGAAATCTCCCTTCATGCTCCGGAGGAGGACTCCTTATTTGCTGAGGACGTGCCTCTTTCTTCCACCTCGCGCCGATCCAGCGCTCATTCCGAACCTCGTACTGACAATCCTCTCTCTGATGAGGACGAGGAGTCAGACGAGAATCGGTTTTCCATGGACAGGGCTGTTCAGGAGGTCTTTGCTACCCTTCCTGCATCAGTATGCAAACCGGCCCCTCCTCCCTCCCGGAAGAGGTGCGAAGGTTACCTTGACCTTGTCGGTAAGCCTAAGGAGTCCAAATCAGTCGAACCGGAGTTACTCCCTTTCTCTCCGGTCGTCCGTTCGGCTTTGGAGGATTTTGAATCTTCATCCTCCTCTAAGCCAGGACCGGGCTGGTTTATTCCAACTTCGGACCTTCGGCCTTTGGGTTTTAACCCCAAGACCTACAAGTTTCCGGAGGGTGATTTTTCTATCCACCCCCCGAAACTGGACCTAGATGCGAGTCGGCTCCGGCTCAAGGTCCCCTCCTCTTTACCGCTTCAGCAGAAGGTCCTGGATCGCTGGGAGCAACGCTCCCGCTTCCTTTCCGGCATCTCGTCGCATACTGACTCCTTCGTGGCCGCTCTTTCGGTCAAACTACAACAAAAGGATGCTTTATCTGCTTCCGTCAGGCTTCTTTTAGAGGCCTTAGCAGCGACGGCAAAACATTCGATTTTGCTATCTCTTTCTCTCTCTTCCGAGATGACTCGCTGCAGGCGGGATGCCATCCTGGACGGCCCCAACAAGCTACTTCTCTCTTCTTCTCGAGAAAAAGCTTAGGTCGGCCCCTCTTTCTTCTTCGTCCCTCTTTGGGGGCCGAATCAAGGAAGTAGCGGACGCCTCCAGGGAGGAGCAAATGCACGGCGCGGTGGCCTTCCAGCCCCGCACTCCTACTTCGGCTCCCCCTAAATTCCGGATACCGAAGAAACCTTCGGCTTCTTCCGGTAAATCCCCGAAGGACTCGGAAAAGGGCAAGCCTCAATCTCCTTTCAGAGGCAATCCCTCTTCCAGGGGCGCTCGCCAATCTGGTCCGCAGCGACCACGATTTCCTCCTTCATCGCCCCCCACCCCTTCTTACCTCTACCAATCAAAGGGGTAGGAGTAAGCCCTAGGGTGCGTCCTTTCTTCCGCTTCCTCTTCCAGACGTTCGATTAGGAGGAAGAGTGTTTCTGCCCCCTTCCAGTAGGCGGCAGACTCACTCATTTCATTCATCATTGGGAGACAATCACGACGACCAATGGGTCCTGTCTATCGTGAGACACGGGTATCGGGTTCCGTTCAGTCGTCCCCCTCCACTATCACGCTCTCCCATTCATCTCTCCTCCAATCATCATCGTCTGGGACTCGCCATTTCAGATCTTCTGGAAAAAGGAGCGGTAGAAAGGGTCTCGATTCCAACCTCTCCGGGGTTTTACAGCCGTCTCTTTCTGGTTCCCAAGAAGGACGGCGGGTTTCGACCGGTCATAGACCTGTCTCATCTAAACTCCTTCATTCCGAAGGAACACTTCAAAATGGAAACAACTTCGTCGATCAGGGCAGCCGTCCTCCCCGGTCACTGGGCTGTTTCCCTGGATTTATCGGATGCTTACTTCATGTATCTATCCATCCTCATTCCAGGAAATACCTTCGTTTCACGGATGGCCGAACTGTCTACCAGTTCAAGGCCCTTCCGTTCGGCCTGTCTTCGGCCCCCAGAATCTTCACCAAAATAGTTTCGGTTCTGGTCGCCAGGGTTCATTTTCGCGGCTCACGCCTCCTGGCGTATTTCGACGACTGGCTTCTTCTTCACATGGACCCAGTCGCTCTTCTCGACGAGCTTCGATGGGTGACAGACCTAGCTCTCCGGCTAGGCTTCATCCTCAATTCCGAGAAATCGGAGTTGATCCCATCCCAGAACTTCACGTTTGTCGGGATGCAATTTCTGACCGACCTAAACAGGATCAGAATTCCGGAACCCAGACTCATGTCTCTTCTAACTCTGGTTCGGGGGTTTTCGCGTCGGCAATCGATCTCAGCCCGCGAATTCCTATCGCTTCTCGGAGTACTCAATGCAGCAGCGGATCTTGTTCCGCTGGGCCGCCTTCACATGCGACCTCTTCAGTTTATACTACTCTCGATCTGGCGTCCCAGTCGAGACCATTTACAGACCATTCTTCCGGTTTCTCCGGAATTGGTTCATCATCTCAGTTGGTGGAATTCCCCCTCGTTTCTCCGAGAGGGTGTTCCTCTTTCTCCTCCTCAACCGGAACTGTTCCTCTTCTCGGATGCCAGTCTGTCCGGCTGGGGTGCTCATCTGGAACCTCTGGGTCTCACGGCCTCGGGTCTTTGGTCCCCTCAGGACAGTTCTCTTCATATCAACAACCTCGAACTCAAAGCGGTTCTACTAGCCTTACGACAGTTTTTTCCTCTCATTCGAGGCAAATCTGTTCTAGTATCTACGGACAACACGACTGTTGTCTCTTACATCCGCAGACAGGGGGGGACGCACTCGCCTTCTCTGTGCATGGAAGCATGGCACCTTCTTCATTGGTGTCAGGTGTCTTCGGTACTCATTCAAGTCAGACATCTTCCGGGTCGTCTAAATGTTCTAGCGGACCAACTGTCCCGCAGACATTCTCTTCTCCCCTCGGAATGGAAGTTACTTCCTCGGATCGCGACAACTCTGTTTGCGATTTTCGGGTCTCCGTCTGTCGATCTATTTGCTACCAGGCTGAACAACCAGCTTCCGCTGTTTGTGTCACCGGTATCGGATCACCGGGCTTGGGCGATAGATGCTCTGTCTGTAAACTGGGATCATCTATTTGCTTATGCGTTTCCACCGTTTTCTCTGATTCCCTTAGTTCTAAGGAAAATCCTGCGATCTCAGTGCCGGATCCTCCTTGTAGCTCCACTTTGGCCAACGCGATCTTGGTTCGTGGATCTTCTGGATCTTCTGATAGACGATCCTGTAGAACTCCCCCAGGTTCCGGACCTTCTGTCACAAGGTCGGAACAGGGTCCTTCACGACAATCCCTGCGCTCTTCGTCTTCACGCTTGGATGTTATCCAACAGCGAGTTAGACAGAAGAAATTTTCGGCAACAGTTGCCTCTATTATCTCTAAAGCCAGGAGACAATCTACTCGATCTGTCTACCAGGCAAAGTGGAAGGTCTTCCGTGATTGGTGTATCGCACGGCAGATTAATCCGGTCAAAGCTCCTGTCAGGAGAAATCGCTAACTTTCTAGTTTTTCTTTTAACGAGAAAAAACTTGCGGTCAGTTCTATCAAGGGTTATAGGTCTATGTTATCGAACACGCTTAAGTTTCACAGATCCTCTTCCCTTGGTTCGGATCCTTATCTTTCGGAAATTATTCGTTCGTTTGAACTGTCTAGGCCGGTTTCTCGTTCGTTAACTCCGAAGTGGGATCTTTCTTGTGTTTTACTGGCTCTTACTAAGGCACCTTTTGAACTCTTTCTGAGGCGTCTCTACTGCACGTAACATGGAAGACGGTCTTTCTTATAGCAATGGCTCTTCTAAACGTCGTTGGAAATTCATGCCTTTTCTACTGAGGAAGGCTATTTACGCTTTAACAAATCTGATGGCTCTGTATCTTTGAGCTTTCAACCTGGTTTCCTTGCGAAAACCCAGCTCCCGTCGGTCTGTCCCCCTCCGGTAGTTATTCCAAGCCTTGCTAGGTCTTGCTCCAGGGGAGATCCTGATCGGCTTCTTTGCCCAGTTAGAGCCTTGAAGTTTTACCTCCAGAAGGTTAAATCTTTACGGGGTCGTCGTCTTCGACTTTTCCTCCCAATAAAAGGGGGGGGGCGAAGTTTCGGCAGCATCAATATCTCGTTGGGTAGCCTCAACTATCAAGTTTGCCTATTCGGATCTTTCGGACAGGGATCTATCCTTTTTAAGAATTAGACCACATGAGCTCCGTGCTTTGTCTGCTTCTTGGGCTTTCTTGAATAAATCTCCCATGGACGATATTCTCAAAGCGGCCTCTTGGAAGTCTTCTACTACGTTTTCTTCCTTTTATCTCCGCTCACTGGCTAACCAATCACAAAACCTTGTGGATTTGGGTCCACTTGTAGTGGCTCAGACAATAGTTTAATCATCATGTCTGACGCCTCGGCGGCTTTGGTCGTTTTCTACTTCGGGTATCGCTGCAATCAAGGTTCTTTGTTAGCAACCTCCCGCCTTAGCGACGAAGTCATACCTGAAGTAATAACAGGTAACGTATTTATGCTATTAAAATGAAATTTTTGAAGTAAAATTAATTTTAATTAGTAAATACTTACCTGTTATTACAGAGTCCCACCTCCCTCCCCGCTTGCTGGCGGTTGTATCCCTCGATGGCTTCATATACAATTGGAGAACGGGGGTTACACTTCCGGTAACTAGGGGGTTTAGGGAATGGTTTATTTTGCGGACTCTGTTTTGGAAGCTGTGCACAAATAGACACATACCTGAAGTAATAACAGGTAAGTATTTACTAATTAAAATTAATTTTACTTCAAAAATTTCATATTTTTAATGTCCCAATCGAGCTTGGCAACAGCCGGTACCGGCTACTTCCGGTTTCTTATGCAGTGAATAAAAGGTAAGCATTCATGAGTTCATATATTTAAATTGAATATGTGTAAGTAGGTATGACTTTCCTGTACCTGCTTGTCCAATAATGATTATATTGTCCCCATTGTCAATTGCACTGTTTATGCTTTTCTGGACCTCCGCAACTCAGTGAAGTTTTTTCCAAGAAATGTCAGTTTCATTTTCATTTTGACCAATAAAAACTTACCTTTAACTTCACTACGAAAGAAACCTGAAATAGCCTTCCCAGGCTGTTGTGAAGCTCGATTGGAATGATATTATCCTTAAGAGAAGAAAACTACCTCAATTACGTTTAGGATTTTCTTAGTTTATGCACTTAAAATGCAACCTGATTCATTTTCAATGATGAATCTTGTTTTTCAAAATTTGATTTCAAAACAGTTTCCTCCCTACATTTGTTAATTGTTACCAGTAAGTACAAAATGATTCACCCCATGCAACTTCGAGCCCCTGTGTCCACTATATGACAATGTCAATGCTTTTAATTATAAATATTCATATGCCAATATGATTTTATGACTTGATGAATATTAAACTTAACTTAAAATTGTGAAAGAAAATAATGGATTTTTATTTGCCATGCAGTCTATAGAATGTGAGCTGCAATATTGTATGATCAATCAGGAGACCCTGATCAGACTGCTCCTGGGAAATTTAGTTATCTTTATTTACGTGCATGCAAGGCATCATCATCGGAAACCCTCGGCTGATATAATTTTTTTACTACATGACAATACTGTGGGAATATAGGCAAGCAAAACGTCATATTATAGCAGTCATTGACTAAGATATTGACCAATGCAAAGGTACCTTTTGAAGCAAATACCCATTGGTGTAGAGGCTTATAAGTCGTGTTACTAAAAAAAAAAAAAAAAAAAAAAAAATACTTGGCTGAAAACAGCTGCATAAAATGACTACTTTTGGTTGGTTAAAAAAAAAAATGATGGGACCAATGAAAAGGCTTGGTTTGAGACAACTTAAAACAACAAAATACAGGTGTAAGATTCCACGACCTAAAGATGATTTTAATCGGATGTAATGTAGGTATTAGACGATAGCAAGGCAAAGATACAGAGAATTTTTCCAATTAAATGTGTGGTATAAGCTGACTTAGGCAGAAAATAAGCAGACGTGTCAGAATTTCAATTGCAGAGTTCTAAAAATATAACAAGAGAGAGAGCCATTGGAATAGTTGAGTGGTTGTTTTTACTGCAGAATTTGCAGTAGATGCTGGGTCTTCTCTACCATCCATTAGGTAGCAAAGACGGCTACTAATGCAGACAGGAAGTACTGGTGTCTTATCATGTAGCAGTAGACTTTTCATGACATATGAAGCACAAGGATTTTAGTTCTCTCACTTATCTGACAGACATTATGTAAATGTTACTTAAAATAGTGGTGTAGGAAAGATGCTATCTTACACCCCCAACTATTTTAGTATCCATACCCTCACAGTGCAACAGAGAAGTATAATAAGATCTAGATTGTTTGCTTGAAATATGTCATTTTAGTGCCAAAACATGGTGTCATTCTTGGTATATAACAAGCACAATAAAAGATTCAAAAGTAAAGATGTTTTTCATGGGAATTTTATAGTAAATGCAAGCATTTATAGACTTAGAGTAAAAGAACCTAAAACTCCAAGTCGTTGGAATTGCTTGCATCTGCACTGAAGGCTTTTTAAGCATTTGAAGAAACATGATCATATTTTAATAATTGATAACCTTATGCATAGTGAGAAATCTAGAGAACACCATCACCTCTCAGCAACATCTGAATCTCCCATCACCTGTCAGCCCTCACAATGCCCGTATTTCTTAACAATCTGTATGCAATCCTTTATCATATTCATATTCAAACTAAGCGAAGCAGATGTATCGGAACCTATTGCATTTGGATATTCTCTCCCAGAATCCCTAGGGTTTTGCTTGGGCCGCATGATTCTGCTTCATGGGAACATGATAGAAAGACCTGCAGTGTTGGTACAGTTGGCAAATGGAGATGGAGACACTTAGATATCAGTCTCAGGCTGTGAGATGATTGGCCTGAATTCTCTTGGGAACATCAGCAATAGACGGTATCTTACTGTATTGACTGAGAAACAAAGTACTAGTAGGCCTTGCTATTATTTTGTATATATAATCCATTTATTGATCAAGATATCATTTTGAGGGGACTCTTGTTAAGCACTTTCCATCAGGGTTTTAGGGACATAATGGTAGTGTCAATTTGTATGCCAAGGATTGTGACTAGATTTTGTATGATCTTGATGAAAATTGGTGGGTAGATCTCAACAGTTTTTGTGGTTAAGCAGGTTTGACCTTCTTGATTTACTGTTGTTGTTACTAAAATTAGGTATCAAAGTTCAAGGTCACTGTTGTTAAAAATAAAGTGTTGTGATCAAGGTAATATATTTGAAACCTCCATAATTTTTTTTTAAACTTTATGAATATGTATCTTTGTCAACCTATAAAGAAACATGCAAATCTTACATCTAGGATCTTTGTTTGTGTTCACACTCAGGTGTATAATGCATGGTGCTGCAGTTTTTTTGACAGAGAACGCCTTTAAGGACCAGAGGGTCTAGAGTCTATTATGATGAAGATCTCTATATAACCTAATTTAGAATGATATATGCACTGTCAGTGAACTTTCTCCATTATCAGTTTTCTGTCGACAACAATTGATTTTACGTAGACATACAAGATAATGCTTAGAAGTTCATATGCAGGCATATAATTCCATAACTTGCTTTTCTCTTAATTCATTTGCATCTCATTTGGTAGTAAACCTGGAAAAGTGAAAAATGAAAAAAGAAATCATAAATCATGCAATCACATTTTAAACTTATTCATTTAAAATCTATTGGGAAACAAGTTATGACTAATTATGACTAAATTCTCTTGACATTTCCTGGGTTGAATCAGTACTTTTGGTCTGAGAAGGACATGAAAAATCCCTGCACTTAATGAGGATGAACCCACAACCCATGAATCAGCAGTCATCTACATTACCGCTACACCATCAAGCCTTTGGTGCAGTTACATCATTTGCTGTCCAGATTAAAACATACAAACCCATATTCTGACCGTAAGTGGATATGGGTATCCATTCATTTAAAGCTGTCCACTGAATAATGAAAATACATTGATAAAAACAACTTTAAAAAGTAATTTCAAAATTATTTTGCTTAGATATGCTTTGTAATAATTGTTTTGTTTGAAAAGTTTTCTTGAAAGTATTGTATATATAGGAAATTGTATTTGTATAATATACCATCCTCTGTAGACATCTTAATTAAGGGTATTTTTGTAGGTATTATACCTATTTTTACAATCTGCAATCTTAAATTAACCCTTAACATGCTATATCTTTAAATAGGACTTGGCCTTTCTCATTTCAAACAGTACATTTAGTTGTTAGTCCCCTACCGGTGTTCACACCGGAGGGGACTATAGGTTTGCCCTCCGTCTGTCCATCCGTCTGTCCGTCCGTCTGTCCGTCCGTCCGTCCGTCTGTCCGCTCAAATCTGGATCCCGCGATAACTTAATAACTAAGCAAGCTAACTTGATGAAACTTGGTATATGACTAGATGGCAATGTGTAGATTATGCACGTCATTTTATTTTTGTTCTTCGACTAAAATTGTGGTTGCTATGGTAACAGAAATAGTGAAAATAGGGCAAAAATGGGATCCCGCGATAACTAAGTAAGCTAACTTGATGAAACTTGGTATATGACTAGATGGCAATGTGTAGATTATGCACATCATTTTATTTTTGTTCTTCGACTAAAATTGTGGTTGCTATGGTAACGGAAATAGTGAAAATATGGCAAAAAATTGGATCCCGCGATAACTAAGCAAGCTAACTTGATGAAACTTGCTATATGACTAGATGGCAATGTGTAGATTATGCACGTCATTTTATTTTTGTTCTTCGACTAAAATTGTGGTTGCTATGGTAATGGAAATAGTGAAAATATGGCAAAAATGGGATCCCGCGATAACTAAGCAAGCTAACTTGATGAAATTTGCTATATGACTAGATGGCAATGTGTAGATTATGCACGTCATTTTATTTTTGTTCTTCAACTAAAATTGTGGTTGCTATGGTAACGGAAATAGTGAAAATAGGCAAAAAATGGGATCCCGCATAACTAAGCAAGCAAACTTGATGAAACTTGGTATATGACTAGATGGCAATGTGTAGATTATGCACGTCATTTTATTTTTGTTCTTCGACTAAAATTGTGGTTGCTATGGTAACGGAAATAGTGAAAATATGGCAAAAAATGGGATCCCGCAATAACTAAGCAAGCAAACTTGATGAAACTTGGTATATGACTAGATGGCAATGTGTAGATTATGCACGTCATTTTATTTTTGTTCTTCGACTAAAATTGTGGTTGCTATGGTAACGGAAATAGTGAAAATATGGCAAAAAAATGGGATTGATTACCATATTGAGTCAAGGTGGAGCCGGTAGGGGACTTTATGTGTTGCATACAACACCAGTTACTTGTTTATGGTCACTTGATTGCTAAAAATTTACTGACTGAATAACTAACAGTGCAGACCATGATTAGACTGCACAAATGTGCAGGCTGATCTTGGTTTACACAGGTCGCAAAGGCAGTCACAAGTGCCCACAGAATTATAAGGGTTAAATTGAATTCAAGTGCAAGACCTACTTAGGAAGCATCTACCCTCATTTTATATATATATATATATATATATATATATATTATATATATATATATATAGATAACTGTCAGTAGGTATGTATATTGGAGATTGACTGAAGATCTGGCAACACAGACATATATCCTCTAATGGAATTATTAATGGACAAAGATTATTTGAAATTGGGTTATACAGTTCTTGAAGTGTTATGGGATGTGTTTAACCCTTTCCTCATATAGACTCATTTGACGCACTCAATAGGTACCACAAAAGCCTGATCTGCAGAAAACCACAATTTAAACCAGCGGTTGACACAAAACTTTTAGCCAAAATCCCAACGGGACACCTGCTTTGAAATTCAGGAGTCCCTTCTGAAAATTAGGAGTCCCTGAAAATTATGTGTTTCATACTTTGAACACAAACTACATAACATTCCGGTTGCTTCATCCTCGCAATACAGCCAACTGAAATCTTTTTTCCAAGATTCCTGAAACTTACGTTTTCTTTTTCTTTGTAAATAAAGTCTTTGTTGGCTTAACTGTTCCTCTTTTTGTTTTTGCCTTTTTTGATGGTGGTTCGCTAACACCGTCAAGAAATCGCCACATATTTCAACAGACGAACATTTGCGAAAATATGTGACAATTTCTGCACCGCAACACCGTATCCGGTCTCATTCGGATATAAACGGATTATAGGTCATAAAAAATGCGATTTATCAAAAAAGGGTTACCATATAGAACGATTTATGAAAAGGCTTACGTCGAAGCACTGGGAATGTGGCTGTTCAATTTTACTTTCATTTCAGAAAATAAAGTGTCCCGACGGAACACCTGACATGTCAATTTTGGAGTCCCTTGCCAAAATTTGGTGTCCTCGGGATCCCGGGACACCGTTAGTGTGGACCGCTGTAAACCTTCTCAAAATTTAATTACAAAATCCTCATTTCCAGACCACTGAGGAGCAGCGAACAGCGTAAAACCTGATCAGCCTGCAAGTTACTCGCAGGCTGATCTGGTTTTATGCTGTTTGCATAGGTCTTTTCATGGTGTCCTCTATGAGGGAAAAGGTTAACAAGATGGAAGGTTGGAAAAAAGTCTTAGGTTCCAAATGGTCTGCAAATATTCACCAGCTAGCCGCAGAATTGAAACAGACATGATTTATATTCAAAAGACATTCCTGCTTTGTGAGGCATCTGCATTTTATATAGCAATGTTTCAGAAATGAAAATAAAAATTTGCACCATCAGGAGGGTTTTTGGTGATCCTGCTCGCTTTTTTGTTAGAAAATCAATGGTCCTGTAAGTATATATTTAATCAGTTTAGATCAAAAATTGAAAAGTGTAGTATGAATGGTCATGTTTGAGAATTTTTATCTACAAATATCAGTTGTGCAAAAACTAAACATTTAGTAAAACATGTTATCCATGAAAATTATGTACCCATGAAATAAACCTTATAATAGATACAATGGAATTTAGTGTCAACAAAAAAAAAAAAAACTTTGAAAAAAGTGCAACTATATTGCAACAGCATGCTCAAAATTTTGCTGAGGATGGTTTTTACTATAACACCAGCTGTGCATGAAGGTCAGTAGCTTGTGGCATGTGACCTCATCTATCAGCAAGTAATAGCTGCATATTGAGCATGTCAGTTTTACCAGTATATAATGGCCAGCCAGCACATGATGAAATAAGATAGGAAGATTATGGAGGTATGTGTTTTTAGACGGCGATAAGCCGTCTTATGCTGAAAATCGAAATCAGACCTTGCTAATTTGCATGTTTTCCACAACATTTTTAACTGTACCTCTCCGCGCTTAGTGCGGATCCATGCAGTGCGATTCTGCACTAACGAATACGAGTGGAATATGTTTACACAGGCGTTTAAATCATAACCATAACCGCTTTTAGTGTGTTACCGTTTGTTAACATGTTTTCTTTTGCCATTATTTTTCACTGGAAGCATCAATTTTAAGCGTGAAAAAAAAATATCCGTGACATTTCTTAACCAGAACAGCAACTCATCTTACGTACATGAAGATCTACTCCTGTAAAAAGAAAAAGTAGTGCTCCGTATGTATGTAATTGACCTAAAGTAGTCCACAGAATATTTTGCATGATGGCGAGTAAGATTCCTCCCATGGCATTTCTTAACTTTGAAATAGATAGGCAAACATTCTAGTATCTTAAATAATCAAATACCTGGTCAATTTCTACATATACAAAACAACAGATAGAATTCGCTAGCACTAGAGAAAGAGAATGACCTACTTAGGTATGCAGCTCTTTATGAATGAAAGGTTCATGACCTTTACTCCGGATTATTATGTTACAAACAGAACTTCTGTAGCAACAGCGGATGGAGTTTTTGTCGTCATGTGACTGCTTCAATAATTTCAGAAACTCTGGGTTTAGAATGTTGATCCCGTCGCCGTCTCTCAGCGCATTGTGCGCTTTGATTATGCTCCCACTTGAAAAGTGGCGGCATATCGCATTGCTGCTGTCCATACGTCTGTACATACAACCATAACTTGTCCAATCATTATCTGGAGAACTGCAGGGCCTGAGTTTGTGAAACCTTTTAGGGACATTGGCCTGACCAGTAGATAAACCCTATTGATTTGAGGTCAAAGGTCAAGGTCAACTGTGGACATTAGTATGAAATCCTTGTTCGATCATTAACTGGAGAACCGCAGGGCCTGGGCTTGTGAAACCTGGTAGGGACACTGGCCATGACTAGTAGATGAACCCTATTGATTTTGAGGTCACTAGGTCAGAGTCAAGGTCACTGTACATTATTATGAAATCCTTATCTGCTCATGAACATTTACTGGAGAACCTCAGGGCTTGGGTTTGTGAAACCTGGTAGTGACTTTGGAAATGACCAGTAGTTGAACCCTATTGATTTTGAGGTCACTAGGTCAAGGTCACAATGTATATAGTATGAAATCCTTGTCTGATCATTTACTGGAGAACCGCAGAGCCTGGGTTTGTGAAACCTGGTAGGGATATTGGCCGTGACATTCAGATGAACCCTATTGATTGTGAGGTCACTAGGTCAAAGGTCAAGATCACTGTGTACATTAGTATGAAATCTTGTCCGATCATGAACTGGAGATTCACGGGGCCTGGGTTTGTGATAGGTAGGGACAGGGAGCACTGTTACAAAAATAGCTTTGCGTCAAACAGTTTGTTTCTGTGGAATATTTCTGTTAGACTTGAGATACAATTTTCATACTTAGAAGGTAGATCCCTTATTGGAAGAGGAAGGTTGGATTGATTTCTGGCAGTAGGGTCAAGATCAGGGCCACTGTTATTAAAAGATTTTTTGCTTCTTCAAATAACTTCCTCTTTGTCAAGAACATAACTTTTCACTAACCTTATAAAATTGCAGTGCCTGACTTTATTCCACTGTATTTTTTATGTTGTCAAGTGTATTATATTGTCATCAATGAATTATGATGCATCAAAAATTCTGAAGAAAATAATATTTGTTTTTTTAAAACAGCAGCTCAAAAAAAATGGGGGAAAAAAAAGAAAGACTTGTAAACATAAGTGTTTGGGTGCAAGGATGTCAATTTTGTGTGATTTCATGTTTGCTTCAATGGCAGGGCTGGATATAAATGGTATTGGGTGCCTGGGGCAACCTTTGAAAACCTGGTTTCGTGCCATTTGACCCGTTTCTTTTTTTTTTTAGGCAGACGATAATTTTCGTCAGTTTGTCTAGGGAGCTGCTGAAAGTAAATAAATCCATTTATCTGTTGGCCAATTGACCTGTCAATAAAATATCGAGAAAGGGTGAATTGTTGGATTTGGGAGAGAGAGAGACTCATTCCTGTTAATAAGAGATGCTCTTGGTATGAACGTTTCTGTTCAAATCCCCAAAAAACACATTGGGGATATATATACAGTAGACCGTTTATAAACAATAAATACCTGACCTTGATGAAAATATTGTTACATCGAAATATCTCAACAAACATTTCTTACTCTATATGTGAAGAAATTACCCCAGTACTGCTGCATCAGAAATACTGGTTTCTTTGCAAAACAAATATTTGCTCTATGAATATCATTGTCAGGCTTTTGAATTGGAGAATACAGGGGACCGATAGTAGCATCACTATATTTGGAAATATCGCATGGGGGAAAAAGTACATTAACTTATAAAGAGAGTATGTCAGAACCATCAGACTTATATCACATTATATTTTCATTACAATTTTTATATAATTTGGTCTCAACAGAACATCTTCTCAGTTTTTATATAAACAGTCAAAAAGATGTTCAATCTTTATGAGTAAAAATGCTCAACATTTTTTCCTCACTTTCAAATTTGCTATTTTAATGATAATAATTTGAAACAAAATGTTGAAACAGACAAAATTAACTGTATGTATAGCATGGGTTCAATGATACCTGGTCAAAATTGTCCTGACATCCTAAAAATTACCTTAGGGGCATTTATAATTTTGTTTATTTCTGTAACTCTCTTGGCTATTTTGTCTGGAAATTTGGAGTCCATTAGACCTGTTGCATGTAAGATTAGATACCATCAGTGCCGATGAACGGTATAAAGATTGCAGTGATTGTTAGCCTTTAGGGCGTGACTTGTCCCAAACCCTATATCGGGTTTTCTTGGTGAAATTTTTAACCGGAATAATTGTCCTGTTCAATGTATCGGGTTGCCTATTGCTTGTCTTGGAACCACTTAATTAGTCTGAAAATGAATCTTCTCATCTGATTTCTATGGCAATTTTTAGTAACCCATAGTAATTTTGTCGGGGTCAAGGTCACAATCACAGGTAATGCAATCCACAGTCCCCTTGGACTGTTTGTTTACCTAAATGTCCCTACAGAACTTCATCTTGCTTGCATGATTTTAAAAAAAAAGAAAAAAATGTTTGTTTCGTCAATGTAATTAGAAAAAATTAATTCTGATGAAATTCTCATTTGAAGAAAATTTAATTTCCCACAGTGCTTACTTTTTAGTGTTCTTGACAAAAATTAAAAATTCAATTTGGGAAAAAATAAGATTAACCATGTGGGCATGCATTTCGAATTAACATGAAACCAGAACCAGGGAATCATGATACTGTGCTTATAAGCAGTAAACCTGCTTTAAAAATGAACAGACATTGAGCATTGCAGTGCTATCTAGTTTCACATGTCATACAGATGGGCTGTTTTCCAAAATGAATACTAAGTAACAGTTTCTCAAAATGTTCTGTAAAGATATCGCTACATTCCCTCAGATTTTTCATCAATGGCTGAAAACATAGTTACTTTATTCATTAGAAGAATTTCATGTATTCCTTTTGTTAATTGATATATTTGCCAAGACTCTAACCAAGTTAGATGCTATCATTTGTTTGTTTTGTTGACATTCTGAAATAGCAATGCTTTTTTTTTTTGTTTTTAAAATTTCATTAAAAGGTTGAGCTGTTTTAATTACTGAGAAAATGAGAATGTTTTGACTGGTGCTCTTTTCTTTTTTTCGATTCAGTTGAAATCCATTGATACAGATTTCAGATCAATGTTGGTGAAATTAACATTGGTGTTCCAGACATAAAATGCTGGTCTGCTTTTTAAATTAGTTGTTTATTGAAAATTTCAGAAATAAGAGATAAAGCGTGAAAGTGATCCCTGCCAATATTGACATCCCCATGTGGGATATGAGGGGTTTTAAGAGAGTTTGTTTCAACTGATTGCTAAGCTTTTTTAGTGAGAGAGTATTATGGGAAATGGATAAAACCAGATCACCTGGTGCAACTTCCCATTTTTCTGGTTTACCGTACACCGGTCAGTTAGGGCAGCTACATATAAGGCGCATCCTAACTTTCAGGGAATTTTTTTGAAGAAAAAAAAATCACTTATGTATAGTATGTGGTGAAATCTTGTTTTTGAAATTTGTGCTTTCGTACTTTTGACAGATGAAAGTATTCGTATGTCACCGGGTAATCATACGGTGAACCGTTTTATTTACCATGGCATAAGATTACCATTAGACGTTACATTAACGATGGGTAGGATAAAGGTGGGCACATTTTCTAATATGACATTACTCAACTGTGTCCCGCATTCTAATACTGGGGACCATTGTCACCTGTCAAAATTCTCCCAACTAACAAATTACGTAACAATTGACACTGTCAAATTTCTCCATTTAAATGAGGTCCTGTAAAAAAAACTAATTTGTTGTGTTGAAAATGGCTTCCATCAAGTGTTTCAGTTTTCACGATCATTTTATTATGAAAATTCGTAGGATAACTAATAAGAACAAAAGCAAAATTTGTATTGTTTTATGTTTTCGTATAGGCTTTGTGGCATATTATCGTATTCTTTGGGACTTTCATATATCCATTTTCTGAGATGTATACAGGTAAATTTCACTTCTCGGGGATTGAAAAAAAACCTGAAAAGCTGTATATCATAAATATAAGGCGCCCCCCCTCTTAAACTTGAATTATCTGGAAAAAAAGGCGCCTAATCTGCCGGGAAATACGGTAATACAGTTTGCTACTTCCTCTGTACTCATAAATAACAATGCTGATGGTGATAATTGCCACTTTTTTCTGCAATGGATGGCCATTTTAACTAAATTTTTCTTTGCGTTTTTTGTGTGTTTTTTTTTTTCAAAAAAAAAACGGGGATTGTCATCACGCTTGTGTCATTATAACAAAGTTGTAAGGGTCATACTGGGATTCAGCTTGTCTTGTTTTTTTATACGCCGCCGGAGGCGTCGTATTTGGGTCAATCTTCCGTCTGTCGTACGTCCTACGTTCGTACGTACCCTACGTCCATATCTTGGGAAAGCAACTCCCCCTACGTTTCTGAATGAATCTTTCAAAACTTGGTCAATGTCATTACTATAATGGGTAGATGTGCATGAAGTGGCGATTTTCCGGTTCATTGATTTTTTTCAAGATTTGTGTCCCCTTTTAAACTTGTCTCTGTAGCTGAATGATATGCAGCCTTGTGAACGCAACCCTCCTACATTTCTGAATGAATCTTTTTCAAAAATTGGTCAATATCATTTCTATAATGGGTAGATGTGCATGAAGTGGCGATTTTCCGGTTCATTGATTTTTACAAGATTTGTGTCCCTTTGAAACTTAGTCTCTGTAGCTGAATGTATTGCAGCCTTGTGAAAAACCCAAATCCTCCTACTTTCTGAATGAATCTTTTCAAAACTTGGGGCAGTGCATTTTCTATAATGGGTAGAAAGTGCATGAAGTGGCAAATTTTCCGGTTTATTGATTTTTAAAAAGATTTGTGTCCCCTTTTAAACTTAGTCCCTTTTAGCTGAATGATATTCAGCCTTGTTGAACGCAATCCTCCTACATTTTGAATGAATCTTTTCAAAACTTGGTCAGTGTCATTACTATAATGGGTAGATGTGCATGAATTTGGGGATTTTTTGGTTCATTGTTTTCATGATTTGTGTCCCTTTGAAAATTTGTCTCTGTAGTTGAATGATATTGCAGCCTTGTGAATGCAACTCCTCCTACATTTTGAATTAATCTTTTCAAAACTTGGTCAATATCATTACTATAATGGGAAATTTTAAAGGGTGTTTTTGGTTATTTTTTTTTCTGTTTTTCCCTTTAAATTATCCTTAGCTGAAAGAATTGACCCTTTTGAACGCAACCCCCCTAATTTTGAAGAATCTTTTAAAATTTGGAATATCATTCATAAAGGGTAGAGGCAGAATGGGATTTTTTTTGGGGGGTTTTTATTTTTTCAATTTTTGTCCCCTTTAAACTTTGTCTCTGGTAAAGATATTTGGGCCCTTGGAAAAAACTCCCCCCAATTTTTAAAAAATCTTTTTAAAATTTGGGCAAAATTTTATTATTTGGGTAGTGGCAGAAAGGGGATTTTTTCCCGGTTCATTGATTTTTAAAGGTTTTTGTCCTTTAAAAATTTGTCTTGTGCAATAATTGCAGCCTTGTGAAGAAAATCCTCCTACATTTTTGAATGAATCTTTTTTTAATTTTGGCAATGCATTTTTAATGGGGGAAAATTCTGAAGTGGCGATTTTGGTTCATTGATTTTTTTCAGTTTTGTACCTTAAACTTAGCTCTTAGGGTTTATTGCGCCGGAAAAGCAACTCCTCCTCATTTCTAAAAAAAACTTTTCAAAAATTGGTCAAAAACTTACTATAAGGGAGTGGCAAATGGGGATTTTCCGGAATTAATTTTTGCAAGTTTGTTCCCCCCCAAAATTAGTTTTTTTGCTGATTGAATTTCGCTTTGGGGGAAAGCAATTTTTGTATGTTTCGCCCAATCTTTTCAAAACTTGGGAATGTCATTTAAGGGAGATTCACAAAAGGGGGGTTTTTGTTCATCAATATTTGAATAGTTAGCCTTTCTAAACATGGTCCTTTTAAAAAAAAACTCAATTTTTAAAACAGGAAAAATGCAAAAGGGGAAGGATTTTCGGGTACGTAATTTTTGCAAAGTTATGGGGAAAAAAAAAAAAATTTTAAAAATTTTAGCTATTTGACCTAGTCATTTTGGGGGAAATTTTTTTTGGGTTTACTTTTCAGCAAAATTTAAAATTGGGGTTTAAGATTTTATTATGGGTTATGCTTACAAAAGGGTTTAAAGCAATAAAAAAAAAACCCCCCCTTTGGGTTTTTTTTTTGGGCGGCGTATTTGTGGCATCACTGGCACTCTTTTTTTTTTGGGGCCAAACCATAACCAAAAAAAAAAAAGGGTATCAAGATAAAATTCTTTGGGGAATTTCTCTTTGGGGGGGAGTGCATTTGCCCAAGAACCAAAACTCTTGTTACATATTTTTTATTTTTTTCCCCTTTTGTAAATTTTCTACTTAATTTTTGCCTTCCCAAAAACCCAAAAAAAATAAAAAATTTTCAAGGGGACATTTCATTTTTTTTAATGATTTTTGAAAAAAGTCGCCAAAACCCCTAACCTCTTTTGCTTAAATTGGGGTTACCCCCCTTTTTGTTATTTCATACTTAATTTTTTGTCGGGCCCAAACTAAATTTAAGTAAAAAAGTTATAAAATTAAAAATTCTTAGGGAATGGGTTTCTAAAAGAAAAAAGATTGCATGTTTAGAACCAAAAAATTTTTGGTCATATTGGGGTTTTTTTCCCCTTTTTAAATTTTCCTATTAATTTTCGTCTGGGGCCGAAAATTAAAAAAAATATTCTCTTTTTAATCTTTTTAAAAACCATGTGACAAAAGCGGCATAGGGGGCACCTATAATTTTTCCCCTTTTGTGATGGGGAGTATAAAATTTTTAAACCCACCAAAACCTTTAAAATATTATTTGCTTTTATTGAAAAAACCCCATTTTTTCACTTTTTAAAAGGGGGAACTTTCCCTTTTTAAAAGGGGCCAAACAAAAGGGGCATTTGAGAAATTTATCTTTCCTTTTAAAAACAACAAAAAAAAAAACTGTTAACACTTTTTGATAAGGAAAAAGGGGTACAAAAAAAGCCGTCTTTCCCTTTCCCCTTTTGTCCATCGCCCCCCGTCTGTTATGGTTCACCAAGGCAAGTTGTTTTCAAAGGCCTTTTTTTTTTTTTATTTTTTTTTTATTTATTTAGTTTTTTTTGTGAAAAACCTTTTGTCCGGGCCTGGGGTTTTCCCCTGCGCCATTCGGCGCAAAAATTTTCCTTTAACCCAAATTTCCCCAAAACTGCTAAAGGGGTTTTTTTAAACCAAAAACTTCACAGGAATAAACCCTTTTATGAGCCCCCTATCAAGATTTTTCAAAATTTTTTTGATTTTTTTAAAAAGTAGGCCCGGAGCTAGAATTAGATTTTTAAAAATGCAAACTTTGATTTGGGAAAAAAAACAAAAAAAAATCTTCTTCTCGAAACCACAAGGCTTGAGTTTTGATATTTGGTGGTAGCATTTCTAGGGGAAATCTTTTCCAAAGTTTGTTAAAATTCATGGCCCTGGGGTCGAAATTGGCCCCACCCCAGGGGTCACTTGAATTTACATAGGCTTATATAGGAAAAAAACTAAAAAATCTTTTTCAGAAACCAAAAGGTTTCCGGGGAGTTAAGTATGTAGTATGTAACATTGTCTTTATTTTTTCTACCAAATTTGCCTTTTTCATGGCCCTTGGGTAAAAATTTGGGCCCCCGTCCCGGGGGTTTCACTTCATTTTAATGGGCCCTTAATGGGAAAAAAATCTTGAAATATCTTCTTTCAAAAACCCAAAAGGCTGGAGTATAGATTTTTGGGTGTGAAACTTGCCTTATGGACATCTACCAATGTGTTCAAATCATGGCACGGGGGTAAAAATTGGCCCCGCCCAGGGATCATTTGGATTTTACATAGATTTAATAAGAAAGATTTTTTAAAAAATTTCCCTTTTCGAAAATTTCAAGAACATGGGGTTTAGATATTTGGTATGTAACGGCCTTGGGGACCTGAACCAAGTTCTCAAAACCTGGCCCCCTTTAAATAAAATTTTGGGCCCCCGGAAGGTTAACTTGGTTTTTTGGGGCCACATGTAAAATTTTTTTTGTGAATTAAAATTTTATTGCTGTTTTTTCTGCATGGATTTTTTATTCGTTGATTTGTTGTAAAAAGCAATAAAAAGCAATTTTTCCAGGGAGCATACGGGGGGCCCCCTTTTTGGGGGCCCCTTTCTTTTTAAAAACAAAACAGTTTACCCGGCATCTAATGGGTGTAAGTAAAGTTTTTTGTTACTTGCGGGGTTTTTTGGGTTTTATTTTGTTTCCCTTTTGGGGGATATTAAGGAGGGGAGCTTGTTTTTTTTTTTCCCCAAACTTTTTTTAATGAAACTTTTTTAAGTAATGGTAGATATAAAAAAAGTTTCCAAAAAGATTCCCCTATTGCTTAACAGCACGTTCAAAATTTTAAAATTTTAACATTTTGGGCCCCTTTTTTTGGGGGGAAAAAAGAAGAATTTCTCATTTTATTTACTTTGATAATACCAGAAAAGAGTAAATTGGGGTATTGGGATCTTTTGGGGGAAATGTGAAAATTTTGGCACTTTTTAGAAAATTTTTCTGGGAGTTTGATTTTCCAAAGGGTTTTAAACTATTGAGGAGGCAGTATTTTTCTTCATTACTTAAAAAACAACGGTTTTTTAAAATTTCCCCAAAAAATTTTTTGGTAATCTGGTAGAAAACAAAATTTTTTTATTGGAAAAAAAGGTATGAGAATTACAGACAAACCCCGGGAAAAACCCCCCCTCCTTTCAGAAAAAGGCAATTTTTTTCCCCTTTGTTTTATTTTAAAAAAAGGTTATTCAAATTTGTGTTAACAAAAGCATGCCCCCCAAAAAATTTTGGGGGCATGCCAAAAAAAAATAGATTTTTTTGATTTTCACTTTTATTTTAACTGACAGTGGAAAGGGGCAAATGTTTTTTGTTGGGACATAAGATTTGCTTGATTTTGAATATTTTTTGGCCCTTTTTTAATTTCTCAAATTTTTTTTTTCTGCCCCATTTTTAAACCCTTTTTGATCAGATTTTTTTTTAACTTTACAGTATAAAAAAAACAAAAAAAAATTTCGCATCCCTTGCCTACAGTTTTTTCTTGATTTTTAGTGGGTTTTGGGCCCCTTTTTTTTATTTCGAAATGTATTTTTTTTTCACTATTTTTCCCCCCCTTTTTTGGGGAAAATTTTTTTTCTTTTTAAAAGTTTTAATAGTTCCCAACCTATTTTCACTTTTCATTGAAAAATTTTTCTCGCGGGTTTTTAAAGATTTTAAAGAGGTAAAATACCTTAATTACCGAAATTTTTAAGCGTTTTGGGGTTTTTGTTTCCCCTTTTGTGTGATTTTTAAAACGATTAAAAATTTTTTTTATTGACTTTTTCAAGCGTTTCGGGTTTTTTTCGTAGGGTTTTTTGACCTTTTAGCCAAAAAAAAGGTTATAAAAGACAAAAAACCCGGGAATTTATTTCAATTAATGCTTTTAAATTGTAATTAAAGCACAATTTTTTATCCAAATTTGATTTATTTTAAAAAATTAAAAATTTTGTTTTTGGGGAAAAAATTTTCCCCTTTAAAAGAAAGGGTTTACTTGGTGATTTAGTGGATGGGGTTTATAAATTTTGATTGCATTTTAGGGCTATTCCCAAAAATTTTGTGTATTTATGTTAAAAAATTTAGTTGTCCATTTTAACTTTAAAAGGGTTTTTTAAAAAAAAAAAAAGCTGTAACAAAAACACCCGGGAGCGAAAACAAAAACACATCAAATTGGGGGCCGAATAGGAAAATTTTTTTTTTTAAAATTAATTCCCCCTGGAAAAAAACCCGAAATAAAATACAAATAAAATTGGTTGCACATTTTTTGAAGTTTTTCCCTGGCTGTTAATTTTCGTCTTTTTTTGTTTTCCCCAAAAATCATTTTAATTTAAAAATTGAAAAAAAGGTTTTTTTTAAATATAAAAAAAAAAAAAAATTTTTTGAAAACAAAACCCCAAACAAATTTTTTGTTTAAAGGAAAATTTTTTTTTTGCATTGTAAAAAGTAAACGCTATTAAATTTACATTGAAAGTGCAAAGGGATTTTTGAAAAAAATTAAATTTAAAAAAAAGTTAATAAACCAATTGTCCATAAAAAAGTTAAACCGGGATTTTTTTTTCATTTTTAAAAAAGGTTTTTTTTATTGTTCATTTTTTTTTATTTGTTTTTTTTTTTAATGTTTTCAATATTTATTTAAAAAAGGAAAAATGCAAGAAAAAAATAATATCAATTTAAAATGACAAACAAATTTTTTTGGGGTACCGTCTTAAAAAACAAAAGGATATTTTGTTTTCTAACGGGGTTTTTATGTTACCCCACTTTGACAATTTTAAGCTACAAAATAGATTTAAAATACATCCTGTGCCCGTTTTTTTTGGACTTAAACAGTCTCTTGCAACTTTCTGTTTAAAAAGGTCATTAAAGACATTAATTTGGGCCCCCTTTTCAAAGTTTTTGGGTTTTAACAAGTGTTAGTTTTCGGGGTTTTAAAAAAAGCACATGAAAATTTCCCAAAAAGTCCCCAATGAAAAAATCAAGAATGTGTGTTTTGGTAGAAAAAGAGACTGGCTGTATGTGTGGAGGGATTTTTTAAAAAGGACACTGAAGTGAAAACTTTAAAACCGGGGAAAAAATTTTTGGGAGTCAAACTTTGCATTTTTGGGCCTGATTAATGGTTTTTTTTTTAATTATAAATTTTTTCAGTTTTTAATTGGTTTTTAAATTTTGGGGTTTCTTGCGTTTTCGTATTCAAAAAGGGCCAAAATTCGGGGCCCGAATACATGAGTTATCGTTACACCCGTAGAGATAAACTTTTTTTTTCAACTTTTGGGGTTTTTTTTAGTTAAATAATATCAAAAAATGTTTGTTTTTCAAAAAAAAGTTTTTCGTTTTTCACGATCATTTTTCATGAAATATACCAGTGGGAAAAAAAAAAAAAAAAAGCAATAATTGGTTTTTTTAAAAAGGTTTCATAAAGCCTTTTTGGGGATATTATTTTTTCATTGGGTTTTTTTTATACCTTTTTTGAGGTCGTTTTACCGGGAAAATTTTCCCTTTCAGGGATTTAAAAAATTTAAACTGAAAAAAAGTATATTCATTTAAGGGGCACCACCTCAAAAAAATTGAAAATTGAAAAAAAAATGTTTCCTAACTGCCGTGTTTTGGGATTTTTTTAATTTGATCCGGGGGAGAGTATTTATGAGTGATTCGGGGGGAAAAATCCCAAATTTTGGTACTTCAAGTACTGGGCGAGTTTAAAGAAAAAGTTTGGTTCCCGCATTGCGGAAATTTTTTCCCAGCCTTTAGCCCCACTTTATTCATGCCAGAAGGGGGGGGTTTCTTAGCCCGTCAAACCAGGAAAATCCGTGAAAGTTGTTAAAGAATAAGTTTTGTTTTAAAAAGCTAGCATTTTAAAAATTTTGGCCCCAAGTATTCAAATTTAACTTATGGAAATTCCCCCCATAATGTTTTTCTTATTCAAACTAGGCTTAATTTTTTTAAATTATTACAATCTCAGGCTTAAAATTTAAATTTTGACTTCAGGGTTAAAAATTTTTAATTATACAAACTGGCTTAAAAATTTAAAAAATTACAATCTCAGGCAATGTTTAATTTTTACAATCCCGGCTTAATTTTAAATTTTTTCAATCCGGTTTTGTTTAACTTTTGTACCCAAAATTTAGGTTAATGTTTTTTTATGTACAACTCAGGCTTAATGTTTAATTATGTACAATCGGGGGGAATTTTTTAATTTTGTACAATTTAGGTTTTAACTCAATTTCATACTCAAATTTTTTTGAATTTTAAAACTTGTGCGGACTTTAATTTACAAAAAATCTATTTTTTACAGTTCTAAAATTATGAGATGAAAAACAAAAGTCAATATTACAAAAAAAAAGGTTTTTTCTTCCTTCTTTTGGGATATTATTTTTCTTAATAAGGGGTCATCAGATGGGGGTTTTTTAAACATTTTTCCCCCCCCTTGAAGTTTGGGTTTTTTATTGCTTTAAATGTCTTTCTGCTAAGGTTTAGGGGCAGCTAGACGGGTATTTTATTGAAAATTTAAAAAATTTTGATGAAAATCGGTTTAATGTTTTCCCCCCCCTTTTTAAATAAAAATTTAACCAGACTTTTGTATCAGGGGGTTTTTGGTAGATTCAAGAAATTTTGGGTTAGGTGTTTTGGGGTTTTTTTAAAGGGAATCTTAAGTAAAAACCCTTTGGGTTTCTGGTTTTTAAATTTTTTTTAATATTAAACCTTAGGGAAAAATTTTTATTTTTTGGGAACGAAAAAAGGGGTGTAAAATTGCTAGAAAAAGAGTTTCCCTTGTTTTGAAGTGAAAATTGGGGGTTGGGTTTTTTTTGAAATTTTTTTTAAAAAAAATATTTTGTGAAATTTTTTGTGGATTTTTTGTATTTTGATTTATTTAAATTAAAGTTTTTTAATTTTGTTTTTAAAGGGGTTTTTTTTTTTTAAAATTGGTTAGGGGGGGTTTTTGTTTTTTTTTTTTTTTTTTTTTAAATTTTTTTTTTTGTAAAATTTTGAGGGAATTAAAAAATTTAAAAGAAAAGTTTTGTGGGGGTTTTAATTTAGTTGAAAATTTATTTAAAAAAATTAAATTTTATTGGTTATTTGGGTTTTTTTTTTTTTTAATTGTGGGTTTTTTGGTGGGGGTTTTTTTTTTTGGGTTTGTTAAAATTTTTTTATGGGTTTTAAAAAAAAAAAAAAAAAAAAAAAAAAATTTTTAAAAAAAAAAAATTTTGGGGGGGGTTTTAAAAATTTTTTTTTTTTGGGGTATGTTAAATTTTTGGGGTTTTTGGGGAAAAATTAAATTTGGTTTTTTGGGAAAAAAATTTTAAAAGAAGTTTTTTTATTGTAAATTTTTTTAGATTTTTTTTTGAAAAATTTTTTTTATTTTGATTGGGGTTTGGAAAATTTTTTTTTTTTAAAGGGAAAAAAAATTTTTTTTAAAAAAAATTTTTATTTATAAATTTGATTTTTTGTTTTTAAAATTTAAAAAAATTTTAAAAAAAAAAAGTGAAAAAGAAAAATTTTTTTTAATTTTGTGAAAAAAGGTTTTTTCCCCTTAAAAAGCCAGGCCCCCTGCACAAACAAAAAGTTTAAAAATTTCCTTTGTTTACTCTTTTCCCTTTTCATTTTTTTAAACAAAAATTTTTTTCCCCCCCCTGAAATTTGGGGGGGGATATTTTTTGGGTTGTCCGTCCGTCCCTGCGTCCTTTCCCTCCCTGCTCCTTTTCCTCCTCCAAATTTTTTTTGGGGCATAAAACCCCAAAAAATTTAACTTTTTTTTGAAAATTAAAGGGGGACAAATTCCCCCAGGGGAATGCGGCCAAAACCATAAAATCTATTACCCCCCTTTTTGGGGTTATTTCCCCCTTTTTTTTTTTTTTTAACTTGTTTTTTTTCCGGGGCATTACTCCCCAAAAAAAAATTTAAGCTATTGTTTTTAAATTCACAGGTGGGGCAGTTCCCTTTTAGGGGGAAAGGGGTGCACAAGAACCTTAAACCCCCTTTTCCGAATTTTGGGGTTTTCCCTTTTTTTATTTTTTAAACTTATTTTTTTCCGGGGTTAAATCCCCAAAAAAATTTAAAAATATTGCTTTGAAACTTCACAGATGGCAGTTCAGAAGAAAAGTGCATGCCAAGAACCTAAATCTTTTACCTAAATTTTTTTTTTTTATTTTTTTTTGTTTTTTTCATACTTTATTTTTGTCCGGGGCATAACTCCAAAAGTATTTTAAGCTTTTGCTTTTAAACTTCACAGGTGGACAGATTCATTGAAGAGAAGTGCAGTGGCCAAAAAGAACCATAATTTTTCTTTGCCTAATTTTTTGGGGTTATTGCCCTTTTTTATTTTTTATTTGATTTTTGTCCGGAGGATATCTCCAAAAAAATTTAAGCCTTTTTGTTTTTAAAAATTCAAGGTGGACAGATTCCCTTGGGGAGAAGTGCATTTTCACAAGAACCCTAACTTCCTTATCCCAAAAATTTTTGGGGTTATTGCCCCTTTTTTATTTTTCATTACTTTATTTTTGTCCGGGCATATCTCCAAAAAATAAATTTAAGCTACTGCTTTGAAAAATTCACGGTGGGCAGTTTCCCCTTGAGGAGAAGTGCAGTGCACAAAAACCCCTAACTCTCCCTTTTCCGAATTTTGGAGTTAATTTCCCCTTTTTTATTTTTCTTTTCTTGATTTTTGTCCGGAGTTAACTCCCAAAAAATTCAAGTATTGCTTTGAAAATTAAAAGGTGGACAGGGTCTCTTTTAAGGAAGTGCATGCACCCAAAAAACCATAAAATCTTCTTAGCCTTAAATTTGGGAGTTATTGCCTTTGTTTTTTTTTTCATACTTTATTTTTGTTCCCGGGGCAAACCCCCAAAAGTTTTCAAATACTGCTTTTTTAAAAATTCACAGGGGGAAAATTTTCTTGAGGAAGTGCAGTGCACGAAACCCTAAAATTCCCCTTTCCCAAAAAAAATTTGGGGGTTTTTTTGCCCTTTTTTATTTTTTTACTTGATTTTTGTCTCCTAAGTTTGTATATTCAATCTGCTTTGAATATGTTAAATTTTAAACACTCTTTTTTTCCCAAACTGTCCTCGCATTCTTTTGCTCTTTTAAAAATTTAATCCCCCAAAAAAAAGCTTTTGGCTTTGTTTGTTTTTATATTTTTTTTGTGTTTATAAAAAAATTTTCTCCTTTGTTGTATATTGGAAGTAATAAAGTCTTTCTTGTTCTGTTTGTTATATAAAGGGAAAAAAGGGGGAAATTTTTAAAACTTTTGACAGCATGACCCGTTTGTTTTTTTTTCAATGGGTTAGGGCCCCCTGTTTTTATGTTCTGAAAAAAAACGGGTTTCCCATTCATGAATAAATATATTCGGCGGGGGATTTCGTGTCTGGGGACACCCTTTTTTTTAATTTTTTAAAGAAAATGTTTATCCCCATAATCTCGAAATTCGGGTTCAATTATTCGTTTTGTGACTAGTTAATTTGGGATTTATCCCCTTTTCATTTTTAAAAAAAGGCCGTTTTTCACTTTGTTTACCCCCTCTAGCATCTTTATTTTTTAAACAATCATCTTTCTCGGGGGTGGGATTTAAGGGCCTTTGGCCCTTTTTGTTATTTTTTTCTGACGCTTTTTCCCCATCCCCTTTAATGTCGATGTCATCGTCCCGAATTATTGAAAAAAATTTTCCCGGGTACACTTGCTTTGAAAATTTTAAATTCAGGTATGTTTTTTATAAATTATTTCAGTTGTTTTTGGAAAAAAAATGCTTACGAAAATATGAGGTTAAAAGGGTTTGTCCCAACAGTTTCACGTTCCCCCCCTGATTCGAATTTGAAAAAAAAAATAAACGTAAATAAAAAAGTTTTTCTTAAACCCTTTAAAGCGCACTTGAAATCATCGTTTTTTTAAATGGATCTACTAAAGAAAAATTTTTATTTTTGAAAATTGTTTAATTCAGTTCGGTATCTTTTTATTAGGTAGGTTTTTTCTTTTTAAACTGCCCCGTTTGTTTTATGATAGATGTTTTCTTAGGTGAATCGTAAAAATTTTTAAACTTACTTGTAAATGATGTCAAAACAAAATAACTAATACAAGACATCTTTTGTTTCAATTTTGAGCTTTTTGTTTTAACTATATTTTGAACAGAAGCAATGGGAATGATAAAACCCCAACCCCCATAAATCCCTCCCCAAAATTCAGTAAAACATTTTCCTTTAAATTAAAGCACTAAAAAAAACCAAAGGAAAAGTAAAAAGGGCGGGGGAACGGGAAACCCAATGGGGCAGAGATGAAAATTTTAAACATTAAATTTTAATCTTTCCCTCCGAAATTTTTGGAACCCTCTAACTTGTGGTGCGCACAAAAATGGGGTTTACAAATTATGAAAAGTGAATTCTTTTTTCTTCAAAAATTTTAAACAAATGGCGACGAAAAATAAAAAAAAAAAACAAAATTTGAATTTTTTTTTTCTTTTGGGGGTTTTGCAGATTTTGGTACGGCGCCCCCGAAAACAAAGTAAATAAAAAACTCGGGCTTAAAGAAAATTTTTGAAATATTTTTTTTTCCCTTGCAAATTTCAGGTCTTCTATTTATTGTGTGAAAAAATTACCATTTTCCCCGGGGCTTTTTTTATTTTTTTCATAAAAAAAAAAAATAATTGTTTTTACAAATAATAAAATAATAAAAATTTTAAGATGTAATTTTGATGTATTTAAAGCCCTTTAAAAAGACCCGTTTCCCGACTATTGCAGAAATAATAGTAAGATAACAAATTATTTCCCAAAACTTTGTTTCTAACCAGCCATACAAATTTTACTTTGGTTTTATGTTCAAACTCAAAATCAAACAAAACAAAAACAAACTTTGTTTTTCCCATAGCAGTTTTTTCCTTTCCCCAAAATACCATAAACCTTTGGGGAAGTTTTCCCCTAGGAGGTTTCCTATTTTCAGGGAAAAAGGGTCCAGAATGACCTGTGGGGAAATTTTTGTTTTTAATGCAAAAAAGATTTTTTAAAATTTAAAGGTTTTTAAAAATTTACAAATTTTTTAAGATTGGGGTGTTACCATGTCAGGGTTTCGAACATTTGTAGAGTATTGCCACATTTTTCTGTAAACCCCGGGGAAAGGGCCATTCAAATTCTAAAAAATTTCTTGGGGGCCAATTTACCATTTGCCCAAAAACTTAAAATTTTCCCCCTTTGCTACAGCATGGGAAATTTTTTCCAGTTGCAGAATTTTTTTATATTATGGAAAATTTGTAGAATTAATTTTTGTTTGCCCTGCTTGACTTTTTCAAACTGTTGTCACGAGATAAGGTAAATTTTTTGAAGTGTTTTAAAATTTTTATTTTTTTTCAATACCCATATAAAAAACAAATTGGGAGCTCCGAAATTTCCCCCGGTTTAAAAAATAGATCCAGGGGCTGCATGTATTTATACAGATATGTGTGCTTTTATATTTTTGTTGAGTTTTTTGTCACTTTTTTAAAAAAACTCAAATCACAATTTTCTCAACAAATTGCATATTTTGTTAAAAATCTTTCAACCATTCAGTGTCATATTGGGTATTAATGCTAAATTCAATATTTCTTAATTTGGGATGGATGTTTGAAGACGCATTCAATTCAATTTAAGTTCCACCATTACGGGGGTTTTCTTGGGGGTTTATGGAAAGAATACAGTTTTCCATTTGTATCAAAGTCGCATGAGGAGGAAAATTTTTTAACCCAAAAAATGTATACTTAATGACCAATTTGGTTTTTACGGTCCCATAACCCCAAGGGAATTTTCTGAATAGTCATTTTGTCTAAAAGAAAAAAGTAGACAACCTTTCAGTTGGAAGACATTTTCTTGGTTTTTAATTCTGGTTTTTTATATTCATGTTTAAATTTTAAATTTAAAAACATTTATTTTTAGGGTTTTTTAAAAACGATTATTTTTCATTTTGGATTATTGAAAACAGTATTTCAGGATTTAATTTTATAATTATTTAAAATGCTTAAAGGGCCTATTTTTAATTAATAATTTTTTTAAACCCCGCCCAAATCTGTTGCAGGGAAAATAGATTTTCAGGCGTGCATTCATCCCCCCTTTAGGGGGTCTGGGTTTCCCTTCATTTGTCTGTCTGTCAAACCTCAGGGGGACCTTTGCATTTTAACCCTTTTTTTTTAAAAGAAAGACTTAAAATATTTTATGAAGCTAGGTACACATGCTATTCATTTATGGCTGTTGGGCCCATTTTCACAGTTGGGGTTAACGGGAAAAAAGATTGTTCTGCCCCGGTTTTTCTTTGTGTTTAAGCTATGACTTTACATCTTTATGGAAAATAGGTTTACACATGTAAAATCAGATATGATCTTTTTTATATTTATGCAAAATAATGTTCTAAAACTAATTTCCAGTTGCATGGAAAAAATTTAATTTTGTTCTGCCCCAGGTTTTTTTTTAGGAGGAACTTTTTTAAAAAAAGAGGAAAAAACTAAGTTTTTTTTTTTCAGGCCCCAAAAGGGGTAAAGGTCTTTGTTTTTAAAAGTAGTTTTTTTATTTCTGCCAAATCATTTTTTTAGGATTAAATTTAATGGGGAAGATACCTTATAGGAAGAGGAAGAACAAAGGGATGGATTTTCGGGGTCAATGGGGACAAGATCAATGTAAATGGTTTTTAAAAGTAAAAAATAGTGTTTTTTTTTTGTTTTGTTTCGGGGAACCAGTTCCTTTAGAATTAAAATTTGAGGATAAAATTTTTTCTCTTAGTTTCCCTTTTGTGAAAAGGGTTTTTTCATGTTTTTCATTTCCACCCAAATTACCCCTTTAGTTTTGGGGAATGTAATTTTTCAAATTTTTGTATTTTAATACATTTTGGATAGAGAAAGTTTTGGGGTTGTTTTCAGGTTTTTAAAGGCCCAAAGGGGAAAGGCAGTTTTAAATTACATTTTTTTTTGTTTCCCATAAAAAAAATTTCCCTTTTGTCAAGGGGGAAAAAATTATTTACCACCCAATATGACATTCAATGCCTGACTTAATTCCCCTGAAATGTGATGTCATCAAGAAAATTATGAGGGCCTTTTATTTGAATAAAACTTCATAAACATTCAAAGAGGGAAAAAGACGTTAAGATGCAGGGGTTTAAAAAAAAAGAAAAAAGACTTGTAAATTTTAAGGGTTTTGGGTGACAAAGAAAAAATTTTGATGACAATATGTGTGTTATCATAGGCTTGCCTTTATGGGGGGGTTTGGGAAAAACCAGGAAAACATGGTTTTGGTCTTTTGGGAGTGTTTCTTTTTTTATAGTTTTTTATTGATAATACAAAGGGTTTTTCTGATTCTTCAACATCTGCAAAAAATAAACAAAAACCTTATCCCCCGAACCCCTTTTCTCTCCCAAAAGAACTTAAATCCGATTTTTTTAGTATAGACATGTTTTACAGAGAAATACAAAGCACTGAAAAATTTCTTAAATACAAAAGCCAGGGTTTTTTGTTCCCCTTTTTTTAATTTTGAACAATTTGGTTCATTTTAATTTTTGTTTTGTTTTAAAAGAAATTCATTTTTTTTTCAGGGAAAAATGCTAGTTTTTTTTTTAATGATTATATAATTTGATTGTGAAATTTGCATTTTAAACTTAAAAATTAACAGGGCCAGCTCATAATTTTTGAAGACCAAGAAACTTTAAAAAAATCTTTGAGTTTTATTTTTACCAAAGTTGGGGGCTAGTTCTGGGCTTGGTTCATCAGTAATAGTTAAAAATTAAAAGGGGGGCCTTTATTTTTTCCCAAAAAAGGGGTAAGGTTTTTTTTTAAACCCCTTTTCCTCAAAAAGATGTGTTTTGATTAGAGTTCAGCCTCACACAAAAGTGTTTTTATGTATTAGCAAAAAAGGGAGATCCAGATAAGGGCTGCTTTACTAAAGGGTGTTAAACAAGGTTTCTAGATGCTTTTTACAATATTGTAGCCAAATTCTAACGTTGCCAGCAAAGAAAATCCATTGTTTTTTTTTACCCTTTGACGTTTAAAATTTAATGAATATTCAGTAAGTCATAATGAATAATCATGAGGTAAAGGGGTTTATTATCGAAGGGGAAAACTTCATAATAGTTTCATTAGTTATTTCTGAGGGAAACTTAATCAAAATTAATTGGCAGGGACAGTGCCTATGTTTTTTGTTTTGGTTTTTTTGCTTTAATTGATTTGATTTTTGCTACATTAATCAGTTTAAACTAAAGGGAAAAGGGTTTTTTTTCCTAAAAAAAAAAAACTTCTTCTTTATAAGTTTTGTTTGGAATGATCTTTTAGTTCATTAGAAAACTTGTGTGGACATGAAGGCAGGGGGGCTTCTTTTTGGGTTTATCAATCAAAATCAAATAAAAATTTGTTTTGAATTCTTTTTTGGGGCTTAAATGTAAAAAAAAAATTTTTTATGGAAATGCCCAAAGTCTTTAAAGCCATATTTGCTCCTTGCCACAAGAAATACCAATTTTTTTTCATTTTTGGAAAAAATTTTTCTTTTTTTCCCCGAATTAGATGTGCTAGAATCCATGGCCTTTCAAACGAATTTATTAGTTGTAAAGAAAAAAAGACCCTGTTTCCCATTGTCATTAAACAAAATTAAATTTTTAAAGGGTGCCATTTGACTCCTTAAGACATAGGGCCCCTTTAAAAAAAAACCCGAATTTAAAGCTAAGAGGTATCGCAATATATATCACTATACATTGCCCTAGTTGCCATTATATTTTAAAATTTTGGGGTATTTTTCAATCTTTTTTTTTGATGAAAAATAAGCCAAATAAACAACAAATATTTCTGGTTTAAAAAAATTTTCAAATGCTCTGAAATCTAGAACACAGCCTTCCTGGAGTTGTTTAATCTTTCCTAGGATGGATTTGACCCCAAATCCCTTTTTAGTTTATTTTTCACGATATTGCTCTTGAATCTTTACCCTTTAAAATGCAAAAAAAAAATTTTTTGAACAAAGAACTTGCAAATTTTTTATTGGGCCAAAAAAAAAAAAAAAAAAAAAAAAAAAATATGTTGATTTTGTATTGCAATTCAATTTTTGACTTTACCATATCGTATTTTCCCCCAAAACTGGAAGCCCTGTTGTATAGCAATTTTAGCTTTATTTAGTTTTGGGAAAGAAATAGATAAATGTGAGCTCTGAAATGAGGTCATACAACATTCCCCATCATTTCATATTTTTGAAAATTTCCCATCCCCCTTTATATAAAAGAACATGTATTAAGTTTTGTAACTTTCCCTAACCCCCCGAGGGTCTTTTTTAGTTTTTCCAATTAGCTCTCTGTTTAAAATAATTGAGGGAAAAATTAGCATTTGTGTAGGGGGTTCACTTAGAAGGATGAAGTTCTTGCATTATATACAAGGATATCTCTGATGATTTTTTTGCATTGCTTTTTGCACTTAAAGTTGTAGAAAAATAAAAAAATTTAAATGAATCTGTTTATTTGATGCAAAATAAAAAACTTTGTATAAAAGCAGAGAAGGACAAAAAAGGGTTTTCTTAGGGCTTCTTTATTATTAAAAGCTTTTTGAAATAATGTTTTAAGGTAAAACCCCCCCCCCACCCCTCTTAATACCCCCATTCCATATCTTGCCATTGGAGGGAAAAAAATTTTTATGAAACTTTGTCACTTTGAAGACATCCAAAATTAAAAAGGTTTTATGAGAGTTTTTCAGGTAGGGGAGAAATCTGTTTCTTTTAAGTTTTAACATTAAAGTCTATGGGAAAAATGACTCTGATTATCAAGGGAAAATCACCGTAGAAAGAGCATTAATGATTTGATTCAAATTTCTTTAAAATATCTAAAACTTTTCCGTAGGAAAATGGAGAAAATTTAAAATTTTGTTTGTTTTCAGGGACCCTAACTCATGAAACAAAATTAAAAAAAGGGAGGTAAAAAAATTTTTTTTGTTATATGTCATAAAATGTCAATTTGCCTTTAAATTTTCCCTGGCCCTTTACATTTAAAAGCTTAATTGTAAGGTTTTATGCATGGGTCCAATGGTTATTTTGGGGCATATTCCTTCACCCGGGAATGAATTTTCAGGGGATAAAACCTTAAATGATAAAAAAATAAATTTTATTTAGGGAAAATTCAGGGCCCTTTTAAGACTTTAACCCTTTACTTTTGGTAACAGTTTGTTGTAATTTAAAATTATGTTTAGTGCATTTCATGGTTGATTTCTTTCACTTTTTATCAGTGAATTTAATTTTATGTTTATAAAAAATGAAAGGAAAAAAATTTTCCTAAAATATACTTGCTTTTATAATAATTTAAAAGAAATTTTATAGATTGTAAGTAAGCATTTATTTGTGGTGTATGCAATTTTTTAAAAGCATAAAAACGTTACCCGTTTTTACTTAAAGGATGTGTTATTTGTGCACAGCTTCCAAAAAGAGTCCGCAAAATAAACCATTCCCCAAACCCCCTAGTTACCGGAAGTGTAACCCCCCTTCTCCCAAATTTTGTTTTTGGGAAACCATCGAGTTTCAGTGGGTTACCTTGTGTGTCCCCTTTTTTGTTTGCTTCTGTGCGCTACAGTCTCCCTTTTTTATCTTTTCATAGCCTCGGGTGTGTTTTTTTATATTGTTTCTTAGTTTTTTTTTATATTCGTGTAGAATTCCCTATTTCCGTCCCCTAAACGGGACCTTTTGCCTTGGGGTCACGGGTTTTTGTGCTTTTGGCTCCCGTGACACTGGTTTTTTTTATATTTTTTTTGTATATACTGTTGTCTCGTTTCGAGATTTTTCTATTTACGGGTTTTTTTTCGGTCTTTCCCCCCCCTTTTTTTTTGAAAACATTTTTCTTTTGTATAGCTATTTAAAAAGTCGCAGTCCCGGGGTTCCTGCGGGCATTTTTAAGGGGGGCCTGGGATTCCCCTCAGTCCCGCCTATCATTCAGGTTTCTCTAGGG
>CM037778.1:68455446-68495500 GCA_021229015.1 Solen grandis | reverse complement strand
CATTCTGACCAAGTTTCATAAAGATTGGCCAAAAAAAGGACCTCTAGAGTGTTAACAAACAAAATTGTTGACGAAGGGCGATCACAAAAGCTTTTTGTGAAAAAAAAGGAAGTAAATTTATTATTATGAAGGAACATAACTATAGTCAAGTTGATGGTTAAATTCACAGTGAACTCAATTTTCCGGGTCGGAATGCATGGAAGGTTGGGGGGAGATTAACAGAGTTCAATAATATAATCAGCTTATAAAAACATATATGTTTGCGATAATTGAAACTCATAATAATAATTTTATATTGTAAAAATAAATATAGCAGTTATGGAACTACTGCGATGTACTGCCCATCCCAATCTTGAATTTCGAGGCTACGGGCACCACAACAGAATTTTAACGTTTAGAGGATCATCCCTGCCAAATTCAATTAAATTCTGTACAACGGTAATGCAAGTTGTTGACGACGGACGCAGGGTGATCCTAATAGCTCATCATGAGCACGTTGTGCTCAGGTGAGCTAAAAGCTTTTAACCTGAAACTATATCGCAGACAAAAATAGTTTAGTTAAGTCGTAAAAAGAGTCGCAGAATGTATTCGTTTATTTCTACCGATCATCTGAGAGCAGACACATATTCAACAGAGAAACCAGCACGAAATAGGGTGTGTGGCGAGAAAAAAACAACAGTTGTACAGGATTTGAACGTGATCTCGCTGAGACGCTTAACATCTTACAGACGTTTAACAAATAGACGCTTTACAGTATCACTCATAAAACAGCTCTACAGTCTAATGTAAGACATGCATATTTAGTTTTATCGGCATTTAACTGAAGACAAAACTTTGTATATTTGTACTCATATGAGCAATTTTACACATCGCACGTTAGCGGACACCTAATTAATAACCAATTACGTTCAGATTAATTATATTTAGCCGAATAAACAATTTCTCCAGAGGATCGGAAATTCCCGGTATAATTCACTGATTACTTTGACCAATCGAAGACGAGGGACACATCTCAATTGTATGTTTATATCCCATTGGATAATGTGTGGAATTATTCACCAGCATGTAGATTTGGTGGTAGAGAAGTGCTCACTGCTTTACGTCGTTTTACATCTCATTTCGGAGTGAAATGTTATCTTCTTTCATAATAACGCGTGACGAACTGACTAACATGACAAAAGATATGACATTTAATTTTATTTCTTTCTATATATAGTAAGAAATGCCAAGCAGTTATCAAAAACAGATTATCAGCAAATAACTTTGTCATAAACTTCACACTTGACATCTGATCCGTGACAGTATAAGCATAAAATGCATACAAATGCCCCGCAATTATAACATCATAGTGTTGACCTTTTATAATGTATTGCGTGAAAGAAAACATATTTTTCAGTAATTAGCTGTGTTAACCCTTAACACAACAGTACAAAATGGAACTAATGAATAATTTGAATTCGTTTTTTTTTTCTTCTTCTTTTAGTGTTTTTGTGTGTATATTCTTCGGAATACAGTTATTGAAGTTTACAAAGTTTGTGTATAATAAATGAAAGAAGTACAAGAAAAGGAATCATTTTAGAAGAATAAGAATACTAAACTTAAATAGATCTGTGGATTAATGGTTGAACTATATCGCAAAATCTAGTCTGTGCATCCAGAAAATAATAGAATATGAGAGAGAGAGAGAGAGAGAGAGTCGTGATATGTACACGGTTAATCAAATTAATGAAATTTATGCTTTCCACATGGAGTGCGTAATATATGGTCTAGTTCACATTTTCCGCAGCTCGGTTAATTTTGCATAGGATTTGAATAAATACTGTGAAGACATGACTAGATGATAATTTGTCATTTTATTAAAATGACGTTCAATCTACATGAAAATATGCATTTATAATCATAAACTTTATGACATGTATGAAAGGAGTCAGAGACTAGATACATAACATTAGATCACCATAGACTAGATTTATACAATCGAACATACATAGAAGAGTAAATATGATCACCTTTCATATGCAAATAAGGTGGCGAACACAAAATAGGCCACAAAATCTAAACTTGTTTAGATTTCCGCCACCCAAGGGAAATGTGAACCATGGGGAAAACATAGAAAATGTAGTAACATAGTAAACAGTTAACTTGTACATAATTACCTCTGTCGAATGACAGACAGGTGTTTGTAATAGAAAATGGCTTACATTTGAATACAAGAACAAATATGAGAACAACGCGATACATGGAATCTGGGGTAGTTGATAGCATAATCTGACCTATCAACCACCTGCCCATAATTGCCTGAGTCAAATGAAAGGCAGGTGTTTGTAACACAGAATGACTCACATTTGAATACAAGCACAAAAATGAGAGAACATTGCCATATATTGAATCTGATGTAGTTGATATAGCAGACATAATCTGAACTTTCATCAACCTGTACATAAGTACTCCATTTACATATTTAAACAGACATGAGGGGTCATTGCAATACATGAATTTTCAGGCAGACATAATCTGGCCTATCATCTACCTGTGCAAAGGTTATTTACTGGTATACAAGGCATAAGGAATGAGGCTTAGACCAATTGTAAACACATCGTTCCCTCATAACGCAAGTAAATACATAAACAGTGTGTTGCAGGAAAAATGATAGCAGACATAATCTGACCTATCATCTTCCTGCAAGGTTAATGAAAGCTGATTGTCGACCTTATCTGACCTACACCTAACATACAAATGGTAGTGTCATCTGACTTTAGATGAAAATATCTTAATGACAAATGTAACATTCAGTTGGTAGTGCAAATAGCCAATAGCAGACATTATCTGACCTATTAGCTAGCATTGTAAATTGACTCAACTGTAGTAACTTTAGTACATGTAGACAGCAGCCACAGGAACAATATAGAATAGACTATGGTAAATCACATTTGTGGCTTAATCAAATGATTAAGTTTCAGTGTATTTGGTGGCTTGACAAGACAAACCTCCATTCTTTTGACAAAGATTTAGCAAATGAATCTAATCTAATGTACCTTTTAAGTGCATCAAATTTCCATCTACCCATATTTTGAATTGCATTTTCAGATAAAAACGTCTGTGCAGTTTGTGTAGCAGCACCTATGCGGAAGCTGTGGCCCTCGTAAAATTTCGGATTTAAACCTATGAAAGAAATTGCTTTATGTAATTCCTTGGACACATAACTGTAAGTGACTGGTGAGCCGTCTATGAACTGAAATAATGGGCCTTTTGTGTGACTATAAAGATGAAGGTATTCATGTAACAAGTTAACTGGGCAATACCTTGTTTTTTTGCATTGTGTTAATGACAATAGTATATGGCTGGTTTGCTTTCATTGTTTTTGAATGCCTAAGTACCAACTGCACATGAGATGGTTGTTTTCCAACAGTGTCGAAACGGACATCAGAGCGTTGAAGCACATTAGAAGTAAACATCGGTGATTTTGTCACTAACTCTCCTAAACGAAAAAATCCATGGAACGCAATCAAAAAGAGCGCCCTCAGCAATGTTCTTTTTGCAGCATTAACTGTGTGGTCTAAAGCACCCAGTATGCGCTATAACAAATTATGAGTTATCGGTAATCGGGCATCCACTTTTTGTCCTAACTTGTGACAACCCGAGATTATCTTTTGAACCAGGAAATTCTGGGTAGGATCAGGTACGTTAGTAATTTTATGTACATAAGATATGGCAGAGACATGGGATGATATAGAACTTGGTGAGTATTTCTGTTCAAACAGATAACCAAAAAGATTACATAGTGAGGTATGAGTTATGGGAAGAGTAGTTTCTTCCTGACACAATTGCATGAAGAGCTTCCAGGTACATGTATGCCTGTATGCTTGCTGTGTAGCTTGAGTCAATGATGCCTGCAGTAGGGTCATAGCTATTGGAGTTTAATTCTGAAGATGCGGTCTGGAATGACGGTTGGCTGACTGTTCAATTGTGGTGCTACTGAGAATACATCCTGAAAGTTGAAACGTGATACTCTGTCAGCCAGGATATTATGTTTAACCTGGCACATGCTTCGCCCTTATGTGAATGTTAAATTGCAAAGAAACCAAAACAAGTCGACGTATTAATTTCATTAAGGTTTTATCTTTGGATGATTTCTTATTTATTACCTCAACCACTGCCATATTGTCTGATAATAATATTTTCTATTTCTAAAACGGGCTGCCTACAATTCTAAGGCTAACACAATGGGGAAGAATTCCTTAATACAAATTTGAAAATCTGTCATGGAAGGAGGCCATTTTCCATCAAACCAGTCAGATCCCAAGACAGCAGCAAAGCCTACTTAGCCTGAAGCATCAGTGAAAAGATTAAAATGATCAGAAGAAGACCACTGCTGGTCTAAGAATACCGACTTCCCATTGAAATTGTCATTAAAACTGGCCCACATACTCAGGTCTGCCCTTGCTTATTAAGCCGAATAAAATGTTTTGGATTATGTATCCCGCAAGTAAGATTAATTAGCCTACGCAGGAAAGCCCTGCCTGGAACAACTACTGAACAAGCAAAGTTGAGAAGACCAGTGAGTGATTGTAGGTCTTGTAAAGAGACTTTTTTTGCGAATTTTGAATTCAGTCAATCTATCCTTTATTTTATTTATCTTTTCCAAAGGAAGGCGGCACTTCAAAGCCTGAGAAACAACTTCAATACCATAAATGGTAATTACAGTTTTTGGAGCTGCAGTTTTCTGCATTTTAATAGGAACACCTATCGTTTTGCAAACAAAGAGAATTCGTGCTTAGTCTTCGCCGCATTTATTTGCATTTGGTGGGCCTACAAAGATAAAATCGTCTAATATGTGACATGCCAGCCGCATTAAAAGATAATCCACTGAAGGGCCGTACTAAAAGTTTTGAAAATCTGGCAACTACTGCTAGCTCCCATCGGCAAACACTTGTCATAATAGAATTTCTTTTCCCAGGTAAAACCTAGCAAATAATAGTTTGAAGGATTGATAGGAATAATCCTAAATGAATCCTCAATGTCAGTTTTTGCCATTCGACAACCTTTCCCAAATTTATTAACCAGTGTGACTATGTGATCAATTGAATCATACTGAACTGATGAATTTTCTGGTGGAATGTGTGAGTTGATAGATTCAGACTTTGGGAAAGAGAGGTCATGGATTATACGGAATTTGTTTGTGTTTGCTTTTGGAACAAGACCTAAAGGTCAAGCAACAAATTCTTCGAATGGAGGGAGATCAAAAGGGCCTGCAATCCTGCCTTTGCTCAATCCTTCCTTAAGGTAGGCATGAATAAACTCCGGGTTTTCTAGAGCTGATTTGTGATTTTTTGAAATCCTAAGAGTAGGAACATAATTCATGCAACCTAAATCGAAACCATTTGTGAAGCCTTTAATCAAGAAGGCAGTTTTCTTCTCGTCGTATCCCTCCAAAAATTCATTTAATTTATTTCTGATTACTAGAGTTGGTAGATGTGCGGGCTGCATTTCTCGTATTCTGTTGGCCAGAACTAGGTTTTTGTCTTTTGATTCTGCATGTTGCTTTCGGATGGGGTTTTGTGCAATTTTGGCACAGATGTGAGAAAGGGCATGGGTATTGTGTGCATTTTTCTCCGTTGTTGAAGTCAAAACAAAATCGGATTTTTCTGTTTTGTTTCCGAAATGGAAAATTTTGTGCTTGGAATGCAGTGGCTGCTGCCTTCAAGCGCAATTCTTCCACAGGCTTTTGCATGGGAAGATTTGTATTTTCCTTTAACTGATGAATATTTTGAAGTATGTTAACAAATGAGCAGCTTGCTCAGGAAACTGTTCGATGTAAATAGCCATGTATATCAAAAAGGCATCTGTCCATTGATAAATAGATAAAGTTGGTTTAGATTTCGAGTTTTTATTGGGTGTTATTGTCCCAGAAGAAAATTTTACTGATATCGGATCCTCCTGGGACTGCAACAAGGTTGTCAAATCTATATATGCATTTTCCCAAATTTTCGCCTTGATGCGTTGTGGAATTGCAGCCCCGAGGGAAATCCCATCCAGTAAACACATGTCATGTTTGTGAGATTCTGGCTCACCTGAGTGAAATACGGAATTAACAGCATCATTTAAGTTTTCAGATGTAAGTGGTGTCACGGACGTTGTTGTTGTAAATTCTGTCTGACTAACCGAGGTCGGCGATGGCACTGTTAAGTTAAGTTGACTTTGAGTTTCAGTCTGTTTCCGCAGGATAGCGGCCGCCAATTGGTCATAATAAATAACTGGCTCTGTTAGTGGAGTAGACCTTGGCGTATTTGTTGTTGCCTTTTTGCCCCTTTTGGGAGGAGTTTCATCCGAACTTTTCCGCTTCGGCATGGTGAATAGTACTGCAAATAAATGGAACTGTCGTACTTAGAAAGCTATTTTTTTAAACTGACAGTTAAGAATATCCCTTGTCTCATTTCAATATCCAACAAGAACAGTATATAGTTTAAAATTGAAATTTAATAAATTGATACATAGAATGCCAGCCTAAGTTGGTGGCATCCCTTGTATCATCAAAGAATAGCATCTGCCTTAAATAATAAAACAATCATTTAATACATAGAATGCCAACATCGACTGGCTAGGGTCGATCATCGAAGAACGCCAACATCGACTGGCATTCGACCCTCTAATAATACCAACATACACTGACTGGGGGTCGACCATCATAGAATGCCAACATCGACTGGCATTCGACCCCCTAATAATACCAACATACACTGGCTGGGTGTCGACCATCATAGAATGCCAACATCGACTGGCATTCGACCCTCTTATAATACCAACATAGACTGGCTGGGGGTCGACCATCATGAAATGCCAACATCGACTGGCAGTAAACCTGTGTATAATAATAATTATATATTAATAACAATAATAATAATAATAACATAGACTGCCGTCATGCCATCATAAACTGGCAATAGACTATCTTAGGTAAGCCACCAGTAAATCTAATATAGATACAGGTTGCAGTTGACCGTCATGGAATGTAAACACATTCACATAAAATTGGGAATCGACAAGCATGAAAAGCCAACATTAAATATGTGTCATCAAATTAATTGAATTAATTTTGGTGTATTGTTATTGTCGCAGTGCTGTTTATTATTTATCAACCCTCGTATACATAATAGCCCGCATAAGCTGGCAAACAGTACAAATACAAACTTTCAATAGACGGGTCAGCATAAAATGGCGAGAAATCGAGCAGCTTTCTCTGACCTTTTGCCATAATAAATTTAGTGTGAATGAATCAAACATATCTATAGACCACGGAGACGATGTATCACAAATTTTATATATCTATTCATCAAATCCGTAATATCGTTAAAATTCGTTCAGAAATATCAAACAGTGCTTTACAACCTAAATAAAATCTTACTGGCCTTTGAAAACGTTGTAGACTGCATATTTAATGCTCTGTAGATATTTCGCCATAGGTGACGGGGCTGTGTCCCGCTGCCTCGCATCCAAGTTGACCCCTTCACGCCCCAAGTACGACAAATCTCTCCAAAAGCCCCTGTTTCCAAAGCCGGACGTCAGGTATAATTATGCTCTATCAGGCTGTGTAGATGGCTGTTTATCTTTATCACCTCCTCGTTGAAACCTAATACCGAGCTCTCGGGTCTTCTCCGGAGCAACTGTCCTATGATCACATATCTCACTCCGCATCCGTCCTGGAGGTAACGAGCATAAGTCAATATGTCTTTAGCGATAAGCGTTACGAGAACCTGCATCGTTCCCTCCGATCTGCACGAAACACAAGTCCGGGATAATTGGGAATTCACTCAGATGTTTTGAGGCAGCACACCTTGGCTTCTAAAATAAACTTTGAATAAGTCTTTGTTTTAGCACAAATTGTCGTAAACCGGGTTTTCATCTAATAATTGTCCTAGTCTCCTTATGTAAGAATGACCGATGATCCCAACAGTGAAATGATCCGCCATGTTGAATTAAAATCTTAGTATACACAACAAACACGCGCGCTAAATTAAATCGATGATTACACACCCTTGCAAAGTCCCCTTGAGTCACGTTCTGTTGGTCACGATCATTAATAAACTCATACACACTACTAGAGTATTTTTCCGTAAAACAAATGGTTTTTGAAATAAATTATCTTCCGAAAATATTTGCTGCAGCTCGAATCAAACAAAAGAATCTAGTATAATCTCTAACCCGCGCCAACCCAAAATGCTTCATAAATAACATCTTTATTTATAATTTATTAAATTAATACATCACGTAGTAAAGATTGTGAGACTACTTTAACATTTGGATGTAAATAAAATATTAATATTATGCCAAATAAAATCCTTAATCTCTAACCCGGTTTTACATCAGGTACAGGGTGAAACCAAAGTACATCAGGTACTAGGTAAATACAAAACTGTTACCTATGCTTAATTCTTATTATACCATCTAAAAGCATAAAACGCATTATTTATCAATAATACTGCAGCTTGTGTACTTTGCTATTGGTCTATGTAAATGGTGCGGATATTGTATGTAGCATAAAGTCATGCCATTAGTTGTCTATAAGATTTGTGTTAATTGAATAAATAACATCACAGGTTTGAAGTTAAAAACATAAACCTAAAGTGATATGATATAGTAATTATATTAAGTAAGAGACCAGGTGTACGAACGCGTATCGATATTCTAAATAAAATGAGGTTAGTGTCTCAAAGCGGGTTTTGCGTTTGCATGGGTGAAGCAGCTGAGATTTTCTGTTACATGGATATATGCTTGTGATAGGTGCAAAAAAATGAATATACCATCATAAATAACTAAGATATTGATATTATGAATCTTGGTCAATCGGAAGAAGTATCCCTTGTATTATATATAGGGATATATGACCCACATATCGTGTCAGACCCCTTTAATACTTCCCATGTTCATTTGCTAAACAGACTTCCACTAAAAATATAATGCCTGCAATGAATTAACAGCACAGTCAATATTTCCTTTCGTAATCGGATTGTTTCTTTATTCATTTTCTCCGTTTTGTGAATACTTCAAAATATTAAGAAGGTATCAATCATTCTTAGAATTTATACTGCATATGGCGTAAATCATTCAGTTGAATATGGAAATACGGTTTTCAAAGAGATGCACTGTTAACATACCCCAAAACTAAAAAAAAAAAATCGGGAGTATCTGTGTATAAGCAAAAATCGGGAGTATCTGTGTATAAGCAAAAATCGGGAGTATCTGTGTATGAGCAAAACTCGGGAGTATCTGTGTATAAGCAAAAATCGGGAGTATCTGTGTATAAGCAATTAACGTGTCTGATTATCATCTCGAGCAGAATTCAGACATACCCTGTGTACACTTAATTGCATTTGCACAAGGCAACCGTTTAATATTACCACTCAGTCAGAAGCTATAATTCTAAAGATGACGGAGAAGAATAATTTTAAGTGATTTCTTGCAGATGTCTAAAAAATTGCTTTTATAGAAGTATTCAACTGGTTCAGACTCATAAACAGGCCAATGATTCAAAACTGCTCGTGTTCCTTGGCAGTCTTGGTGCAAGTTGATACTTCCTGTTGACAAGATTATAAATACAGATGCTTGTAAATTACATTTTGTGAAAGTCCTTTATTTGATACGCTGCATCAGTGCACAATAATGATCGCCTTTTGGTAGAAGAGGATTATGTGGTGGACAAAATTCGAATAAATCAATGAGAACCATCAGCCTAAATAAGAAAATCAGATTATTAATAAGAAAAAAACCGAGAATCTATTGTGTTACAGTAATTGTATGTGGAATGTCATGAGGTGATCATTTGTGCAAATATAAAATATAATTTTTAACAAGTTTTATATTATTATTGCATAAAATATCTATCCAAAATTGGTGTTTTTATACCAAAGAAAAACCGGTCGTTCACAAAAAGAAGAAAAGAAGGAATTGATCGTGAGCACGTGCTGCATACTCCCACTTTCTTTAAAATACTATATTTCTTCCAGGAAAGCTTAGAAAACTATTGGAAGAAAAACCTCTCAAAAAAGGATGGAGATGCATTTTTCATCTTGAAGAAAAATCGATGGATCACCTGTTCTCATGTATCTGATTAACTGTAAAAGTAATGGGGGAAGTATGTTGGCCTGTAGAAAAGATCTGTACACATATGACAACTTGTAATGAATTGAATTTAATACTATGTTATATTAGAACCTTTAGAAAGTCATTTTCCTTATCTTTATGAGCAAATCTGTAACATTCGCGTGTTGCCTGTTGGATTTGCTCCGAATTGTAAATAATAAAGTAAATGGCACAATCGTGTGTCATCTATGACCTACTTCCTATGATATACTGGTAACGTATTTATACCAAACATCCGATTGACGGTGCACTTACCGATATATAAATAATATGCTTTAGACTTTTTCCCTTCACCTTAAATCAAAGAAAATGGAGTATGTATGATGTACGAAAAACTGTCACTTATCAAAACATTCAAAGCTACAGAACATCTGAATAAATGATTGAAGTTTAAATATCTACTTTAAGGAACTTTAATTTTATGCAACAATAACGACAATACCCATTTTCTAGGGTGTTAACATTTACTTAAGCCCGATAATTTTGTTAATGCCTCGCACTTTGGGCTCAGCAAATGTTAACGCCCAAGAAAACACCTATATTAATTATATAATATTAATATTATTATTAGTTCTAAGTGGGTCAAATCTTTTTAACTGCTTTTTCTTAAGATCACCAAAGGATAATCCATGGTGAGCTTCTTGTCACTAAAATCAATTTATTTATCTATTTATTTATTTTTATATTTATTTATTTTGCATGTATTTTTATATTTTCAAATGCACACGGCTTACAGCAAGAAGAAGCCGCAAAAGTGGATCAAGTGAGCGAGGTCCAAATCCATATCCCATTAAATCTAGGCCAAATGAACCACGAGATGCCATAGTTAGCTGGCAAGTTATCTGATTAGTTAAGTAGAAAACGACTGGCTCTAATCAGGTTTCTGCGTATGTAGGTCAGGTGCAACCAAGTCACATATTGGCGCGTAATTTAGGTCGATGTTGTAATCGAGATCATTTATTTGGCATTTGTTGATTACACAATTAACCTCAAAATTGTTGCTGGACGTCGCTATTAAACTCAAATAGTCAAGTCAATATTGTAGCCTTAACTAGTTCATTAAAGTACGCATATTTGAATTCTGTGTAACATGTTTCTGCTTCCAATTTTTGAGAGAAAATATTTTTTGTTTCTTTTACTTTTCTCGGACATTATTATTGATTAAAAATATACTAATCTAAGCCAATACATTTTTAAGATGCTAACAATTTTAGCCGGCAATGAGCCTCAACCACTTTGATGATATAACAATTTTCCAGTTTTTACCATCGATTGTTGTGTTTGGTACTGACCCTATACACATATTTAGAGGGTTTGTAATGTTACAATGTATAGGGGCGAGGCGCTAGGGTCAGTACCAATCCCAATAAATTATTTGTTCCATTGTCTAGTTTTTAAAGTCATATATTTGTAATTTTCTTTATTTCAAAGTTGTTTTAAGCTCTAATGGCCCTGTATGGAATTCTACCGTCCCTGTATTGAAATATAATGTGTCAGCACGACGTGATCACTAACACATTTAAACCTCACTACGTGATCAGTAACACATATCAGCCTCACTATGTGATCAGTATACCGCTATAAATCAATGAAAATGAAGCTAGTTCTCGCGGGATAGTTCTGATGTACCTAAATCTGTATCGCATAACAGCCTTAATACAATGTAATCCATGTTTAGAATTATGAAAAATACGACGTGAGCAATGCACATATCACGTCATAGATATATAAATATAATAGATTGTTTTATGACAGGATGTCACTTGAAATTCGAGAAGACAATGCGTGGTATGCTTTATGGTATGTGTACATCTTACTAGCTCTGAAACATGAACAGGTATATTGATGACAGTGTGAATGTAAACTGAGTTGTGAATTAAATATATATATATATATATATATATATATATATATATATATATATATATATTTACGTTTTCTGTATTTTATAAATATGTACCTTAGAAATTAAATGTTAATGCTGATTATGATAATCAGGAATCTGAAACACAAAATATGAAATCCATCAACTTTGCAGTTCGAGCGATGATATATTTTGTTATTTCGTTATAATGGAGAACTAGTCAATGTAGTACACCGAGACGTGTGCTTCATACTGCAGATGTCACTATCGCAGAGGCTTGTATCACGTTTGATCTGTACTAGATGACTTGGTCCTAGGATATCAGTTTCATCTGTTTGATTGAACTGTTTGATTTGTCCATGTCGACACAGGGATTACAGGAATACTAATTCGAGATTCACGTGCTTTATCCTAATTTCCAGATAGCAAGGGTATATGGGACCCATATGGGCTGTATCTGGGTATGCCTATATGGGCTAAACTATGTGGGACCCATGTGGGTCCCATATATAGAGTGTTTCACCCATAAGGACCCAATGGGCTGTATCTGGGTATGCCTATATTGGTTCGACAGTGTGGGACCCATGTGGGTCCCATATATATTTTCCCCCCAAACCGGACCCATATGGGCTGTATCTGTGTATGCCTATATGGGTTTGTCTATGTGAGTCCCATATATAGAGTTTTACTGGACCCACATGGGCTGTATCTGGGAATGCCTATATGGGTTTGCCTATGTGGGACCCATATGGCTCCCATTTATAGATTTTTGCACATGCGCACTCTACATTTCCGGTTAACCGCAATATTCAAACCAACGGTCAACAACACAACGCGATGTTAACCTACTTAGCTTTTCTTCAGAGTGACGGCCAGGCGAACATAATTAGCCTATTCCAAACGTGAAATACGTATGTATAACATTGATTAAGATGCTTTTCTAATAATTAAGTCTTGCTTTTTATTGAAAATCATTCTGATTATGAATAAGGAATTGGTTTGTAACGTATTTTCGCGAGTTGAGTTCGACTTGTTTATCGTATATTGTATGTACCGGTAGCTCAAATTCAATGTGTCTAAGTCTAGAATTTACTTTTATCTGCTATAAATTTTAGTTTGAGGACCAAAGGATCAATAAATTCGATCAAAAGTTAGATAAAATTTATTGTTACTTTTTGCATTATTTACTGTATTGTTAAATAATAATGATAACGTTACGTACTGTAATGGGCAATTTTCTGGTATACATTCCATATGGTATTCCTACAAGATAACAAATCTTGCAACAAATCTGTGTTTACTATTATCATGTATTTATTTATTTCTGTATCATAAAGCACTGTTATAAATCACTTGTATTCCGATCAAAGTATGCCTTGCTATTTAAACTTGCTACAGATATACATGAAGCTACATTAAGGTATTCACATCTCTGACATATAGAGCTGGATGATTCATAATGTATACATTTTGTGTAATTGTAGATAGAATACCTGTCAACCTGTTTAGTTCAAATCTCTGGAACGGTGTGAGGAGTTTTCTGAATGGAAATGAGCTGGATGTAAACTACAACTCCCATGGACTGAAGGGGATGCTGCCATTTACCAAACTGCATATCATGGATGAATTTTACAGTAAGTTTTGCTGCAATAAACTCTAGCCAAGTCTTAAATGTAATGAGGTCATAGTCAATGCCTTGGAATTATTCAATTTTTATATTATTTACAAGCAAGAAATGTTAAGACTAAATAGAACCCAGACGCTTGAGCTGATAACACACATCTCCAAAATTATGATTTATTTATAAAATGCATTGTTCATTGGAACACATATGAAAAAAATGATACTTTATTCTCATCAGTTATATTTTTTAGTTTCAAGGCCAAGTTTTACAGTCCCAACATTGTTTGGTTTTCTTTCTTAAGATATATTTTATACCTTTTGAACTTTCAGAACCACAGCACTTAAGACGCTGAGTAAGAGGTCTATAAATGGTTGGCAGGTGGTACTGGACAGGGAAGGGGGAAGAAAACAGTGCAACAAAAATCAGACAAGTCTTAAATGTAGGAATTCCAACAGAAGACACTCTCAATAAGTGGAGGGACAGATTCATTGTGAATAGTGTAGAATATAGTTTTGAATAGTTGAATATCAGTCCATTATTTTTCAGACAGTCAAACTTTGAATTAAGTATACTATACTATTTTTTCTTTTATTAAGCTTTAAAGGAATATGTTCTGTAACTAACTATTTTGTGGAGATTAGACTACTAGTATGTGCGTGAGAATTGCTGATAAGATTAATCCAGATTATTTTTTCACATTGTTAAACATGCTATGCCAACAATCTATATGTTTTATATAAATTATCTTGGCTAACAAGATAATCTGCTAAGTCTGTATAATTATATTTTTTTTAAGCTGAAGTAATCCATCATTACAGTTAGCCTTTTAATTTTGAATTTCAATGTCACTTCATATTTCAAATAATTTAAGGTTAAGAACTTAAGACGAGATAATACTTGTTATGTGTGTGATTGTGATGCATTTATTAGTCTAGTCTTGTTATGCTAGTTATTTTCTTTTTACAATAGTATGCATTTTTGTATAACAAGTTACTGAGTTTATGTGCAGTGTTAAAGATATGCAATCTTTAAGTGTTTGTTTTTTGTTGCATAAGAAATTGTCTTATGGTTAGGAAATCAAACATCACTTTTAAGCTTTAAATAGCACATTGAAAATGAAAATTGTCCATTTGTATTCAAATTGAATGAATTATTTTCGATTTGTATTTTCTCAGCATGTGATTAAATTGAAGTTTTAATTAAATTAAGAAGAAAAATAAAACTGTATGTTGTATTTTAGGGACCTATTTTCTGATTTTCAGTAATATTATTTTGGAGCGACAAATTTTCAGAGGCTATTGGTACCAGTTTTTCACATTTGACTGCACATTTAGACAGTGCAGTGATATGGATCCATATTACATGCAAATGGGGTGCAAATATGGGACCCTTAAGGGGCCCATATTGGATCTTAGTGGACTGCCCATATGGGACCCAGGCCAAAACAGGTTGCACTTTCGACACGGGTCCCATGTAGGTAGCCCATATGGGGCCTATGTAGAATCTAGGCAGGCTGCCCATATGGGACCCTTGGAGGGGCCCATATTGGATCTTGGTGGGCAGCCCATATGAGACCCAGGCCAAAACAGGTTGCTTTTTCGACATGGGTCCCATGTGGGTAGCCCATATGGGGCCCATGTGGGAAACCATATGGGACCCATATGGGTCCCTTATATATTGCTATCTGGGTTAAAGCATCATGCAACGGAGTGCATGTTTACCGTTAACCGTATCTCCCCGCTGCTGGTATGATACACTCTACTAGAGGTCAAATCATGTTAAGATAAATTACTGGTAATGGTCATATAAATAGTTTGCATTTGCCAATAAAATATATAGACCTGACTTGGCATCTTCTACTTTTTAAATCTCACGTCCTTAACATTTAGTACATGGCTTCAATCAGTACTCATATTGCAATGCATGCTTACCAGAGGAGGTTACGTCTAGATATGCCACTTTGATTCGGAAATGCAAGAATATATAAATTACTAATGTTGTTGTTATGATATGATGTGGAGTTTCCACTTTAAATGACGAAACTTTGTGAAAAGAAGCAAACAAAAGGGCGACATCAGTAATACGCTGACGGATACTTGTCGGTAAGTTCGTACGTTTTTGATTTCCTTTTCCTTTTTTTACAAATTTAAACCATTCATTATTGCCACTAATGTAAAAAACATTGTTATATTACTTTATGATTAAGGCATGTATATAATTAAATACCGCTCATTTGAAAAGTAATACATGTATATTGTAAGAAAGATAATTACTGAGATTGTATATCCTTTGGGAATTGTTTTATACGTATACACAGTATAGACATTGGAAGTGTATAATATTTGATTCTTCAACATAAATTGCAAATTGTACCATGAGACATAATAAAATTCTCTGCTTTAAATTCAATCAGCATTTTAATTTTCAGTTACCCAACTCTAACCTTTATTTAAATGCATTTTAAAAAATTATTTTACTCTCGCCTGCGTATAGGGATCACTTTGTCCGTTGGGGTTGGGGAAGCACCTATTGATTCGTACCTTCCAAAATAGAATAGACGAACGTGACATTGTCATACAGTCAGATGTACTTGACGGCAACATCATCAAATGTCAAATATTTTATGTTACAGTAATGCTCAAGTCACGCAAGAGTTGGAACTTCGATGTGACCGCATCAAATTAAAAGTTATAAATATATCTAATATACCTCTTAATGAGTGAGGCTGCCGCAAATTTCGAGCGCAGCTAGAGCTTTGAGAATGTCTCTTGCGTAGTGCTTAACCTTTGGTTCCGTTTCAGTAGTTACATAGCTACTGTATTAGTATTTCTTTAAAACATGTCAGTAAGTTGTGTCATTATGTGGCATGCTTCACACGTAAGTATTTATCACAAACAGATGTTCATTTAACATTTTATTTTTTATCAACAGAGTTATATTCCTTGAATGTCAAGGTATAGGAGGGAAAAGGACTGAACAAAACCATTATACAATAGATAAAACGATAGACAAATGGCATTGTCAGTAATATCTTTGATTTTTCTCTATACATGTATAATGATTTTAAGTAATACTAGTTTTAATATCGTGAAAACAGATTTTTCTTAAAAGAAAATATGCAATTATCATCGTAAGGCATTAAATTAACATTATTTCAACATTATTTTGGCATTGAAAGTATGTAATGCTTTTCATTTATTTTTTTCCTCGCCATTTTTCGGACTATCACCTGAGTGTATGTGTTATTCTCTATTCTCTGATAACAGTAATATTTGATATCTAAATTGTGTTTAATGAAATTAAGTTTCGTTACCATAACATTGAATTATGCCCTATTTTTGTCACCATATAAGTGTTATGTAAATCTTAATCAAAATGCAGCATACAAACAATCTCTCTCTCTCTCTCTCTCTCTCTCTCTCTCATGAACACACTTTCTGCCGATTCGAAAAGTGTATCCGTGTAAATTTGATTATGACGCAATAAGAGACGATTGGTATCAAACACCCTGGTTGAACCAGTCTCAATTTTCTAAATTGAGTATTGTTATTCCAACGTCAAATTAGGGGAATATCTTTCCTAAACAAACAAAATTTTACTTTCATTTTATTTATTAATTAGTAATTTGTTCCTTTTTGATATTCAACGAATGAACATTGTGCACTACATTTTTGTAGACCTGATGCACTATATGCACCTCATATTTGCTTAAATATTGCCATACACGGTAAATATATCATCGTAATCTCAAATATCACACTCACGTTTCTAATAAATGGTGAATATATTTTACTACTGGGGTCTCGTTTATTTATCCGATGAATTATGCAGTCTTCGCATAAGAAGGGGAATATTACTTTTCACATGTCCGTCAATTGATATCTCGGTAAACCAGATTAACTAAGTTCTAACTATCCCTTAATTCACAAACTTAGTGTGGTTGTTGCAAATGACAAGTAGAATGACGATTATATTTATAGGGTCAGTATCTCAAAGAAGAATTCACATGATAAGGTAAGGTCCCCCTGTAATTCTAATGATATAGATATTAAAGCATGGTTTAAACTATCTAAAACATAAAATCAAACTTAAACAATAACGGAACCGATACAGACACAGACAAAACCGATCTTTCGAATAACCTTTTTCTGTACTCAATCTTCCAAAGATGATCTTGGTAAATCTCCCCCGTCACTCCCTACATCTAATGTCTCTTTATTTACTATTAATATCACACTTAGGGAAGGCATTAACTCTCTAACTACAACTTTAGAAAACTCTTTCAATCTTCTCATAGAGAAATCTATTTTCCTTTCAAACTGGAAGCTTGCCAATGTCACGCCAGTATTCGAAAAGGCTGATCCATCCAACCCAGCCAATTATAGATCAATTTCATCATGAAGCTGTGTCGGAAAGATATGGAAAACTGTATACACATATATCTTTACAACTTCATGTCTCTCTCTTCTCACTTCTCTTCTATCTGGGTTTATACAAGGTGATTACACTACTAATCAACTCGTCTATATATATGATGATATCTGTTCTGCTCTCAAACAGGGTAAGAAAGTACGTGCTGTATTCTGCGACATCTCCAAGGCCTCGACCGTGTGTGGTATAACGGACTTCTCCACAAACTCACTTCTGCATTCAATGTCCATTGCTACTTTGGTTTGAATCATACCGTTCTGCTCGTAAGCAACGAGTCGTCCTTTCTAATGTAGCTTCCACTTGGTGTTCCACTTCGTCTGATGTTCCTAAGGATTTGATTCTCGGTTCTCTACTCTTTTTAATCTATATATTCGTTCAAAAGACATGACAGCGCATCGGTTTCCTAACTTTAAACTGAATAGGTCAAGTCTGGAAAGAATGTACTTTTCCTTCATCCGACCTTTGCTTGAATACTCAGATGTTGTATGGGATAACTGCTTAAACGAACTAAAGGAACGAACTGAATCTCAATTTCGAGCTAGTTCAAACAAACTATTACTTCAGCATCGTTCTTTATTCTTCTTCTATACTTATCTGTTAACTTTATACATGTACATGTATTGCTTATACTGTACTGACTTTGATGTACCATCTAATTCGTTGCCATCGTCAATAAATGTATCTGCTGTAATTATTCATCAAACATAGAAAGGAATTTATATAAGATTATATTAACTTGTTTTCCAATCCATAAGTAATGTATTTGTTATACTGATGTATATTATATGTGCTTGTATTATGTGAATAAATAAAGTTTAAACCAAAGTCCCTGTAATGTTTCCGCTATGTCTCGGACAACTTAACCTATACTAAGATAACCAAGGTATCCTAATGAAACAATAGGATACCTTGGTTATCTCCGTGAAAGGCCATGTTGGTCATAATTTAGTTAAGCTCTAACAAACTCTGTTAAGTAAACCTCGTCTAACTTATCACTTAATATAAAATAACTTAATTTTGACGGAGAAACTGAATTCGGGTTTTGTGTGCATTTAAAGATATTTAGGTTGAAATTCAAAAATGGCATTTCAGAGTCGCTCTAGAAAGAAAAGGTAGCATATCAAATGAAAATGATCATTAAAATTAATTCGATTCACTCGTGATTATTATGAAGTATTATAGTATATACTCTAGATTGTTATGATCATTCATGTAATAAATTTCGGATTGAAATTGGAATCAACAAAACCATCCTCTTACCTTTATCGCAGAGGTGCATTTTCAGCCCTTCAAAAGAATTCCAAAACCCTGACGGTGGTTCGATAGACTGTGAAAAGGAGGTGAAATATGCGCAAGGAAAATGCATTTGCTAGACCTTGAATTATTCCAACCGATGGTCCGTTCTTGCCTTTCTTATCAAACTGTTATATCAATCACTTCTTTAAATCTGGCCCGCATTCCATCTTGATATTTGCCAGAAAAAAAATTAGAATCCAAGCAACGAAGGAATTTCTGGCACGAACTATTGTACTCGATATATTTTCCCCGAAAAAGTTTTTGTCTTTTTTTTATACGCAGATGAATGCATTTTTAACTGTATATGTTTTGACCTGGGTATGTGCATGAATACATTTTAATAGCTCGACTTTTCGAAGAATAGGGAGGGCTATTCTACTCACCCGAGCGTCGGTGTCGCCGTAACGGTTTAATTGTGTGTACCACCTCACTTAATTACTGAACCCCTTAAAATATTATTTTGATACTTGGAATATTTGTATATAACCATCACCCCAACCTGTAGCAAGAAGAGGTAGCTCTGGCATGGATTTTGACCAAAATTATGGCCCTTTTTACTCCTCCTCCTTTTTTCTCCTCCGACAACTTTGTACGGGCCGTATCTCGGAGGCCAATCGACCTATCTTTACAAAACTTCACACACTTCTAGTCCATTACCATTACTATTTTGTGCGTGTTTGTTTTATTATTTTAGCTCACCTGAGCACGAAGCTCCTAAACCGCTGAGCAGATTCTGATGAAACTTTACAGGAATGATCCTTAGGTAGTACTGAGCAAAAATAGATAAAATCGTTCCATTTCGGCAACCAAGATGACCACCAGATATAAAAATAAAAAATCTTTCAACAACCTCTCCTAAACCACTAAGCAAATTTAATGAAACTTAATATGAATGATCATTGGGTGATACTGCACGAAAAAGCTAAAACCTTTCAGGTCCGCCATGGCCGCCAGAGCTAAAAATAGAATAATCTTTAAACGTCATCCTTCTTCTAAACAGCTGAGCAGATTTTTCGTGAAATTTTACAGGAATGATCTTTAGGTGGTACTGATCAAAATTAGCTTAAATCATTCCGATCCGCCAACCAAAATGGCCGCCAGAGTTAAAAAATAGAAAATCCTTAAATGACATCTCCTTCTTAACGGCTAAGCAGATTCTGATGAAATTTAACAGGAATGATCCTTAGGTGGTACTGAGCAAAATAGCTATATAGGTTTAGGTCAAGATGGCCACCAGAACTAAAAGTTAATAAAATCTAAATACTGTATAATGTATTATGTGTATTTTTTTCCCTTACTGAAGCATTTTCTCTCTAGCAGTTGAATTAGGGCCATCATGGCCCTCTTGTTTTATTTTGTTTATCTTGATATTGTCAATTATTCCGTACATAAATGAAAGGCGATACAATGGTTTTCAAGATATCATATTTTTAGGGTGTCTTTCTTAGGAGGTGGGTATCATTATAGTGTGACTGGGTGTGCTACCTTCACTGCCGTGCCACTTGTCTATGGCGAGACACTGCAGTTAGCGGTTGTAATTATCATTGTGTACGATAATTACGGGTGCGAAAACTGAAAGGTCGAACCCTGCTTTTAACAAAACTTGATATACTGTAAAAATCATTTATTGTCGCTGACATTATATATTGTTTATTATGTACTGAAGGAAATTTCTTGGGAGTTATTTTCATTTGTTTGTGTTCTTGAAACCACGAGGACGATGTAAGTAACGGTTTTTGTAGAGATTAATATTTTGGAAAAAAAACCTCCATGAAACTGACAATAATAAGTGTCCCATGAAAATTACAGTAATGGCGTTTTTGATCATGCGATAAGCTCTTGCGTAACAAAGTTTTGTATAAGTTGGGATGTTATGCTTCCAAATCGACAAAAAAAATTCAAGATATTTGGCATTTGTCGCTGGTATATGGCCTCCATGATTTGGGGGAAATCATATATAAACGAAAAAGAGCGAATAATTTGATTATTACTGCTATCGTTCTGTATTATGTCCCTTCGATAGTATCTAATCGAGTTATTTTGAGCAGACGACACATGCCAGCTCTCTGCCATCCGGGTACTCTTGGCACGGCAATGACCCGCACTTCACCTCTGTGACATAGAGTAACTTTCCATTTAAGTCCGCTTCGCTATGATACACTGCTTCCGGATCTGCGTCTACGCATGCGTAGTCGGTACCGCCATCGTAGTTTGAATGGCTAGTCATGAGGTAACCGGTGTACTCCAAGTTCCAGCCGCTGTAGCAGTCCGTACGACCAGGAATCATCAAGGATGTTGGACGGGGACTTCGACAAACAACACATGGGGCATCCTGGTCAAGCATGTTTTTGTTGAATGGATTAAAACTACTGTAAATCTCGTACTCTGATCCAGACATGTACCCGCCTATGTTCTGAAGGCCTTCTTTATAATTTGCCCACGTTGGATGCTGGGGGAGACAGACATAACTGGCTGCCCCTCCTGAGTGGTCGTAAGGCGTCCCTCCGGTAAATCCTTAAATTAGATTGTGTTTGTTTTTATGTTATGTTTTTCAAAACCGTTAAAATCGTAAACTGTTTTCATACTTTTGGCTATTTTTCATCAGACTTTATGAATGTTCATCCTGCCAATTACAGAAGGACCTAACTTATGACAAATTTATAAATATTCAACACCAAAAAAATCTCCATCCAACTGATAGTTATACCTACCGGAGTACACTTTTTCTGTGCCATTGCCGGGACATGTAGTGCGGCCCCATCTGACGTAGGTTGAACCTTGATCTGTAATGATGTATGTTTAATCTATAGTATTATATATAAGATATGTATTATATACATTATGTGCGTACTTGGAAGTAAAATAACAATACATCGCTTATCATTTCGCATTTCTGAAAAGTACTATTAAGTAAAAATAATTATGGCATATTCTTAAATAAAGCATAACGCTTGCATAAGATTCTTTTTAATAAAGTTTTAAGGATGTCCTAAAAACATTCTTTTGACCTAGGCTTTTTTTTCTATTTAATTGCACGATGCTATTTACAAATTTTATAAATATGCCTGTAGCACTGGCACTAGAGACGCAGAGCTGCCAATTTAACTGGTATCTTTTCATTGAATCATTGTTTGTCAAAAATGTACGGCCTTTTTTCTCCGGTACTGTATATTAAAATATAGTAAAGGAACTTGACATCACTTGATTATGAAGAACGTAATTTGTACCATCATATTCTATGTATAAACGAATTATTGTCAAAAGTTCAATAATCGTAATAAGTGTGCTTTACAATCAACTTAATGTTTAAGGGGGCGATTTTGAATCAACCGCTCTGACTGAACGACATGAAATTGACATCGACAGATTGTGGGATATTGCATGCGTATATGTTGTACGTCATCCAATCAGAATCGCCAAAAAAGGAGCTAGTAGTGGAGCACTTAAAACTATATATATTTGATGAAATTTTGAGTTACTACTTCGTTACAATTACCTTTTGGCAATTATTTGTTATTACATTGTTAATTGAGGAACAGACTGATCGACCTGTGTAATGAAAATAATGGTAGCATACATCTATACAAAGTTACGACCTCTTTAATCAAGTGATGTCAGGTCCATGTTAAATAGGGACCAAAATCGTAAAAAAATTCAATGAAATTCGCAATTGTGCGGATTTAATGCCAGGGGCCTGCACGAGGAAGTTTTTGAGGGTAACATCGAAATAAAAACTTTATTCTCTGTGTTCTCATCAGATTTTAGATTTAGAAATTTTAATCGGAGCAATTTTTCAACATTACATTTATTATTTGAACTACATGTATTTGATATGTATCTTTCAATTTGCTGAAGCTTGCATTGCATAACTCTTCTGATGAACGTAACATCTAGTCGTTTCCTTTTATCATTTAAGCAACCCTTTCTTCGTTTAAAGTATAAAATACATGTAAATGAAACTAGCGATTATATGATATTAGAAAGACCTTGGACTAATCCAACCAATCTCAGCACTATGTATTCTCTATGGAATTCGAGAATTGAGTAGAAATATAGTGATTTGTAGATATTCGTTATATGCGAATTTTATATTTGAAAAACACATTTAACCTATAAACATCAAACTACTTTGAACGTTTAAAAGATTGTTTTAAGAAACTGTCTCCGGACGGGGAAGGTCAAATTCAAATTCAAAACGATTTTGAGGACAGAAACAGGGGAAAAGTACGAATATGTAAAAAACGCCTGTCCTTAATAAATATTAATTTTAACTATGTATATGTACTTTCTAATCATTTTATATAATATCTAAATCTCATCGAAATGGCGTTCCTCTGTATAATACATGTATGATTTATGTTTGTTTTTTTGTTTTTTTCACAATATGTAGTGTTTACATACCAGTTTTGATTGCTGAGAGTTCGTTCTGGATAGAACTTTTTTCCTGCTGTAAGATGGCTGTTTCCTGTTTAAGCTTAACCGTTTCCTGTCGCAAAGCAGATGTTTCCTGTTGTAAAGAAACGGTTTCCTGTTGCAGGTTGGCAACTAGCTGTTGTAAGTTAGCTACCACAAGGGCAACATCCGTATCGCTGTGTAGAACTAGTCTCTTCTCCCGAACTGAGGAACAAAATACCAGTGCAAAATGTGCCCAAATAAAAATAATCAAGGCGAGCCCCATTCTGTCCGTCTTAAAAGAATAGCTCTTCCTATTTCAAAATGATACTTGAGGTAAACCTAAGTTACGCTGATAATAAATAAACAAGAGGGACATAGAGGCTCCGAACCGCTCACCTGAGTATAGGGTTACCAAAGTAACATCTGTACTAAAACATTTTTAAATTTGGTCACTAGTTTTGAAATTGAGTTTTATAAAGTTTTCATAATTCATTTCTTTCCATTTCCATTTCAGCCAGAGTCATACATAGATCAAGATTTCACTAAATACATATAAGGCATATTAGCCCCGCCCCTGGCGACCATGTTTTTTTACGGATCGGAATAATTATAGCAATCTTGGTAGGGTTTACCCAAAGAACACCTGTACTAAAACATTTTGAAATCTGGCCAGTAGTTTTGAAGGAGATGATTTTTTAAAGTTTTCATATTTTTTTTACTTTCCGTTGCCATGGCAACCAGAGTTCTAAATGGATCAAGTTAATTATAGCAAATTTTGTGAAGGTTCACCCAAGGATCATCCCTGCCAAGTTTAATCAAATTCTGTCCAGCGGTTTTAGAGGAGATGTCGTTTTAAGGAAATTGCTGACGGCGCACGACGACGAATGCAGGGTGATCCCATAGACCTAAACCCAAAGATTAGAAACTCATATAAGCGTGTGAAGGAAATCTCGTATACCCCCGGCGCCTTCGCGATATTGTAAGAAAAAGCCGGTGTACTTGTACTGAAGTAACTACTGCACGGAGTTGTGTTCCGACGCCATCCGAAAGCCTACGATGATCATCTACAGCATAAGGTGCACGTGAAAAACATTAAAAATTTCATGTTGCATACGGCGGAATCATTAAGTTAAATAATGACTGTTTACATCCGAGAATAATCAATATAAGGTTTTAATGATTGATTAAGGACTGAAGGGAAAATATTTCAGAAATTTCAATTAATGAAAAAAGATTATCTTTGCTAATATTTCGACAAATATAACCTTTATGACGAAAAATTGTAAATAATGCTCCAGCGTTTATGTTTGTACTGCCGCATTATTTTTTAATATATTTTTCCTCTTCATAAAGGCAATACTTTTTGTAGGCAGTTACTTTATTTATTTACGAGTATTTAAATGATTAGAGCGTCCGCCCTGGAATCGAAAAGCCGTAGGTTCGATCCCGGCCGCGACATACCAAAGTCGTAAAAAGTTGAGATCCCTTGCTTGACGCTCATTATATATTTAGGTATTTCCAGGAATGGTTTACCCGGTGTCAGAATAATGTGACTAGGTGTCTACGGTGTGATGCTGCAGTGTGACAGCACTGCATCTTTCTCAAGCAGATATAGTCTCGAAATGATTTAAATATCGTCAAACAAACTAGCATATATTTATTTTTATGGGATTATTTTCTATAACAATTCAAAAGTGCTCTAAGTCATTAAAAATTATCGTATAGACGCTAGTACATGTATAATCTAAACAAAATTTGGCATTATTGTGAATTATTTTGTGTAACAATCGCTACGTTCGCATGAATCTCTCCCCTCTCCCCTGATTTTACAGTGTTCGTCTGTATTTTTTTTTTTCTTCTTTTTTTTTTGCAATGTTTTCGACATTGTCATTATTAGCTGTTTACAAATGACTGCAATGATTAAGTACTTTACACGTTAAACTATTATTTTATTTCAGCCACGCTTTTACCCATGTGAGTAACGGTATTTTTTTCTATTGCAAATCTTTATATTTTGAACAAGCGCTACTTTCGAATGCTCCGAAAGGGCCTTAGACCTTAGGGGTCAAGGTCGTTTGATGAATGTCAGGGTACCTAGCTGGTAGAGCTTATCAAGGTGCATGCACCTGTAAAGTTTGAAGGCTGTAGGTGGATGGATTTCCGTATTATGGTCACGGTTAAGTTTTGTGACAGACAGACATCAGCCAAACAGACAGATAGACCAAAACAATATGCACCGATCTATCGGTGTGGTGGAATAAATAAATGTTAAAAGGACCAACGGATAGGACAAAAAACATAGCTTTTTTAGTTAAATATTACACAACCAGACAAAAATGACGAATCCTTATATTGACCGGTGTTTTGCTATCGCTTAGTAACACAGAACTGGATTTTCCGCGGAAAACACCTGCCCCACTCGTTCTGGCACGAGAATTTACGGTATTTCGCCGAGTTTCTTATCTTTGGGGTTTGGTCTTTGGTGATCCTAATAGCTCACCATGAGGACGTTGTGCTCAGGTGCGCTAAAAAAACTGTTATCGAATGGATTATTTTGTATCCATGTAATGTTAGTTCCCAATATTGTTTAGGGTATTTGTAAGTTCGTCAAGTATACAAATTATTACAGCCAATATTGCGTTAAACCAACGTTGTTAGCATATATAATTGTTCAAAATTGTAATATAATATACAGAATATATGAGCAAATCGTGTATACTGCGCGGCAAAGTAAAATGAGCTGTTTCTGCTTATCCGATCGATCGTAAATATTGACCATCCAGGTCACACAGGTATTATGACTACGATCATAATGATTTGACAATCGCAAAGATGTTTTTAGAGTATTACTGCGTGAAGTTTCCGCGTATCCGTTACAAGGACTAAGAACAGTCGTAAATTCAATTCGACCATACCTAGATATTTGAGCATGCCTCTTGTTTTTTGCTAAACATGGCGATTTGTTTCAGTAGTTGAACAGTTAAAACTACGGTATTTCTTATAAATATATCAATACAATTTGCATAAATATGTCCCCTAATATATCTTGTACATCTAAACTTTCACAGGCATCGTGGTATTTCGTTTGATTTGATGATTAACAGATTAATTTGATGTCAATTTGATGTCTGGTGGTGTGTAGTTCCCATTTACACATAATGTATTGAAATACGCTGTGTGATTGAGGTTGTTCTTTGATTGAGGAAATTATTGAAGGTTAACTTATTTAATACAGGGTGTTGAGGTTGACGCCAGGACTTTTTTCCTGGTTTGTATCTCGGGGTTATTTCAAAGGTTATATTTCTTTGTTTTTGTTTTGTTTGTTTTTTTTTCTGAAAAAAGGTGGTTACTTACCTTTGGAGTTTGCTCAAGATCAGGTGTCTTCATCATTGCTTCAGCCACTGCTTGAAATAGGTGATCAGACTTGATTATGTTTTATGTGAGTATCAATAAGTTGCTGCTTCTTTTAACAGTTTCGAGTTACACATTTGTCTTATGTATTGTTTATGAGTATTAATATATAGTTACAACTATGTAAAAGCTAGCCTATAACATTCGTCAAGAAATGCCAGGCTAGATGAGTCCGTGAAAAGGTTGACAAAATGGTAAGTCGTGACGTATTGTGTAAATTTACATTGTGTAAAAAGAAAAATAATATGAGTATAGTCTAAACTGCTCTACGGAGTGCTCTTCGTTTTTATGCCGGCGGGTATATAGTGTTACACCTTTGTGTGTGTGTGTGTGTGTGTGTGTGTGTGAATTCGTGTCCCGGCTGAACCTTGTTATGTATGGTCGCTTTTTTAGCTCACCTGAGCACAAAGTGCTCAAGGTGAGCTTTTGTGATCGCCCTTCGTCCGGCGTCCGTCGTCGTCCGTCGTGCGACGTGCGTCGTGTGTCGTCAACAATTTGCTTTAAACGACATCTCCTCTGAAACCGCTGGACAGAATTTAATGGAACTTGGCAGGAATGTTCCTTGGGTGAGGCTCTACAAAAGTTGCTAAAATAAAGTTGATCCATGAAGAACTCTGGTTGCCATGGCTACAAAAAGAAAAATAATTTGAAAACTTTAAAAATCATCTCCTTCAAAACTACTGGCCAGATTTCAAAATAATTTGGTACAGATGTTCCTTGGGTCAACCTCTACCAAAGTTGCTAAAATTATTCCGATCCGTAAAAAAACATGGCCGCCAGGGGCGGGGCTTATTTGCCTTATATGTATATAGAGAAACCTTTAAACAACATCTCCTCTGAAACCACTGGACAGAATTTGATTAAACTTGGCAGGGATGATCCTTGGGTCAACCTTCACATAAGTTGCTAAAATAAACTTGATCCATGTAGAACTCTGGTTGCCATGGCAACAAAAAGAAAAAAATATGACACTTTAAATATTATCTTCTTCAAAACTACTGGCCAGATTTCAAAATAATTTGGTACAGATGTTCCTTGGGTCAACCTCTACCAAAGTTGCAAAAAACTTTCCGATCCGTAAAAAACATGGCCGCCAGGGGCGGGGCTTATTTGCCTTATATGTATATAGGGAAAACTTTTAATCAGCATTTCCTCTGAAACCACTGGAGAAACCACTGGACAGAATTTGATTAAACTTGGCAGGAATTATCCTTGGGTCAACCTTCACAAAAGTTCCTAAAATAAACTTGATCCATATAGAACTCTGGTTGCCATGGCAACAAAAAGAAAAAAAAATATGAAAACTTTAAAAATCATCTGCTTCAAAACTACTGGCCAGATTTTAAAATAGATTGGTACAGATGTTCCTTGGGTCAACCTATTTATCTCAGGTGAGCGATTTAGGGCCATCATGGGCCTCTTGTATAATAACTTGGCACAAATGATTCTTATGTCAAGATGATGTGTCGCAAACAAAAACCAGGTTGCTAGCTTGAAGGTAAGGACCATAGCACTCATTTGACATTAAAATTGTGTCCCAGCTGATACTTTGTTATGTATGGTCACTTTTTTAAAATACCTTGGCACAAGTTATCCTTAGGATAAGACGATGTGTCGCAAACAAGAACCAGGTTGCTAGCTTGAAGATCAAGGTCACAACACTTAATTGACCTTATAATCGTGTCCAAGCTGTAACTTTGTATGTATGATCACTTTTTAAAATAACTTGTAACTTTTGTCTTGATAGGTTGTTGTTGTTTTTTTCAAATAATTTGGCACAAGTGATCCTTAGGACAAGACAATGTGTCATACACAGTAACCAGGTCTTTAACTTGAAGGTCAAGGTCACAGCACTAAGTTGACCTTAAAATCTTGTTCCAGCTTTAACTTTAGTCTTGATAAGTTGTTTTTCAAATAACCTGGCACAAGTGATCCTTAGGACAAAACACTGTGTCACAAAACAAGTACAGGTTGCTATCTTGAATGTTATCACTTGGTTGAGGTAAAGGTCACAGCGCTCATTTGATCTTAAAATCATTTTTTATATTTCAAGTGTTTCATATTCACTGACAAAAATATTATCTAAAAAACATAATGGCGGGGGCATCCGTGTCCTATGGACACATTTCTAGTACTAATTCGTCTTTTTTTTTTTTTTTTTTTTTTTTAAAGTCGATGTATTGTCATCACTACGATGTCGTCGTCGTCGTGAGAAACTTTAACATTGGCCATAACTATTAAACCGTCTGACATCAAACTTCATATATTTCTTTTTCGCTATCACAAGTGCGCTAAATTCTCATCAAGGGTCGTAACTCTTATGTTCATTTGCCGTTTTTTATCTCTCCCTTTTTTAAACAAGAGTGCTCTCTAGAACACATGTGTCACCTGCTGAATCGTAACGGAAAAGGAGTGACGGACAGAAAGACGACGGAAAAGATATCTCTATGTGTCAACTCTGCTTACTAATGTACGAGCGTTGGCATCCATATGCAATGTTCTTGTGTAAGATTGTAACATACAAGATCAGAGAGCCACAACCTTTGGTATACAGGCTAGTTACCGATGCATATCAAATGCGCAATAAAATCGATTTCTTTATCAATTTACTTTACAGTATGTAACTAATTGATGGGGTTAGTAAATAATATAGTTTCGAAACGCAACTTTCTTCCCTTTTGTTCCGAACCGGTGACATGATTTACCTAAATATAAAGGACACTTAAAAATGACATTGTATTCACCTCAATGGCACAATTCACGTCTAATACAACACTCAACGTCTCTTTATTATGGTTACTGTGCTCTAATACATTTCCCCCTGAGATGACGGTTAAGTATAGGACTGCGGTAAGGTAATATAGCAGATTGCAATTTACTAAATCATTTATATTTCATTGCGTAGAATAAAGATTTTCCCCTTACAACTTAATACTTATATTAACCCCAAATTGACATTTGATAGATAAGTGGAAAATCGCTAGTTACAAAGTTAACTCATCATATGTTAAGCATGTCCCGTTTGACTGATAACTTAAAATCTTTATCTTAGGTCCAACCTTTCTGTCCTTGTTGCTTATACCTAGTCGAAGAACCGTAAGTAGAAAATGTGTTTGACCAAAATATCTTGTTTTGCTTTAACTTTAAATGTATATATTCCGATAGGATATAAAGCCGATGATTAAAATTTAACTTGACTTAACATTAGGTTTTGTATGCATTATTAGATATATAAGAGATTCGCAGCATGACATTTCTTGGTCGCACTAGAAAGAGGAAAATTGTACTTTAGTGTCATCGTGGAACTGCATTATGGGAATTTAACAAGAATTAAAATGTACTCGATGTGTCTTTGTTCTTGATTGTTTCTATCACACAAACAAACAAATCGGTATTTTTTTATCATTTTGTTTTCGTAGGAAAACTGCACTGCACTCCTTATGAATATTTGCCAAACTTAATCGAATCTAAGGAACGGTCCTATTTCTAGCTCATATATTTGTACTTGGCCTATAATTCCACAAAGGAGAGACAATGTTTATAACATATGCAACGAATTTCGCAAATAAAATGGTTAAACTGAGGAGATACATTCATGTAATTACTTTTCTGGAATGCTTAATTTCCATGATGTTCTTTATTTTGGAAAGGGTGGGAATTTATCAGTCATTGACTAATGATCACTTAGCCCCTCACCTTTGAGGGTTAGAGACCTTCACAGATCACAAGAAGCTTACTGTGACTAAACATTTTGAATAAAGGTAATACTATTTATATACTGACAGATACTGTTGTGTTAACATGTGTTTTGGAATTGCCGCAATTGATTAAGTGAACTGATCTTACGCCCATGAATGGCGATTTGATTAATAATACAGTCGTATATTTAAGTATAGTTATTGATAGTTTTATAGTTATTTAAAGATATCCCTCTGGCCAAGTTGATAAAGCCTATGGTTCGAGAGCGAGGTAAAAAGAAATAAGACAAGATTTGTTGATTCTTAAAGTAAATTATTATTCAAAAAGTATTAAAAGAATTAGGAATACGCTGGGTTTTCCCTCGTTTTGTCTACATGCGTCGATTCAGGATAGTGTGATGGGATCTAGTACCTTGACTTCTAAGTAACTGGGACGAAAAATCAACGGGGTTTGAATAGGATTCCTAAAACACATCTCAACATGCGCTTAACGCAGGAGAATGCGGGGCCATCGGAGGAAGAGTAAGAATAAGAATATATATGTTTGTTTTTTTTACAATTTGACTGTTTTTACAAATTGACTTTTTCCTGATGAAATATAATAAAATCCTTTATTCAAATTACATGTATATAACTCAAACATCTTATTTCGAGCAGACAACACAAGCCAGCTCTCTGCCATCTGGGTATTCCTGACATGGCAATGACCCGCACTTCACCTCTGTGACATAGAACAAATGTCCATCTAAATTGGCCTCTCCATGGTACACAGCTTCCGGATCGGCATCTACGCATACGTAGTCGGAACCGGTATCGTGGCCAAAATAGTCAGTCATGAGGTAACCGGTGTACTCCAAGTTCCAGCCGCTGTAGCAGTCCGTACGACCAGGAATCATCAAGGATGTTGGGCGGGGACTTCGACAAACGACACATGGGGCGTCCTGGTTAAGCATGTCTTTGTTGAATGGATTAAATTGACCCCAAAAGTTGGTCTGGTACTCTGTTCCTGACATGTACCCGCCTATGTTCTGAAGGCCGTCTTTATATTTTGCCCACGTTGGATGCTGGGGGAGACAGACATAACTTGCGCCTCCTCCAGATTTTTGGTAAGGCGTTCCTCCGGTAAATCCTTAAATATTTTTTTTTTATCAAAATCGTTACGAATATTGTTTTCAATATTTTAGGCTATACGAGTATTTTATCTTATTTTATGAATGTGCGTTCTGTAGCATAGCTGCCGATCACACAAGGAAATATATATATATATATATATATATATATATATATTAAACCTGTTTATTTATTTTAAGTCGATTAGGAAATAAGTTCTTTCAGCTTATACTAAATCTCTCTAGGAATCATGGGTTGTACCAGTACTTTGGAAGATCATGAAAATTCCTTCCCCCAATGGGGTTCGAACCCACAACCTTCGGATCCGTAGTCTGGTATGTTACCATTGGACCACGGCACCCTTATTCAACAAATTGTTATACTTACCGGAGTACACTTTTTCCGTGCCATTGCCGGGACAGGTAGTGCGACCCCATCTGACGTAGGTTGATCCTTGACCTGTTTTGACACATGTTTCATCTTTTGTTATTGTAATATACATGTATATAGGTTTATTGGTCATCTGTTAGATAAAATAAAAAAGGACTCATAGCTGCCACATGTTTAAAGGTGAGAGTTTTTAATTTGTGATAACAGTTGAAGCATTAAAAACTATGCATAATGGACGTTCCATTTCTGTGAACAATAACAGTTTTATTACAAACCGCATAACAGAATTAAACAAGATCTCGAGGAATGACAAACGAATAGAAAAAGAATAGATCACAAATCTTAGAATAATGATATGGTGCTGACAAAACTGCACAGGTTAACTTTTGGCTGTAGAAAACCGTTGCCGGTTATTCTACAAATAATCCCCCCATTCCCAGCTGCCAATGCCAATGGTGTCATTTACTCGTATCGTGTGTGTATCGTATCGCTGTTCACGTGGGTATATATGGAAGATAAATTTGATAAAACTAAAGGATCAAAAATAGCAGCCGTGTTAACTAGTTAACCTGGGAATACAATACCGATTTCGTGCTTTTTAATATTAATTAAATGTGGCTGCGAGGATAGTTCAGTTCCCAAGAAATTTAGTGTTCGCCTATTTTGTTAGTGGTCTTTTAACCAATCACAACCCTCTATTATTTGAATTTTACTCCGTTTCATGGAGAACGTTCTATTTTGGCTTCTTACCATGTAGAGCGTTCTTTTTTATATTAAGAATGATATAAGGTCTGCGCATGCGTAGTAAACCCCACCTACCTCTTAATTTTGATGTCGCCAATAATTCTAAGACACTAGTTTTATTTTCCGGACATGTTCGTTCGTTCGTTTTCGCGTGCAGTAGTAAAACGAAGTCTTATTTTGAACACACTGCACAAATTAATTTACAGGAAAACATTAATTGTCTGATTCTTAACGAGTGTTGTTAAGATAAAAGCAGACATATTTTAAAGAAAAATAATATACTAGGACAAAATAAACACCAACAATGTCCTTAAATTACTGACGGGTCGTTAGTCATAAATAAATTTGAGGTTTAATACAGTCATATGTAGCTTTCAAACCAGGGTTAATGTTAAAATCTACCTTTCAGACGTCTTTATGAAATTAAATTTAATCCATTCACCCAGTTCTGACCCTCTGCAGCAATAGACGATCTCATTATGTTAAGGGTGTTTTAAAACAAACGCCACTAACGCACAGACAAAGTTTAGGATTCCAGTATGACGCTGAACACCCTTGCAAGGTGTGATCGTCCGTTTTGCCATAAATTATTAACTGCCAGTTCTTTGGGTGATTGACAGGTACAATGATGCTATTGTTGAACAGTTAAAACTACGGTATTTCTTATGAATATATTTACACAAGTTGCATAATTATGTCTCTTTAATATACATGTATCTTGTACAACTTAACTATAACACACATCGTGGTTTTTCGTTTGATTTGATGTTTTACAGATCAAAGCACGGACCTTTCATCCTTTTATCAGCAGAGTAATTTCCAAGTTTTGAAGGATGTAAACTTTTCAGAGGAATATGTTAATTTGATGTAAACGCCTGGCGATGCATTTTCTCATAGTTTTCATTTTCACACAACGTATTGAAGAACGATGTGTGATTGACGTTGCTCTTTTGTTTCAATGAAATAATTGAAGGTTAGTTAAATCATTTTTGAGGTTGAAGCCATGACTTTTTCCTGGTTTATATCTACTTGAAATCTTTGAACAAAATAGCTTGGAACTGTAGTCCGTTCGGATACAAACAAATCCAAAGGTTTCATGAAGTGATTGAAAAACAACGGCTCAGCTGTTGATAGAGATCCTATATTCCTTGGAAAGCTCACATATTTCTCCATCGAAATCGATGAAGAAATAAAATACTTACGGGTATTTTTCTGTGTTGAAGCGGAGCCAAATGTTTGACAGTTTTGTCTTGGTTTTGATGCCTTTAGTGACGTCACGGTCACGTTGTATGCTACACTGTTATCTTTTTTTTATTCCTCCTGACCTATAGAATACAAAGCCGATGATCAAAAACTTATTTCGACTAAATATCGGGTGTCGTATGCACTATAGGAAAATTGAGAGATTCACAACATGGCATTTCAGTGTCTCTCTCAGGCCGGGTCGCGTGATCATTATGGCGGCTAAACGTAAAAGTTTGAACGGAAACAAACCACTAAATATTAACAGTTTCTCAGTGCTCAAGTATGTTTTCGCCTGTGAACTGAGTCGTTTTAGTATGCATGCAGTTCGATATTCTAATCTATTATAAAAAATATGGAATTTATTATGGATTTTTGTGGATTTTTCTCGTGTTAATTTTTCACCGACGGAAGGAGAGTGAAAAGAGAGTTCGTAACTGAACTAAACTAACTAAAGTTGAAAAGTTAAACAAACTTTTGATTCAGTTTGGAGGATAGGCTTATGACAAAAACTGTTAAATGAAAATATAAATGGAAAATGTTTCAATGGGCCTATTCGAGTGGGTCTTTCCGTTGAGAACGAAAGGTGGGCGGAGCTAAATGCGCAAAAAAAGTTACTCAACGAAAAATGCCCAGTCGAATAGATATGTGCATTGATGTCGCATATATCAATAACTAATATTAAAAAGAAGCTAAAAATAAGGATTTCTTTAACCGTGTCCATCGCGATAATTTATTAGTTTTTCTGTTATAGGAAAGCCAACTAATCAAGTTAAATGATAAAATTAACCATGCATGACATTTATTTCAAGACACGTGATATTATTCTATTTTTATCTCATAATCTCTACACAGAAAGTTTTCAAATTCTGCTTGAACGGAGGATGCTAAATTGTTAAATTTAGAAATTAATGAGTTCTGTTTAGCAAAAATATACGATTAGTTGTTTGAATAAGCATATATTCTTTTCAATTATCGCTTATGTGTATTAGTTTTTAATCTTGAAAATAATTTAGAGATTATCGACGGAGAATTTTCTTCGTTGAGTAAGTGCTTTACGCTCTGACGTCACAATCTAAACACTCCACCAGTCGAATAAAAAGTTTAAGTAATGAAAAAAGTTAGTCAACAAAAAGTAGAATACGCCCAAAAGTATGAAGTAAAAATTATTACCCGTGAAGGCTCCTCAGCATTCTTTAACTGTATGGTTGGAGTAAGACAAGGAGAAAACCTGTCACCGTTTCTCTTTAGTATATTTCTAAATGATCTTGTTTTTGTATTTGTTGTTGTGTTGGGGTTTACCGTCGCTGCGATAGTATTTCAATCATATAGCGACGTCCAGCTATTTACAGGTGGAGGAAGACCCCGAGTACACAGAGGTACCCGGGTAGAACCACCGACCAACCGCAAGCCAGCTGGAAGGCTTCCTCACATGAAAAATCCGGGATTCGAACCCACAGCGGTGAGGGGCTGAGAGATTTGATTTAACCGCTCGGCCACGGCGGCCCCTCTAAATGATCTACATGCCTATCTAAATGATAAAGAGGTAAAGGCATTAATGTAGATGATGGAATTGATATATTTCTTTTATTAAATGCAAATGATTTTGTAATATTTAGCAAAACTGCAAATGACCAACTTTTTAATTTTTTAAAGACTACTGCGATAAGTTGAAATAAACAACAAATGTAAACAAAACTAAAATTATGATAATAGCTAAAGGAAGAAAACAGACAAACTTTTCTTTTAACATAGGAACTGAAGAAGTTGAAATGGTTGAAGAGTACAATTATTTAGGTCTATATTTCTTAAGAACTGGGAACTAAAACTAAAACAAAGCGATACATTGCTGACCAAACTAACAAAGCCATGTTAAGTTTATTAAGAAAAATTAAAACCCATGCCTTACCATCTGACATGCAAATAGAGTTATTCAAAAAACTGTAAAACCGATACTTTTGTATGGCAGTGAGGTATGGGGTGTTGAAAATTGTGATGCAATTGAAAGAATACAACTTAAACTTTACAAATACATTTTCAATTTGAAAAAATCAACACCATCTTACATGATATATGGGAAATAGATATAATACATATTCAAGTTGATATCAAAAGTAGAGTAATATCATTTTGGACAAGAATTATCGACAACATGAAAGATAATAGTACCACAAAAATGTCTTCAAAACTTCACCAAATCATATACAACTACCATTCAATACACCATTAAAAGGTGCCTTGTATATTAAAAACAAATATTATGCAAAAGTAGTTACTCAGGAATATGGTACAGCCAAAGCTTTTAAAGTAGTAAATGGCTAGTAAAATCTTCTGCTCGAAATTTCAAAGCTATATCTATACAAACTGGCAAGCAGAAATTAAAAGAACTTCAGAAACAAATTTGTATAGACATCTAAAAAAAAAAGAATGTTGTCGCTCATATCATATAAATGCTTTACCATCCAGTCTATGTAAAGCACTAATTGCAGCTCGTACCCGAAATCCCAGACTACCAATAGAGACTGGTAGATGGCATAATATCCCTGTATGTGACAGACTGTGTAATAGCTGTAATTTACTGTGAGATGAATATCATTATAAATTTGAGTTCAGCTTAGAAAAAATATCTAAACACTACATATTATTATAGACCAAGTTTTTGGAAACTTATACAAATGCTAAATACTGAAAATGATAAGATCAAAAACATTTGCAATTTATTGCAATAAATTAATACAAGTAATAAAATACCACAAATGATGTAATATACATTTTGTAATTGTATAAATATGTAGCTGAGAGAAGGAGAGAGAGAGAGATCTATATACCGCTTGCAAGCAAATCTTCTTGTCAATATGGTCCACGCCATTTTTCTTCTGTGTGTGTGTGTGTGTGTGTAAATACAACTGTTATCTTCTATTTCATGAAAATATCAAACGCAATTATTACATCTCTTTCATTTATAAATTAAATTCCTTACCACAAATGTAGACTTACCGGATGTAAACATTGCCAAGATGAGTAACAGCTTAAACCGGGATCTGTGATGATGCGGATCAAATATTCATTGTATCGTCTTTTTTTTTATTGTTTTATTGTATGTCTTCCATGTTGTTTGTTTATAGTTTGTATAATTTGTTTGATATGAAAGTATATATATATATATATATATATATATATATATATATATATATATATATATATATATATATATATTGTGTGTGTGTGTGTGTGTGTATAATATATATATATATATATATATATATATATACTTCTAATGATGTTTGTTCAGCATCTGTCCATACAATTCTATGCTGATATTGTAGCTTTAGTTTTTCTTAAGTTTTACACGGGAGAAATTGGCGAGATTTCGTTGGTCAGATCTCTTCCGACCAAACACGTTTTCGACTTCGTGAACTGTTGTAGCGCGATTCCTTTGGAAGGGGGTGGTTTTTGTACCTGATTGTCTTTATCCATCCCTTCCACGCAAAATAATACCAATTTTATGAAAATCCACCAAATTTCAAAGGAGTTACGGCAATTGAAACAACATGATGTACGTCTTCAGTGGAAGAAGTTACCTACTTTTTTATTATATATAATGTCAGTGATTTTGATTATTTAGTGGGCAGCTCCGTACCGGGTACCTTTGCTTTATTTTACATATTTATTACTGATGTACACCCTAATAGCTATCCTAATCTTTCGTTTCGTTGGGATACTGATTTGGGATTTTTTTTATAAAAGTGACATATACTAAATTTCTTTTTATTGATATTGTGTTATCAAAACATATTGTGTTATCAAAACTATTTATTTATCTTTATTATTATTGCTATTGTAATTGAATAATCAATTTCAATACAAAATTAATGGCCGTGCCCATTGTAATAACGTGTATATATATTGTAAATAATTATGTGTTTATTTGATAATGCTGCCCATATGTATGAAATACACTGGTAATGTAGAACACCCCTACTAAACGGTGGCTCCTTCACAATGTATTGATCTGTTTAAATGAGAGCCCTCCACACCGCCCTTATAGAGCCCTCGACCTAAAAAAGGTTGAAAAATGTAAGCACGTTTTTATTTAAAAAAATACCGTTTTTAAAGAACATGTTTTTTTTCAAAAATCGAGGAATGTCAATACACATAGAACATTTTTCTCATCACTTTTAATGCAATTTCGATTAAGAAATACCCCAAATAAGAAGCTAGAAATGTTACCAAATATCAACTCGTGTGTTTTCTTTTGCGAGTGATATCTCTACCGTGAAGTAGATGCTGGCACATTTAATCGTGTATATAACAGTGTCCCAACTTCTCCTTTGGCTCAACACAAAAAATAGTTCACATAGCTTGGTTAAAACAAAATATACATATTTGACAAGGTACTGGAGTCATCGGCAATGTGAAAGATCCCTCGTAAATGTGAAGAAGTCAACACCATCATTCAATTAAGAAAAAATAAAGATCTGCCTATATTTTATCGCACTCGTGATTAAATTACTACACATCCCAACTTCCGCCCATATTTTATTCGCCGATAAAATATAGGCAGATATTTATTTTTCCATTCTAACCACGCAAATATTTCGTACTTTACAGCTCTACATTTGCCGGACTTATTTGCGTCATTTGTGTGTCATTCGGTTACTAGGCTGGTGCTGGTGTATATACCCCCACAAATGAAAATTGTAGTGTCACCATGTAGACATTTCTCGCAAAAAGTTAACAAAAATAAACAGATTAGATACAGAAAGATTACACGCTGATAGTGATTTGGTTAAATCTATATCTACGTCATAGTGACCAAAACAACATTTCTAAAATTTCATTCTTTTTTCAAATTAAAAATACTATGATCAAGCTGAGAACGAAATAAAAACCACTAAATTTTACATTTTACATCATAATGATATAAGATGACGTAGGACCTTCCTATCTCTAGAAGTGATAATAGAAAAATTTATGGCAGGAGGGTTGATTTAAAAGGAGGTAGGATTAACGATGGTTTTATTCAAGGTACGTAATAACAAACTGAACAAGTAACGCGTATTCGTAATGTCTAAATTTAGCATGGAAGTCTTTTTTCGACAAAAATAAAGGATTAAATCTAAGGAAATCCAAGTGGAAGAAACAGATTTAATTAACCTAAATGTATGGAAAGGAGCCTTTTGGGGGACAGAAAGTGATATATTCCCTGGTATAAGGTGCTTATGAATATTAATTGTGTGCATCTTTTACTGGGGGATTGTAACTTGTCTGTAAAATCATCACGAAGGGTAAGCAAGCAGATTGCCACAAAAGGGACATTTGCACAAAGTTTGCTAGAAAGGTCTACAAGTGTTCCGAATTAGAGATACAGACAGAAGAGAAAAGAAACGTTGACTTAGGTAAGCATATTCCTTTTTTTCCCATTTATTTTATGTTTACAATTTTACAATATCCAGTTTAAGTAGACAGAGGCAAAAAAGTAGTTCCGGCAAAAATGATATCATCACTAATGATGATAACAACAGTAACGATATCAAATTTATCTCAGTTATAAATCCCAGTAAATCGCTAGTATATTACTTTCAGTATATCATCGAAAACCATACTTGATAAATTTGTGTATATAAATGGTACGTAACGGAAAGGGTGGTAGACGCTCGGTTTACGATCCGAGGTGGGAAATGTAATAGCCGGTATATTTTTATCGCATAA
>CM037778.1:68395461-68445461 GCA_021229015.1 Solen grandis | reverse complement strand
ACCTACTTTAAATGACGCAGTAACTGTCCCACGCACCCTTACTGTCAGGCAGTTTGTTACCTACTTTAAATGACGCAGTAACTGTACCCACGCACTTCTTGCGGTCATGCAGTTTGTTACCTACATTTATTTACGCAGTGACTGTACCTACGCACCCCTTACTGTCCGGCAGTTTGTTACCTACTTTTAATGATGCAGTGACTGTACCCACGCACCCCTTACTGTCCGGCAGTTTGTTACCTTCATTTAATTACGCAGTGACTGTACCCACGCACGCCTTACTGTCAGGCAGTTTGTTACCTACTTTAAATGACGCAGTGACTGTACCCACGCACCCCTTACTGTCAGGCAGTTTGTTACCTACTTTAAATGACGCAGTGACTGTACCCACCCACTCTTACTGTCAGGCAGTTTGTTACCTTCATTTAATTACGCAGTGACTGTACCCACGCACTTCTTACTGTCAGGCAGTTTGTTACCTTCTTTTAATGATGCAGTGACTGTACCCACGCACTCCTTACTGTCAGGCAGTTTGTTACCTACATTTAATGATGCAGTGACAGTACCCACGCACTCCTCACTGTCAGGCAGTTTGTTACATACTTTTAATTACGCAATGAATGTTCCCACACACTTTTTACTGGCAGACGGTTTGTAACTACATTTAATTAGTAACTCGAAATGACTTGTTATCAATGAACCCCCATAACGACCCTCCAACACTTACTGTCAGGCAGTTTGTTACCTACTTTAAATTACGCAGTGACTGTACCCACCCACTCTTTACTGTCAGGCAGTTTGTTACCTACTTTAAATGACGCAGTGACTGTACCCACCCACTCCTTACTGTCAGGCAGTTTGTTACCTACTTTAAATGACGCAGTAACTGTACCCACGCACCCCTTACTGTCAGGCAGTTTGTTACCTACTTTAAATGACGCAGTGACTGTACCCACGCACCCCTTACTGTCAGGCAGTTTGTTACCTACTTTAAATGACGCAGTGACTGTACCCACGCACCTTACTGTCAGGCAGTTTGTTACCTACTTTAAATGACGCAGTGACTGTACCCACCACTCCTTACTGTCAGGCAGTTTGTTACCTACTTTTAATGACGCAGTGACTGTACCCACGCACGCCTTACTGTCAGGCAGTTTGTTACCTACCTTAAATGACGCAGTGACTGTACCCACCCACTCCTTACTGTCAGGCAGTTTGTTACCTACCTTAAATGACGCAGTGACTGTACCCACCCACTCCTTACTGTCATGCAGTTTGTTACCTACCTTAAATGACGCAGTGACTGTACCCACGCAATCCTTACTGTCAGGCAGTTTGTTACCTACCTTAAATGACGCAGTGACTGTACCCACGCACCCCTTACTGTCAGGCAGTTTGTTACCTACCTTAAATGACGCAGTGACTGTACCCACGCACGCCTTACTGTCAGGCAGTTTGTTACCTACCTTAAATGACGCAGTGACTGTACCCACCCACTCCTTACTGTCAGGCAGTTTGTTACCTACCTTAAATGACGCAGTGACAGTACCCACCCACTCCTTACTGTCAGGCAGTTTGTTACCTACTTTTAATGACGCAGTGACTGTACCCACGCACCCCTTACTGTCAGGCAGTTTGTTACCTACCTTAAATGACGCAGTGACTGTACCCACGCACGCCTTACTGTCAGGCAGTTTGTTGCATACATTTAATTACGCAGTGACTGTAATTCGGTTTAAATTTTACGATTACAATTCATGCTTTAACTTTTATTATAGTTTAACAATTATTTTTATTTTTGAAATTCCGTGGAAAGCAATTCCGCTTGGCCATTTCTGTGGATATGATGGTTACAGGGTGTGTTAAAATTACAGGAAGGGGGTACGATTAGAGAACCCATGATTGAGTTTCAGGTATTGACCATTTTCAGGCCTGAACTGAGATATAAATGCATACATTTCTAGCTCTTTCTTTCTCTCTCTTTGATCCTCTCTCTCTCTACAGTCGTCGGATAAAATTTGAGGTCATAACTCACCAGAAACACAACCCTTTATTCCTAAGAGCTCTCTCTCTCTCTCTCTTATATTGAGATTGAATATCAGATCAACTGGTCAGAGCTGTTTTATATAAAATTCTGGTTCATAGAACCACCCAGAAACTTGTCACACACACACACACACACACACACACACACACATCGAAAATATTATACTTAATTGTATGATTGTCTTTCTTTGATAACTAGTGTCACTTTACCAGAATTCGCATATGTAAACTTTGCTTTAAAGATGAAATACTGATAAAAAAAAATCTTAAAGAAACTTGTTCTGTTCTGTTCTTTATCGGTAAATTATGTACATTACTTGAAATGTCTGTCTAAAACGTGTCATGACTGCTAAGTATTGTTTTGCAATGTCTGACACCTTTAAAGGCATTGAAAATTGGTATATGGATCTGACCACATCGTATAGAGGGTCTTCTCATATTGACCTTTGTAGAAGCCAATCAAATCGGCGGCTACAGAATCGTTCGGGGGGGAGTTAACCGCATCAATCTCACAATATAGCATAGAAAGATGTTTAAGCGGCCGGGTAGATCATTCGGTAAAGCATTCGCCCTGTAAGCAAAAAGCCCCGAGTTCGAATCCCGATCAAGCTTCACATTTTTTCTCACCCTGTGACAAATGTTTTACCGAAGTCAGCCAGAAACGCGCTGTTTTATGCATAGTTCAATGACCCACCTAATAGCATATCTTAACAAAATAATTACACTTAGATTTTGTCCCACAAACATGATGTTAACAAAGGAGCACATGTCATTGTTTGTGGCCAAGCCTATATTTATTCAAATAAAAGTTAGGGTCAGGGAATTATCCATTGCCAAAAAATCGAGCACTAGTTTATGCATATAGATTACTTAAAAGGTCAATCTGACGTGACCCCTAATGCGATGTTCTCAGATCCTAATCGCGGATAGTAGAGGAGCGTAAATTAGGATATAATTTTAATGAGATTGGTACACTGCTGGCTTATACACGGTCTTATCTGTCTGGACCCAGCAGGTGGCTAAAAGGGTCCGAGGGGTTGAGTTGGAGGGACATAAAGATCAATCACAAAATGTAGTGATAATTAAAAAAATCTATTTAGTTAGTTAAATAATTATTAGTTCTTGATAAAAATGCTTTCTTATTTTCAGCATCATTTAAATGTTGTTGTATTTTTTCTCATTTATTTTATAATTCCATTTCAGTTCCATTTACATTTCAATATTGTTTGTTAAAAAATGCTTAATAGGTCTAGTACAATGCAGTTTAATGAAGAATTTTAATTATGAAAAAACGTCATGATGAGAGAGTAAATAAGGATATCAGGATGAGTGAGAACATAGGAAGTAAAAAAGATACAAGGATATGAACATTGCGAAAATCTTCAATAGATCTGAAAAAAGGGAGAGTATGGTTTTTCCAAGTTAATATCTGCCCATAATTTTATACAGTTAATGAATTTGAATAGTATCCATTGTATGTTAAAGTGTTAGTTCATTATGTGTTGTTCTACTATCAATCTGTGCTACTGTCCTTCATTATTAAATCGTTTTTATTATGTAGTTTTAAACTTTTGATTCATTAATTGTATATACTATAGTAAATACCAGTAATACAACACAATTCAAAATGATTAAAATTGTTATGGTAATTAATCCTTTCATGGTTGCATTCATCTGTGACCAAGACTATGAATCAATATACTGGCAGCGTGACATACACACTAACTGGTTTCTTGGGGTTTCCCATTGTTAGCTCACCAAATGGTCACTTTCTTATCTCTTTCTCATCTTATCTTGGGGAATGTCACATAAGAAAGGCATTTTGGATGCCTTAAATGGCTTTTTTGATTATACCTAAAGTAATCTAGCATCATGTAAGGTAATCTTGTACCTAAAGTAATCTAGCACCATGCTAAGTCACCTTGTACCTAAAGTATTCTAGCATCATGTTAGGTTATCTTGTACCTAAAGTAATCTAGCACCATGCTAAGTCATGCTAAGTCACCTTGTACCTAAAGTATTCTAGCATCATGTTAGGTTATCTTGTACCTAAAGTAATCTAGCACCATGCTAAGTCATGCTAAGTCACCATGTACCTAAAGCAATCTAGCATCATGCTAAGTTATCTTGCACCTACAGTATTCTAGCACAATGCTAAGTTATCTTGCACTACTCTGATCTAGCACCATGCAAAGATATCTTGCACCTACAGTAATCTAGCATCATGCTAAGTTATCTTGTACCTAAAGTAATCTAGCATCATGTTAGGTTATCTTGTACCAACAGTATTCTAGCACAATGCTAAGTCACCTTGTACCTAAAGTATTATAGCATGATGCTAAGTTATCTTGCACCTACAGTAATCTAGCATCATGCTAAGTCATCTTGTACCTTGAGTTATCTAGCATCATGCTAAGTTATCTTGTACCTAACGTAATCTAGCATCACGCTAAGTCATCTTTCACCTTAAGTAATCTAGCATCATGCTGAGTCATCTTGCACCTACAATTATATAGCATCTTGCTAAGTTATCTTGTACCTAAAGTAATCTAGCATTATGCTAGGTTATCTTGTACCTATAGTAATCTAGCATCATGCTAAGTTATCTTGTACCTACAGTAATCTAGCATCATGCTAAGTTATCTTGTACCTAAAGTAATCTAGCATCATGCTAAGTTATCTTGTACCTACAGTATTCTAGCACAATGCTCATTTATCTTGCACGTAAGTGATCTAGCACCATGCTAAGTTATCTTGCACCTAAAGTATTCTAGCACAATGCTAAGTTATCTTGCACCTAAAGTAATCAAGCACCATGCTAAGTTATCTTGTACCTACAGTTATCTAGCACAATGCTAAGTTATCTTGCACCCACAGTAATCTAGCATCATGCGAAGTTATCTTGTACCTACAGTAACCTAGCATCATGCTAAGTCATTTTGCACCTTAAGTTATCTAGCACCATGCTAAGTCACCTTGTACCTACAGTATTCTAGCATCATGCTGAGTTATCTTGTACCTAAAGTAATCTAGCATCATGTTAGGTTATCTTGTACCTACAGTATTCTAGCACAATGCTAAGTCACCTTGTACCTAAAGTATTATAGCATGATGCTAAGTTATCTTGCACCTACAGTAATCTAGCATCATGCTAAGTTATCTTGTACCTAAAGCAATCTAGCACCATGCTAAGTCACCTTGTACCTAAAGTATTCTAGCATCATGCTATGTTATCTTGTACCTACAGTAATCTAGCATCATGCTAAGTTATCTTGTACCTAAAGTAATCTAGCATCATGCTAAGTTATCTTGCACCTAAAGTAATCTAGCATCATGCTATGTTATCTTGTACCTACAGTAATCTAGCATCATGCTAAGTTATCTTGCACCTAAAGTAATCTAGCATCATGCTGAGTCATCTTGCACCTACAGTTATATAGCATCATGCTAGGTTATCTTGTACCTAAAGTAATCTAGCATCATGCTAGGTTATCGTGTACCTACAGTTATATAGCACAATGTTAAGTTATCTTGTACCTAAAGTAATCTAGCATCATGCTAAATTATCTTGCACCTACAGTAATATAGCATCATGCTAAGTCATCTTGCACCTACAGTAATCTAGCATCATGCTAAAATATCTTCGGCTAAAGTAATCTAGCACAATGCTAAGTTATCTTGTACCTAAGTAATCTAGCATTATGCTTAGTCATCTTTCACCTTAAGTAATCTAGCATCATGCTAAGTTATCTTGTACCTAAAGTAATCTAGCATCATGCTAAGTTATCTTGTACCTACAGTAATCTAGCATCATGCTTAGTTATCTTGTACCTACAGTAATCTAGCATCATGCTAGTCACCTTGTACCTAAAGTAATCTAGTATCATGCTAAGTTATCTTGTACCTAAAGTAATCTAACATCATGCTAAGTCACCTTGTACCTAAAGTAATCTAGCATCATGCTATGTTATCTTGTACCTTTAGTAATCTATCATCATGTAAAGTTATCTTGTTACTAAAGTCTTCTAGCATCATGCTTAGTTATCTTGTACCTACAGTAATATAGCATCATGCTTAGTTATCTTGTACCTACAGTAATCTAGCTTATGCTAAATTATCTTGCACTTACAGTAATATAGCATCATGCTTAGTTATCTTGTACCTAAAGTAATCTAGCATTATGCTAAGTTATCTTGTACCTTAAGTAATCTAGCATCATGCTAAGTCATCTTGCACCTTAAGTAATCTAGCACCATGCTAAGTTATCTTGCACCTAAAGTATTCTAGCACCATGCTAAGTCATCTTGTACCTAAAGTAATCTATCACCATGCTAAGTTATCTTGCCAGCGATCCTGCATGCTCAGACGTGATTAGCTTTTGACATATTTGTTATGATTTATTTTTCCTTAATGTTCCTTCTATGAAAACACAGCGACTGTGACGTAAGCTTAGTCTGATTCTATACATCGTTATATTAAGGCAAGTTTGACTCACTAAAAATATGCAAAGTTAGGCGTAATAAAAAATGTTACTTGTTTCCACTAAACCGACCGACTCTATTGTTGTACCGACCCTAGACTTTTTTTTGTAGTTTTCGGGCTATAACGGTTGGAAAACGCTGTTTTTCGTCAATTCCTCTAAATAATAAGGTAAAAATGGAAAAAAAAGTTTAGCCGACCTACCGACCTTTTTATTCGGCGATGTTAGTGGAAACAAACACATTTTTCCGCCTTATTAACTTAAATCACTAAATAATTAGTAAGTGAAGCTAAAACCAAATGCCACTTTACTTTGGTACATGGTCCTTAAGTATGCAAATACCTATACAAATCATAAAAATAATAAACACTCCTTTTTTCATACTAGATCTGAATCGAGTGACACCAAAACAGTGGCCAGAGACGAAAAAAGAAAGAAAAAAATTTCATGCGATTGGGATTCGAACCAACAACCCTCAGTTTCGAAACAGTTGACAGTAATTTTAGCCTTTTTATGCCCTTCCATTTAAAATAATCATTAGAGTTCAAAACTTCGATATCATTCACACGTTGATCACTGGACAATAATCTCGTTTGAAGCTATGATTTTTGGTAACCTAAATGTAGTTCTGCATCTGAAAACTTTTTTTTAATCAATCAATCAATTTAGTTCCATCTAAAGTATTTTTTCTGCATCCTCATTCAGTGATGTTGATTTCTTTTGTTTAGTTAAAAAGATTTTAGCATGGAAGTCGACATGCAAATGAAATTTGGTAATAACTAATTAACTAATGCTGGAGATAATATATTAAATGAACTGTAATAACAAAAACACCGACGCATATAGCTAGATCCTCGTTACACCTTGTCGCACAGGTAGAACTCTGGGGACGTGTGAGTCAAATCTACTTAATACCTTTACACCTTCAACATGGGTCCTTTTATCTGACGCTTCAAATAATGACTGCTACGTTGTATTTTTTTTTTTTTTTTTTTTTTTTTTTGCTGTGCATACTATGACGAATCTAAACTATAATTAGTCAATATTCTAAAATAAAATGTGCCTAGATGTGCTCATTATGCTGAACAGTAAAAGTAATCTGATGTGATTTTTTTCCAGCTCGTTTTCTTTTTTTTCTTCTTTTTTTTTTTGTTGTTGTTGTTTTTTTGTTACATGCTTATTACAGTGTATTTATTTTTATATTCCATAACATGTGTTTCATGTAGATAAAGAATAAAAACTTAAAGCTTAAAATAGCTTGTTTTTATTATCATTATCAATAAATTATCAATAAATTACAAAAAGGAACTTACATACTACATGTCATATAGAATACAATGTACAGGTGTTTGTCAAAGGGGCGTAATCCATTTTGACTGATGTAAAAACTTGCTATTAAGGCCAAATTTCAAATTAAGGCCACTTGTCTCCGATCCCAAAGGTGGCCTTAATAGTGGGGTTCTACTGTATATCAACATCTTGAACATCCCCGTGATTTTCCTGCATTATTTACATTTACATGTATATTACTTTGTTAAGGACGTCCGATTTTGATGAATGAACCCCCTGTCATTCGAGATCAAATTCCATTTTGAGTTGCCACAGTCTCATAAAGGTGATATGATCGAAATCCCATAGTGCTTAACATTTACACCTCAACGTATTAAAATCAACTTCGTATTGAATAAATTGAATAAATCTAATCCCATCAGTGAGCCACTCAGCGCGACATGCTATTTTTGGTACTGGTTGTCACGCCAAACAGAAAGTAGGTACGGGTACACAAATGTGGACTAGAATAAATCCGATGTTGAGGCGATCGACGATTTTTATATTCATTAAACGATAACGAATATGCAATATGCGTTGTTGTATGTATTCTGTATCAACAAATGTAAAAGGTTGTAAGGTTGTAATTTTTGCAATTTCTCGATCCAGGAAAAAATATTTCTGCTCCTGCTCTACAGTGCTGTAAATATTATATTTACATAATTATATAACTCTTGGTCGTGCCAAAATCAAGGGAGAAGACTGTGTCTACCTACGTTAATAATATACTGCATTATAGCGTTATAGCGTAACTATCTACCAAGATTGCTAAAATTATTCCGATCCGTAAGAAAACATGGCCGCCAGGGACGGGGCTTATTTGCCTTATATGTACATAGTTAAAAAGTTAAACGACATCTCCTCTGAAACAGATGGACAGAATTTGATTAACTTGGCAAGGATGATCCTTGGGCGAACCTTCACAAAAGTTGCTAAAATAAACTTGACCCATATAGAAACCTGGTTGCCATGGCAACGGAAAGAAAAAAAAATGAAAACCATCTCGTTTTGAACTACTTTTGTTCAAATCATGACCCTGGGGTCAAAATTGGTCTAGCCCCAGGGGTCTCTTGATTTAACATAGGCTTATATAGGAAAAAAAAAATCTTCTTCTCAGAAACCACAAGGCCTGGAGTTACGATATTTTGTGTGCAGCATTGTCTTGTAGATTACTACCAAGTCTGTTGAAATCATGACCCTGGAGTCAAAATTGGCCCCGTCCCAGTGGTCACTTGATTTAACATAGGCTAATATAGGAAAAACTTGAAAAATTTCTTCTCAGAAATCACAAGGCCTGTAGTTTAGATATTTGGTTTGTTACATGGGCTAATAGACCTCTACTAAGTTTGTTCAAATCATGACCCTTGGATCAAAATTGGCTCTGCCCCATGGGTCACTTGATTTTACATAGCCTACTGATACCAGGTAAGCGATTCAGGCCCATCATAGCTCTCTTGTTTGCATGTAAAGAGGACTAGTGATACTTCGTTCCCTTGCAGAACACTAAGTTTGAGTATTATTGTAGTTATCTTAAAGATGGTTCTCGAAAAGCTAGCATTATGAAACTGTAGATGAAAACAAAGCCACCGATTCCTTTTTGAATGAATTGACTTTAAATTGTAAATTATTTTATATGAAGTCACAGATTTGGTCTGCTATTTATATAAGTTTGCACTCTACAACCGTCAATTCGGGACGGATTTTCTTCATTTTTTTAAGATGGTGTATGTCAGAATAGTAAATGGATATGATTAGTTTTGACATGGTTTGAAGTGCAGAAAGTCCTTTCTTTTGTTCAGAACAAAAGGAGTCTAGTTACAGGATATGTTTGTACCAACGAATGTCAGTATCACATGCACTGATATATAATCCTTATTTGAATGAAGCAAGGACACATACCAACGAATGTCAGTATGTATAACATGCACTAATAAATAACTATTGTTAAATTAAATGACTAAAAGTTAAATTGTAAGTGGCATGTATTCTAAAGTGAACTGATGGTACAACTAGGATTTAATTTTACCAGATTTTTTTTAAATATTTTGGTAAGTTTAGTTACTTAATGTGAAGCATCATCACTATAACCATTAACCATTCCAGCGAAGTTTCTACAGAAGAACTATTACGAAAGACTTGTTTTATTGTAAGATTGGGTCATTACTATCATGCGTGTAATATTCATTTATCTATAATCCATTAAGACGTTACCCTAAGATATATAATTTGAACTGCACTGGAAGTGTACGTGTACATGAGCATGAAATCATTATTGTGTGGGTTATATTAACTTTACAATTCCTGAATATTTCAACCTCTTTTGGGCAGGTATTGAAGCATTGAGACACATTGAAAATTACCCTTACAAGTTTAAGTATTTATCATTCTGTAATATGAGATTTCTGTTTTGCAAGCGTTTGCATGAGTTAACGCCATGTCAAGGTAATGTCTATAAATAACACTGCATGGCTTTAAAAACTTGACTAAACCCTTACAAATATTTATCATTCAGGTAATGTGATAATTTTGTTTTGCAAACGTGCGCCAAACGCTAGGCCAAGGACTGACGATAACTAGAACTATCACTTTAGATAATTAATACCCCCGCATCTCACCTTGTCTTTAATATATCTGACCACGAAACAAGAGAGTCGTGGTGGCCCTAGAACGCTCACAATAGTACCATCAACCTAATTAAAACAAATCAGGTCACTTTATTTTACCTTGTTGCCTTCAGCAACAGCCAGATTCAAATTCTAAAGAAAACTAGCATGGCGGTAGGACACATTTATGACCAAAGAATTCTGACTTTCTTGTTTGATAGAAGAAGAATTTGAAAATTTGATATTGAGAGTATATAGAGGTATCATTTATCAAGGGATCATTTTTTTTAATTTACCAAGTATGGTAGAATATTATTGTTACCAGCTACCGGGGTTCAGCTCAGTACATATTAAAATAAGTATACTTGAGTCGTTTGATGTATTTAATAATACATAATTAAGTTCATTTCGCATTATTCTGATTTCTGTATAACAAATATTTCAGGATACCACAACAATGACGGTTTCCAACCGAAATAAACAAAATACAATATCTGAGACTTATGTGATTTCACTGCTGAACTTACATAATTCATATCATAGTAGTTTCTCTAGATCCAATTGGTGATTTATATCATATGAATACAAAGAACAATGACATGGTCACACTACATGTATACAAGATATTAAAAGGCAATACAACATTACAATACACACATGTACATATTTACACAACTCACCAGTATATGGTACTAACTGGACGTCATCCCTCCGGTCATGCTGTTAATTCTGTTAATCAGGCGTAAAAAATTGCATTGTTTCTGGTATTACTTAAAAAGCACATGATAGGTGCAGATTCATTACAAATAGCGGAGGCAGTCACCGGTGTCATTCAACACACGTTCTTGTGTTTCCTAATTATGAATAGATGCGAAATACTCGAATGGTATCGCTTTCGATATATGTTTACATTTTATACATTCTCTACCGATTTACTTTTTGTCTGCGGTGAGAAACTATTGTTTTCGGGTGCAAAAAGGGGAGAAGATTGGGCAAGAAATGTGTGATGGACTGATTAATGTCTATTATGAAATCATCTGGTAGCTTGTAAGTATATTTAAAGTGTACTGAGGATCCACCAAATTAACTATTGTTACGACCCACTTTAAAAAACTTGTTCGTAAAGTTTCAGACGTAGTTTATCTTTAACTATTTGCGAAATATAGTTCGAAACTAATCCGTAATCTCAAAATGGCTGACACCTTAGTTATCGTTAGTAACTTGTTTAAACGAAAAAAATGCGATATAAAATCTTAGAATAAAATGGATATTAGTAGTGTAAAAGTAGGATTCTCGCGGCCATTTTGTTTTAGAAGGAATATACAGTTATATAGAGGGGGCGTGTCTAGTCGCTATCTTTTTTGGAGGAATATACAGTTATATAGAGGGGGCTTGTCTAGTCGCCATTTTTTTGGAGGTATATAGAGTTATTTAGTGGGGGCGTGTCTGACCAACACATGCATGACTGCGTAAAGAGCAGTGGACATGTCAGTAATTAGCCTGTTTATTAACAATGTTGTCATTGAAGTCACCATGTAGTGGACATGTAGTAGGCGTGTCGGCATTCAATATTCTAATTAAAAAAAGGGTTTTATATGAAAGGTTGAGAGCTGTGTTAGCAATAGAAGTCGCATGTCTCAGAATATAAAGAAGAAATCACGGAGTATACGTGGTGTCAATTTTAGTTTCCTAGCTCACATAGGAGCTACAAAATACTTAAATACATTTTAAGGTCCAAAGTTCGGAACATTGTTTAACCACAGAACCTTGGTCTTTTTGAATCTGGGAAAACGTATATAAAAATGCACATCTAGAACGTAGTATACACATTTTGTGAAAATATCTAGAAAATCCGCCGAGAAATGAAGGCTGCAGAGTACGAAAAAACTTTTGTAGTAAATGTCAAACTTGACGTCATGTGACATCATAGGAATGTAAATAAATAGATTCTAAAATTTCATCGCGTCAGATACAGGCTCTAAATTTTTCGTGATTCTTGACCGCCAGCAACCTATTGAAATAATAACCTCTTTTGGAAGAAAAGAACAATAATAATAATAATAAACAGCACAGAAAAAAGAGGTCTTAGTGCTCTAGCAGAAAGCCCTAATAAAAACATAACAAACCCAATAGGACTTTCTGCTTGAGGCAGAAAGCCCTAATAAAAGTTTGAAAAAGCCGTAATGACAAAGGCAATATGCTTATCGGTCCTGGTGTACACCATTGCATCCTAAAATGCACCTCATTCTCTCAAATACGCATCGCAATTCACCTTTCAACACGGGCTCTCTTTCCTGCGTAGGAACGTCCGGATCGTGGGTAACCAACCCAATAACCGCCTTCTTTCCTTACTTCAAATTGCTAGATTTTCGTATACAAGCCCTCATCCGAAAAACATGAATATCTGTTATGTTTCTTGACGGAATCACTTGAAATTTTCAGGACTTTTTGCACCTCGTAGGCGTCGGCATTCTTATAAATTTCAACTTCATAAATCAACCTGTCGATTTGATATGAATTTTTTAATAATTCTTGCTTAAATATGCATATCGTTATAATCACGTGACCAAACAAACATTCCTTGCAGTATACATCACTTCACGTTTAAGTTTGTTTATCCTGAAAAAATCATAAAAATTGACTCAAAGTTCATGAAGTTACAGCGTTTCAATTTCGTTAAAAGTCCACTTTTCGTTATTCTGCCATAACTCAACCATTTGAACCCCGGTCTTCAAAAACTAAATATCACCTTAAAGGACTTTCAAAGCACTACATATTTTACTCATAGTGTCTAGGTAGAATATATTTCGTTTTTGAGATACCGATGGTCGAATAAAAACACCTAAAACTGACATATGACCTTGACCTTTGCGATTTTCCTGGACGGAGGTCACCATGCACGGTGGGACACGAGGTTGCACATCAATTGAAAGTAACATGCCAAAATCAAGCCTGCAGATCCTAAAAGCCGCTTATTTCGAAAGCAAAATCTCTTATTTTCACGCTTTTAACTCATCAGGAGCCTTTGTAACACGAAATTATATTTTTATGACCAAAGTTTGAATCTCGATTTTGACATAAAATCTCAAACTTTCGGAATTTTGAAAATTCAAGAATGTATGCACATCTACATCCAAACTTACACATTCTGTTGAGATATCAAGTCAATCGGACCAATATTGACGGCTGCAGAGCGCGAACCAAATTTGGTAGGTTATTTGAACTGTGACGTCAAATGGCGTCATATGAAGATGAAAATTGTTGCATTCAAAAGGGCCAAAGTCACTCTGATTACTGTTAGAATTTCATGCTGCTGGTTTATTGGCAACCTGTTTTAATTTGAACCTCAAAAGGAGGACAAATAATAATAAGAAGAAGAAACAAGAAATATCTTTGAAAAAGATATTCGGCGTAGGATGAAAGAAAAACGAGATTTTCATTCATGCATAAATATACTTAAATTAAGAAACTTATAAATGGAAATATATGCAAAACACATTTCAAAGACTGTAATGTTATGATAGGTTATAAAAGCATTGTTGTAAATAATTGTAAAAAACATGTCTAATTTTGGTAGTGAACAATGATGAATGGCAATGTTTTTAACAAGGTTTATTTTGCAAATAAGAAAATAGTCCACGAGATGTGTACAACAACAGGAATGTAGAAAAAAAAAGTACAATTTTAAAATAATGTCTATATATATTCAAAACAAAATGTACAGTAAAGAATGACTAGACTATTATACAAAAGACACGACTGACCATTATCGTAAACAGGCTTACCTGCACCATAAAAAATTGTAAAATGATTAAAATCAGAATATGAAATGATTTGGTATAACAAATATTTCAGAGTACCTCCAAATGTTCTTATTTAAAAGCAGTGTAATGTTATAAATTATCCTATGAACTATAAAAAAAATTTAAAGCCTAAGTGAGCAACAAGAATTTTATTTGAAGAAAAAAATAATAAGTTGCTGTTAAAGATATTCATACATATATAGCAGTTTCTAAGAATGCATCTAAATAAATTGTTCTTAAAATCATTTCCTTATTGTGTAGTTATTAGATAGTCAGTTATAAGATATTCTCCAAATTAATATATATAAAAGAAGCAAAACAATAGGTATTCTTCCAGTCTTCTAGAACATTCCGAGGAAAAGCGCGCGAAAGACCGACGCACAACAAATTTAGTACGCTCTAGAAATAGTTCAGTATTTTTTCTATGAAACATACTTATTTATAGACGGTAATACAAAAAATTATATCTGTAAATAGGCTTGTTTGATATTTGTTCATATCATTATTGCATATGACAATTATGATATAAAAGCGTTATTAGTTGTTTTGGTTTTGGCGAATTAATTTTCAATGAGAGCATCTCGGCAGGCTGGAAGAATTCAATATACATAGTAATTAAGGGGTTTCATGTCATAACACGGTGGATTCTTTTTTGTTGTTTTAAATCATTTTCACAAAGTAGCATTCCTCAATTGATGGAAAAGGATTGTATTTAACTTACTGAAATCACTTTCATGTTTACATCAAAAAGAAAAGTAATAACACCAAGCTGAATGATATATACAAGCTGCACCCCTTATTTACAGTAATTTTATAGTCCATAACGATGCGTTAACCAATAACAGGAGTCCTTTTATTCAGCTTAGAATTATTTACCGCTGTTAGCGTACATTTGATTGGTTTAAGATGCGAGTTGAAATCGAAATTATACAGCTACGCCGAAAAACATAACAAACCCAATAGGACTTTCTGCTTGAGGCAGAAAGCCTTAATAAACATAACAAACCCTATACGTTTTCCGCAGGTTTGCGGAAAGCCGTAATAACAAACCCTATACGGTTTCCGCAGGTTTGCGGAAAGCCGTAAAAAAATATCCTGATTAAGCAATCATTTAAGAAAAGCAGCTGCTCAGCCTTAAATTCTCTCTTGCTTTAATAATAATGATCGAAACACACTAACAAGTTTGATTGTATTAAAATAGATGATGAACAATCTCAGACTTATCTCCCACTTCTTATGGCTGTGGTAATAGAGTAAGAACCCAAAGCCTTAATACACCTGTTGAGTGTTGAACCATTTAGTTTTGGAGTTCTGAGACTGCCGCTGTCAATTTGCCATTACTAGTTAAAGATTTGTACAATGCACAAAATTGTCCATCTAGATTCATTTCATTGCTTATCTAAATAATTTTGATTGCTTGGATTTAGTGTTTCACTGACATTATTTTAGTAATCTTGGGTTTTTGTTTACATTAGGCAGGTATATAGTTCTGCACCACTGTGATAACACACCAGACATGTCATATAATAACACACCAGTTCATCATAATCCTAACAGTGAGTCAACCAGTCCTAAATATATCTTTGAACGCCGAGCGCAAAGCAATGGAGACAAAAGAGTATTATTTCTAATGAGTTAATGATATTTTATAATCATGGATCGAACAGCTCCTACCATTCATGCCAAAGGAACTGGTTCCAATTCAACTGATTATGTAAATGTATTCACATACAGTCAACCCTGTTTTAAGCAGTCATCCGAGAGAGTAAGAAAAGAGACTGCTTTACAGAGGTGACCGCTAAATGGAGGTTAATCAAAACAAAATGCTTGTTTGGCAATATTAAAACTGACCGCTGAATATAGACTGACTGCCTAATACAGGTGGCCGCTAAAACGCTTCAACTGCATAATTATATGGTTATGCCCAATGTATTTCAATTATGTTAGATTTAAATTATACCAGGATGATTTTCCTAAAACTTGAAAAATTAGTTCAACATTATACATCTAAAATAAGGATTTGGATTTTTAAGGATTTTAAAGAAAGAATGAAGAATTACTAAAATCCAGGACGCACATGCAGTTTGTTCAGGTGCACCTCAGTTACTGTTACCCTTAGTCTGCAGAAATATGTTCAAAATAGAACAACTAGAACTAATCATAGGTATTGTAACGATGGGTTGTCACAGCAGGGTTTTCTTAAGTGGATGCCCACTTGCCCGCGCCGGGTTAAAATCACTGCGGGCAAGTGATTTTTCAAAGAAGATCGCCCGATGGGCAAGTTTATTTATGTAATGAAATCTTTCGGGGTTTTTTTATTATTATTTTCTACAGTATATTAGGGGAAAATGCTTGCAAATTGTGTTTGATACATATTAACTAAAATCTACCTTAATATTGCACATATTTAGTTTTAAACATTAACAAACACCAATTAACTTCAAGATCGGGCAACCTGTTTTCACTGGGAGCTAGTAGAAGTTCAAAGTAACTTGCCCCCTGGACAAGTGACAGTCAAATCCTTAAGTAACCCCCTGATGTCACAGGTATAAATACAATCTCGGACAACTGCGTCAGAGAGTCGACTCTTTGGCTCAGTGGTTAGAGCATTGGACATTGGACCAGGTTCGATCCTGGGCTGGGTCGAGTCTGTTACATTGTTGGCAGCAGTGGGATAATGTCAACTGCCAGACAGGGGTTGCCTTACCCATGTGTTTCCCAGACCAAGTCTCGGGTCGAAACTTCTCGGAGGGGAAAGTAATGTGACAATGCGTCGTCAACGCTTTGGATCAGTGGTTAGAGCATTAGACTTGCACGCTGGTGGACCGGGTTCGATCCTGGGCTGGGTCGAGATTGTTACAGTATGAATAATGGATCTAAATAAATCTGTTTTATCAAAATGCTCTTATACGTGTAATACACATGAAGTTTGCTTGCGTACAATAAGAAACAGACATTATACATGATGTACATTATGTCCAGTTTGGTTAGGACAACTACTTTTTTACACATCAGTTAAATAAATTTAAAAAAAATCATACTAGCCAATGGCTTTATTGTTTTTGTTTGACTTGAATATACTTAATATTTTGTTGTGGTGCATGTATGCAATTGATCAGGTTATATTAAGTTTGAATGGATGAAAAACACGAACTTTATAATTTGTCACAAACCATATAGCTTTGACACAAATGATGGAAGATGGCTCAAAGGCTCATTGAATAAATTTCCTGCACTCTGAGTACACCAGAGGCCCAGTGAACCATGGCTTTTTTGATAACTTCCAAGATTTCATGTCTATTTCAACAAGAATGACCACATGCATAATTATCTGTCCCAGTGCAAGTGAATTGTTTAAGTAGCAAGAAATTTTGTTCAATCATTATGAAATGTAACAGTTTAACTAAATTTTAGCCCAATTGGTGAAAGGTTTAAGTGGTCATGTAGCTGAATTGGTAGAGCACTTGCCCTGTAAGTGAGGGCTCTCTGGTTTGAGTCCCGAATTATTTGCACAGTTTTCTAGACTGGTTACAATCACAGACATATACAGGTTGGTGAATATGTCTATGTTATAATGTAGGGCAGTTACATTACCTACTTTCCTGTTCTCTTTCCTGTGAATTCAAAGATTACATGTAATTCTTAAATAGTTGGGGATTATGCAACGGCCAATAAGTATCCCTTATCAGTTAGAGATTTGTGAACATGCATGCTCCAGTTGCCACGTAAACAATCGCTCAGGGATTTGATTCCCAATCAGGGTTACACATTTATATCACCTGATTAGTAGTGATTACAAATTTAAATTTTCTATTTTATTTTGATTTTTATTATTTGTTTAGTAAGGACAATCTGTCCAGTTAGCTTAGTTGGTAGAACACCATGGTGTTGTGGGGTAAGGGAAAGGTGTAGTATGCGTGGATAGAAATATCTGTCCTGTAATATTTATCGTTGGAACGTTGGTTCGAGTCATGCACTAAAGTAGGCACACTTAGAATCTTACAGTGTTTTGACAAGTCAGTGGAATTTGCATAACTGTACACTACCGTCTGATAAAAAAATGTGTAGAATAATTTAAATTTAAATGTTACTCATTATTTATAAGGCTACATATATGCAACAACAACAACTACACAATATCGGTATCCGTGAATTAGGATATGCTCATTTAAGATCGGTCTAAAACAACGGATGTACCGTTAATGCAGGTATACGGTCAAACCGTCCCCCAGTCAAATCGTCCCCCAGACAAATCGTCCCTAAATTGGTCAAATCGTCCCCCCATGTGGCATAAATATTGGTCAAGACGTCCCCCTAAATCGTCCCCCTTCCAAATACATATATGTGTTTGTTTTTAAATGATTATATTAATGATTTTGCATTTGAAGTTCTAAATGTCGGTCATTTAAAAGGATTTGACAAAGTGTATAAATTGTCTAACATTAAAGTTAAAATTTAAGTTGTTTTGATATTTTTTTAAATGTTGATATTGAATTAAAATAATGTTGATGGGTAATGTAATGAAAACCCAACTCTACGGAAGACAGCAACATAGTCCGATGTCTTCCTTCCGGTCATTAGGTAAATCAGTTATCATATGGTCAAAACATTTACACAATGTGTATATTCATGCTCGTACATACTTTAAACAATATCAATAAAGTTTCATCATACTTACATTTTTACAATTATTAATGAATTGGTTTCGGAACTGGAAGCTCTCTTTCAAACAGAGTACTACATTTTTTATTATTTTGTTTTCACTTCATATATGTCTCAGGTTATTAGATTATACAGATTATACCTATAAATTATCGAGAGTGTGATCATGTGACACGTGACACTAATTCCATAACCTTATACACAGTCCTTTAAACAGATGTAATCACTTCTCACATAATCACTTCACATAATGTGTAATAAACTAATTAATGGAGACTGTATACTGAGAATGAAATTCGGACTAGATACAGAACAGAACAGATTTTTATATTTATATTTCTCATATACATTTAGTGAGAATGTTTTGATAAAGGAATGCTAAATATACTTTATATCTGTAATTAACATTCATAAGTATTAAATTTGATTAAGTTCTCTTGTTCGAAAAGCTTTTATACAATAAATAGCTGATTTTATCATAACTGAAACATTTGTTGCTTTCATTAATTCAGTGAATTTTAAGACGCTGGGGTATGAATAATAGTACCGTGGAATGTAAGATTTTCTTAAGTTTAAATACATTGGACAAATTAAAATGAAATGATACTCGTCTTCAATATCATCAGTATTGCAAAAGTTACATTTTCTATCTTCTCCTCTTATTGGACTATGTCTACCTTGTTCAATATTAAGGGTATGTGAAGATAATCTTAACTTAGCTAAAATTCTCCTATATTTTAGATTTTCTAATTTACTCAAATATGGTGTACGTTCAAAAAGAGTTTTAAATTCGCAGTATAGATACAGTGAGGAACTATTCCTAATGCCTTCTCTCCACTGAGTAATATTTATATCTCTTAATCTAGTTCTAAGTAATGGAATAAAATTCTTAATATCTACCGATTCAGGAAACCACCACACATGTAAATGCATTTCGTAAAGAAACGTGTGATTTTAAACACTAGTTTCATCCTTTAACTACAAATAAATCAAACATTTTCCTAATAAAACCCGTCTTATGTTCGATTTTATTCGACTGGATATGAACGTTCGGAACAAAACGATCGCTATTTTTTTTCGGTTTATTCGAAGGTAAAAATCGATCGATTTTAAAGGTATTCTGATCGTTTATCAGCTGTTTCCGGTCGGAAATGTGTTAGGTACAAAATGCACGATATTTTAGCTAATATTTAGAATCGGGAAACAATGCTCTTTCACTATCAATAATAAAAATATATATGTAAAAACCATAGTTTTAAAAAAGGCCGACGTTCCATAAATTCACCACGCGGAAAATTAAAAAAAAAAAACTTACCGTCCTTTGGCCATGGTCTTCGATAATGATTCCAGAAAACCATATAAAAGATAGAAAAAAAACTATATTGGTTATAAGGGCGTAATATCCCTTCTCACTGTGTCCAACCCAAAACGACCAGTATTTTGTAAAGATCACTGATGAAGGTAAGTTTTAAAAAAAATGGATTTTGTAGCTTATAACCATGGTCAGGCTAGGGACGCACAACACACACAGTGCAAACTTGGAAGAAACGTCATGATCGTAGAAACACCACGATCGTTTATTGTATTAACCCCCCCCCCCCCCCAAAAAAAAAAAAAAAAAAAACAAAAAAAAAACGCCACGAACGTTGTAACGACACATGGAGGCCTTCATTAGATCACGGACTAAAATTCAGCTATCAAAAATAACCACACTGACACCGCGGTAAGGACGCCGTTAACATGATAAGAACCCAGAGTAGTAAGCACGCAGTAGGGTTGCCGTTGGGTCCCCGAGCGATACATAAATCAGTTCTGTGCATTTCTACGACGACTCTATCGCGTCTATACCACGTCCCTACAGCGTTATTCTCGTTCCTACTGCGTTGCTTCTCCGACCATGGCGACCTTAGGGCGATCCCAGGGCGGTTACTAAGGACGCTGAACCTCGGCGTTTACTAAAAAATGCTACTAGCTTGCAGTAGGTGTGTTATCACCGTCAGCCTGTGACCTTATGCGTCCTTTGGGGCCTCGTTTCGTCTTTCGGCGTTCTCATCACGACCCCTCGGCGTCCATAGCGATTCTACTGCGATTCTACGGCGTCATTGGTCGCCATAGGAACGCAGTAAGGACGCCAGTCTGGTGTGACGGGGGTATTACGATTAAAACCGGTGTTCTTGCGAGGAAGCTGTCCAGCTAGCTTGCAGCAGGGGTGTTGTTCTACCTGGATGCATATATTCACCCGAGGTCATCATTAATTTGATCTAAGCCGGAGTCAATTTTAAATTCGAGGGGTGTTTTTGTCCAGCTCTGGCCAACGATAAATGAAATGAATAAAAAATATTTATCCTTTTCAATGAGTTGATAGGGATGCTGAGATTTAAATAAATTTAATTTTTTACCCGCTAAATTTTCTTTCCAAGGTTTATTACATGTTTCTACCTCCGTAGTTTTACTTAGAAGACAATGAATGCACCTTGTATGAGAAAAATGTTTTCATAACCTTGATTTATTTTGAAAAGAGGTATATTTCGGCTTTACTTCATACACTTTTTTAAGTTTTATTTACAGGATGAAAAATCTAAGAACGAAAAAAAAGTTTACCGAATGTACCATTAACCAATCTGTTTTACAAAGTATTTTGGATAAACAATTACGAATGTATTTTATAAAGTATTTAATGATATGAAAAACGTATAGATATAAAACATCACAATAAGGGGATATATGTACACCAGGCCCGGATCCAGAATTTTTTCCGCGAGGGGGGGGGGGCAAAATCTGAATGTGATGTGAGTGCTAGGGGGGTCCGGGGGCATGCTCCCCCGGAAAAAAAATGTTTTTAGTGTGACGGAAATGTGGAAATTTATTCTGAAGGGTATCTGGGAATAAAAATGAATGTTGTTTTTTTTTTTTGTTGTTGTTTTTTTAAACTTGAAGACCATGGATCTAATGCCTAGGTACCATTGGAGCGTTGTGGAATTTCTCCCGATGGCATCAGATGTATGAGCCAAAAAGACGGAGCAGTCCCATGAGAAGCTTCGGGATTGGTCCGTTGAAATGTTCACTGATGTTTCGGCTATAGTACAATGGCCTTATATTATCGGGGATGGCTCCCGATGCCCGGAAAATTTCTCCGATGATTGGGGAAGGTGCCCCACCGAATTCAGGGCTTCACCGAATTTGAAACATCATCGGGGGAATATCCCCATAGGTTAGGGGATGTATCGTTATATCAAAACACCCTAGGTGGCTCGGGGAAGATTGTGGAGATTGTGAGAATTTGGTGATGAAATTAAGAGACAAAATCAAGGGTAGACTTTTGTGGGTGTATGAGGATGCCCCCAGCAATGTACTATGGCTTTCTTGACCGTCTCAGTCTAAGTGTGACCAAAAAGGCAACAAATTTTAGAGTGCTCTTGCCGAATTTTTTGCGAATATTCTGAGATTCTATCACAAGATCTGGAATGTGTCACAGAAAGGTCGCCGAACCTTCGAGACATCGCCGAAGCCTAGGGGATTCCTCGGAGAAAAAAAATATTTCGTGGAAACTCCGTAAATTCTTCCCAGGAGCTTCCGGGAATCTATGCGTATATTTCCCCGGCCTGTTTTCCCCGATAAAACTTCGAGAACATATAAGGAAAGTTTTCAATGTAAGCAATGAAGTTCTCCCGATGACTCCACGTGGCTCGCGACGCTTTCGAAGCTTCCGCGGGACACAGGGGAACCTGTTCCCGACGCCTCCCGAGGCTTATCAATTTCCATCGGGAGTAAATCCTCGAGGCAAAAAAAAAGTGGGACTGAGCCTTGAGCGATATAATTCTATATTTTACCTTCGCAAAGCCATGTTTTTGAATAACTATTTTGCAATAGTATTTGACTACAGCTGTATTAAAAAAAAACTATTTTGTCATATATGTGGAAGGGAATACCGGGTATATGCTGTATTAGGTATTAGGTCGAACTTGGTAATCTTGACTGACTAGCAGCCTTTAAACACAGACTTCCCAGATAAAAAAAAATTAAAAAAAAGGCGCACGTTTTAGGGTCAGACGGTTGCAGAAGGTTTGGTCCCCTTCTGCGTGTCGATTTTTTGTACATTTTCTTTTCTAAATGTTAAATCATTGACAAAACAAAAAATATTCAGTAATAAAAGCTGTTGATATTTAAAATAAAATCTTTAATATCCGTTTTATTTCGCGCATAAATTGTGTTTTCTGTGCATTACTATTTCGTATGGCAGATTGACATTTTCAATTTCTTTCATTATATTTTTTTTATATAAATTTAAAATACACCAGGGTGTCCGTATTAAGAGACCACGAATACACATACATGTAGATTATTATATTCGTAAATATTAAAAAAGTGAGCATGATGATGTATCGGCCTACTGCTTGGATTTATTCCTTTCAGGAAAAATATTTAGAGGAGTTAGTTTCATAAAAAATAATACTTAAAAAGTTATGTAAGAATAGTAAAGCTGGTGACATTTAGAAACACAACCTATTTCTGATTAAGTTTAATTTGCATGGCTAGCGATAGGTAAGCATCTACTCTACAGAATATAAGACTTTTTTTTGCTACAGCAATTTGGTAATCGCCTATTTTTCCGTATTGTAAGATCGCTCGGCAGACGACATGTAAATGTCTCTCAATCAGTGAACGTGTCATTGAATTTGCTTACGCAGCACCCTAAACACATGCTTATCACACAGTCATGGACGACTGACGATTCGGATTACCTACACAGCATGGGGGCATAAGACATTAGGAATCTGGCTGGTTCAGTATGGGTGCCCACGATGGGGATTTCCTCTAGAAAACACTACTATGATGTAATCAAAGGATTTTATAGCCTAGAAAAATGTATGACCAGGGCAGCTGGGGGCGGGGCAAGGCCCCCATCGCCCCCCCCCCCCCCCCCGCTGGATCCGGGCCTGTACACTTTTCTTCATTAAAGCAGTTCGTTCACATATGGTCATTAACTAAAAATTTGAAATCAGCTATCTATGTGTATTACGTCTATCAGTACCCGTCTACAGATCATTCCGTGATTGTACGAAAAGCGGGCGGTATCTCCATTATAGGCAATAGCGTACGAACGGTATTAATACTTTCTAATGACTGATTACATCATAGACATATTCATATATTGCTGCATATGTCTGTGATTACATTCACTCTGCGTGCATGCGCTCACTCCTTAGACTGGTGAAGACGAAATGCTGCGGGGCGTGTCACGTGGTACCGCAAGCGCCTGCTTCATGGATACTGTATTCAATAAGTAACCGGTTTCCCCGAAGTGGGCATTTACAATAGCATTTTCCCGTGCAATTTGACCTACACTTGCCTTGCTTATTTGTCAGGAAACATAGCAAGCCTTTTCCAACATTAACGGGGAAGAGTTGAAAATATTTTTATACTGATTATCTTTGAACAAGCTACTTTAACAACTGAGAATAATTGTAACATCGCAGATAATGATGTTATGGACAGTCGAATTATTTTTTTTCATCAACTTATGATAGTCGCTATAAATGCCACATTTCTTTTATTTTGTTTAAGTTCTGTGGGTTCGTTTTGATGGTTCAGTTTTTAGTTGTGTGTGACGTCAGTAACACCAACTATAGTACTACGTTTTCAACCAAGGTTCTCTTAGATTTAAAACCGAATAACCTCTAAATAGAGTAAATATGATCGAACAATTGTATATATCTCTACAACATAAGAATACTAGAATGAAGAAAAAATGCTGAAAAATCAATGCTGTGTCAAAAATAAATAATTACAGGCTACAAAATCGCCTGTGACATGAAAACATTATAGGACTTATTTTTTATGCTGTTGTAACTGAAATCGAATGATGTAACTGTTTTATGTTCTTTCAATATGCAATGAGCCGAGATAATATTCCCAGGTGACCTTCTGGTGAGAGAGTTAGTTTCGGGAGCGGGAGGTCGTGGGTTCGATCATCCCCGGCCGCAACATACAAAATTAAGCCGTTGAAAATGGTAATGTTATAGCTCCTTTGGTTGACGTTTAGCATATAAGGGTGGTTGCAGAACTGGTTGTCCCGGTGTCAGGATAAGTTTACCGGGTGTGGTATCATGCAGGCGTAGTCCTGCAGTGTGGCAGCAGTAATATCTGTCTTATGAAATACTGTCAGCGAGACGTTAAACCCAACAAACAACATTAATAACTCTCATCAGGGTCTCTTCTTACTGTATATATTATAATATAGAACATCGAGAGATTGTTGTCCTTTCATCCACTCCACTACGAAGATTTTTTCTTGCCATAATAATAGGTAACAACCTAGAACAACAAAGTTGAACTAAATATTAAATTTTATGGTTTGAGTTAAAAAAAAAGATAACAACAATAATTTCGTGTTTTTTTTTCATATATTATGTAAGATTTTATTTATTTATTTATTTATTTATTTATTTATTTATTTATTTATTTATTTATTTATTTATTTATTTATTTATTTATTTTCTGAAGACAAAGGAGTCCGTTGTTTCATGTGTCCACCGCATAACAGATAATATTTATCCAAGAGTTATCGTTCGTGTCAAATGTTCTGAAGGTATCCGAATGCATTAAGTCCACATGTTTTCATGAAAAATTGTGATCATGTCACGTCTAATAGTGAAGAATCTGCCAAAAGGAGTATGTCATCATCTTTATCAGCTTATTTAGATTTGACTTGTCTTAATATAATGTTTTTACACTTCTTCATTGTTCGTCCTGATCCATTGACAGCTCTAAGCATCAAGTTCTCGTCAGTATAAGAAGTATCATCATCATCTTCTTCAGTGATCGCCTCACTCTATTAGGAGTATATTCGCGATTTGGCTAAGACTATACATGCGTATCTGAGAGATGATAAGTTAATCTAAAAAAATCATACACATATATATTTGTACAAAAAGTTTTAAAAAGTTAAAAACAGGGTTTTGTCTAGAATTAATGGATGTCAGCCAGAACAGCCTTAAAACCCACAATTGTAGATTGGCTGATGGCATCTTGCGGTAAGCGGTTCCATAGAACAGTGCTAGATGGAAATAAGCTGTATTGGTAGATGGATTTACTGCATGGTATTTGTATAAATTGTTGATTATGGGGTCTAGTGGATCTGGAATGTAGTAGTGGGGGATCTGGGATAATATCAATAAGGTTGTGCTTTATTCTGTAAAGCATGGTGGCCCTAGCTATGTCACTTCTGTGTTGTAGAGTGTCCCATTTTAGTTCATGAAGCATGGCTGTGACTGAGCTTGTACGTCTGTAGTCGTTCCTAAAAAACCTAGCTGCTCTACGTTGGATCATTTCCAACTGGTTTATATGAGTGACGGAAAATGGGGACCACACAGTGGAAGCATATTTCAATATGGGATGGACTTAGGTTTTATAGGCTGTTGCCTTTGCAGTGGGAGAACTAGATTTTATATTTCTGCGTATGAAAGAAATGGTGGAGTTAGCCTTTTTTGTAATATTGTTTATATGGGTTTTCCAAGAAAGATCTGGTGTAATAGTGACTCCAAGATATTTTGATTGGTTTGAACATTTTAGTTGAGTGCCACGGATGGTGTAAGTGGAATTAATAATATTTTGTTTGTTACTGATGTGGATGATTTCACATTTATCGGGGTTGAATGACATGAGACATTCACGTTCCCAGGCCTGCAGGCAATCAAGATCGTGTTGGAGCTGTCTGGTGTCCTCGTGATTTCTGATAAGTCTGTACATCAGACAGTCATCTGCGAACAGACGGACTGTTGACGTGACTCGTGAAGGGAGGTCATTAGTGTACAACAGAAAAAGAAGCGGGCCAAGGACACTGCCCTGCGGGACATCAGACGTGACTGATGAGATCTCTGAACTTGCACCATCAAGGACAACCTGTTGAGTTCGACATGAAAGGAAATCAGCTATCCAGGAATGGGTGGAGCCCCGGATTCCATAATAGTCAAGTTTTTGGAGGAGGTGGCAATGGCTGACTTTATCAAATGCCTTACTAAAGTCTAAAACTTAAAAGGATGGCATCAATCTGCTGATTTTTGTTGATGTCCTTGGCAAGATCATTTACTGTGAGAATAAGCTGAGAGTCACATGAACGTCTCTTACGAAAGCCATGCTGGAAATCAGTAAGTATGTGAAAAGTATCAAAGTGTGACATGATATGACTGAAGATGATGTGTTCTAAGAGTTTGCATGTTACAGAAGATAGAGAAATTGGACGGTAGTTTGAAGGAATGGAGCGGTTTCCCTTCTTGAAGACTGGGGTAACTATAGCCGTTTTCCAGTCAGAAGGTACTTTACCTTGGTCAACAGAGAGCTGGAAGAACCTGGTGAGTCCTGGAGTAAGTTCAACAGCAGCAAGCTTCAGAAGTCTAGAAGAAATCTTGTCTGGGCCAGCAGCTTTATGTGGTTTTAGACCCTGTAGGAGTTTTAGTTTAGTACTCCTTGTTCTGTGACTAAGATGGATCTTGCTGAGGGAGTTTTACTAGGTGGAAGAGTTTGTTGAACAGACTCATCTTCTTTAGAGAAGACAGAAGTGAACTGCTGATTTAGTATATCAGCTTTCTGCTTAGCTGCGTTGTAAGTGACACCGTCTTTTTTTAAGGGTGACACACCAAAGTTATCTTTCTTTCTGGATTTGATATAATTCCAGAAGACTTTGGGGTTTGCATGGTCCTCACTTAACATGGTAGCTACATGGGTCTCATGGGCTCTCCTACAGGTTGATTGAGCTTTACGTTTGATTTTATCATATTTGGCCCAAACAGTAGGGGAATAGGATTTCTTGGCTCTCCTGAACCAGCGACGCTTCAGTCTTGTTAGTCAGCGGATGTCTCTGCTGATCCAAGGCTGATTGAACCTTTGGGCACTTTGACGGGATGGGACTTCTTCTTCCAAGATCTGGTGGCAGCCAGTTTTGAAGATATCCCAGATAATATTTATATTGGGTGTATTCTGGATTGAATGAATGAGTAGGTCTGAAAGGGTTTTGCATTTGCTCTTAATGATGTCTGTGTTTGCTTTCCCCCACATAAGAACTGTGCGTTTAGGTTGTTTGTGTCGAGGAGCACAAAGATTTGAGTCCACGAAGATAGCGTGGTGATCACTTATGCCTGGTATGGCTGAACACCTGTTAATCAGTTCTGGTCGATTAGAAAAGAACACATCAAGCGTGTTATTACCTCTGGTTGGAAAGTTGACAATTTGGGCAAGATCAAGTTCGGATTCAAGGAGGGGAAATTGTTCGTTAATGGATTTTTTGTACTGATGGCCCATTATGCTACTGTTCTGCCACTGTATGTCAGGAAGGTTATATATACTATTATTGCAAGAAAAATGAACAAAAAATCTCTCACCTTAATATCTAATATATCATTAACTGCATCAATATATTCCCTTTAAATATAATAAATTATTGAAAACAAATTTTGAAGAAAAAAACCTATGAAAATCCAACAACAATCAAAAATATTGTTTTTAAATTGTCGTTTTGAGTTCTCGACAGTGAACTCAAAATGAGTCTGTCATACGTATGGTGTACATATAGAGACAAAATGTATAAACAACAGTTGCAATGAAGTTGTCTTCTTTCTAACAACACAGATTTGTGTGCAAAATTTAAGATGATTCAAATGAGAACAAGTAACACTTTCACACTCACAGTGTCCATTTTATCATAGAGTACCGAGTTTTGTAACTAGGAGTAGATCAAGTGTTACAATTATCGACAGGTTATCAGTATGTTTTTATATTTTCTTTGGTCATTTGCAATGAAATGCATTATATCATGTGTTTGCATCACACAATCACAGAAAAATTCCAAGACACACTCTTTTCGTCTCATAGGTTGAGTAATCAAACATTCAATTATAGGTGTTAAAATGAAATACAACATTGTTTGCATGTATATTCAACATAGTTTTAGGTCAAGGTGCCAATAACTATAGCACTTGCTTTACAATGCTATTTTTCTTGGCCAATGGCCAATTTTGGGGGTAAAAAACCCTATACAGCAGTAAATGGGCATGCTGTATTATAATTATCAAGTGTCAATTTTGCTATCAGATTAATAACTATGGCTCTTAATGACTTCAGTAAATAATATTGTTGAGGAGTGTATTCATAATCAAACATACACTATTTTAAGATCAGATGTTGGTTTACATAAATCAGTCATTGTCTGCTTGCTGAGTTAACTGTTATTGGTAGATTTAATAGGTGTTTGAAAAAAATGATAAAAAGAAGCATTAGTGATATGGTGAAAAATTGGTACTTCTTGATTAAAATGTTTTTATATGTTTCCCAAGCATTTTCAAAAATAAAACAGTTTGGAAACCAGGATCAATCAATCAATTTTGCTATTTGTCAATGGTTTCCCTGCGAAATTACGTCACACTTGAGATGAAATATTGCATTAGTGTACATAGCTCAAGAATATCAATAAGGCGAGAACTGAATACTTGAGGATACTTGTAGGCACTTTTTAGCTCAACTATTCGAAGAATATGAGAGCTATTGTAGTCATCCTGGCGTCGTCGTTGGTGTTGCAGCTTTTGGTTAAAGTTTTGCATGCAAGTTACTATCAGCCTTATATCTCAATAACTATCATGTAATTGACATGAAAGTTTATAAACATGTTTAGGGGCATCAGACAACCAAGATAGATAACTCTTGACTGAATTTAATATGAATTATGGCCCCTTTTTAACTTAGAAAATTTGGTTAAAGTTTTGCATGCAATAGAAAACTTGGTTTTACGATCTAGTTTGTATCTCAATAACCATTTATGGTATTGACATGAAAGTTTATTAATACGTTTAGGGGCATCAGACAACCAAGGTAGATAACTTTTGATGGAATATATTACAAATTATGGCCCCTTTTTAACTTAGAAACTTAGGTTAAAGTTTAGCATGCAAGATACTCTCATGCTTATATTTCAGTATCCAGGCATGGGATTGATTTAAAACATCTTTAATATGTTTAGGGGTATCATACTTTCATGGTAGATAACTCTTGATAGAATATGTTACAAATTATTGCTCCATTTTTACTTAGAAATTTTGGTTAAAGTTTTGCATGCAAGGTACTTTCATGCTATGCAAGGTACTTTCATGCTAACATCTCAGTATCCAGGCATGGGATTGATTTGAAACATCTTTAATATGTTTAGGGGTATCATACTTTCATGGTAGATAACTCTTGATGGAATATGTTACAAATTATTGCCCTTTTTAACTTAGAAATTTTGGTTAAAGTTTTGCATGCAAGTTACTTTCACGCTAATCCGGCATGCGATTGATTTGAAACATCTTTAAAAGGCCTTCATGCTTATATCTCAGAGTCCAGGCATGGGATTGATTTGAAACATCTTTTATATGTTTAGGGGTATCATACTATAAAGGAAGATAACACTTGATGGAATATATTAAAAATTATGACCCCCTTTTAACTTAGAAAGTTTGGTTAAATTTTTGCATTTAAGCTACTATCCAGCTTATATCTCAGAAATTTCTTGTGGAATAGACTAGAAAGTTAAGGAGTGTCTTCAGGGACATCAGAAAACTAAGGAGAATAACTTTTGGACTGAATTTTATACAAATTATGGCCCTTTTCTAACTTGGATTTTTGGTTAAAGTTTTACATGCATAGTGTTATTGTGCTTATGTTTCAGTAACTGGGCATGGGATTGATTTAAGACATCATAATAATCTTAATGGGTATCAGACAATCAAGGTATATCATTTTTGACTATATTATGTACAGGGTATGTGAAGGGCAAGAATTGAAATAGATTTCATTTGATTTACCAACAAGCATTTTGAATAGTCGAGCGTGCTGTCCTCTGACAGCTCTTGTTTATCTTCTTTTGGCAGGTTACTTTCAGTGACTTGGAAAGGAGGTTACCCTGTGCAAAAGTCATATTTAAACAGAAAATGTCAGGAAACAATAAATGGCTAATATTTTGTAAGAAATATGGAAACCAAGCTAATTGTCATTAAATTTAAAAAAATCTTAGTCACTGTACTGTTACATATTACCTAACTAATAGCCCTGTAATATTTCTTGTATATCAGAGACTAAATATTCACAAAAAGTAACCGAGTCAGTCAGTAACACTGTTTGACCACTTTTAAGTTACTTTCCTTAATAGAGTCTAACTGAAATTTCATATTGGTGAAAAAAACACACTTTAATTGGTGATAGGCAAATATACATTGGATGGCTGCTGAATCTGTAATAGTTCACTTAAGAACATAGAAGTTAGCTAGAAGTAGTAACCACATTTTCAATTTCATCATTTTCTATCATTAATAATTTTACATTTGTTTGTTAACCCTTTCCCTCATATAGACTCATTTTGATGCCCTCAATAGGTACCACATAAAGCCTGATCTGCAGAAAACCACAGTTAAACCTTACCAAATTTAATTACAAAATCCTCATTTCCAGACCACTGAGGAGCAGCGAACAGCATAAAACCTGATCACAGGCTGATCAGGTTTTATGCTGTTCGCATAGGTCTTTTCATGGTGTCCTCTATGAGGGAAAGGGTTACTATGATATTTTTACATTTGTTTGTTAAAATAAATAGCATGCATGGTAACCTGTTCATATAAACATTTATTTTGATGACTGATGTACAGTTCTACAATATATATACAATATATATATTATGTTTTATTTTTTCATTCCAGTTAAAGGAGGAAAGGTTGAGGAAACATTTTGGCGAGGCAGGACAAATTACAGACTGTGCCTTGAAATATACCAGGGATGGCGTGTTCAGAAAATTTGCATTCATTGGCTTCAAAACTGAGCAAGAGGCTCAAGCAGCCCTTCAGAAATTCAATAAAACATTCATGGATGCATCAAAGATTCAGGTAAGTAATGTAATGACTATTTTAGAAGTTATAGATTAAACTTATTTCATTTTATGCTGTTTGGGAAACATACTAATCCTTTTCAACAGTTCTTGTGTGGTAAGCTGCTGCTTTCACCTGGGAAGGTCATAAAGTAGTTGTCCATTCGGTCAGATTTGATCCTACAACCTGTTGATCAACAGTCATGTATTTACCTCTAGAACACAGTGCCTTTTTACTGTTTAGTGAGGGAGCAAAAAAAAAAAAATCCTTTAATCTTGTCAGAGGAGGCATTTTTCTTCCTTTTTTTTTTAAAGAGAAGTAATAGTGCTTAGAAACTATTTTAGTTTGAGTCTTAAAATTTTTATATTTTAGTCATATTATCAAGAGAAATTTTGAGCAAGATGTTTTAACTCTGCTGTCATTCAGGGAAAAAAATACAATATGATGGCGTTACAGTGTAAAATAATAAAAAAATAAGGTTAGATAGTAATTAATTTGAAAATCGTCTGTTATATACATGCAAGTTTTCCTTTTGTTTCATATTTATTATGCCAATTTTGATGTTTATTAAACCATAAGTTCTCAAAGTGAAGACAGGGCAGGCTATATACCCGGAGGAATAATATGCACATTGTGTCATCAAGTAGTATGTCATCCAGTCTAGTTGTACAAAATATCAAATATGTTGAGAAACCTTTGAGGAACAGCAGTTTCACTGTGCACTGTGACACATATCTGTATAGTTTTTAAGAGTTATGGCCCCTTTTTAATCCCCCGCCGCGAAGCGGGAGGGGGGTTATAGGAATGCCCTTCGTCCGTCCGTCCGTCAGTGTGTCCGAAACATTTTCGTGTCCACTCCATATCTCATGAACGCTTGGACACATTTTCTTCAAATTCGACTAAAGTGTTAACCTCATTGAGCTGATGTGCAGAAGGCATGAGGCGGTCACGCTGGCTCAAGGTCAAGGTCATACTTGAAGGTCAAATGTTATTTTCGTGTCCGCTCCATATCTCATGAACGCTTGGACACATTTTCTTCAAATCGCTAAATGTTAACCTCATTGAGCTGATGTGCAGAAGGCATGAGGCGGTCATGCTGGCTCAAGGTCAAGGTCATACTTAAAGGTCAAATGTTATTTTCTTGTCCGCTCCATATCTCATGAACGCTTGGACACATTTTCTTCAAACTCGGCTAAAATGTTAACCTCATTGAGCTGATGTGCAGAAGGCATGAGGCGGTCACGTTGGCTCAAGGTCAAGGTCATACTTGAAGGTCAAATGTTATTTTCGTGTCAGCTCCATATCTCATGAACGCTTGGACACATTTTCTTCAAACTCGGCTAAAGTGTTAACCTCATTGAGCTGATGTGCAGAAGGCATGAGGCGGTCACGCTGGCTCAAGGTCAAGGTCATACTTGCAGGTCAAATGTTATTTTCGTGTCAGCTCCATATCTCATGAACGCTTGGACACATTTTCGTCATGATATATAAAGTTTTTAATTGAGTTACACATGTGTTTTGTGGTTACCTAACACATCCTATACTTCATTGATGTTCACTTTTTGTACTGTTTCCCATGTAAAACTTGTCAGTAAACTTTTAATATATGTGCCTCCGAATTCTGAGATTCATACATAACTCCGGAAAGTTAAATTGTCTTAAACTGATCTTCTATGTCTGCTACAACCATGCCAGGTTAAGGTGAACATAATCCTATGACCAAACAAATTCTAATATTTGGCCAGCGGCGGGGGATATAGCTGTCCTTTGGACTGCCTTGTTTCTTTTGAAATTTGTACATTTGTCCTTTTTTTATCCTTTTTGTTTCAAAGTAGTGTAGTAACCTTCATTGACAGCTTTTTTAGCTCACATGAGCACAACGTGCTCAAGGTGAGCTTTTCTGATCGCCTTTTGTCCGGCGTCCGTGCGTGCGTCCGGCGTCAGCAATTTCTTCAAACAACATCTCCTCCTAAACGGCTTGGCCAATTTGAAAAATATTTTGCAGGAATGTTCCTTGGATGAAGCTCTACTAAAGTTGTATAAATGGTTCTGGTCCATTGCATAATTAGGTCACAGGAGCTAAAAATAGATTTTAAAAATGCAAACTTTGAAAATCTTCTTCTGCAAAACTGCAAGGCCTAGAGCTTAGATATTTGGTATGTAGCATCATCTTATGGGCCACTACCAAGATTGTACAAATCATAGCCCTATGGTGATAAATGACCCCGCACCAGGGGTCACTTGTTTTACATAGAGTTATATTGGAAAATCTTAAAAAATCTTCTTCTATGAATCCATAAGGCCTAGAGCTTAGATATTTGGTATGTAGCATCATCTTATGGGCCACTACCAAGATTGTAAAATCATAGCCCTATGGTGATAAATGACCCCGCACCAGGGGTCACTTGTTTTACATAGAGTTATATAGAAAAATCTTAAAAAATCTTCTTCTATGAATCCATAAGGCCTAGAGCTTAGATATTTGGTATGTAGCATCATCTTATGGGCCACTACCAAGATTGTATAAATCATAGCCCTATGGTGATAAATGACCCCGCACCAGGGGTCACTTGTTTTACATAGAGTTATATAGGAAAATCTTAAAAAATCTTCTTCCATGAATGCATAAGGCCTAGAGCTTAGATATTTGGTATGTAGCATCATCTTATGGACCACTACCAAGATTGTACAAATCATAGCCCAATGGTGATAAATGACCCCACACCAGGGGTCACTTGTTTTACATAGAGTTAAATAGGAAAATCTTAAAAAATCTTCTTCTATGAATCAATAAGGCCTAGAGCTAAGATTTTTGGTATGTAGTAGCATCTAATGGTTCATTACAAAGATTTTCAAAGTCTTTGCCCTACGGTGATAAATGACCCTGCGCCCAAGTCTTCTCTGAAACCATATGGCCCATTGCTTAGATATTTGGTGTGTAGTATTGTCAGGGGTAAAATGTTTTAGATAAATTTATATCAGAATCCTTGTCTGTTTAAAAACCTTGACATCAGTTGAAGCAATGGTACTCAGGTGAGCGATTCAGGGCCATCATGGCCCTCTTGTTTTATTTAGGAATTGTTTAATAGGTGCCTTTTTCTCTGAAAAAAATCTAAATAAAAAGGCCTGATTGATAGCTCTAGTTTATAAAGCAATCGCAGTTTCAGTCTATGAGAGAAATATGTCCAATTTTTATAGGTTGAAATTGCCAGAGATTTTGGAGACATGGACAAACCCAGAGCCTGGAGCAAATATTCTAGTGAGAGCTCCCACAAACAGAAAAACGAGGCCAAGAAGCAAGCAGATGGGGATACCAGCAAAAAGAAGGTAAGTTGCAACATTTGATTCATTTTGTGTTGGGCTTATCAGACAATTGTCTTGATGTCTGCAAATTATTTTTTACAACTTTGGAGACATCCAGGCTTATGCACTAGAAAAACGTTCTGGGTAGTATCCCATAGAGAAAATCAGATATATATCTTTAAAGGAGCAATCTGATCTGGGTCTGTTGAGTCAATTAATGCATCAAAACATGTCTTTATGAGGTAAAAGGTTAGAAACCTGTATGGATTTAGAAAAGAAATATGAGAGGGGTGGGGGGCTGAGAGTTACAACAGTTCTTTGCATACTTTATGATCTAAATCAAATTTTAAGACAATCAATTGATTAAATATATTTTCTTTATTGTATTTGATTTATGCTGAGATTTTTTTCAATTAATAGACTTTTAAATATAGATTAAAATTAACTGTAATAAAACATTTATTTGAAATCACAAATTTCTTGTTTTCACAAATTGTTACATTTCTAATGTACCTTAACAGTATACTATTTTTTTATTTTTTACTTTTGTTTATCCAAATTTCATTTATGTATTTTGTAGAAAAAAGAAAAGAAGAAAAAGACAAACAACCCTGTTGTGGAGGAGTTATTAGGAGATGTGAGTATGAGTTACATTACAATGTGTTGCAATGTGTTAGTTCCCATGAGTTACACATGAACATGATTGTCCCTTGAGTTACATAACAATGTGATTGTCTGATGAGTTACAAAACAATGTGAGTGTCCCACGAGTTACAAAACAATGTGAGTGTCCCATGAGTTACAAAACAATGTGAGTGTCCCATGAGTTACAAAACAATGTGAGTGTTCCATGAGTTACAGTGATAGTCTTATGAGTTATATTACAATGTGAGTGTCCCGAAGTCCTGGTAGTATGAATGGATGTGATATACTACTTGTCAGTAGCCTGATATGGCAGTCAGGCAGCATTGTATCTGTCACTTGCAGGCAAAACTTATAAGAGGGCCAGATACTTGGCATAGGGATGTTTCTCAATATCAAAGCATGCATAGTTACATTAGGAATGACTATTTATATTATCAAGCACATTTAAAAAAAATCATGATTATCAATATATTACCATGTAAATACAAAATACATAAAAAATTATCATTTCATTGATCTTTTTCTTGTTATTCAGTTGAAAAATGACCCCAAATTTGACGAGTTTCTAAATGCACATCAAAATGTGGGAGTAAAAGCTATCTGGACCAATGATATGGCAGGATCTGAACACAAGAGGGATAATCAGGACTCTGGTCTGGACACCAGCAAGAGTGACCTCCCCTTTGATGATGGTGATAGTGACAGTGAAGAAGATATGGAGGTTAACACAGCGAATCAGAATGATAAAACTAGTGGTATGGAGGATTAGGATTGAAACTCATTGATATAGATTAAACCTCTGTTTCACAAAACCTAGGCAACGTCCCCGGTGGCCGAGTGATTAGAGCGTCCGCCTCAGGAGCGGGAGGTCGAGGGTTTGAACCCCGGCTGCGACATGCGAAAGTCTTAAAAACTTTACTGTTATGGCTCCTTTGCTTGGCGCTCAGTATTTAAGGGTAGTTGCAGGACTGGTTGGCCCAGTGTCAAGATAATGTTACTGGATGTGGTATCGTGCCACATGTCTACAACGTGATACTGCAGTATGGCAGCATTGTAACTGTTTCAAGTAGACACTGTCTCCAAATTACTGAAATACTTTTGATGGGATGTTAAACCCAACAAACAAATAAACAAAACCTTGGTAGAAGCTAAACAGGAACCATACATGTTTTCCTGCCCCATCATATTGCGTCCAGTTTACAGATGATCAATTACTTTTATTGTGTCACCTGCTGTAAGCAGAGGTGACACATAGGGATCACTTTTCCGTCGTCTGTCTGTCTGCGCAGCCAGATTGGAATAAGGGGCCATCTAAGAACTAAAGATAACAATAGACTTCATTCCCTAGCAATAGAAAAAAGAGCCATGACCCCTTAAAAAAAAAAATATCAAAAGAAATGGCCCTTAACTCCAAATTGGCTGCATATGTCTGTCCGTCACATTTTTTCTGTCACGCTTCAGCAGGTGACACATTTGTTTGAAAGAACACTCTTGTAATTATTGAGTCATTGCAATGAAGTGGGTATATTCATTGCCATCAGTAAAACATGGTTAACACAGATCTTGAAAAGCCCTTGAACTTAATATCTGTCATATAAAAAACCTTGAAAATCATATTTTGCCGTATACTCCGGTGAAAAAAATTAAAATTAACTGAAAGGTCTTGAAAAAAGCTTGAATTTGAAATTGCAATATTGATCATAAAAAATGTGTTTTATTGAGACAATGTGATAATGTGTGCTTTGTGTTATAAGATCATTGCAATCTATGATACAAATTTGCCATTTGATAAGCTCACTTAAACCCCTCCTGATCGATTTTTTAAACATGATTGTTAAAAAGAAACTGAAGAAAATAAAGGTGCATGTGTATTGAGAGCCCATATTGGTCACAAATGTAAGACAAGATTGTATTTTTACAGTGGAAACTCCAGCTGAGGATGCTTCTAAGGAAGCTGCCAAGAAGGACTTGTCAGATCTTGACGTAAGTGTATAATTTATTCTTACACTAATTTAAAAAAAAGTCATAAGGAAAGTTGTACAATTCCTTGTTACAAAAATCAGTTTAATTGATAAGAATCTTTTAGTTATACTGCTTCACAGAAGTGGAATCACACTTTTCACACCTGCCCTGTCCTGTATTCAAGACAAGGTGAGACTCAGGGGTTTTAATCACTTTAAGTGATAGTTATACTGAAATATCATTAATTTTCTATGACATTAAATTTTGTTGATTAACCCTTTCCCTCATAGAGGAAACCATGAAAAGACCCATGCGAACAGCATAAAACCAGATAAGCCTGCGAGTAACTCGCAGGCTGATCAGGTTTTATGCTGTTCGCTGCTCCTCAGTGGTCAGGTAATGAGGATTTTACAATTAAATTTGGTAAGGTTTGAGTTTGGCTTTCTGCAGATCAGGCTTTATGTGGTACCTATTGAGTGCGTCAAAATGAGTCTATATGAGGGAAAGGGTTAAATAATAGGTACATTTATTCGTGGAGACAAGTTTTCGTGGGGATTGATATTCGTGGAATACATCTCCTCTAAAACCACTGGGTAAAAATTGATGAAACTTAAATGATCCTTTACTTAAGTTGTAAAAGTAAACATGATCAATGCAGTACTCTGGTTGACATGGCAACCAACATAACTTTTTTTAAAGAGATTTCAAAGATATTCTCCTCTAAAACCAATGCTCTTAATTCTGATTTCATTTTGAACAAATGGGCCCTCTACCACAATAGCTAAATTGAAGTTGATCCCTTGAAAAATGAGGCCGCCTGATGGTCAGCTAGTTTCCTTTTTATGATCTGTACAGAAACTTAAGAATTTGAACCTAGTTGTTGTAGAAGGTAATCAGGTAAAATCAAATGACCTGAAATGTTTAAATTAAGCTGATGTTACACAGGTAAGCATTTTAGGGCAATTATGGCCTTATTATTAAAGTAATGGCATAATTAAAGCTGTATTATATTTTCAAGGATGAGTGATTGTTTTGATTTCAGTATTTAAAGTCCAAGATAGGTGACCAGCAGCTTCTCAGTGATTCAAGCTCCGACAGCGAGTCTGAAGAGGAAGAAGGAAAGACAACTCCACAGAATAAGAAGAAGGGAGATCAGCCTAAAAATCCTGGAAAAGGAAAGGTGGGTTTTAAACACTTTCTGTTAAGTTTTTCATACATATGTATAAATCATCATAAATGATAAAACATCAGCATGTTTCTGTATTCTTATCTTTATATAATTATGATCTTCTCAGATACGACTGTCTAAAATATATTTTTCTTTTACTTTTGAATTTTTTTTATTTATAATATTATTATTTATGCTTTATATCAAATAATTAAATCAATTCAGTAAATGTGAATATTCATAATTCTTGATATGATAAAGATTTAACATTTCAAGAATTGGTCCGGATGGCAAAGTGCCAAGAGCGACCACTTTGTCACAGGTAGGTAGTGTGTTCAATCCCAAATGTCAACATACCAGACTTGTTAAAAATGGTTCTGGTATATCTCTCTCATACTTGATGCTTAGCATAGGGATAGTTTCAGAACTAGCTGGTGACCAGCAACTTATCTATGGCATGAAATTAAAGCAGGGTAACAGGATATGTCTCATAAAGATGAAGACCCTAAATGACTGGAATTATTTCATTTGGACATGAATGGTAAACTCAAGCAAAAAGAATAATTTTGAATACTAAATATCTCACCTATACATTGGAGCCCAACAATCAGTTTATGTTCTATGGACAGGTTGACAAGGAAGGGGAACCGGTGTTGTATATGGTGAAACTGAAAGGACTTCCCACAAATGCAGGGGAGGTAAGTCTGGTTTGTCAAAGGATTTAAGTTTGTATGTTATGTTTTTTTAGATATAAACTTAAGAATGCATTAGTAATACATTTGTAATAAATATCATTCTTTTCAGGCATTATAAAAGTTAAAATGCGATGGCTCAAATTGTTGTTAGGTGAATTTAGGATCCAGTTAATAAGTTTAATAAACATTAGAAGTTAAAAATTGTATAGTCTTTAATTTTTGTCTATGAATCCAAAAAATATGCACCCTAGAAATTTCCTTTAATGCTGAAACAACTAAAACAGATGTCAAAAAAAATGTGGGATTCTTCAAACACAGTACTCATTGTTTTATTCTTGATTGTTCTTAATTTCAGAAAGCATTGAAGGAATTCTTCCAGCCATTACAAATTGCACGGTTGCGTATTCCCAAAAATGCAAAGAAGAAACCTCTGGGTAAGTAACCTGATGTTTCGTCTGTAATTTAACGTTTCAAACTGGCAGGGCACGGGGTGTAGCCACATGGTTTTAGTTGTTGTTCTGAACGTGGGGACTTCTACTTGTTTTAATCTTGACTTCACTATGACTGAATTACCATAAAGTGCCATGCATATATTGTTCATATTCATGTATAGTGCGCACCTCAACTTTGAGGCTCAAAGCTTTGGAAAAAAGTATATCCCTTCTTTAATGCGCATCACTTTTTCGTATGACAAGGAGACTGCCATCTTGTTTATCCGCAGGTTTTTCGCAGATGTTTGATTGCACAAAAAAGGAAAATGTTCTACTGCTTCTGCAAGTCAGGTGTATTGTAGTGATTATTTTCACACCTTTATTATCCACATGCATTTGCATTGTTACCTTGTTAAAGCTGATAGTTTGAGTAATATTTGGAAACTACCAACACCTTCTAGTTTGTTTGTTGCAAGTCTCTTACCAAAAGGTATTTGAAGTACACAGTTATCATGAACTATACACCTCTGTCCAAAATGAAACTTACTAGCCAAAATGTTGTCTGATTGTATGGACAACAACAAACTTACTGTTTATTAATGGGCAGTCAAACATCACATTTGTTTGTATGTTGTCAACTGATTACTATGTAAAGCACAGTACAGGACTTCTGAGTGAATCATAACAAAATATAAACACCAATATGAATATGAGAACAATATGTCAGAATGATTTCATAGTCGCTTATTGTACAATGACATGATAGAAATCACAAATAGACAACAGTTTACATTTTAGTACAATTGTATATACCATCAAGCTTTAATATCAATTTAACATTTATGAAATATCCCCACAGACTTTACCAATGCAACTTCTCTAGTGGGTGGGGTAAAGTTTGGTAAAATATGAAAAAAACTGATTTCTTGTGTTTTGTACTTTCTCCACCTTCAAAAACGAAATAGAAGTAAAAAAAAAAAAAAGCACTTTACATGGCATTTTATGGTTCTGTCCCAGCAAATTACCAACAGCCACATTATGAATTTCCAGGATACATATTGGAAAAGCATCATTAGATTTAAGGACAATTTTCAGTAAAGATAAGCAGGTTAAGCCATTATACCTGTCAGAAGACTGGTTGCTATGCTCAGGTGGCCACTAAGTAAAGGATATTGTATAATTAGGATGTTTTCAGAAATAGGATAGCTGGCTGCTTTTAAGAAATTAACAGTTTTAACATGGGAGATAATATGGGTTTAATTATTTTCCATGCAGGGGTGGCATATATCAGCTTCAAGACTGAGAAGGAAGTAGAGCAAGCTCTTATGCGGAACAAGAGTTTCATTGGTGGAAAACGGATATTTGTGAAGAAGTCCGGAGCAGATGAGAGATATGAGACGCTGGATTCAATAAATGATCAGCCTCGACCCTGGGAACAGAAGGTCAGATAGGTTTATTGGTTGAAAAAGTCACCCATGTTACTTATCTTTCTTTATTGACAGAAGATGACAATCAGGTCTTTTTAGTTCACCTGAGCACAATGTGCTCAAGGTGAGCTATTGTGACCGATGAATGTCCGTCATACAGTGTCCGTCGTCAACATTTAACTTAAAAGGACATCTCCTCCTAAACCACTGAGCCAATTTTAAATATACTTCACAGGAATATTCCTTGGGTGAAGCACTTTCATAGTTGTTCAAAGAATTTGATTCCATGCAGAACTCTGGTTGCCATGGCAATGGAAAGAAAAAAACATAGGAAAATCTTCTCCTCCAAAACTATTGGCAAGATTTCAAAGTAATTTGACACAGATGTTCCTTGCATCACACTCTACCAAGTTTGTTCAAATTATTTTGATCCATTGAAAAACATGGCCGCCAGGGGTGGAGCCTGTTTTCCTTAAATGTATAAAGTAAAAACTTCAAAAATCTTCTTCTCCATAAGTACTGGCTGGATTTCAGAGTTATTTGGTACAGATGTTCCTTAGGTCACTCTCTGCTAAGATTGTTCAAATTATTTTGATCCGTTGAAAAACATGGCCGCCAGGGGGATAAGTCCATTTTCCTTATATGTATATAGTTCAAATTTGAAAATTCTTCTTTTCCTAAAGGACTCGCTCGATTTATGGCTGGCAGAGGGCAGAGCCCATTTTTCACAATATCAAGATATTTGCTGTTTCTTTTCCTCCCACTAATACCTGGTTTTCAGTTGAGCGACCAAGGGCCATCATGGCCCTCTTGTTTCAGATGTTGGAAAAGGGACCTTAATATCATATTTTGGGGAAAATATGACCTTTTTTCATTGGAGAAAGGAAAACCCTGGAGTGAGATGCAAATTTACGGAAAACAGCATGAATTTACAAAAAAAATTTTTTTAGACGAGAAGGCACCTGTAAACGGCCCCTGATAAAGAAGGGGAAAAAAAGCCATGTCATGGATGCCTCCTTGATACCCTTGCATCACTGGCACGTCCAGTCCTATCCACCTTTTAACATCAATAACTCAGTGCAATTGACTTAAATTCTCCCTTTTCCAAACATCTCAGATTGAAATTTTCCTTAACTTTAGAATATCAGATCTTATATCATGACCACTCTGAAAATTTGAAGAAGGTCAAAACCAGTCTCTTAATGAGCTGAACGCTTAAAATAGCATATTTACAAAATGTCCATTCTAGGTCTTTAAATAAGGGGGTTCTACATCTTTAGAATTTTTAGTTGAGAAAAAAATCTTAGTTTGAGACACAGACCATTTCTTTAGAGTCATATAATGCAGCTTTGGATTGTATTTCAGATGGGTAATATTAATAGAAAAAAATGGAATTGACAGCTGTATGGGTGTTTACTAGAGGTGAAGGCTTGGTTATACAAGTAGTGTATTTAACCCTTTCCCTCATAGAGGAAACCATGAAAAGACCTATGCGAACAGCATAAAACCAGATCAGCCTGCGAGTAACTCGCAGGCTGATCAGGTTTTATGCTGTTCGCTGCTCCTCAGTGGTCTGGAAATGAGGATTTTGTAATTAAATTTGGTAAGGTTTAACTGTGGTTTTCTGCAGATCAGGCTTTATGTGGTACCTACTGAGTGCGTCAAAATGAGTCTATATGAGGGAAAGGGTGAAATTTAACAGCTTCAGTGGAAGCTTAAGTTTCACCTGAATTTCATCAAGAACAAGTCTTGACAGATGATATGTATTGTTTGTTATATCTATAACAAGGATTTTTCAAATAAAGCGTTAAATGTGTTTGGGTAAAATTGGGTATACAAGTAAAATACATTGATTTTCTTTTCACTCTTTTTCAGCAAAAGGAACTAGCAGAATGTGAAGGTATTGCAGAGGTAAGTGCTTATTCGTGATAAAAAATCTTGCATAACTTGTTCTGAAATTGTACAGTGAAAGATTTAGATTTATGGAATGGTAGTTTCTCTGAAGCTTAGGGCCATTTCAATGATTAATATGATCTACATTCTTTCCTAATTAGTAATATGTTATACACTCTTTCATAATTAGTAATATGTTATACACTCTTTTCCAATTAGTAATATGTTATACACTCTTTCACAATTAGTAATATGTTATACACTCTTTCCCAAATATTAATATGTTATACACTCTTTCCCAATTAGTATTATGTTATACACTCTTTCCCAATTAGTAAAATGTTATACACTCTTTCCCAATTAGTAATATGTTATACAATCTTTCCCAATTAGAAATATGTTATACACTCTTTTCCAATTAGTAATATGTTATACAATCTTTCCCAATTACAGTAAAACCTCGATAATGAGACCACTATTGGGTCCATCTGAAAGTGGTCTTATTATTGAGTTGGTCTCATTATTGAGTTAGGTATTTTTTATAAATATTTCATTTCAATGTTGATCAAATTCAATACCTTTTTTAATTTGATAGATGAAAATAACATCTCTTTAATCAATTTAATGTTTTTAAAAAGTTTTGTTATGAAATGTAATCCTGATTATTTTTATAAACCTTTTTTTCACATTTAAAATTAAAATCTATGGTCATATCGTGCAGATGAAAGGTCTACCCATTTTAAATTTCTCTAATTTCCCATATAATTATCAAAGTGATTGCTTATTCAATTGTTGTAGTAACAAGCTTTTTTTATCATCCAGTTGCCTCCGACTTTTCCCTGTGCTGTTTTGATTCAAGACAATTTCCTTTGAATTGAAAGATCTTAACGTTTGATTTCAGTTTTAAATCAAAGTCTTCTTTGGAAAGTAGTTATGAAAGTGATTGACTAATATGACGGGATATCTAATTCTATTTTAGTAAAGTTTTCGTGTGAAGTCTTCGTGCCAATTAACAACTGTCAAAACTTAAGTCAATCGAAACGCGTCACGGTGATTGTTACTGCTAATCAGGGGCAGCTCATCTGGACATATAACAAATACTCGTTTTCTGACAGGACATACATCCGTAGATCCCAAGATTGCTCTCTGTTACGTAATATTACCCATCTCACCCACTGTTTTCACTCTCAATCGAATCTTATCTACCGTGTTATCAAAACATCCGAATTACGGCACGTGCAACCTTCACCTGTACCGGAAACCAGGTGTCGTAAAATGACAACTTGAATAAACTTTTTCACAAGACCATCGTTCGTATTATTGAGGTCAAAAGAAGACTAATTTTACAATTTGGTCCGATTTTAGTGGTCTTTTTACGCAATTTTGAGTTGCCCACTTTAATGAGGTGAGCGACCATTGAAATATATAGAGAAAAATTTGGGTCCGACAAAATGTGCCCGTAATATTGAGTTGGTCGTGATAATGAGTTGGTCGCAGAGTGAGGTTTTACTGTAATAATGTTAATTAGTAATACGCAATTTTGAGTTGCCCATTTTATTTTGGACATCTTTCCCAAATAGTAATATGTTATACACTCTTTCCCAATTATTATTATGTTATACACTCTTTCCCAATTAGTAATATGTTATACACTCTTTCCCAATTAGTAATATGTTATACACTCTTTCCCAATTAGTAATATGTTATACACTCTTTCCCAATTAGTAATATGTTATACACTCTTTCCCAATTAGTAATATGTAATACATTCTTCCCAATATTAGTAATATGTTACACATTTTTTTTCTATTGTAAGGCAAGGCATATTGTGATGTGCCTGCAGCAGTTGATCAGTCATCACCAGACTTGGTCACAATGCATACTGGTATAATGTCTTACCAATAAGAGAGTCTCTGATATATCAGCATCATGGTCCTCGAACTGATTAAAAAAATGGAATTTATTAGTAAATTTCGTATAAATGATGACCAATTGTCACCATATATTCACACTGCTTATTTGCATAAAGCCCCTGTTATTCAAGAGAGTCAAACAAGTATGATCTTTTGGATAGTAAAATAAGTAATGGGAATATCCTGCAATAGTCAACTCTTGTGTTGCATTCGGAGCAATATTTATGCAAATGTCTATGACAACAAGAGTTTGTAATAGCTTTCATTTAATCCTGAAAATAATTTAATACAGTGCAGTTATTTCTATGCATTGCATTGTAATGCAATCATATTCATACTATTGACCTCAGATTTTTTTTGTGTCACGTGCTGTAGGGCTAAGCAGAGATGACACATAGGATCACTTTTCCATTATCTGTCTGTCTATCCGCCTGTCTGCACTTTCAGCAGGTGACACATGTGTTCCAAAGAACACTTTTGTTGTTTGTAGGTGGCATAGTTGCAGCACAGTTACTGCATATATAATTAGCTGCTCTGTACTTAGAGAAAATTATCATTTATATATTTTTATATAAATTCTATATTTTTATATGTTTTTATTCATCAGCTCTGTACCTCATAATTTTTTCTCTTGCAGACTGGTCGACTGTTTGTTAGAAATTTAGCTTACACCTGTACTGAAGAAGACCTAGAGGCTGAATTCAAGAAATATGGTGAGATGTGACCTTTGACCTCTTAAAAATTTTGCCGTTCTCTACTTGTGTAGTTGATTCATTCATACCCTTCTTTCACAGGTGTTGTGAATGTCATGTCATGTCCTTAAATAAAGACAAAAATCAAAACCAACAGATTGCTACTCAAATAAGCGTGTGAAGAAAATCTTGACTACTCTTGGTGCGACTTCGAAATTGTGAGGATAAGCCGGTGCGGTAGGGGAGTAACTACTGCATTGAGATGTGTAAACTGATTGACACCTTTCTGGCTATTTTTATCTATTAAGGTGCTTAGCTGGGTAGCTTAGTCTGTAGAGCAGTTGCCCTGTAATTGAAAGACCCCAAGTTCAAGTCCTGGTCAGGCTGCACTTTTTTCTCCTCCTGTGACTTTTAAATTAAATATATTCCCAAAAGGATTATATTCCCTTCAAACGTGGTGTAGGTTTTTGATATAGTCAAGGTGGGAGTATAGATAACCTTAATAAATATTTAATTTTAATTTCATGCCATAGGGTTTTTGATCAACTTTTTGATTCAACTTATTAATGACTAATTTGTCTCAGGCCCCCTAACTGAAGTGAACATGCCAATTGACTCATTGACGAAGAAGGTGAAAGGGTTTGCTCTTGTGACTTTTATGATTCCGGAACATGCTGTGAAAGCTTACACAGAATTGGACGGCAAAGTTTTCCAAGTAAGTAGGAGCTGTGTCTTTTTACTGGCATAACCTTATTATACATGCTTCATACAGACCTTGAAATCCTTTAATTTGATGTCTGTTGAAAAACACTTCATTCTAATTAAAACCCTTTAAAAATTGACAAGAGCCCTTGAAAAGTCCATAAATTATAAGTGAGACAGTAATCAGAAATTAAACTCATTGTATTTGAGGAGATAGGAAGTTTTGGGTGCCTAATATAGTTGATTTTTCTTGTGTGTGGTTATATCGAGTGTCAACGGGCTTTTAATATGTTATTTAACATCTTACCACAAAAAAACAACAACAGTGTTACATGTGTAAAACTAGACCAGACAGAGAATAAATAGTAAATGAGCTTATTACTAATGCTAATTGCTGATTGGGTATAGTGCTACCCCATAACCGAGGAGTTGTGTGTTTGATCCCCACCTGTGACATACCAAAACTTTTAGAAATGGTACAGTGGAACCTCTCTAAACCGCACCCTCTGAAAACCGGAATACTCTCTAAACCGCACGATTTCAAAAGTCCCGATTTTTCCCCTATATATTTCATATTCAAAAATACTCTCTAAACCAGATCCTCCGAATTCCGAATACCGCACGAAAATTTTGGGATATTTAGATTAATTGTGCCTATTTTAACCTCTGTAAACCGCACACAAATTTCTGTCCGAGAAAAAAACCGCATGATTAATTTGAAATTCTGTACTATAATTATGTGTTTATGGCCGTAATATGGTTTGAGATTAATCGGTGTTGCAATTTTATCCACTATGTGTGATAAATACAATTAGCGGTGCTTGTTTACAATGACTGGATTGATCAATTACAGAATACGGTAATAATAGTGTTAATCAAACTTAATGAGCATCAGAAGTGTATGATAATTAAATCAGAGATTAATTAAAAAGAAAACCGTCAACAAACACATCATTTCGTTTCCTTCATAAATGTTTGATGGTTACCGAACAAAATGAAGTTATATAAATCGGCTCTTTCTTATGTTAATTCTGTGGAATGCATTTTGTGATAAACTTTAATTGAGTAAATATGACGGCTGAGATATATTCAGGGTTCTTTAACTTCCTTGTCATATCTCTTTTAGAGTTTGATAAGGTTACAATAAAAAGTGTATCTAAAAAAAAAGAAAAAATGTCTGAACCTCCGCTGGCTAAGCGGCGACGAACTGAGCTTTCTCTATCAGTAAAGATTCAGTTGACTATCATAAGTTGATTAATTGGTAAAAAGGGCAACTAATTCAACACACTTACCTGCCCTTGCCGTGTGAAACAATAAGGTGTGAATATTACAGGTGCCTTTTAGAAAGTTGCATAATACAATGTAGATATTGATTAAGTGTGCAAGTTAAAGGTGATATTTTTTTTTTTAAAGATGTTTATTTTTTGTAAATATTATCTTGTAATTAATACATTAATAAGAAATGAACAATTACATCTCACATACAATTAATACCATACACATAACATTTGAAGAATATACCTTGAATCCCATACATAAAGTAAAATAAGCACTGAAAGAGCAAAAACCTCTGTAAACCGCACACCTCTGAAAACCAGACATTTTAGCTGGTCCGGGCACCGTGCGGTTTAGAGAGGTTCCACTGTACTAATATTTTTAATAGTAGAAACATATATTTGGATAGGTCCTGTCTTCGAAACATCTCAGCGTGACTATGCTAGAAATAGAACAATGAAATATTTAGAGGGAAATTCCACAAATCTTTGATGTAACATGTTTTAGAAATTGACATGCCTAGATATTGACCTTAATTTGTTTGTTTGCAGGGTCGGATGTTGCACATTCTGCCAGGGAAGGAGAGAAAGGAGGACACAGAAGAGTCTAAAGGTCAGTGATTGTTGTGGGATAGTCCTGGAAAATCATCGAGTTAGATAGGTGTTGATGTGTCAGGTTCTGCTTACTTTCCAGTTGAAGTTAACCCTTTACCTCATATAGACTCATTATGATGCTTTAGCAAACAGAGCAGGAGCTGTCTGATCAGGGTCTTTTTTGTTTGTGCAGCAAAGAAAAATCCATTGTTTTATATATCATTTAAAATTCAATCACTTAATATTTATAAAGTCATGAGTATGTAATGAATATTCATGAGGTAATGGGTTAAACAGTAGAACACTTTTCTGATAAAGCCTGGTTTGAATCTTGGGGTGGAGGCTTCAAGTCTAGGACTCGTCAAGGTTGATTCCACAGGAAATAAGGTCCATATGGACATATGTGGAAGGTTGTGGGTTTCACACAACAGTGCTTACAAATGGTATCTGTATCGGTTCATCTCTCTCTTGCTTAATGCTCACAATGCAAGGGTAGTTCAAGGACATGTGGGCCCATTGTTTTGATAATATGACTGTGTGGTATCCTACTATTTGTCTATTGTGTGATTTTGCAGGGAGGCAATTCAACAAACAAGGATATTAACCTGTATCTGATTGCACTATTTTATCTGAGCTGGAAGGTTATTAAATTGTGTGTTTCCTCTTTCTAGAAGGATCATCATTCAAAAAGCAGAAACAAGCAAAACAGAAGGCCTCAGCAGGAAGGTGAGTGAACAATTCCAACCCTTCAATTTCTCAGATGTAAAAAAAATAATAAGATTTTGGCTGGGGGTCTAGTGGGTTTTCTGACTTTCAAAATTTTGAATACTTAGAAAAACAGTTGAACAAAGTTATTTTTTCTTGACAGATGCTCAGTGAAACCTATCTTAAGAAACCATTTAAGGGATCAGGATAAAAGGCCACTTAGTGCAATTGGGTGGTAAACAGAGGTTATATAAATGAGCAAAATTGGGGCTTAGTGCAAAACTATAGTAACAACATATAAATAAAGGAGGAGTTAAATAGTTTGGCACCAAGCCCTTGAAATATATTTTTTTCAGTTTCTTAAATTTGGCTGCTTAAAGCAGGTTGGATGCTTACCGGTAGTACAGATGTCTGTTTAACTCAGGTTTGATTGTTTAATTTCATGATATACCTTTTGTTCTGCTAGAACAGATTAATCTGTCATCTTTTCCCAAAAATTATTCAGTTGAAGGTAGATATCTGATTGCCATGTATTAAGTGAGGTTTGTTGCTGTCTTTCAGCTCTCACAACTGGAACACCTTGTTCCTTGGTGCCAATGCTGTTGCAGATGTCCTGGCAGAGAAATATCAAACCAGCAAGAGTGATATACTGGATACGGTATGTTAAATTGGATACCTCTGCTTCAGTATTTTAAGTTTGTAATAGTCATTCAGAAAGTGTAAATTCATGTGTTATGTATTACCGTAAAATTCAAAAAATCATTATGGGGTAAATTATTAATTTGTATA
>CM037778.1:68359070-68395361 GCA_021229015.1 Solen grandis | reverse complement strand
CACATAAATAAAACCCAAAGTCCCTAAAAACCCGAAAAACCCCCGAACATTTTTTAAACCCGGGAATTTCCCCTCCCCCATTTCGAATTTTTTTTTTTCATCCCGTTTTTTCCCCTTTCTTTTTTTAACTAAAAAAAAATGTTTAATCCGATTTTCGCAAATTTTTTTTTTTTTTATTTTTTTTTTTTTTTTTTTTCCTTTTTCAAATTTTTAAAACCCCCGGTCCGGGGGTTTCACTTTTTAAAACATATTTTTCAATTCTTATTTCGAAGTCAATTTTCATTCATTTTCGAAGACATATTGCCCTTAACTTCAATCGTACACGGGTCAGTTTATTTTGCGGCGTCACTGGAATAATGGCTCAAGTAAGTTTTTCGCACCTTTTTCCAGGTAGGGATTATCAGCACGTGTCTGACGGGAAATTATTGATTACTTCTAATCGATGTCTTACAGGTTGAGTAACAGACACGCGTCAGCAGATAAACCCAGGTGTCAGATCTTGAGTACTTGTTGTTTTTTTATGTGAATTTAAATTTAGTCAGCAGAGATTAATCATCAACCAAATACGCTATCAACTTGGTTGAAACAGAAAGACAAAATTACTGTTGAACTATTTTGTTTTCTTATTATTTCCATACGTATCTGCATACATGTATTAAAGAAATTTCAATATCAATTATTGTATGTGTCTGTATTTCTGTGAAGACCCTCTTACGTACAGGATCCGTTTTTCATTTCGTACTACCAGTAGTCGTTTTTACGACGTAGCGATTTTCACGATACTCGCTGGTAATGAAAACGCAAACATACATGCAAACAAACCGAAATTTATCATTGGATTTTTAATCCGAATTATCATTATTTCGAAGTTTTCAGCCCGGTCCCTATGACTTCGGATTAACGAGGTTCTACTGTATATATCTCACACTATTTTATTTTTAAGAGTACATTTCATACAATTAAAGGCTATAGGAAAAATATGTATTTACTGTCACAGACAACTTGTAGAACAGTACTGGAATATCCTTTCCTGTTGATGTATGAAGACTGATGTTCTGTCTTTGGAGCTGGTATAGGTATGTGGGTCCCGTCGATGGCACCAACGACACCAGGCATTCCACATTGCTTCTGGAAACCCTCAGCTATGACTTCCATTTCTTGTCTGGTTTCTGGGAATTTGACAATGTCATCCATAATCCCCGCCAATACGTGACACACTGACATTACAGTCAGATGCAGGGTACCTGAAAAAATATATGAATTTCGCCAATTAAATAAATATTATGTTTCTTAATTGTAAGCATAATTACTCCATTTTCTGCCTAGTTTCGGTAAATCAAAATGATTCATCCATCATGTCTGTCAGTGTATGACACACTGACATGACCGTCAATTGCAGTGTACTTTAATGAAAAGCATCAAAGTATATAATGGGATATAAATATTATACCAAACGCATTATCTTCTACATATTGGACTAATCCCACTTAGTATATTATTTAAGAAAAATACATACTCAGGCAATATTTGCAATGGTTAATTAATATTTAATTTTTAAATCCATTTAGTCATAACATATTAAGTAAATAGAAGATATCAGCAATTGACAATGATACAAAATGATATTAAGAACTATAAAGGAACATTATTGAACAAGAGCTGTCAGAGGACAGCACGCTCGACTATTCAAAATGCTTGTTGGTAAATCAAATGAAATCTATTAAAATTCTTGCCCTTCACATTCCCTGTACATAATAATAGTCAAAAATGATATACCTTGATAGTCTGATACCCCTTAATATATTTATGATGTCTAAAATCAATCTCATGCCTAGTTACTGAGACATAAGCACAATAACACTGTGCATGCAAAACTTAAACCAAAAATCCAAGTTAGAAAAGGGCCATAATTTGCATCAGTCCAAAAGTTATCCTCCTGTTTTCTGATGCCCTTGAAGACACTCCTAAACTTTCTAGTCAATTCCACAAGCAATTTCTGAGATATAAGCTGGATAGTAGCTTGAATGCAAAAATTTAACCAAAATTCTAAGTTAAAAGGGGGTCATAATTTTTAATTTATTCCATCAAGTGTTATCCTCCTTTATAGTATGATACCCCTAAACATATTAAAGATGTTTCAAATCAATTCCATGCCTGGAATCTGAGATATAAACATGAAAGTACCTTGCATGCAAAACTTTAACCAAAATTTCTAAGTTAAAAAAGGGGCCATAACTTGTAATATATTCCATCAAAAGTTATCTACCTTGATAGTATAATACTCCTAAACATATTAAAGATATTTCAAATAAATCCCATGCGACTGAGATATAACATGAAAGTACCTTGCATGCAAAACTTTAACCAAAATTTCTAAGTTAAAAAAGGGGCCATAACTTGTAATATATTCCATCAAAAGTTATCTCCCATGAAAGTATGATACCCCTAAACATATTTAAGATGTTTAAAATCAATCCCATGCCTGGATACTGAGATATTAGCATGAAAGTACCTTGCATGCAAAACTTTAACCAAAATTTCTAAGTTAAAAGGGGCAATAATTTGTAACATATTCTATCAAGAGTTATCTACCTTGGTTGTCTGATGCCCCTAAACATATTAAAGATGTTTCAAATCAATCGCATGCTGATACTGAGATATAAGCATGAAGTACTTGCATGCAAAACTTTAACCAAAATTTCTAAGTTAAAAAGGGGCCATAATTTGTAATATATTCCATTAAGAGTTATCTACCTTGGTTGTATGATGCCCCTAAACATATTCATAAACTTTCAAGTCAATACCATGAATGATTTTTGAGATACAAACTAGATAGTAGCTTGTACGCAAAACTTTAACCAAATTTTCTATTGCATGCAAAAACTTTAACCAAAATTTCTAAGTTAAAAAGGGGCCATAATTCATATTAAATTCAGTCAAGAGTTATCTACCTTGGTTGTCTGATGCCCCTGAACATATTTATAAACTTTCAAATCAATACCATAAATGGTTATTGAGATATTAGGTTGATAGTAACTTGCACGCAAAACTTTAACCAAAAGCTGCAACGCCAACGCCAGGGTGACTACAATAGCTCTCATATTCTTCGAATAGTCGAGCTAAAAATGAAACATGAAAATTAAATTGTCATTTGTTAAACCCACTGACATCATTGCCAAAGAGTATACGATCATATTGCTGGGTGAAGCAAACATGCAGAAGCAACATACATTACCTTAAAAACCAAGTTCCCAATGATGTTCAGGCATGCAAGGACTACAATTAACATGTTATATTTCACTCACTATGTATGTTAGTTAGATTTAACTTCCCAATGACAATCTTTCAGACATTTTAAGACAATGTATACTTGAAAAAAGTTTAATGCTGTCAAAATGAAAGTAAAACAATGTAGACATTTTGCATAAAACAAAACCCAGTCATGTTTTTGAAACAGCCAACCAGTCCTTGAACTATCCTGATATGCTAAGAATCAAGCAAAAGATATATATCAGTACATTTTTTACAACTTTGTTATGTCGCAGCCTGGAATCAAACGCACATTATCCAGATTTATAGGTGGATGCTTGAACTACTCGACAACAGGGACATGGAATATGAAATATTTAAGTATTTATTTCCACATAGAGTGAAGTTCATAAATTCATGGTGGTCTTGACATCAAAAAGAAAATTGTAGATACTGTTAAAACTAGTTAAACTTACAGGAACGTGGTTCATAGTGATCATTATACAATGTTACTGTATGAATGAATGAAATATGCATGAGAGGAATTGAGAAGAAGTCTATATTGTAAAAATATTAACAAAATTATATGAAATGTTTATGAAATGATATGAACAATACATGTACGAACAGCAACTATGGTGAGCCCCAAGGTCCCTACACACTAGGTAGCCTTGTTAACCAACCATCTCCAGTGTTCATGCAAAACATGATGTATGAGATGAATGATGGAAAAATGGTTGGGGGGAAGTCTCAGTTCAAAAGATTGCTATTTCTATGTATATTTTTTCCATAGTGATTTTTCATTATTAAATTTTTTTTTTGAAATGCAATGTAGTACTGGGACTTCCTCAACCCAATACGGTGATGTGTGAAACTGTCTACCTTAGCACTATGTTACTAGCACCATAGCATGTGCATAGGTAGTTAATGGGTTAAAGGCAACATACAGCTGATATATCTACATTCTACACACCAGAACACATGCAGTAAATTAGTTATGTGTAAATGCGTAAAATAATATGTTCTGTATCCAATTAAAATATATTATTGTATGTGGATGATAACATTGACATGAATTTTTTTGTATACCTTTGCTCATACCAAAACGGTCAGCTACACTGCGATAGCATTCCTGGTTACCAAGCTTCCACAGAGTAGATAACAGCCACTTCTCCACAAACTTCTTTCTCTCCTCATTAGGGGAGCTACTTTGACACTAAGTTGCTAATAATATACATTGTATAAATGCAGTACTTGAATAGAAATTTATAACAAAAATTCATAGTATGTAACAGCTAATTTCATATTATTAAATTTAATTGTGATTTCAAAAATATATATTTACATACACAGAGAATTCTAATATTCATATCAAAATTTATAGGATACTGGAGCAGTGACAACATTTGCAATATACACTATGCTTATACATGCTTACATAAATCTATAAGCTGTAAATTGATAATGTTCAATAAAATGTTAAGCTAATGATAACTCACAATAGGGGGTAATCAAATGTAAATGGCCTAGTAGTTCAATTGGCAGAGCATTCACCCTGTAAGTTAAAGGCCATGGGTTCAAATCCCAGCCAGGCTGCTTATTTTTCTCAACCTGTATTATTTAGTACCCATTGTGGGGGCCTGGTAGTATGTGTTCTCTGGATCAATTTGGAAAGTTTAGGATTAATTCAGATTTGGAGTGAGAGTAATCCATGTAACTAATAACTCAAAAAATGGGAAACTCATATGTAAGAGACAAGGTTGCTTAGTAGCAATTTAAACGAAAGGTCTCGACTTTGAGTCCTGATCAGGCTGTATATTTTTATCAACATATGACAACAACTTATTGAATTTTGTGTCTTATTTCAATGTTTGTAATTAATAAATCTTAATGATTTTACCTCAAAAGAAGACCTCTGCATTCGGAAATGTGCCTTAAAATCTACAGAGGAATACAGGGGTACAATATCCTCTACGTATCCATGGATTCTGGTCTACAAATGATTTACAAATTATAAATAAACGTCGTTGTCTCATATACCAATATACCTGCAGCAAGCAAAACATTCTGCCTGCTACGAATCAAATGATACACATCCTTCAATCAAAATAGCACTCAGGACGCTGTCTGCAGCCATCTTGGAATTGTTCCGGTGCGTTCAATAAGCTAACACGTGATGACGAACGTTCTCCGTGCGAACGTTCGCATAACTGAACGCAGGGAGCTGGTGCTTATAACCGATATCCATATTAACGTTATTATAAAATGATACTGTATATTTCGAAATTTTGATTCAGGAAACAAAGGCAGCAGAAAAATGGGTTGTTACTAGATCTATTACTTACAAGAGCGAGTTTTGTGAGTAAATCCCACAATATAATGAAAAATACCGATATGATATGATTTGCACAAATGCTTAAGCTTTATATTGTGATTTTAATTTAAAAAAGACGACTGCGAAGTAGACTTACCTGTCTGACTGTATAAATGGTCTCAGTGTATTGAGACGGAAGTCGACCGGCTTAGGAAGCTCTGATTGGTTAGTTTATCTAATTTTAATTGTGGGAACAAGTTAATAAGTTGTGGCCACAAGTTATTATCTCGAGGGAACAAGTTATTATGTTGAGGGAACAAGTTAATAAGTTGTGGCCAACAAGTTAGTAGTTGGCTAATTATTAAAGAAATGCAAGTTTCCGTACGTATGAGACCTGTTGCCGCCTACGCGGAATGGAATATTGTTATCGACTACACCTTATTTTTCGGCGTAGCTGTATAAAATCGATTTCGATGTTTATTTTTAGACCAAAATCCCCCTGCAAATCTTCAGAAGTGGACTCGCCCACTTTAACCTGCTGATCATGTAGTATGCGGAGGAGGTGGAAGTTAACCTATAATTATAATTAACACATACTTTCCTATCAATTAGGGGGTCTTACTTTATCAATACGGATCTAACCAACAAACATTATGAATCTTACATATACAATAACATACCTTTGACCCCTTTTTTGTAATAAGTAAACTTAACCATGTCAGTGTGTACAGAATGTATATAAATAGACTGCATGATCACTATTTTGAGAATACATCTGGGTTCCCGGAAATACAGTCTATTATTAGATTGTAGGAGTTCAGTTTGTTTTCCATTTTACGCCGAATATCTTTTTTTAAAGATATTTCTTGTTATCTTTATGCTAACAGTTAACATCCGTTAACAATATTCCATTCCGCGTAGGCTGCGTAAGTATGAATGATCCAATATAAAGGGGCAGTAACTTTAGGAATTACTACGAAACTCTAAAAGGATAATTAAACGCATTATAGCTTTTAAAAGCAGGGAATTGAAAACAGTTTCTTAATTTAATGATCTCGCACAGGGCACCACCATAATATAAAGTGACGACATAGTCATTCAAAGAACGACATTATTCATATAACTTTCATATGAGTAAAACTTGTAAAAAAAAACTAAACAGCATTGTCATAGTCAGCGTCGGAGACCCACGGCTGCCTATATTACATCTGCGCTGTATGAAGGAACGGAATAAGCGCTCGTGGGTCTTCGACGCTGTGTCATAGTTTACAATCCAGGGTTTATGACAAGCTATCTTCTGACATATCTTGCAACTACAATTTCAATTTGACAGCGCGCAAACACGTGATGTCAACCAAATCATACCAGTGAATACTACTGATGCTCAAACGGAGCCATGCATTTGCCCATCTTGGGCCTTTTATAATTTGTTTAATTGCTAATATGAGACCCCCTGCTCTCATCAGAAGAAAACGGACGATGACGGGATTTCGATTATTCAATCGAATATCTGACAATATACCCACGTTCTTCGAAGAGGGGATGGAGAAGGGGCGTAATGAGTTCATCGTCATATATACAAACACACAGGCACGAGATATTCATTCAGGATGCAGTAGCCATGTAGTAATCTGTACTATCTATCCGTCCGTCTCTGCATCCGCGCAGTCGAAGAGCCCTATTCATGCTAATTGAGGGACCTATTCGAATAGAGCCAACCATGTATCTGTATTCAAGGTAGCTCTATGTCTTTCTGGAATGAGTTTAACAAAAATATTTTTGTAGTTTTCACAACATATGTGACATATACGTTTCTGTGTAAACTTCAAAAAATGACCAAACGAATACGTATGTCACATTAGACAGATGACGTTTATTTGGTCGGATATATCACACACATGTGACATATACGTTCCGTGACATATAAGATTCAACAATAACAATATGATATTAATTAGTTAGGATTTTATATACAGGATCCGACATGAATTGTTATTTCTTATCAAATAAAAAAATTAACATATGTTTGTCTTGATTAAATTTAGTAAAAACAAAATGTGTCAATTAAACTTAAAAATCTACAAACAGTCGACACGCAGAAAGGGTCCACGCCTTCTGCAAACGTCCGACCCTATTTTTTTCCCTGGGAACTTCAAGTCTCTGTGAATTAAGACTGCTTCCAGATCGACAATTAGACAGTCAAGTTTAACAAGTTCAGTCCTAATATCAGCATATATTCCCATCAATATTTTTGACAAAATATGTTCAAAATGAATATTTGATTTTTTTTTCAGTATGTTGATTATTCAATGCATCCATTAATTGATAGTGTAGACAAGCCACTTTTTTTTTCTTTAGAGGGTGGGGGATCCAGAAAACACTTATTACATATTTTATGCCAGTTTGAAATTGGAAATGCACGAGAAACTCATATATCTTACCCTATTTCCCATTATCATTAATATCGGTGTCCCAGTCTGCCCCACCCTTTATTTTCCCCATCGTTATTATTATTTATTTATTTTTTAGTTACAACTGTAGTCAAATATTTTTACCTCGGGGATGTCCTCCCGATGGGGGGCGGGGTAAGGAACAGGTTCCCCGGTGTCCAGGGGAAACTTCGGAAGCGTCGCTAGCCATGTGGAGTCATCGGAAGGCCTCTGGAGACAGCAAAAGAAAAAGAAAAAAATCATTGCTTGCACTGAAAATTTTCCCGATGTGTCCCCGATGTTTTATTGGGAAAACAAGTCAAACATCTGCGAAGCTTCCCCTTGGGGAAGCATTCACGAATTGTCTGCGAAACATTTTTTCCTCCGAGGAATCCCCGAGGCTTCGGCGCACTCTGAAATTTGTTGCTGTTTTGGGCAATATTAGACTGAGACGGCCAAAAAGGCTATGGGACATTGCTGGGGGCGTTCTCATAACCCCCAAAAGTCTTCTCTTGATTGGTCTCTTAGTTCAACCATCAAATTCTCATAATCTCCATAATCTTCCCGCCAGGCACATAGGATGATTCGCAAATACTCAACGATACATCCCTTAATCTAAGGGGAGATTTCAAATCGCTGAATTTCCGGGGCACCTTCGCCGTTTATCGAAGGTCCCCCAGATCCCGAACATCAGAATCCATCCCCGATAATTCAAGGCTATTGTACCATAGCCGAAACATTGATAAGTAAACGTTCAACGGACCAAACCCGAGGCCTAATCAGTGCCATTTCTCATGGGACTGCTCCGTCGTTTTGGCTCAAACATCGGGAGCCATCGGGAGAAAATGTGTGTATTTTCAAATCGCCGATGAATTTTCCCAAGTGGGACCTAGGTCATGCGCGGATCCAGGGGGGGGGGGGGGTCCAGACCTAATATCCCTAAAACATGCAAAAAAGAGGTGCGAAAAGGGGCATGTCCCCCACCCCCACCCCATGGGGTAAGGGGCATATCACCCTCTGGGATTTGGGTATTAATTATATATATCTAGAAATATAATTGTTAGATTTGATATTTTATTTGTATTTCCACGAAGCTACATCTAGGTACTGCTTCGTGAATTTTGTCAGACATCAGCTGGATTATATCGTTCTTGGCAAAACGCACACAGTCACCGATTAGATTGAACAGAAATTTAACGGTAATTATTTTTTTTTTCTTTTTCAGAATATTACACTGATGCATGTGTTTATTTTATGATTGCTTGTTTAAACAATTATTTTTCTTGCTTTACTGAGACAAATGACATAAATAACGCATCATTATTTTTTATGTCATATGTTTTCGCGACCCGTTGCATTTGTAGCGTTTGAGAATGCATGAAGTGGTTTTGTGTTTTCTGATTGTTGACTTTGATTAATTGTAATCATACCATGTCTTTACTGTCAATCCTTTGACTGTTATGTAATCCTTATCAGATCATCTTAGCATCATTAATGTCATGTCGTCTGCTTTATAGTTCGCCCTACTTACTGTTCGTCCCATAATAATTACTGTTAGGTTAAATTGTTCCATTAATTAGGCAACGCCTCATAACTTTTTGCTTAAAAATGATGATAGCCTCTAATATGTAAAAGGCAAAGCCTCGATGCATGCACAGATTATTTTGTCTTGACTTGGCATGGGTTTATTTCTGCCTCTAGTAGTCTCTTTTGATAGTATGTGCTACTGGACTTTTCCTAGATTATCAAGTTCACCATAAGAAGACAAGACTACATTCTCACCTTTAGATTTAAAAAATAATTTAATATACTCCCAAATGCATCAATATATTCCCATCAAATGTAATAAATTGGCAATGGTAATTGAAAACAATTAAAAAAAAATGTCCAAAACCAACAACAGTCAAACTATTTCCAAAGTGGTGTCTTCAGTTGTCACTATTGAACTCAAAATAAGTCTGTCACTTGTATGGTGGACATAAAGGTAAACTGAATGAAGCTTTTTATAATTATAATGAGGTAAGGTCAATTTTTCACCAACAATAAAAGTATAAATGTCATACATCATTACAAAGGTCTATTTAAAAGATAAACAATGCACTTTATTTCATTCAAATATTCCGTACAGTGTCCGAGTTATGGCACTTCAGAGATTCAGATTGAACCCACTTTCCTTAGGACAGTTGTCTTAATGGTCATTTCTTTTTAGGTCATTTGTCGTAAATTACAAAAAAAACTTCGGACATTTTTTTTATAGTAAAATTAGTTAAAGGACATTAAAGACACTTTCAATTTCATTTTTATTTTTTCATGCCTATTCTTTTTTGCATTGAAAATATAACATTAAATTATGTTTCACAATTGCAGTCAGTTAAACAGTCAGTTAAACAGTCAGTTAAACAATTTCCTAGGTTTTGCTGCTTTCCCCTCTCACAAGCTGCGGTGTTTACAGGACGGTGATTGCAAGACTGGCCAACTTCAAGAGGTTAGGAAGAGACTGTCATTATTTTGTCACCATCACTGGTGCAGAGGGGTAAGAGTGTCCTTGTGTCCTCCTTGGAACTGGGAGGTCATGGGTTTGATCCGCAATTGCGACAAAGTCACAAAAAATGGTACTGGTAACTTCCTGCTTGGCGCTAAGCATATATACAGGGTAGACTGGTTGCCCCAGTGTCAGGAAGGACAATGTGACTGGTGGGGTAATCATGTAACATGTCAACATAATAATATTACAGTGTGTTTGTTGATGTTTACCATCACTTTGAAAGTATTTCAGTCATATTAGCAACATTCAGCTAATTACAGAGGAAGACCTACGTACAACCAGGGTAGAACCCCGACCTACTGCAAGCCAGCTAGAAGCAGCAGTGTAGTGGCACTATATACAGTCAAACCTGTTTTAAGCTGTCAGTCAAGGGAACAAGAGAAAATGGCCGCTTAACAGAGGTGACCGCTTAATGAAGTTTAAATATATAACAAAATGCTACGGTTTACCGCTAAATACAGGTTGACTGCTTAAAACAGGTGGCCGCTAATACAGGTTCTGCTGTATAAAGTAGACATAGTCTCCAAATGACGTTAATACTGTTGGTGGGACATTAAACCCAGAAAACAAACATCATTTTAAGTGATAAATAACCCTATTAGTTAAACCAGAGTATTAGTGTGTATGTTCGGAGTATATCGTGCCTGTGACAACATTTGCCATATAGCAGCCATCCGCTAATTACAGTTGGAGGTGGACCACTAGTGCAAAGAAACATATCAGTATGACCACCAACATACTGCAAGCCATTGAACTGTAATGCTACCTTACATAAATAAAGAACTATCCCTTGGACAATAAAGCAGAAGTTACTGCAACATGAACAATACACAGTACACTGTGACCATGCATATTTAAAGTGTAACTTTGAATGTGTTTCACACTTTGAATGTGTTTCAAAGTTTTCAGACTAGACTAGACTATTTGAGTTTACCGTCGCTTCGACAGTATTTCAGTCATATAGTGACATCCAGCTAATTACAGGTGGAGGAAGACCCCAAATGCACAGAGGCATCCAGGTAGAACCACAGACCTACTGCAAGCCAGCTGGAAGGCTTCCTCACATGAAAATCTGAATGACCCTGCCAGGATTCGAACCCACGCAGTGAAGGGCTGAGTAAGTGTTAAAATCAGCAACTTTACCCTCTCGGCCACGGAGGCCCCCCAAAGTTTTCAGAATGAAACAGGCATGGTTCTTTCAAATTCATGATAGAATTCACTTTTTTACGACAAGTATTCCAAGAATCCCTTTTGCTTCTTTGAGGAGGAAAATAAAATGTAAAAAAAAAAGTATTCCAGGAATCCGTTGAAATTTTTAAATGTCTCTAGCATTTGATAAATGAAATTTCATCTTTCATCTATAAGAAAAACTAATGCAAATCAATAACCTTTATTAGACAGGCTGTTGATTCCATAATTCCTCACAATGAGTTTTATGTTTATAAATGATAAAATTAAACAGTTATGTTCATTTACATTACTTAACAACCATTTTTGCATCCTGGGTGGAATTAATTCATCCATTTCTTCCTTCAGCTTGAATAAAGTATCTGGGTGTTGAATTAACTCATTCACCATTTGTGGTATCAATTTTTATTAATTCAAGTTACATTGTGTGAGACACAAATGTGGCTACCTATAATATATCAAATATATTAAAAACAAGAGGACCAAGATGGCCTATATTTGCTCACCTGTATAATTGCTCTTGAAGGTAGTATTTTAACTTCTCTGAGATGATGTGACTATTATTATGTGAAACTGTAGTTCATTTTCTTCAGAACAAATGAGAAAATAAATACAAACAATGTTCCACTTTTTGTTTCTCGATATTTTCGATTTTTGAGTTTGTAATTGAGTTAAAGAGATAATTTTCAAAGTAGAGTTTCCAATAAAATGGCAATAATAAAGTTCAGAAAGCAAACAGGCTTTATGTTTAACCAACTAGTGTTATTGACTTGACATTTATCACATAGCCGTCCTTAAACATGCTGTAACCTTCCAGCTTGTGGTACTCCCTTAGTGCCAAGTGATTGTATTTACTGGTAAATGACACTTGATAGTTATAACAATTGTGGAATTGTAGAAAGGTCTGGCAAACTGGTAAGAAGCTGGGGATTAGTTAGTTTCACACCATTGTCCACGGTCAACTTGTCAACTAGCATCTTATGTCCCTATACTCGATAAGCCCGTCCGGATTCGACCTCAATACTAGACCTCAGTTGTAAGCTCCCAAGATCAAAATACATATCGTCATAATTACGATCGGAAATCATTCAAAATAAACGCGCTACAAACATGGCTGATGTTTTGTTTGTACCCCCGCATGCGACCTGAGCATGGGAAACCCCAAAAAGAGGAGTTCCATAGTAGATCTATTACAGGTAAATCAATGTCAACAGATGCACTAGTCAGTAGGTTTTTGATTTCATCTTCTTAGAAACCAATATGTCTATTTATATGTACAGAATAATTACTCATGTGCAATAGTGTGTTTAGTATACCAATGAAACTTTTCCAAACATATTGATGTATTGCCCAGTTTTCCGAGGATCACTCTGATACTTTCCAGAAAACCCCCAAGCTGATTTTAGGATCCGAGAATAATTTTATTTCCCTACCTGTCTGTCATCTGTGTATTGGAGATCTCCAACTCGTTGGGTTTCCTGGTGAATCTGTTGTTTCCCGTTGGATCCACCCACGGATTGAACGTCCTCAATGGCAGTGAGTAGCCACTGGAGCTACAGGGCCGCAAGATGTCTTGTCCCACGTACACTGTCTCTCTCTTGTTGCTGCTGTACTTCTCGGCACCTATAACAGGTTTATTAAACTATTCTGGACATACTGTTATCTTTCAACATTGTTAATATTACCTTAAAATATGTTAATTACAACAAAAGAGAACACTAGTTGGTTCACCATATAGCCTATGTTCATCATGATGACCTGATGGCCACCAATTTTCTTTGTTTTTAACGATATTTTAACGAATTCTGTCCCATAAATCTAGGTGGTTCTCGGCACCTTACATGTTTATTAAATTATTCCTGGCATATTCAAAGCTTTAAACACGTATAATATTTCCTTTAAATGTGTAAATTATAACAACAGAGAACATACCATCCATATGCTGAATCATCATTATTTATTAGACACACTTATCTCTTTGTTAGTATAATTATTTAAATAGTTTTTAGTTTTTAGTTCGATTATCCTGACATATAGTTATTTTAGAAAGAAAAACAGCATTGAGACTGATATCATTACTTGTTAGTTGTAATAAGTACAGTGCCAAACACATTGATCTACTGATGAATTTATTTCAGTTGTTTGTATAAAATCTACTTCCAGTTCCACATTCCTTTATGGTAAACTGTTTACATTTTAGACAAGCTTTGAAGGCAAATATTAAGCCAAGGACAAATGACAAGCCTGAACTGGGTTAATTATTTCACTTCAGGATAGATGGCTATTGCAGACATGAGGTGGCAGTCCTTTTTGAACTCCTTGATTATATGCAGGACTATAAAAAAAACAAGCTGCACATCAAAACTTTGTACCTGGAAACGGGGGGCTTGTGAGGCAGCTAAATCTTATCCTATTCCTGCAGCAGATTTAGACACACCAGTACTTGATTCAACCAGGTAATAGTAGTTTTGATAGGAAGATTTGGTAGTATGTGACTACTTTAGAGCTGTATTTTTTGTATGATAAATTTTATATATTTTAAAAATGGTAAGTCTTTTATGTGCTCAGAAACAAGGGGCTCGAAGTTCAATATGATTCTCTCCAGGCATCTTTGAGCCTTTGTGATCAGCATTTGACTGCTTGTTCTGGTATTCTGCTTTGATTTTTAACAAAATACGCACCCGGAAACCATTAATTATTATTAGCCCAATTATTGTTTTGGCCTTCACAGTTCGGTTTGTAATTTAGCAGATATAGCAATCAACATATAACTCTTCAAAAAAAAAATTGTATAAAATCTTTGATACAATCTGTTCATATATACACACAGTTTTAAACAACACTTGAAAGCAAGTGCCAACAATTCTTGAAATCTATATTCAAACTTTACTGTCAGGAATCATTCAACAGTACTTGGTTATCATACTGGGGGCAAGACTCACTGGTGGATTTAGGGGTGGGGTGGGGGTGGATACAATCTGTTCATATATACACACAGTTTTAAACAACACTTGAAATTTCGGGGGTGCATCTGGCGTGTGCCCCCTGTAAAATTCCCCCAATCATTCATAAATGTAGACACACACATTCCCCCAAAAAATCACAAGAATGCACTATTTCACAGCTTTAAATTAAAAAATTTTGCGGGGGAGATCCCCTGGATCCCCAGTCCATCTGGGACTACACCCTTCTCACGGCTTGCCGCTTGCATTGTCACTGCCTGCTATATTCCTGATGTGTTTTGTCAGACTGAGGTATTCTTCTTCACTTCAACTAAAGCCCTCAAAGTCAGAGGAGGAGTTTGACTCAGAGTAATTGTCGACACAGACCAATGATGACAGAGTGGGTAGATTGGTCTGTAAGTAGACTTCTAGACAGGCCCCAAACAAATGTGTTCAGGTCCAGCATCACACTACAATGTGCCGTCAAAGCTACTGCCCCATCTGGACAAAGCATGCCACTGAAATCCCTTGAATGTGGGTCAAATACATAAAACATGTTTTCCCTTTTTATGATGGCTATTGTAAAACATGAAACTGTCAATAGGGATTCGGAAAGTGTCAAATAAGGGCCATCTGACCTTACAGAATGACCTATACGTGTATATGTTTCATACACAAGTATGTTCATAATGGCCATAATGCACTGGCAGTTCTGATACTAAGGAATGGGTAGAAAGGCAAATATTTGTGTATATTTTGTCACCATTTATTAAAATATCCAAATCTTCAGTTTGCCATGTATCAGGACATTTTGCTGGCAATATATTAATGCTGCAAAACTGTTACCAACACACTGCTTCCCTGCTCCGAGGTTGGTGTGTTGTTGCAATCACTTAGCCATAACTACAAATAAGGATACAAAAGGACTTGGAATCTTAATAAAATTTGCCAGGAAAATGTTATAATAATTAAATCATGGATTGTATATTTTTAACTAGTTCATATATACAAAAATGACCTAAACAATAATGATAATGATTTAATAATAATAGCAATAACTAGTTCATAACATATTATATACAAAATGACTAAAAATAATGATATTAATAATAATAGCAATAACTAGTTCATTCATTATATACAAAAATGACTAAAACATATGATATTAATAATATAGCATAACTAGTTCATATACATATTATATACAAAAAATGACCTAAAACAATAATGATATTAATAATAATAACAACTACATAAAAATTGACCAAGAATTATTACTTTTTAGCTCACCTGAGGACAATATGCTCATGGTGAGCTATTGTGCTTGTCTTTTGTATGGCGTCCGTCGTCCATGCTTGCATGCATACAGCATCAACAATTTTCTCTAAACGACATCTTTGAAACCACTGGGCCAAATTTGATAACATTTGCCTGTGATTTTCCTTGCATGAAGCTCTACCAAAGTCGTTCAAATGGTTCTGATCCGTTGCATATTTGGGTACCAGGAGCAAAAAATAGATTTTTAAAATGAATCTTGAAAAATCTTCTTTCCTAAAACCACAAGGCCAAGAGCTTAGATATTTGGTGTGTGCCATTGTCTTATGAACCTCTACCACGACTATACAAATCATGACCGGCTGGGGTCAAAATTGGCCACACCCCAGGGGACACTTTATTTTACATAGGCTTATATAGGAAAATCTAGAAAAATCTTCCTGTCAGAAACCACAAGGCTGGGAGTTTAGATATTTGGTGTGTAGCGTTTTCTAGTGGACCTCCAACAAGTTTGTTCAAATCATGGCCCAGGGGTCAAAATTTGCTCTGCCCCTGGGTTTTTTTTATTTTGCATAAGCATATGTGGGAAAATTAAAAAAAATCTTCTTGTTAGAAACCACAAGGCCGGGGGTTTAGATATTTGGTGTATTACATGGCCTTATAGACATGTACAAAGTTTGCTCAAATCATGGCCCTGGGGTCAAAATTGGCCCTGCCCCAGGGGTCACTTGATTTTACATAGGCTTATATAGGAGGGTCTTTAAAGATCTTGTCAGAAATCACAAGATCATGGCTTTAGATATTTGGTATGTAACATGTCCTTGTGGACCTGAACCAAGTTTTCAAATCATGACTCTTGGGTATAAATTGGTCCTGCCCAAGGTGTCACCTTATTTTATAGCTATGACCATGCATATTTTGACAACAGGTACAGTTTTTGTTTGCAGTTACGATTATTTTCCTTTACTTCTGCATTATATGCAAAATATGCTTTATGCGCTAGCTTAAAATGATGTCAGAATCAGAAAATAAATGTCAATAAATTTTGCCCCACTCCATAAGTAGTTAGAAATAGGGGGTGAACTGGACTATTTCGGTAACTACGTATGAAGACCCAAAACAAAACCTATCAGAATATCACCTTTTTAAAATAAATTTTGCCCCACTCCATAAGTAGTAAGAAATAGGGGGTGAATTGGACTATTTCGGTAACTACGTATGAAGACCCAGATCAAAACCTATCAGAATATCACCTTTTTAAAATAAATTTTGCCCCACTCCATAAGTAGTAAGAAATAGGGGGTGAACTGGACTATTTCTGTAACTACGTATGAAGACCCAAAACAAAGCCTATCAGAATATATCTTTACTCAAATAAATTTTGCCCCACTCTATAAGTAGTAAGAAATAGGGGTGGACTTGAGTATTTCAGTATGAAGATCAAAACATATGAGAAAATAATTTCACTTGAACAATTTTGCCCCACTTCATAAGTAGTAAGAAATAGGGAGTGCTGGACTATTTCATAAACTACATATGAAGACCCAAAACCTATCAGAATAAAATTTCATTCGAAGAAATTTTGCCCTGCTTTGTAAGTAGGAAAGAAAAGTGGATGAGTTGGACAATTTCAGCAACCAAATAGAGTTCTTGTAGATCGTCCCTTACAGTTTAGCCTGAGGACACAAAGGTCCTCAGTTGACGTGTGTCGCCACGAGGAGGCACTGAGTAGGGTTTGACCATGGAGAGGCTATATACTGGCAGGGGAGACTAATGCTCCCTTTTCACCAGAAACTGGCTAGCCAGCACAGTGTGGCCATACCACGTGGTATATGACGTCATTGTAAGCTAATGCGTAAAGCATATTTTACACTGATTTAGAAAGAAAAACTAAAGTAAGTATTTTATTTCTTTATCAATTTTAAATGCATATAGCTCATGTGAAGCAGAAAATTGTGCCTTACACATAGGTTCCAGTGATTCTTTTGTCAGATATACAGTTTTTCCTAACATTCGGGAAAACCTTCAGAGTTCGTGAAATTGTTGGCGAACACGTAACATGTTTTCCCAAACGTTTGGAAATAGTAAACATCTGACAAAAGAATCATTAGGACTCTTATGTAGTGCACAATTTTCCACTTTGCATGCGCTATATCGCATTAAAACTGAAAAAAGAAAATACTTAAAGCAGTTTTCTTTTCGAATTGATGCAAAATATGCTTTATGCGTTAGCTTAAAATGACGTCACATACCACGTGGTATGACAACACTGCAGCAGTGGAGGCTGAAGCACACCACACCAGACGCATCACATGGCCCAGTTTGACACACACACAATTGCTCAGAAACTAGGGGACGTTATCAATCGAAATTGATATCTGTGAACCCTAAACACAGAGAACTCTTGAACTTTTTATTTCTGAACATTGTGTGCCACTTTTTGAGACATTGACAGGTCTATGAGATAGCTGGAAAGAAAACATAACAAAATTAAATGAAACAGAAAAAAACAACAAGAACTCACATGGCATACGTGAAATTTTCCTCCACTTCATAATTAGTAAGAAAAAGGGGGTGAACTGGACTATTTCAGTTACTACATATCGAGACCCAAAACAAAACCTATCAAAATATAACTGTATTTAAATAAATTTTGCCCCACTCCATAAGTAGTAAGAAATAGGGGGTGAATTGGACTATTTCGGTAACTACGTATGAAGACCCAAAACAAAACCTATCAGAAAACAAGGCTGTGTCACAGACACGAAATCCCCCGCCGAATATATTTAGTTCATGAATGGGAGCTGTTTTTACAGAACATAAATCAGGGGCCGTAACTCCATTGTAAAAGATCAAACTGACGCAAAAAACTGCCAAAAAGCTCACTCAAAACTATATTCCCCTCCCTATTTCATGGGTAGGAGACAAAAATCAAGTATGAAAAATAACAAAGGGCAATAACTCCAAAATTCGGCTAAGGATAGTTATGGTTCTTGTGCACTGCACTTCTCCTCAATGAGATCTGTCCACCTGTGAAGTTTCAAAGCAGTAGCTTGAATACTTTTGGAGGTATGCTCCGGACAAAAATCAAGTATGAAAAATAACAAAGGGCAATAACTCCAAAATTAGGCTAAGAAGAGTTATGGTTCTTGTGCACTGCACTTCTCCTCAATGAGATCTGTCCACCTGTGAAGTTTCAAAGCAATAGCTTGAATACTTTTGGAGTTATGCTCCGGACAAAAATCAAGTATGAAAAATAACAAAGGGCAATAACTCCAAAATTCGGATAAGGAGAGTTATGGTTCTTGTGCACTGCACTTCTCTTCAATGAGATCTGTCCACCTGTGAAGTTTCAAAGCAATAGCTTGAATACTTTTGGAGATATGCTCCGGACAAAAATCAAGTATGAAAAATAACAAAGGGCAATAACTCCAAAATTCGGATAAGGAGAGTTATGGTTCTTGTGCACTGCACTTCTCCTCAATGAGATCTGTCCACCTGTGAAGTTTCAAAGCAATAGCTTGAATACTTTTGGAGTAATGCTCCGGACAAAAATCAAGTATGAAAAATAACAAAGGGCAATAACTCCAAAATTCGGCTAAGGAGAGTTATGGTTCTTGTGCACTGCACTTCTCCTCAATGAGATCTGTCCACCTGTGAAGTTTCAAAGCAGTAGCTTGAATACTTTTGGAGGTATGCTCCGGACAAAAATCAAGTATGAAAAATAACAAAGGGCAATAACTCCAAAATTAGGATTAGAAGAGTTATGGTTCTTGTGCACTGCACTTCTCCTCAATGAGATCTGTCCACCTGTGAAGTTTCAAAGCAATAGCTTGAATACTTTTGGAGTTATGCTCCGGACAAAATTCGGACGGACGGACGCACGGACGGACGGACGCACGGACGGACGGACAACGCCAAAACAATATCCCCCTCCCGATTTCATCGGCGGGGGATAATAACTGTAAATAAATTTTAACCCAATCCATAAGTAGTAAGAAATAGGGGGTGAACTGGACTATTTCGGTAACTACGTATGAAGACCCAAAACAAAACCTATCAGAATATTACCTTTTTAAAATAAATTTTGCCCCACTCCATAAGTAGTTAGAAATAGGGGGTGAACTGAGCTATTTCGGTAACTACCTATGAAAACCCAAACCAAAACTTTTCAAAATATCACCTTTTTAAAATAAATTTTACCCCACTCCATAAGTAGTTAGAAATAGGGGGTGAACTGGACTATTTCAGTAACTACCTATGAAGACCCAAAACAAAACTTTTCAGAATATCACCTTTTTAAAATAAATTTTACCCCACTCCATAAGTAGTTAGAAATAGGGGGTGAACTGGACTATTTCAGTAACTACCTATGAAGACCCAAAACAAAACTTTTCAGAATATCACCTTTTTAAAATAAATTTTGCCCCATTCCATAAGTAGTAAGAAATAGGGGGTGAACTGGACTATTTCGGTAACTACGTATGAAGACCCAAAACAAAACCTATCAGAATATCACCTTTTTAAAATAAATTTTGCCCCACTCCATAAGTAGTAAGAAATAGGGGGTGAACTGGACTATTTCGGTAACTACGTATGAAGACCCAAAACAAAGCCTATCAGAATATATCTTTACTCAAATAAATTTTGCCCCACTCTATAAGTAGTAAGAAATAGGGGGTGGACTTGAGTATTTCAGTATGAAGATCAAAACATATGAGAAAATAATTTCACTTGAACAATTTTGCCCCACTTCATAAGTAGTAAGAAATAGGGAGTGCTGGACTATTTCATAAACTACATATGAAGACCCAAAACCTATCAGAATAAAATTTCATTCGAAGAAATTTTGCCCTGCTTTGTAAGTAGGAAAGAAAAGTGGATGAGTTGGACAATTTCAGCAACCAAATAGAGTTCTTATAGATCGTCCCTTACAGTTTAGCCTGAGGACACAAAGGTCCTCAGTTGACGTGTGTCGCCACGAGGAGGCACTGAGTAGGGCTTGACCATGGAGAGGCTATATACTGGCAGGGGAGACTAATGCTCCCTTTTCACCAGAAACTGGCTAGCCAGCACAGTGTGGCCATACCACGTGGTACATGTATATGACGTCATTGTAAGCTAATGCATAAAGCATAGTTTTCACTGATTTAGAAAGAAAAACTAAAGTAAGTACTTTATTTCTTTATCAATTTTAAATGCATATAGCTCATGAGAAGCAGAAAATTGTGCCTTACACATAGGTTCCAGTGATTCTTTTGTCAGATGTACAGTTTTCCCTAACATTCGGGAAAACCTTCCGAGTTTGTGAAATTGTTGGTGAACACGTAACATGTTTTCCCAAACGTTTGGAAATAGTAAACATCTGACAAAAGAATCATTAGGACTCTTATGTAGTGCACAATTTTCCGCTTTGCATGCGCTATATCGCATTAAAACTGAAAAAAGAAAATACTTAAAGCAGTTTTCTTTTCGAATCGATTCAAAATATGCTTTATGCGTTAGCTTAAAATGACGTCACATACCACGTGGTATGACAACACTGCAGCAGTAGAGGCTGAAGCACACCACACCAGACGCGTCACATGGCCCATTTTGACACACACACAATTGCTCAGAAACTAGGGGACGTTATCAATCGAAATTGATATCTGTGAACCCTAAACACAGAGAACTCTTGAACTTTTTATTTCTGAACATTGTGTGCCACTTTTTGAGACATTGACAGGTCTATGAGATAGCTGGAAAGAAAACATAACAAAATTAAATGAAACAGAGAAAAAAAACAAGAACTCACATGGCATACATGAAATTTTCCTCCACTTCGTAATTGTAAGAAATAGGGGGTGAACTGGACTATTTCGGTAACTGCTTATGAAGACCCAAAACAAAACCTATCAGAATATCACCTTTTTAAAATAAATTTTACCCACTCCATAAGTAGTAAGAAATAGGGGGTGAATTGGACTATTTCGGTAACTACGTATGAAGACCCAAAACAAAACCTATCAGAAAATAACTGTAAATAAATTTTGCCCCACTCCATAAGTAGTCAGAAATAGGGGGTGAATTGGACTATTTCAGTAACTACGTATGAAGACCCAAAACAAAACTTTTCAGAATATCACCTTTTTAAAATAAATTTTGCCCCACTCCCTAAGTAGTAAGAAATAGGGGGTGAACTGGACTATTTCGGTAAGTACGTATGAAGACCCAGATCAAAACCTATCGGAAAATAGCTATGTAATAAATTTTGCCCCACTCTATAAGTAGTAAGAAACAAGGGGTGGACTTGAGTATTTCAGTATGAAGATCAAAACATATGAGAAAATAATTTCACTTGAAAAATTTTGCCCCACTTCATAAGTAGTAAGAAATAGGGAGTGCTGGACTATTTCATAAACTACATATGAAGACCCAAAACCTATCAGAATAAAATTTCATTCGAAGAAATTTTGCCCTGCTTTGTAAGTAGGAAAGAAAAGTGGATGAGTTGGACAATTTCAGCAACCAAATAGAGTTCTTGTAGATCGTCCTTTACAGTTTAGCCTGAGGACACAAAGGTCCTCAGTTGACGTGTGTCGCCACGAGGAGGCACTGAGTAGGGCTTGACCATGGAGAGGCTATATACTGGCAGGGGAGACTAATGCTCCCTTTTCACCAGAAACTGGCTAGCCAGCACAGTGTGGCCATACCACGTGGTACATGTATATGACGTCATTGTAAGCTAATGCATAAAGCATAGTTTTCACTGATTTAGAAAGAAAAACTAAAGTAAGTACTTTATTTCTTTATCAATTTTAAATGCATATAGCTCATGTGAAGCAGAAAATTGTGCCTTACACATAGGTTCCAGTGATTCTTTTGTCAGATGTACAGTTTTCCCTAACATTCGGGAAAACCTTCCGAGTTCGTGAAATTGTTGGCGAACACGTAACATGTTTTCCCAAACGTTTGGAAATAGTAAACATCTGACAAAAGAATCATTAGGACTCTTATGTAGTGCACAATTTTCCGCTTTGCATGCGCTATAACGCATTAAAACTGAAAAAAGAAAATACTTAAAGCAGTTTTCTTTTCGAATCGATTCAAAATATGCTTTATGCGTTAGCTTAAAATGACGTCACATACCACGTGGTATGACAACACTGCAGCAGTAGAGGCTGAAGCACACCACACTAGACGCGTCACATGGCCCATTTTGACACACACACAATTGCTCAGAAACTAGGGGACGTTATCAATCGAAATTGATATCTGTGAACCCTAAACAAAGAGAACTCTTGAACTTTTTATTTCTGAACATTGTGTGCCACTTTTTGAGACATTGACAGGTCTATGAGATAGCTGGAAAGAAAACATAACAAAATTAAATGAAACAGAGAAAAAAAACAAGAACTCACATGGCATACATGAAATTTTCCTCCACTCCATAAGTAGTAAGAAATAGGGGGTGAACTGGACTATTTCAGTAACTACGTATGAAGACCCAAAACAAAACTTTTCAGAATATCACCTTTTTAAAATAAATTTTGCCCCACTCCATAAGTAGTAAGAAATAGGGGGTGAACTGGACTATTTCGGTAACTACGTATGAAGACCCAAAACAAAACCTATCAGAAAATAACTGTAAATAAATTTTGCCCCACTCCATAAGTAGTAAGAAATAGGGGGTGAACTGGACTATTTCGGTAAGTATGTATGAAGACCCAAAACAAAACCTATCAGAATATTTACCTTTAAAATAAATTTTGCCCATCATAAGTAGTAAGAAATAGGGGGTGAACTGGACTATTTCGTAAGTATGTATGAAGACCCAAAACAAAACCTATCAGAATATTACCTTTTTAAATAAATTTTCCCACTCCATAAGTAGTAAGAAATAGGGGTGAACTGGACTATTTCGGTAACTACGTATGAAGACCCAAAACAAAGCCTATCAGAAAAATTACTGTAAATAAATTTTGTCCCATCCATAAGTAGTAAGAAATAGGGGGTGAATTGGACTATTTCGGTAACTACGTATGAAGACCCAAAACAAAACCTATCAGAAATAACTGTAAATAAATTTTCGCCCACTCCATAAGAGTAAGAAATAGGGGGTGGAACTGGACTATTCGTAAGTATGTATGAAGACCCAAAACAAAACCTATCAGAATATACTTTTAAAATAAATTTCACTCCATAAGTATGCAAGAAATAGGGGTGAACTGGACTATTTCAGTAACTACTATGAAGACCCAAAACAAAACCTATCAGAATATCACTTTTTAAAAAAATTTTGCCCACTTCATAAGTAGTTAAGAAATAGGGGTGGAACTGGACTATTTCAGTAACTACCTATGAAGACCCGAAACAAAACTTTTCAGAATATCACCTTTTAAATAAAATTTTCCCCAATCCATAAGTAGTAAGAAATAGGGGGTGAACTGGACTATTTCGTAACTACGTATGAAGACCCAGATCAAAAACCTATCAGAAAATAACTAGTAAATTTTGCCCCATCCATAAGTAGTAAGAAATAGGGGGTAAACTGGACTATTTCAGTAACTACGTATGAAGACCCAAAACAAAACCTATCTGAAAATTTACGTAAATAAATTTTGCCCCACTCCATAAGTAGTAAGAAATAGGGGATGAACTGGACTATTTCAGTAACTAACGTATGAAGACCCAAAACAAAGCCTATCAGAATATACTTTACTCAAATAAATTTTGCCCCACTCCATAAGTAGTAAGAAACAAAGGGGTGGACTTGACTATTTCAGTATGAAGATCAAAACATATGAGAAAATAATTTCGCTTGAAAAATTTTGCCCCACTCCATAAGAAGTAAGAAATAGGGAGTGCTGGACTATTTCATAAACTACATATGAAGACCCAAAACCTATCACAATATAATTTCATTTGAAGAAATTTTGCCCTGCTTTGTAAGTAGGAAGAAAAAGTGGATGAGTTGGACAATTTCAGCAACCATATCGATGGCTCAACGCAAAACTGTCGTAACTCCGTTTTTTAAAATTGTTCAGGAGAAGGAAAAAACTTCCTGAATTTATTTGTGTTGGATATATTACAAGTGTTTTAACATAAAATTGCTGCATTATATGTCAGTTTTTATAAACTTTATTGTATTTTTTACAACATTTAATAAAAAAGGTGATTTTGAGGATAAACTGACTTACTACAGTTTTCCACTTCAAATGTTAGGTTTCATCGAAAAGAAAATCAATGCAACACTGTAGTATCTTGACTTACGACAGTATTCCACCTCATATCATATGAATTCTGGAAAATTAGTTCATGCAACACTGTATCAATATCATTTTCACCAGTTTTAAATGATATAAAAAGGGGTCCATTAGGTATAACAAACAAATTCATGACAAGGGGACATTCCAGGGTTGATGACAAACTTTGATGACCAACGTTTTGACCTTTTGAGGAATTTTTTATCAATGCATGCTTAATATTATTAGAGTCATACAAGTATTACTCTAATAACTAAACTAGAGTACATCAGGTTGAGAGACCCCAGGTATTTGAATTGAAAATGTGCAAATAGTTCATTAACACCATTTAAACTTAATAATTTTATAACTGCAAGTGTTATTAAAGACAGTTTAAAGTGCTGTCAATGAACAACATAAAGAAACCAATGTCCATGACAATACCTCATGTAGGTAAACCAAAGACCTAATAACCTAACAGAGATTCTCATCTCTGATATAGGTATGTGCAAAGAGCAAATCAAGAGAAGTTCTCGTTAAGTTATGTGTATGATAATGTGACAGCAAGATAATGGGAGATGCGTAAAATTGCTCATATCAATGAAAAATATACTAAGTTTTCTCTTCAATTTATTGTTGATTAAACCAAATATGTATATCTCTCATTAAATCACAGAACACTTTTATGAGTGATACTCATGTAAAGCATTTGTCTGTTAATCGTCTCCAAGACGTGAAGCGTCTCAGCGAGATTTCATTCAAATTCCATTCACCTGTTGTTGTTGTTTTCTTGTCACAGGAAAAAACATTTTTTTCGGACAGCTTTAGGTTAACAATGCAGACAAGCTTTTGAGCAGATATTATATCATAAAACAATTTGTATAACTTCTTAACAAATAATTTTATCATCTGCATCATCATCAGCATCTTAATACTGGGTATAACTTTTTCCCCGTTTTCCTGTTTGCTGCTCTCCACACTTTTCTATCCATAGCATCAACTGTCTTGAGGAAACAAAGATTTACTGCACACTTTTCAAATAACAAACTCTGTTATACTATCAGTTTCTTAGACAGTATTTGTTTCAAATAGTTTAGTTTAATTTTGGTTTCAAATACAGTCATTTGCATCATTTGATCATTTTGTTTTTCTGTATTTCCAGATATGTACACATTTTTTTTACATTTTGGAGGGAAATTAAGGATACTGTATTAAAGTATTTAATTGTATTAACAAAACCCTGACTATCATTCTGCATTATTCATATCTAAATGATTTAAAAGAATCGTCATGATTTAAATCTGACATTTTAATTGTTTTACGGTATTAAACATCACTAAAGAAAAAGTTTTCTTCACATTTTCACCTGCTACTTTGAGGACTTACACATTTTCACATGGGAGTAGGAAGAAAAAGGGGTTGTGAACAGCAGGAATAGTTTACTTGCACTAAAGGTTTAGAGACTAAACTAAATGTTTTACAAACAAAACTAGCTCCCAACAATTTCATGACCAGTGAGGACAGCAGACCCATTGCAGATTATAAATGACAGTACTTGATAAGACCTTCTAAGGGGGTCATCAAAATAGATCCTGTGCCTGTTCTTTATGAGCAGGAATCATACTATTTTGAAAATACATTTGGAAGAACCTGATTCTTGAGCTGCTGCTAAAGCATCATTTAGTGTCAATACATAAAGGACTCAGAATTTCACTTCTTTTTCTGATTGAGTGTTCCATGCAGTGGCTGCTGCTTTATAAAAGTCTGTTGACCAGTAAAGGGCATTCAAAATTATACATGTATCTACATAAATTTGGTCACTCTGTCTAAAATGCCATCCATAATTTCATCTTTCCAGTTGGATGTTGGAAATCAATGTACATACAATATTGGTGACACATTGTTTTTTCTACTGTCAAACTCTTCACAACCCTGACGGATTGTTGTAGCATGTGCTTAGATCATGGTGGGAAATGTGAAGAATTTTAGATAGATATTGGTGAAGTTCATCACTGCATGAGAAGTTAAATTTAAAACTGACACTTTAAGCATTTAAGTCCATTATTAAGACAACATAAGCTGAACAAAATTAAGTGAAAGAAGAGCAGGGTAGTTCAGTGATTGCCACTGATAGGATGCACATCTCAGGATCAAGGGTTCATGGTTTGAATCTAGGTCGTGTGGCTGCCTGTTTCCTTGAGTATGCAATTAACCTTGAATTGTTCCACTCCACCCAAGTGTATTAATGGGTACCTGTGAGGGTTTTTTCGGGTCATGCATAAGACTTCCTAGCACCATATGTCTGACAGCTGCTCCTATGGAATTAACAAATATATTCAATGATCCGGAGGTAAACATGTCATGTTGGCTGATCGAGCACTTGCTTGAAGGTAGACTACAAATAAGTATTACCTATAGATACAAGTAAAGCTGTAAAGACAAGGAGTATGTCAGAACTTAAAAGTAGATATTTCTACAAGTTAGAGATAGTAAATATATTTCTGTATGAAAAAAATAACTGACACACTAATTTTAAACTGATCAATTAATACACAAAAAACTTTATTTCATTTTCTTCTTAATAGGCTTTTATCAATAAGTTTGTTGTCTAAATGATTCATTAAGAGTTGGCCCTAAAATTCCTGTTTTGGACAACTGCTACCTGGTGAAACAACTAATTTCGAGTTCCAATATTTTTAATTGTTTGTGACTGAAAAACTGTGTTTCAACAGTAAAAGCAAAAAAATAATGGTAAATTATCTAGTTTTGAGACTGTTTAGGACTGAAAACATATGGGGGCCCGCCGTGGCCGAGCGGTTACAATCGCGGACTACAAATCTCTCAGCCCCTCACCGCTGTGGATTCGAATCCTGGTAGGGACTTCGGATTTTTCATGTGAGGAAGCCTTCCAGCTGGCTTGCGGTAGGTCGGTGGTTCTACCCGGGTACCCCTGTGTACTCGGGGTCTTCCTCCACCTGTAATTAGCTGGATGTCGCTATATGATTGAAATACTATCGCAGCGACGGTAAATCCCAATACAACAACAACAACTGAAAACATGAGTGTGGCACCACCTAGAACACATATATTTTGACAAAAACAGAAGTGTTCTTTGGAACACATGTGTCATCTGCTGAAGCATGACGGACAGACGGACAAAGAGATGGACAGACAGACAGAAAACGGAAAAATGATCCCTATGTGTCACTTCTGCTTACAGCAAGCAACACAATAAACAGTATATTGGGTATCAAGAAAAATTTCCTTCCAACCAAATATCATTAATGACATCAACTTTGGGAAGTAAAAGGAACTAAGTGAATTTAAAAAACTTAGCAAATGCAATCTTCAAATGTCACTTTTAAATTATTTTGCTCTGTGCACATAATGTCACCATATGTCACAACAGTATAAGATTCATCACACAACAATTAATAATACCTCAATCAGTTTGAAGTACAACTTATTGGTGAGGATAATTGATTTTGTTGTTGTTTTTTTTCACCGTAAATGTCTACCTAAAAATACATTGACCTATCTGCAGTTTATGGCGTAAGATAAGACTTAATGAATATTTGAATGATTTTCATTGGTAAAAAAAATGCCTATAGATCTTCTTTGGAGAAAAAGTTACACATAATTCTTTGTTAAGATAACTAGCTGAAATATATGCTTCCTATATATTCACTTTTTTTAAATAATTGTTTTTTATCAATACACTTCTCTTAGATAAACATTGAGACCTGTTTCGACCAAATGTTATTCTGACAAAAAAAATATATACAGTCCTATTCACTGAATGACAGTTATAGTCCATATTGTTTTTTTCTGCTGATTGCAGTGGAATGGATGCTTTATCTATGCTTAATTTGATTCCAAGTATGAAACCTTTTCACAGATAATAATTTGTACATGTATATCATATAATCGTACTACATTATGCATTACTTTAATCCCCATAATTGCTGCATATCTTGTTTTAAAAAACATTTCTTGTTATTAAAAGTATTTACTTTTTGATATCTCTAGCCATTTGTGAGTTTAGGTCTGAAAAAGTGAGTGTCATACCGAAAGTATGTAACTTTACAAGAATGGTATGATAAATGAATCTTAAAAAGTGTTTGGATTCCATAATAGCAAGTCGTAAAATATTAGTTAAATAAGTTTAATAAATGTTAACTGTATTTATTTCAAGTGCTTAGTGACATCACAGTACTATGACATCATCATTATGAATTATGACATCATTGTGTAAAAATATTGTTGAGATACTACAGTGTTGCATATCATTTGATTCAAAATGTGCATGTTTTTCAGTGCAACACTGTATGTAACTCAAGTTACGACAGTGTTGCACAAATGAAATCAACCAAATAATTATACTACTTTTGGACCATTTTTCATTTTTACAACTTAAATACAAATATTTTTTCAAAAAATTATTTCCACAGATAGAGCATTGTAATATAATGTGAAAAATGCAAAAACATCATTTTGTGAAAAAATTGGAGTTACGACAGTTTTGCGTTGAGCCCTCGATATATAGTTCTTGTAGATCGTCCCTTACAGTTTAGCCTGAGGACACAAAGGTCCTCAGTTGACGTGTGTCGCCACGAGGAGGCACTGAGTAGGGCTTGACCATGGAGAGGCTATATACTGGCAGGGGAGACAAATGCTCCCTTTTCACCAGAAACTGGCTAGCCAGCGCAGTGTGGCCATACCACGTGGTATATGACGTCATTCTAAGCTAATGTGTAAAGCATATTTTACACTGATTTAGAAGGAAAAACTAAAGTAAGTATTTTATTTCTTTATCAATTTTAAATGCATATAGCTCATGAGAAGCAGAAAATTGTGCCCTACACATAGGTTCCAGTGATTCTTTTGTCAGATGTACAGTTTTTCCTAACATTCGGGAAAACCTTCCGAGTTCGTGAAATTTTGTTGGCGAACACGAAACATGTTTTCCCGAATGTTTGGAAATAATAAACATCTGACAAAAGAATCATTAGGACTCTTATGTAGTGCACAATTTTCCGCTTCGCATGCGCTATATCACATTAAAACTGAAAAAAGAAAATACTTAAAGCAGTTTTCTTTTCGAATCGATGCAAAATATGCTTTATGCGTTAGCTTAAAATGACGTCATATACCACGTGGTATGACCACACTGCAGCAGTGGAGGCTGAAGCACACCACACCAGACGCGTCACATGGCCCATTTTGACACACACACAATTGCTCAGAAACTAGGGGACGTTATCAATCGAAATTGATATCTGTGAGCCCTGAACACAGAGAAATCTTGAACTTTTATTTCTGAACATTGTGTGCCACTTTTTGAGACTTTGACAGGTCTATGAGATAGCTGGAAAGAAAACATAACAAAATTAAATGAAACACAAAAAAAACAAGAACTCACATGGCACACATGAAATTTTACTCCACTTCATAATTAGTAAAAAATAGGGGGTGAACTGGACTATTTCAGTAACTACGTATGAAGACCCAAAACAAAACCTATCGGAATATAACTTTACTCAAATAAAATTTCGCCCATTTCATATGTAGTAAGAAATAGGGGGTGAACTGGACTATTTCAGTAACTACGTATGAAGACCCAAAACAAAACCTATCGGAATATAACTTTACTCAAATAAAATTTCACCCATTTCATAAGTAGTAAGAAATAGGGGGTGAACTGGACTATTTCAGTAACTACGTATGAAGACCCAAAACAAAACCTATCAGAATATAACTGTATTTAAATAAATTTTACCTCACTCCATAAGTAGTAAGAAATAGGGGGTGAACTGGACTATTTCAGTAATTACGTATGAAGACCCAAAACAAAACCTATCGGAATATAACTTTACTCAAATAAAATTTCGCCCATTTCATATGTAGTAAGAAATAGGGGGTGAACTGGACTATTTCAGTAACTACGTATGAAGACCCAAAACAAAACCTATCGGAATATAACTTTACTCAAATAAAATTTCGCCCATTTCATAAGTAGTAAGAAATAGGGGGTGGACTGGACTATTTCAGTGACTACGTATGAAGACCCAAAACAAAACCTATCAGAATATAACTTTACTCAAATAAAATTTCGCCCATTTCATAAGTTGTAAGAAATAGGGGGTGAACTGGACTATTTCAGTAACTACGTATGAAGACCCAAAACAAAACCTATCGGAATATAACTTTACTCAAATAAAATTTCGCCCATTTCATAAGTAGTAAGAAATAGGGCGTGGACTGGACTATTTCAGTGACTACGTATGAAGATCCAAAACAAAACCTATCAGAATATAACTTTACTCAAATAAAATTTCGCCCATTTCATAAGTAGTAAGAAATAGGGGGTGAACTGGACTATTTCAGTAACTACGTATGAAGACCCAAAACAAAACCTATCAGAATATAACGTTACCCAAATAAAATTTCACCCATTTCATAAGTAGTAAGAAATAGGGGGTAAACTGGACTATTTCAGTAACTACGTATGAAGACCCAAAACAAAACCTATCCTAATATAACTTTACTCAAATAAAATTTTGCCCCACTCCATAAGTAGTAAGAAATAGGGGCTGAACTGGACTATTTCAGTAATAACGTATGAAGACCCAAAACAAAACCTATCAGAATATAACTGTATTTAAATAAATTTTGCCCCACTCCATAAGTAGTAAGAAATAGGAGGTGGACTTGACTATTTCAGTATGAAGATCAAAACATATGAGAAAATAATTTCACTTGAAAAATTTTACCCCACTTCATAAGTAGTAAGAAATAGGGAGTGCTGGACTATTTCATAAACTACATATGAAGACCCAAAACCTATCACAATATAATTTCATTCGAAGAAATTTTGCCCTGCTTTGTAAGTAGGAAGAAAAAGTGGATGAGTTGGACAATTTCAGCAACCATATATAGTTCTTGTAGATCGTCCCTTACAGTTTAGCCTGAGGACACAAAGGTCCTCAGTTGACGTGTGTCGCCACGAGGAGGCACTGAGTAGGGCTTGACCATGGAGAGGCTATATACTGGCAGGGGAGACAAATGCTCCCTTTTCACCAGAAACTGGCTAGCCAGCGCAGTGTGGCGATACCACGTGGTATATGACGTCATTCTAAGCTAATGCGTAAAGCATATTTTACACTGATTTAGAAGGAAAAACTAAAGTAAGTATTTTATTTCTTTATCAATTTTAAATGCATATAGCTCATGAGAAGCAGAAAATTGTGCCCTACACATAGGTTCCAGTGATTCTTTTGTCAGATGTACAGTTTTTCCTAACATTCGGGAAAACCTTCCGAGTTCGTGAAATTTTGTTGGCGAACACGAAACATGTTTTCTCGAATGTTTGGAAATAATAAACATCTGACAAAAGAATCATTAGGACTCTTATGTAGTGCACAATTTTCCGCTTCGCATGCGCTATATCACATTAAAACTGAAAAAAGAAAATACTTAAAGAAGTTTTCTTTTTGAATCGATGCAAAATATGCTTTATGCGTTAGCTTAAAATGACGTCATATACCACGTGGTATGACCACACTGCAGCAGTGGAGGCTGAAGCACACCACACCAGACGCGTCACATGGCCCATTTTGACACACACACAATTGCTCAGAAACTAGGGGACGTTATCAATCGAAATTGATATCTGTGAACCCTGAACACAGAGAACTCTTGAACTTTTATTTCTGAACATTGTGTGCCACTTTTTGAGACTTTGACAGGTCTATGAGATAGCTGGAAAGAAAACATAACAAAATTAAATGAAACACAAAAAAACAAGAACTCACATGGCACACATGAAATTTTCCTCCACTTCATAATTAGTAAAAAATAGGGGGTGGACTGGACTATTTCAGTAACTACGTATGAATACCTAAAACAAAACCTATCAGAATATAACTTTACTCAAATAAAATTTCGCCCATTTCATAAGTAGTAAGAAATAGGGGGTGAACTGGACTATTTCAGTAACTACGTATGAAGACCCAAAACAAAACCTATCAGAATATAACTGTATTTAAATAAATTTTGCCCCACTCCATAAGTAGTTAGAAATATGGGGTGAACTGGACTATTTCAGTAACTACGTATGAAGACCCAAAACAAAACCTATCAGAATATAACGTTACCAAAATAAAATTTCGCCCATTTCATAAGTAGTAAGAAATAGGGGGTGAACTGGACTATTTCAGTAACTACGTATGAAGACCCAAAACAAAACCTATCGGAATATAACTTTACTCAAATAATATTTCGCCCATTTCATAAGTAGTAAGAAATAGGGGGTGGACTGGACTATTTCAGTGACTACGTATGAAGACCCAAAACAAAACGTATCCTAATATAACTTTACTGAAATAAAATTTTGCCCCACTCCATAAGTAGTAAGAAATAGGGGCTGAACTGGACTATTTCAGTAATAACGTATGAAGACCCAAACAAAAACCTATCGAATATAAACTGTATTTAAATAAATTTTGCCCCACTCCATAAGTAGTAAGAAATAGGAGGAGGACTTGACTATTTCAGTATGAAGATCAAAACATATGAGAAAATAATTTCACTTGAAAAATTTTCCCCACTTCATAAGTAGTAAGAAATAGGGGTGGGGACATTTCAAAAACAAATATGAAAAAAAAAAAACCTATAAATATAATTTTTTTTAAAAAATTTCCCTTTTTTGTGGGGAAAAAAAGGGGGAGGGGGAAATTTTTCAGCACCAAAAAATATCGGTAACGTTTTAATTTACCAAAAAAAGGGGATAGGTGTGACGGACATATAGGGGGCCCAAACTTTTAAAGGGGAAAATTTTTCACCAAAATGGTAGAGGAGGGGGCTCCCTGGTATATAATTTTTAAAACTATGGAAAATTTTTTTTTGTTTAAAGGAAAAATAAAGAAATTTTTTTTATTTTTTTACAATTTTAAATCATATGAAGAAAAAAAATTCCCCACAATATTCATTTGTTTTTTGCGGTAAGTTTTTAAAATTGGAAAAATCCATTGGGAAATTTTGGGGGGAAACCCAAACAGTTTCCCAGGGTATAAACTTGCCAAATATTGGCCCATGAGGAATTTCCCTGCAGGGCAATCTTTTTAAAAAAAAATTTAAAGCATTTTTCTTTCCCGTGAAAATAGCTTAGCTTAGTTAAAAAGCTATTCCCACTGGTTAAACTGGGGGGGGGGTTTTAAAAACCCCCAATAAAGGGCCCCATTTTGAAACAAAATTGCCCAAATTGGGGGCGTTTTCTGAAATTGTAGGGGCCCTAAAAAGGAAACTTAAATTTTTTATTTTGAAAGGATTTTTTGGATTTTGAATTATAAAGGGAAAGAAATAAAAATTAAAATAAAACAAAAAAACGTCCATGGCAACATAAATTTTAAAAAAATTAAAAAAATTGAACGGGATTTTTTCGTTTTCTTAAAGACCCAAAAAAAACCTTGGTAAAACACTAAAAAAAAAAATTTCCCACAAGAGGAAAAAAGGGGGTGAACAATTAAAAAACTAGGGGAAAAAAAATTTTGAATATCTTTACCCAAAAAAATTTCCCCCCTTTTTCTAATTTTTGGAAAGGGGGGTGAAGGCTTTTTGAAATTTTAAAAAAACCCAAAAAAAATAGAAAAAAAACTTATAAATAAATTTTACTCACTCATAATATAAAAAATAGGGGTGCGGACTTTTCAGAATACTATAAAACCCCAAAAAAAACCTAGGGAAATATAACTTTACTAAAATAAAATTTGGGGCCATTCATATTTTGAGAAAGGGGGGTTTGAACGGGACTTTTTTTCAGTAAAAAAAAAAAAAAATTTATCAATAAATTTACTCAATAAAAGGGGGCCCTTTTTATTAGTATAAAAAAAGGGGGGGGAGAATTTTCGGGGATAAAAAACCCAAAAACAAAATATAGAAATAAAATTACTAAAAAAAATCGTTTTTTCTAGGAAAAAGGGGTAATTTTACTATTTAATTTTTCTAGAAGAAAAACAAACCTATGGAAAAAAATTTACCCAAAAAAATTTCCCCATTTCTTTTTTTAAAAAATGGGGGGGGGCTAAAAATTTGGGATAGGTTGAATCCCCCAAAATTTTTCAAAATAAAATTCGCCCACAAAATTAAAAATATTTTAAAATGATTTCAAGTAAAATAGGGGTAAGACCCAAAAAAACCCTATAGAAAAACCCCTTAAATAAAATTTTTAAAAATTTTTCTAAATTAAGAAATAGGGGGTAAAGGGATATTTCATACACTTAAGACCAAAACAAAACCTTCTTATAATTTATCAAAAAATTTTTCCCCCCTCATAAGTGTAAAAATGGGGGCTGAACTGGACTATTTCAGTAATACGTATAAAGCCCCAAAACAAAACCCTTCAGAAATAACTTAAAAATAATTTTGCCCCCCCCCCTAATAGTAGAAATGGGGTATTTACTATTCGTAGAGATCAAAAACTATAAAATAATTTATTTAAAAAATTTTCCCCTTCAAAAGTAGAAAAATAGGGGTGGGGTTTTTCATAAAACTAGAAGCCCCAAAAAAAACAAAATATAATTATTAAAAATTTTGCCCCCTTTTAATGGAAAAGAAAAGGGGGATTGGGGACATTAAAGCAACAATAATATTTTTTGGGAAATTCCCACTTTAGGGGAAAAAAGGGTCCTGGGACTTTAAAACCTAGGGGCTAATAAAATTAATAGGGGGGAAATTTCCCCTTTTTAAAAAAATGGGGGGGCCCCATTTGGGCAACCCCCTTGTTTGAGTTTAGAAAAGCAAAAAGCAACCCCATTTAGGGAAAACAGAAGTTTTATTTTTTACTTTTAAGCATATACTGGGGAAGAAAATTTCCTCACGGGTTTCCAGGTTTTTTTTTTTTCAGGTGGGGTTTTTTCCCAAAAGGGGAAAACTTCCCGATTGTGAAATTTTTTGGGAAAAAATTTTTTTTTTAAAATTTTAAAATTAATTAAAAAAAAAAATTGGTTTTTGGGAATTTTCTTTGCAATTTTTTAAGGAAAAAAAAAAGCAAAATTTTTTTGCGCCCTTTTTTTTCGAGAAAAATTTTTTTACGGGATGAAACCTAGAGATTAAAACCCCCCAA
>CM037778.1:68307039-68350219 GCA_021229015.1 Solen grandis | reverse complement strand
CCAAAATGTCAGAGCTGCCATTGTTGCTTCTTTCAATCACATCCATTTAAGATAAGTATGGTTACATACACTTTTCCATTCCTTTGGTTTCGACAGTTATACACATTTAGTACACTTATTGCCTTTGTAGCCTGTTTCCTGTTACTGACACTCCCCACCCTCAGTGTAAGGGCGGGGGTATTATTTTCTGCCTACCTGAGCTGCTTCAGACGGCTGCTTTGCTTTGCGTCTTGCCTTGTATGCACATCTGACTTACGGTTACAAGTCTACTACTCCTGCTCAAAAAAAAAAAAAAAAAAAAGCAGACATCAAATAATCATAATGATAATTGTTACATGCTAACAGTAATGTTATATGATAGTCTTTTGCCACTGCCATCCAATTGCAATTTATTCATTCCCACTTATGTGGTCGAACCCAGGACAGGCGCTCATGGCTGCTGCTTTCGGGCACTATCTGTGATTTTTGTTTTCCACATAGTAAAGCGTTTTCTTTGAGCATTTCCCTCAGTGTGACGATTGTTCAATATGTCCTTTGCTTGCAGAGAGAAATGGGTGATTCCTTCCCATATAGCTTTCCACTGAGGTGATATTTTTGGGACACTTATACTCCACTGATGAGAGATGCTACTTTAGCATGTCAATTTTTCTCAGTGTTGATGTTTGGCTTTTGCCAAGTGGTTCATTTGTCAGATTTGGCCCTTTTATTTCGGCTATCTGCTTATTCGTTACAATGAGAAACTGTGATCTGTGGTTCCTACCATGTCGTTATTTTTCCAGTTTCTTATTCCGGTGGCCACTCCACTGCCATGTCCTTGTTGACAGTTTTGTTTAGTGGTTTCTGTTTTATTCTTCAGATGACGGGACCAACTCGGCCACGGGCCACCAGGCCTTCTCGGACTAGACGAACCCAGAGGACCAGGCGAATTGAGGTGTCTGGCTCACCACATGTCCCATCTTCTGAAGCGCAACCCGGTTCCGTCAATCTGCCCAATGTCAACCATGGTCATGTGAGTGGTGGTGCGTACATTTCTTCACCAGACACTGCCCGGTCCAACCAGCTGGCTACAACGCATGCAGTCAACATACAACAGGTGCCAGGTGCTGGACAACCCTGCCCGTCGGTTGTTGTTCCGGCTGCTACACCCCAACAGATTCGAGCTTGCATCCACAGTGCTGCAGAGACATGCTCTGCACAGTGTTTGACACTCAATGCGCAGAATCACCACGGTGCGATACCTCAGAACCAACCCGTTGCTGCCCCAGTGCAGATGCCACCCGCTGACCCACCACGGGACCTCGACTTATCTTCCGAGGCTGACTCGTCTGAGGAAGACTTTGATTCGGTCGATGGTGTCTTAGACCATCAGGCCAACTTACTGCTTGGTAACAATGGTGTGTACTTCCAGGAACCTATCTCAACGTCTATTCCCTCTCAAGTACCTAGGTCTATCCAGAAGAAGATTTGGGCCAACAAATTTGTTGACCTATCTCTTCTTCTCCCAGTTAACCATTTTCCTGCCCATTCTTCACCTAAATTCACTCTTCAAATGGATCAAGATGCAAATCTTTCCGTTGTACCTGCAACACGGCCCAGAAAAATAGGTTCCATAGACACCTGGACCACTGCGTTTCTGCGGTTCGCAGCGGTGTACGCAATTAAATTCCGATGGAAACACCTGCGATCCTCAAATATGCAGAAATCATCAGGGATCTAGCTGCCAAGCGTCCTGGACTGGCCTTCCTCCAATATGATAGCCAGTTCCGGATGTTGAGGCAGACAGTGTTGTTTCCATGGACAGAATCCACATGGAGTTCTGGCTAATGGCTACGACATCTGTTCAAACCCACATCCCTCTTCTTCCTTTCGTCCGTTTCGCCCCAACTCTCACACACGACAAACGTCTCGTAGGTCCACATCTCGTTTCCTTGAGAACACCTGTTGGGTTTTTCAACTGACGTTCGCAATGCAACAATCCCAGGTGTACTCACCCACACATATGCGGTTACTGTAGGGGCAACCACCCAGCAAACAACTGCTCCTTCACAAGCAAGGATCAAGCCCTTTCCCAATCAAGGCCATCACAAGCAACTTCGGCCGTCAACCAAGTAGACCCAAACCTAATTCCATCATTTCTCTTACCCCTGTCACACCGGTCAAAGTCGACATTCTGAAGAAACTCCTTCAAGGTTATGAGGATTGCATTTACCTTCTTGATGGTTTTCGTCATGGTTTCAAGTTGGGTTATATAGGCCCTCGACTACCCAGGACAGTCTCATAATCTTAAATCGTGTACCGATTTCCCCGACATAGTCAGAACAAAATTACAAACTGAGATCGATACTGGTCGGGTAAGGGCCCCTTCAGGTCCCTCCTCTGCCCAACTTCCAAAGTAGTCCCATTGGCCTCGTACCTAAGAAAACCCCTGGTCATTTCAGACTTATTCACCATCTCAGTTACCCAGAAGGTCAGTCTATTAATGCTCATATTGATGAGTCCCTAGCCACGGTTACTTATACTACTTTTGACGATGCCATTCATCAACTTCGAGTAGTGGGTACTGGTGCCTTCATGGCAAAAACTGACATTGACAGTGCTTTCAGGTTGATACCAATCCATCCCTCTGACCACGAGCTCTTAGGCTTCACTTTTGACAGTCTTTTCTACTTTGATACTTGTCTTCCCATGGGGGCATCAAGCTCATGTGCCATATTTGAACGTTTCAGCACTGCCCTACAGTGGGTTGCACAAAAACATTTAGGGATACCTCACATGCTTCATATATTGGATGATTTTCTATTTCTCGCCCCTCAGCAATCAACATGTCAAAATGCCTTAGATGGATTCTTGCATTTATGCACCAAGATAGGTGTTCCAATTAAAGCTGAAAAAACAGAATTTGCTAGCCAGGTGATGACTTTCATGGGTCTCGAGCTGGACTCCATTCTTATGGAGGCACGCCTTCCGCAAGACAAGTTAGATAAGCTTATTTCTCAACTTAACCATGTTTCAAGACTCAGGAAAATCACTTTAAAAGCGCTACAGTCACTTTTGGGCCTTCTCAATTTTTGTTGTCAGGTAGTGATACCAGGAAGGTGTTTTCTTCGTCGTCTAACAGACCTGACTAAGAACATACGCAAACCACACCACCGTATCACTTCTCAACAGAGAGAGCAGACGTGATATCAAAGCTTGGCTCCTTTTTGCCCGTCACTTTAATGGCAAACAATTACTCTTAGACATGCGTTGGGTTTCCGATGCCACTCTCCACTTACACACTGATGCGGCAGGTTCTCTAGGTTATGGGGCTATTTGGGACCAAGTGGTTTTTTGGGGCCTGGACTCCTCAATTACAACCACTCGCAATCACTTTTAAAGAGCTTTTCCCCATTGTTGTAGCATTAGAGATCTGGGGTCCCCAACTTCATTCTAGATGTCTGCTGATACATACTGACAATCAAGCGGTGGTCCACATACTTAACAAGCAAACATCAAAAGACACAAACATAATGATACTGGTTCGTCGTCTAGTTCTGACTTGCATGAAATTCAACATTCTCATAAAATCGGTCCACATTCCTGGCAAGATGAATACTTTACCCGATCTTTTATCTCGGTTTCAGATTCACCAATTTCACCAAACTGCACCAAACATGGACCCCCTGCCGGAACACGTCCCTGCAGGCCTTCTACTTCTTCACTAAACAGAGCAGTCAGTCGTCTGTTAAAAGGTGCTCTCGCCCTATCCACGGCCTCAACATATAGGAATGCTTTAAATCACTACAAAAGATTTCATGCAGCTCACTACTATGGTCATCCTCTCCTGCCTGTCCACCGTCACCAGTTGGCTCAGTTCATAACAACCTCCCATGCAGCAGGCTTAAAGTCCTCTACCATTACAACATTCGTTTCTGCCATTGCATACATTCATCGCCTTAAAGATCTTGACAACCCCGGCGATTCTTTCCTGTGTAAGAAATTACTTCATAGTATAAGTCGCAATGCTATTCCAGACAAAAGACATCCTTTCACGATCTCTCAGCTTCATTCTTTGATTCAAGCCCTTAGATCTTTCGCACCTGACTCGTATACCTTCTACACTTTTCGTGCAATGTTTTTAGTGGCATTCTTTGGTCTTCTTCGAGTCGGTGAGATTGCCCTCTCCAGGCAAGGTTATACTAACATTGTTTTACGCAAAAACCTTAGGTTTCATTTCAAGGACTCCACGCTGTATTCAGCCAGCGTCAGGTTAACTGCATATAAGCATTCACAAGGCAAAGTGGCGATCATACCCTTGACAATTCAACCGAAATAAACAGTTATGTCCAGTGAGAGCTCTCCATCGTATGTGCAAACATAGAGGTGACAGACCAGGTCCTCTGTTTCTTTCAGCGTGTGGACGCCCAGTCACTACCTCAATGTTTCGGTCTGTGCTTTACAGATGTGTTCTCATTTCTAAATTAGAACCTAAACACTACACATCACATTCATTCAGAATAGGGGAGCAACCTTTGCCCACTCCCGACACTATTCCAGCTCCACTATACAGAATTTAGGTCGCTGGAAATCCACGGCATACAAGAAATATATTCGTGCCACACCGTTAGCCATTTAATCACACATTAATGTCTTTAAAGATGAGTGTTGGTTGGAAGCAAACACTCATCCGTGCAAAATTCAGGATTTTTGAAGAATCAATTGGTCCACATGTCTATAGGGCAAGACATATTTCTTGGCTGTACACACCAAAGACAGTACTACAGAGACTGGTATAGCTGTGTAGTCTACGGCTAAATAGAGGAGTGAGCGGTTTGAAGCAGCTCACTCCTCAATATGTTAGTTTGAATATGCACAATGCTTTGTTTTTCATGTACATTTGATGTATGATTTGCTTGTTTAAATAGCCTTACAATAATACTCTTGGAGTATCTCATTTCAGAACATTTCCTCTGTATATATTGTTACATTATTCTGTCTCACACAGTCGACTGTATTATGCTTCTTCAACCCTTGCTATACAGACAGACATGTTTTGTAGTTGTTACCTTTTTGTCATAACAATGGTCAGTGCATTTGAATTCACACTTACCAGAAGATCGCAAGGGTTGAGGTAAGCTCAAAAAACAGTATTTTGTTTAATATTTTTACCGGTTATACATTTTGCTCAGGGTCAGTATATATATATTGCTATGCGTCAACATATCAGTGTACGGTTTGAAGCAGTACACTTTAAACATATAGCCAAATCTACCATTACCATGTCGTCTATATATTTTAAAGATTTATGTTTTCATTTATTTGACTTACCAGGTAATGAAATAACTATTTCATGTGTCATACATAAATATGTTTTGTTTAATTTTACGGATACCCTCACAGGCATCTTCCTATCAGTATCCTCATCTGGTCGGTGGCGGCGTTGCTCTTGTGGCGGTTCATGCCGACCAGATTTGAAAATATTTATCTAAAATACATATTATTTGGTATGTTTTTCTTAAGGCATTACGATTAAATGCCCCATTATCAATCAAACACTGTCTTTGTTTTCTATATTTTCAAACATAGTTCGGATACTGGGTAGTTGCCTGTGAACAACGTCACATAAAGACACAGTCTGACACAATTACCCCTTACTTCATAGAGACGTAGTCTGACACAATTACCCCTTACTTCATAGAGACATAGTCTGACACAATTACCCCTTACTTCATAGAGATCTGACATTACCCCTTACTTCATTTACCCCTTACTTCATCGAGATACAGTCTGACACATTTACCCCTTACTTCATCAAGATACAGTCTGACACATTTACCCCTTACTTCATCAAGATACAGTCTGACACATTTACCCCTTACTTCATCGAGATACAGTCTGACATATTTACCCCTTACTTCATAGAGACGCAGTCTGAGGCAGTTACCCCTTACTTCATAAAGACCCAGTCTGACGCATTTACCCCTTACTTCATCGAGACTACAGTCTGACATATTTACCCCTTACTTCATAGAGACGTAGTCTGACACATTTACCCCTTACTTCATCGAGATACAGTTTGACACATTTACCCCTTACTTCATCGAGACATAGTCTGACACATTTACTTCATAGAGACACTGTCTGATGCATTTACCCCTTACTTCATCGAGATACAGTCTGACACATTTACCCCTTACTTCATCAAGATACAGTCTGACACATTTACCCCTTACTTCATCGAGATGCAATTCTGACACATTTACCCCTTACTTCATAGAGAAACAGTTTGAGACAATTACCCCTTACATTATTGAGACGTAGTCTGACACATTTATCCCTTACCTCATAGAGACACAGTCTGACACAATTACCCCTTACTTCATAGAGACGTAGTCTGACACAATTACCCCTTACTTCATAGAGATGCAATTCTGACACAATTACCCCTTACTTCATAGAGACGTAGTCTGACACATTTACCCCTTACTTCATAGAGATGAAATTCTGACACAATTACCCCTTACTTCATAGAGACGTAGTCTGACACAATTACCCCTTACTTCATGAAGACACAGTCTGACACATTTACCCGTTACTACATAGAGACACAGTCTGACACAATTACCCCTTACTTCATAGAGATGCAATTCTGACACAATTACCCCTTACTTCATAGAGATGAAATTCTGACACAATTACCCCTTACTTCATAGAGACTTAGTCTGACACAATTACCCCTTACTTCATAGAGATGCAATTCTGACACAATTACCCCTTACTTCATAGAGACGTAGTCTGACACAATTACCCCTTACTTCGTAGAGACGTAGTTTGACACAATTACTTCATAGAGACACTGTCTGATGCATTTACCCCTTACTTCATCGAGATACAGTCTGACACAATTACCCCTTACTTCATAGAGATGCAATTCTGACACAATTACCCCTTACTTCATAGAGACGTAGTCTGACACATTTACCCCTTACTTCATAGAGAATGTAGTCTGACACATTTACCCCTTACTTCATAGAGATGCAATTCTGACACAATTACCCCTTACTTCATAGAGACGTAGTCTGACACAATTACCCTTACTTCATAAAATATTTTATTATGGGATAAAAATATTATGTCGTTGCATTCACTATTTAGTAGAGTCGGACCTTCCGACTCATGAGTCAGACCTTCTGGCTCATCAGTAGAAGTGGGTCAAACTACAACGTGTCCTAAAAATATCTTCTTTGTTCACATCGTATGGAGGGAGGCTGGGGGCCACCAGCCAATCAAATCGATACCCTACCGATCACGTGTTCTGACAGATCCAATCACGCAGCCGTCTTGGCCATTAGTTTTGTAACTGTCAACAAAGGAGGCTGCTGTCTCAGTGATCGTTATATTTTTTACCTTTGTCGATATGGACTCTTGTGTTTACGCAACTTGATATCGTATCGACAGCAGTACCATTGGGTGCATTCATTATAGTACGTATACCACCTCCTCTTCGAATTGTTTGTGATTGTTGTTTTCCTTGGAAGTCAGTGCTCGCGTTCCTCGAGGTAGGTGGCGGGTGACGTCATTCCACTATTACGTCATTGGAGAACAATGGCCGCATCAGAAGGTACAGATATTTGGCCATTCATTTGTGTCACGACTTAAGACTTTTATTAGTTCGAAGAAGATCTATCTTCAATTTTCTCTTCGCAACCCACTCTGGTGCAGTACTCCGGGTTCCCTGGTGCCTCAGTCGATCGTGACTGCGACGTAATGTTGACGCGATACAGGATTTTGAACCGGACATTGTGGTGCTGTTGGTTGTGACGAATGATATTTACCGTCCGTCACAGACACCTGTCAGTGTCGCGTGTGCTATTTGTGATCTTGTGGACTTTTTGATTCACTTTCTTCATGTGAAACGAGTGATTGTTAGCAAAATATTTTATCGAACGTTTCCTTCTCGTCCGACTCGCTTTCCAGTTGACATTCCATGTTTAACAACAGGGTGGACGAAACGAATCTACTTCTGACGACATGTTGTCATCTTTCCGGCAAACCAGGCCTGCTTGTGGAAATGTAAAGATGTTTTCATCACCGAGTGCACAACTAACCGCCTTCTCCGAGGACGGGGTACATCTGTCTGACCATGGTCAACGCAGACTTCTACAAAATGTCAGAGCTGCCATTGTTGCTTCTTTCAATACATCCATTTAAGAAAGTATGGTTACATACACTTTTCCATTCTTTGTTTCGACAGTTATACACATTTAGTACACTTATTGCCTTTGTAGCCTGTTTCCTGTTACTGACATCCCACCCTCAGTGTAAGGGCGGGGTATTATTTTCTGCCTACCTGAGCTGCTTCAGACGGCTGCTTTGCTTTGCGTCTTGCCTTGTATGCACATCTGACTTACGGTTACAAGTTACTACTCCTGCTCAAAAAAAAAAAAAAAAGCAGACATCAATAATCATATATGATAATTGTTACATGCTAACAGTAATGTTATATGATAGTCTTTTGCCACTGCCATCCAATTGCAATTTATTCATTCCATTATGTGGTCGAACCAGGGACAGGCGCTCATGGCTGCTGCTTTCGGGCACTATCTGTGATTTTTAGTTTTCCACATAGTAAAGCGTTTTCTTTGTGCATTTCCCTCATGTGACGATTGTTCAATATGTCCTTTGCTTGCAGAGAGAAATGGGTGATTCCTTCCATATAGCTTTCCACTGAGGTGATATTTTTGGACACTTATACTCCACTGATGAGAGATGCTACTTTAGCATGTCAATTTTTCTCAGTGTTGATGTTGGCTTTTGCAAGTGGTTCATTTGTCAGATTTGGCCCTTTTATTTCGGCTATCTGCTTATTCGTTACAATGAGAAACTGTGATCTGTGGTTCCTACCATGTCGTTATTTTTCCAGTTTCTATTCCGGTGGCCACTCACTGCATGTCCTTGTTGACAGTTTTGTTTAGTGTTCTGTTTTATTCTTCAGATGACTGGACCAACTCGGCCACGGGCACCAGGCCTTCTCGGACTAGACGAACCCAGAGAGACCAGGTCGAATTGAGGATGTCTGGCTCACCACATGTCCCATGTTCTGAAGCGCAACGCCGGTCCGTCAATTCCGCCAATTCAACCATGGTCATGTAGTGGTGGTGCGTACATTTCTTCACACAGCCGCGTCCAACCAGCTGGCTACAACGCATGCAGTCAACATACAACAGGTGCCAGTGCTGGACAACCCTGCCCGTGCGTTGTTATTCCGGCTGCTACACCCCAACAGATTCGAGCTTGCATCCACAGTGCTTGCAGAGACATGCTTCTGCACAGTGTTTGACACTCAATGAGCAGAATCACCACGGTGCGATACCTCAGAACCAACCCGTTGCTGCCCCAGTGCAGATGCCACCCGCTGACCCACCACGGGACCTCGACTTATCTTCCGAGGCTGACTTCGTCTGAGGAAGACTTTGATTCGGTCGATGGTGTCTTAGACCATCAGGCCAACTTACTGCTTGGTAACAATGGTGTGTACTTCCGGAACCTACTCAACGTCTATTCCCTCTCAAGTACCTAGTTATCAGAAGAATGATTTGGCCAAACAAATTTGTTGACCTATCTCGTCTTCTCCAGTTAACCATTTTCCTGCCATTCTTCACCTAAATTCACTCTTCAAATGGATCAAGATGCAAATCTTTCCGTTGTACTCTGCAACACGGCCCAGAAAAATAGGTTCCATAGACACCTGGACCACTGCGTTTCTGCGGTTCGCAGCGGTGTACGCAATTAAATCCGATGGAAACACCTGCGATCCTCAAATATGCAGAAATCATCAGGGATCTAGCTGCCAAGCGTCTGGACTGGCTTCCTCCATATGATAGCCAGTTCCGGATGTTGAGGCAGACAGTGTTGTTTCCATGGACAGAATCCACATGGAGTTCTGGCTAATGGCTACGACATCTGTTCAAACCCACATCCCTTCTTCCTTTCGTCCGTTTCGCCCCAACTCTCACACACGACAAACGACTCGTAGGTCCACATCTCGTTTCCTTGAGAACACCTGTTGGGTTTCAACTGACGTTCGCAATGCAACAATCCAGGTGTACTCACCACACATATGCGGTTACTGTAGGGGCAACCACCAGCAAACAACTGCTCCTTCACAAGCAAGGATCAAGCCCTTTCCCAATCAAGGCCATCACAAGCAACTTCGGCCGTCAACCAAGTAGACCAAACCTTAATTCCATCATTTCTCTACCCCTGTCACACCGGTCAAAGTCGACATTCTGAAGAAACTCCTTCAAGGTTATGAGGATTGCATTTACCTTCTTGATGGTTTTCGTCATGGTTTCAAGTTGGGTATATATAGGCCCTCGACTAACCCAGGACAGTCTCATAATCTTAAATCGTGTACCGATTTCCCCGACATAGTCAGAACAAAATTACAAACTGAGATCGATACTGGTCGGGTAAGGGCCCCTTCAGGGTCCCTCCTCTGCCCAACTTCCAAAGTAGTCCCATTGGCCTCGTACCTAAGAAAACCCCTGGTCATTTCAGACTTATTCACCATCTCAGTTACCCAGAAGGTCAGTCTATTAATGCTCATATTGATGAGTCCCTAGCCACGGTTACTTATACTACTTTTGACGATGCCATTCATCAACTTCGAGTAGTGGGTACTGGTGCCTTCATGGCAAAAACTGACATTGACAGTGCTTTCAGGTTGATACCAATCCATCCCTCTGACCACGAGCTCTTAGGCTTCACTTTTGACAGTCTTTTCTACTTTGATACTTGTCTTCCCATGGGGGCATCAAGCTCATGTGCCATATTTGAACGTTTCAGCACTGCCCTACAGTGGGTTGCACAAAAACATTTAGGGATACCTCACATGCTTCATATATTGGATGATTTTCTATTTCTCGCCCCTCAGCAATCAACATGTCAAAATGCCTTAGATGGATTCTTGCATTTATGCACCAAGATAGGTGTTCCAATTAAAGCTGAAAAAACAGAATTTGCTAGCCAGGTGATGACTTTCATGGGTCTCGAGCTGGACTCCATTCTTATGGAGGCACGCCTTCCGCAAGACAAGTTAGATAAGCTTATTTCTCAACTTAACCATGTTTCAAGACTCAGGAAAATCACTTTAAAAGCGCTACAGTCACTTTTGGGCCTTCTCAATTTTTGTTGTCAGGTAGTGATACCAGGAAGGTGTTTTCTTCGTCGTCTAACAGACCTGACTAAGAACATACGCAAACCACACCACCGTATCACTCTCAACAGAGAGAGCAGACGTGATATCAAAGCTTGGCTCCTTTTTGCCCGTCACTTTAATGGCAAACAATTACTCTTAGACATGCGTTGGGTTTCCGATGCCACTCTCCACTTACACACTGATGCGGCAGGTTCTCTAGGTTATGGGGCTATTTGGGACCAAGTGGTTTTTTGGGGCCTGGACTCCTCAATTACAACCACTCGCAATCACTTTTAAAGAGCTTTTCCCCATTGTTGTAGCATTAGAGATCTGGGGTCCCCAACTTCATTCTAGATGTCTGCTGATACATACTGACAATCAAGCGGTGGTCCACATACTTAACAAGCAAACATCAAAAGACACAAACATAATGATACTGGTTCGTCGTCTAGTTCTGACTTGCATGAAATTCAACATTCTCATAAAATCGGTCCACATTCCTGGCAAGATGAATACTTTACCCGATCTTTTATCTCGGTTTCAGATTCACCAATTTCACCAAACTGCACCAAACATGGACCCCCTGCCGGAACACGTCCCTGCAGGCCTTCTACTTCTTCACTAAACAGAGCAGTCAGTCGTCTGTTAAAAGGTGCTCTCGCCCTATCCACGGCCTCAACATATAGGAATGCTTTAAATCACTACAAAAGATTTCATGCAGCTCACTACTATGGTCATCCTCTCCTGCCTGTCCACCGTCACCAGTTGGCTCAGTTCATAACAACCTCCCATGCAGCAGGCTTAAAGTCCTCTACCATTACAACATTCGTTTCTGCCATTGCATACATTCATCGCCTTAAAGATCTTGACAACCCCGGCGATTCTTTCCTGTGTAAGAAATTACTTCATAGTATAAGTCGCAATGCTATTCCAGACAAAAGACATCCTTTCACGATCTCTCAGCTTCATTCTTTGATTCAAGCCCTTAGATCTTTCGCACCTGACTCGTATACCTTCTACACTTTTCGTGCAATGTTTTTAGTGGCATTCTTTGGTCTTCTTCGAGTCGGTGAGATTGCCCTCTCCAGGCAAGGTTATACTAACATTGTTTTACGCAAAAACCTTAGGTTTCATTTCAAGGACTCCACGCTGTATTCAGCCAGCGTCAGGTTAACTGCATATAAGCATTCACAAGGCAAAGTGGCGATCATACCCTTGACAATTCAACCGAATAAACAGTTATGTCCAGTGAGAGCTCTCCATCGTATGTGCAAACATAGAGGTGACAGACCAGGTCCTCTGTTTCTTTCAGCGTGTGGACGCCCAGTCACTACCTCAATGTTTCGGTCTGTGCTTTACAGATGTGTTCTCATTTCTAAATTAGAACCTAAACACTACACATCACATTCATTCAGAATAGGGGAGCAACCTTTGCCCACTCCCGACACTATTCCAGCTCCACTATACAGAATTTAGGTCGCTGGAAATCCACGGCATACAAGAAATATATTCGTGCCACACCGTTAGCCATTTAATCACACATTAATGTCTTTAAAGATGAGTGTTGGTTGGAAGCAAACACTCATCCGTGCAAAATTCAGGATTTTTGAAGAATCAATTGGTCCACATGTCTATAGGGCAAGACATATTTCTTGGCTGTACACACCAAAGACAGTACTACAGAGACTGGTTTTGAATATGCACAATGCTTTGTTTTTCATGTACATTTGATGTATGATTTGCTTGTTTAAATAGCCTTACAATAATACTCTTGGAGTATCTCATTTCAGAACATTTCCTCTGTATATATTGTTACATTATTCTGTCTCACACAGTCGACTGTATTATGCTTCTTCAACCCTTGCTATACAGACAGACATGTTTTGTAGTTGTTACCTTTTTGTCATAACAATGGTCAGTGCATTTGAATTCACACTTACCAGAAGATCGCAAGGGTTGAGGTAAGCTCAAAAAACAGTATTTTGTTTAATATTTTTACCGGTTATACATTTTGCTCAGGGTCAGTATATATATATTGCTATGCGTCAACATATCAGTGTACGGTTTGAAGCAGTACACTTTAAACATATAGCCAAATCTACCATTACCATGTCGTCTATATATTTTAAAGATTTATGTTTTCATTTATTTGACTTACCAGGTAATGAAATAACTATTTCATGTGTCATACATAAATATGTTTTGTTTAATTTTACGGATACCCTCACAGGCATCTTCCTATCAGTATCCTCATCTGGTCGGTGGCGGCGTTGCTCTTGTGGCGGTTCATGCCGACCAGATTTGAAAATATTTATCTAAAATACATATTATTTGGTATGTTTTTCTTAAGGCATTACGATTAAATGCCCCATTATCAATCAAACACTGTCTTTGTTTTCTATATTTTCAAACATAGTTCGGATACTGGGTAGTTGCCTGTGAACAACGTCACATAAAGACACAGTCTGACACAATTACCCCTTACTTCATAGAGACGTAGTCTGACACAATTACCCCTTACTTCATAGAGATGCAATTCTGACACAATTACCCCTTACTTCATAGAGATGCAATTCTGACACAATTACCCCTTACTTCATAGAGACGTAGTCTGACACAATTACCCCTTACTTCATAGAGACGTAGTTTGACACAATTACTTCATAGAGACACTGTCTGATGCATTTACCCCTTACTTCATCGAGATACAGTCTGACACATTTACCCCTTACTTCATAGAGACACAGTTTGACACAATTACCCCTTACTTCATAGAGACACAGTTTGACACAGTTACCCCTTACTTCATCGAGACATAGTCCGACACATTTACCCCTTACTTCATCGAGATGCAATTCTGACACATTTACCCCTTACTTCATAGAGACACAATTTGAGACAATTACCCCTTACTTCATAGAGACGTAGTCTGACACATTTACCCCTTACTTCATAGTGACTAATTTTGACGCATTTACCCATAACTTCATTCAGACACATTCTGATTCAATTACCCCTTACTTCATAGAGACGTAGTCTGACACATTTACCCCTTACTTCATAGAGACGTAGTCTGACACATTTACCCCTTACTTCATAGAGATGCAATTCTGACACAATTACCCCTTACTTCATAGAGATGCAATTCTGACACAATTACCCTTTCCTTCATAGAGACGTAGTCTGACACAATTACCCCTTACTTCATAGAGATGCAATTCTGACACAATTACCCCTTACTTCATAGAGACGCAATTCTGACAATTTACCCCTTACTTACCCCTTACTTCATAGTGACTAATTTTGACGCATTTACCCATAACTTCATTCAGACACATTCTGATTCAATTACCCGTACCCCTTACTTCATCGAGATGTAGTCTGACATAGAGTTTATTTTAGCAACTTTTGAGAAGGTTCACCAAAGGAACATCCTTGCCAAGTTTTATCAAATTCTGCCCAGCGGTTTCAGAGGAGATGTCATTCAAAGAAAATTGTTGACAACGGACAATGCACGATGGACAACAAAGGACGACGGACACAGGGCGATCACAAAAGCTCACCTTGAGCACTTCGTGCTCAGATGAGCTAACAAGAGGGCCATGATGGCCCTAGATTGCTCACCAGATTTAACCCTTTACTTCATAGCCAACCATAACACCAGACCTCATGCAGCTATCAGTGTACAGATAACCTGTCCAGCAGTTATGCTATCCCATCTTCATATGGGTTATTCTGGAATATTGTGGTTTTGACACTTTGACAGGTACCTGTATAGTTTTGGCCTAAAACAGTGTTTAACATTAATGATAGCACTATGATGTAAATAAAAAGTTTGTGGAGAAAAGAATTACCTTTCTAATGATACCTTTTTCACCCTAATAGAAGTAAAATTTATTTTCAGCTTGAAATTAGGATATCAGAGAACTTACCCTACCCCAAACAAAAAGCAAAAGAACAAACAAGAGGGCCAAGATGGCCCTGAATCGCTCACCTGAGAAATATTGCTTTCATTGCCTTTTACAACATAGTCATACTGAATACAAAATCCACGCAGAAGAACAGCAATATAATTTTTATTCCACTCAAAAAGTTTACATGTGGTAAAAAAAAACCAAGTTAACCCTACAGTGGGACCAATCTTGACCAAAGGGCCATGATTTGAGAACTTGGTTCAGGTCCACAAGGCCATGTTACATACCAAATATCTCAACCCATGTTCTTGTTGTTTCTGATAAGGATATCTTTTAAAAATCTTTCTTATGTAAATCTGTTAAATCAAGTGATCACTGGGGTGGGGGCCAATCCTGACCCCAGGGCCATGATTTGAACAAACTTAGTAGATGTCTATAAGGCAATGTTACACACCAAATATCTATACTCCAGGCCTTGTGGTTTCTGAGAAGAAGATCTTTCTAGATTTTCCTATTTAGGCCTATGTAAAATCAGTGACTCCTGGGGCAGGGCCAATTTTGACCCAGGGGCCAAGATTTGAACGAACTTAGTAGATGTCCATAAGGCAATGTAACACACCAAATATCTAAACTCCTGGCCTTGTAGTTTCTGAGAAGAATATTTTTCTAGTTTTTCCAGTTTCAGCCCTTGTAAAATCAAGTGACCCCTGGGGCAGGGCCAATTTTGACCCCAGGGCCATGATTTGAACAAACTTAGTACAGGTTCATATGACAATGTTACACACTTAATATCATAACTCCATGCCTTGTGGTTTCTGAGAAGAAGAATTTTCTATTTTTGTTTTTTTTCTATACAAGTCTATGTTAAATCAAGTGACCCCCGGGGCAAATTTTGACCCTAGGGCCATGATTTGAACAAACATGATAGATGTCCATAAGGCAATGTCACTTACCAAATATCATTACTCCAGGCATTGTGGTTTCGGAGAAGAAGATTTTTCTTCTGTTTTTCCAATATATGCCTATGTAAATAAAAGTGACCCCTGGGGAGGGGCCAATTTTAACCCCAGGGCCATGATTTGTACAAACTTGGTAGAGATCCACTAGACAATGCTACACACCAAATATCTAAACTCCAGGCTTTGTGGTTTCTGAGAAGAAGATTTTTTTTTCCTATATAAGCCTATGTAAAATCAAGTGACCCCAGTCTTGACAGAAGCCATCATAAGGATTTCTGTGAAGTTTGGTCAAAATCCATTCAGCAGTTTATGAGGAGATGTTGTTTAAAGGAAATTGTTGACACCGCATGGACGACGGACAAAAGGTGGTCACAAAAGCTCCCCATGAGCACGTTGTGCTCAGGTGAGCTTTACAAAACAAGAGGGCCATGATGGCCCTGAAACGCTCACCTGAGAAATATTGCCTTCATTGTCTTTGATAACACAGTCATGCTGAAGACAAAATCCACGCAGAAGTACAGCAAAATAATAATAATTCCACACAAAAACTGTACCTGTGGTCCAAATTTTGATGGTTATAGCGATAAAATCAAGTGACCCCTAGGGTGGGACCAATTTTGACCAAAGAGCCATGATTTGAAAACTTGGTTCTGCCCTTACCAAACTGACTTAGATAGACATATATGTGACTTATATGCCAGTTATATGGGATATATATGTGACATATAACTCCCATATAACTTATCAAGAACAGCATCTATGTGAGTTCTATGTATATGTCACTTACATGGCTCAAGCAAACTCCCCATATAAACCACATGTATCAGCCATATAAATGACATATAACTGACATAGATGATAATCTGAAATGAGAAAACCAAGTATGTCACTTATATGGATTAGGTTTTCCAGGCTATGGCTACACAGAAGTGAGAACTTAGTCATTTTCACAGCTTTGTACTTCAGCAGTTTAGTCCACCAAACGTATACAACATTGTAAAAATTAATTTAATCACAACGAAAAATAATAACTCTAGCATAATGGGTATCAAAATACTCAGAATTTCATACTTATACTAACTAGTCAACTTTATTTTCTTTTTAATACATTTTTTTTTTTTAATTTAGCAAATTGTCTCAAAATCCTTGAGTAGGAATTTTACAAATGATTTAAAAGTATTGTAAGGCAAAAACAAAAAAAAAATAGTTCAATTTCTGCATGGTCGCCCGACCCTCTTTTTTTACACCCCGACCCTAAAGGTTTTTTTTATGTTTCCGCCTTTAAAAAAATATTTCCATTTTTTTTTTTTTACTTTTTCTTTCATGTAGAAAAACAAAAAGAAGAGAAATCCCGACCTTCCTGGCGACCAGAAACGGATCTTTTTTTTTTTTTTTTTGGCCTTGTAGGACTCTCATACACCATAATTATGTTCTAGACCTGTCACAAATCTAAACTGATATGTTTGATCTTGAACCATCTGATAGCCTGATTTCTAAAGTCTCCAGATTCCAAAAGATTTAAAACAATTACAAAGACTACCAAACAAGAAAAAAAGTATTTTCATAGTACATTCGACAATGTATTAAGAGACCGCTCAAGGGACTGCCAAAAAGTGGTCGCTTAATGAAATGGCCTCTTAGATATTTTGGAAATCCTGGCAAACAAGTCATGCATATACAAGCTAAATTGTATCAACGTTATATTACAACATGAATACAATGTAAACTACACAATGTTTTGTTGTTTTATACCAATAAACATCAACATGTTTATTTTTTGTCATATCTTTCGATTTTTAGTTGTTATGTTGGAATAATACCTTGGTTCATTGGCTGAAGTTTGTATTTGGTGTTCGGTGGAAAAACACAACATTTGACATCAAATTCATGGATGGATTTGGACAATTTCAAGAAAAAATATTATTTAGCAATGAGCTTTCTTTATGTCTCTGTCTAACAGAAACCCCCAATAAATTTATTTCAACCGTGCGCACTGGTCACGTATCATGAGACGCAATGTACATACTTATAGGTACAAATTATTAATGGTACGCATTGCATCCGGAAGTATTAATATACCTTATTCCCAAATATTCTTTTACCAAAATCCAAAGCATTCGGCATTTGGAGGGATGGTTTCACCTGTTATACTTAGTAACTGTTGAAACGAGAACCAGGAACTATATTTAGAATTTAGTTGCACATGGTGCAGTCATGCATGGTCATAACAAATTGGTTTCAAGTTAGCACTTATGATCGGGATAATTGTTTGTCTGCTCGGATGTGTTAAAGTTGAATATACACATGCTCCTGTGTACACGACAATTAGCAAGGGAATCAAACACGGTCGCTCAAAAAAGTTGATTTTGTGCATAATCTTACGTGCTAGGACTTGGTTTATGTGGTCGCTGGTCGCATAATAAATGGGATAAATTGATATAGTAAAAATGTTCGGGCGGGATTTATAATGGTCGTTTAATAAAAAAGTCGTTTAATACAGGTGGTCGAATGTACGATGTTGACTGTATTTGTATCAGTTTGTATCCAATATGATGAATATCATCTAAGAGAATACCATAATTTTGAAAAATGTTCAAATTGAAATACAAACAATTAGAACTTATCATTTAGATCTTTTCACTGTGGTTTTAGCACAATAAGATTTGATAATATTTACTTTTTAAGTGTATTTTTTATTTATTTATTTTATTATTATTTTTTTTTTAAATGATTATTGGTCTGGTTACAAATAAACTGCGACCCGAATCCCAAATGAAGTTGTTGCAAGGTTGTAGGAATCCTACACTGAAATAAAGTGCCGAAAACTTGACGCTAATTTCTTCGTATTACAATATTTTTTTACACCATAAATCATATATTTCGGAAAAAAAAATGTTTTTACTCTACTTCGATACCCAAAATTTGTTTCATAATTGATTTTAACTGTCCCTCTCAAATTGAATACCGAAATATCACAGCATTGCATTAATCCGCCATTTTGAAATCTTCAGCGGTGAAACGAACCATGTAAACAATATATTGGTTATAACATTATAAATTCACAGTATTTTCGCAGATGGCATCCATTTTGTGATAAAGGTAAGGCTATTTATTAAAAATATGAGTATAAATTATGTTTGTAATGTAATATTTCCTTCAAATTATCCACAAAGTGAATTTCCTTCGTGTGCAAATGGCAAGAGATTGCAAAGATTTTCTTCTTTGCCCGTCGATGGCCCTGTACAAACATAATTGTAATATATTTTCTACAATGTTTTGCTGAGTCTTAATTCTTTTGATTCCCAGAATTTATATTTGTGTCAGCTATGTGCAAATAAATCTCGAAGGGAAAGAAAAATAACGAAACGATCGGCCTCGGATAACTTCATCCATGTTTAAAAAAAAGACTAATGAAAAAATAATGTTCTGTACTAAGTCATTCCATATAAATATGTTGTCAGATGTGCGATATACAGTAAAAGCACATTTCGGTTTACACTTTATGGTTGCTGGATTATTATGTAGATAATATGTTTTGTGACGATGCGTCGTCACGGGTACAAATACAATCTCTGACAACTGTGTCAGGGAGTCGACTCTTTGGCTCAGTGGTTAGAGCATTGGGCTATCACGCCGGCGGACCGGGTTCGATTCCGGGCCGGGCCGTGTTTGTTACATTTGGTGTCAGAAGTGGGATATTGTCAACTGCCATACTGGAGTTGCCTTATCCACGTGTTTCCCAGGCCAAGTCTCGGGTCGAGACTTCTCGTAGGCGGGAAGTAATGTGACGATGCGTCGTCACGGGTACAAATACAATCTCTGACAACTGTGTCAGGGAGTCGACTCTTTGGCTCAGTGGTTAGAGCATTGGGCTATCACGCCGGCGGACCGGGTTCGATTCCGGGCCGGGCCGTGTTTGTTACAGTTTGAAATAAAAACAATTATTGTTTTACTCCTATGCTGACTCATATTAATCACTGTTTGAATCACATTACATTTGGTAATGTCGACCAACTGCTGACTATGGCATTAAATGCTATATAAAATTGAGTCTGTATTTAGCCATTGTCATTGCTGTAATGAAATGATACTGATTTATTTAACACTTTTTTTATTATTATTTCAGCAGAAACGGCCTTACTGTAGCAACATATTCTATCACGTTTTCAACAATGATGATGCCTTTCCTGGTCAACTTTGTAAACAACGCAGATTTGGATCATGGTGATTTACAGCAGGTTAAATACATTTTTGGAGGGGAAAAAAGAATTACATTTCTAAGGTAGTTGCAAATCATTTTGCAGTTTTGAAATGATCTTTATAATGTCATAGACATAAATGTAAAATCCTTGAAAACTAAAGTGTTTCTTATCAAAGAGCAACATGAGACATCCTCATTGCTACTACTTTAACCATATCTATGGTACTGTAAATTGGTATATGCCATTAAAATATTGCAGCTTGTGTTTAATTGCAAAGCATTCCTTTTTTATCCCCCACCGAAGGTGGCTGGGGATATGGTAATAGTCTCAGTCTGTCTGTTCGTCCGTCCTTCCGTCCCACATTTTTGTCTGGAACATAACTCGAAAAGTATTTGAGGTTTTAACTTGATACTTCATAGGTGGATAGATCTCATTCAGGAGGAGTGCAGTGCACAAGAATGATAACTCTGCCTTTCATAATTTTTTAGTTATTGCCCTTTTTTATTTTTCAGACTTAAGTTTTGTCCAGAGCATAACTTGAAAAATATTTAAGGTATCAACTTGATAGTCAACCCTCGTTACATCGGCATTCGATACAACGGCAAATTCGGGATCCGGCAATAAAAGTCATGTTACGGATTTCTTTGTTCTATATTTCTCCCTTTACAACGGCAAATTCGGCTTCCTGTACCAGCAGCAATTTTCGGCAGACGAGTCTCCGTTTCATTGTGTAATCACTTTTCATTATAGTGGCAGCCTTACGGACAGCTTTTGATCATTGCCGATTTTTGCCAAAGGCGTTAATCTAGTCCCCTGCTGGTACACTACCTGTTTATTGTGTATGCCGTTGTTAATTTGCAATTTGACACGGTCTTTACACGGGTGATCACAGCTGAACATTTGTTTACATGTGCCACATTTCTTAGTGGAGGATTTCATTGTTTGAGAGAGTAAAAAATGAGAAGCCACTCCAGTAGACGTGTGAACAACTTGCCTTTAATTAGACAGATAACCGTTGTTAGGGATTGAAATAGGTGTGGTAGTCAGTTTTTGTTTGTTTTAACACGGATAAAAAACATACTTTTCATCAAACCTATAGCTGCATTGTTTGCAGATGATATCGATAAGTGGTATCAATTAATGAGGTGATCAGTTTGTTTTGTTTATTACACGGCTTTCAACATGCCTTTGATTACCAATTTAGTCGAGTTTCAATCAACGTGTTGTCAGTTTGTAATGATTTTCAACAATAGTTAACTTTACCTACCATTGGAAAATGAAGAGATTTTTTTGATGTGCGAGAGTTAAAGATATCCAATCAATAAACGCTGTTTATAATTGTTGATAATTATTGTTATGTTTTTATATCCTTACTTGTTTCCTGACTTTCATTCCAATAAAAAAAGTTAAAGCAATCACATAAAAGAAAATAAACTGTAATTTCTACACTAAAATAATGGAACCTCCACGAAAACGGCAGCGTACGCACATTCATGGAACAGAACCCAGCCATAGGTAAAGATCACTTGGAGAATTTGTGGAGGACAATGCGAGCTCTGAGTGCACATTCTGTGGGGTGCCAGGCGACGCTTATGGATTTCTTTACAGCGAAGCCTAAGATTAAATTTTTGTTTAATGAGAACAGTTTGTGTGAATTAAATCATGATTTAATTATGAAGATAAGTTACATGGAGTGTTAGGTGGGAAATTCCATTGCTTATGCATGTGCTTGATGAGGCCAATGTGTGAATTATTGGTTACAAAGATTAGATATAGAGAAATAAGTGTAAAATTCTGTTGAAAAAAAAAACATATCTAATTATTAAAAAAAAAATGATCGTAACCTACCATTGTGTTTGTTGTTTATTCTGTCTTTTCCTTTTACGATATAAGTATGTTCATAAAGCTATTATACCTAACCAGAAGTTGTATATACATGTAGCATCTGCATATTTACAAAGTAGGGTAAAGCATGAATATGCGTATAATTTTACAGGTAAAACAAAGTTTATTTACAAATCACACACACACACACACACACACACATGATACAGTGGTGCTAACGTATCAGTTATCAAAAATAGCGTATATCATTCTTATCGCATCGTATCGTAACGTATATATTACTCAATCGCATCGTATCATATGGAATCGTATAATATCGCATTCAATCGTATTAGGCATAATAAACGGGATTGTATCGCATCGCATCGTAAGGCAACCGTATATCGGTAAACGTATATCGTAAATCGCATAACGTATATCATATTGAACCACCCTGTGGTTTAGGACAGTTTAAGTTACGGGACACCATCGATATTGCAGAAATAATTAATGTTCGTGTCTTTAAATTTAATATTTGCTTAAGTTTATTAATGGTGGATCATTAAATCACATTATGCAGTACATTCTTTTCATATTTTACCAATTGCAATAGTTATATTTCTTTTACTTTACTATTTTATACATGTGTTATGGCCTACGTGACTTTCAGGAGCAGATGCCATGCGATGTTATATAATTTGATGCACGTGTGAAAAGTACTATATCAGAGACGTAAATACCTTTAATATAGCTTCGTGACTATATCAGTATTAAAGTGGAATAATTTTAAAATATGTGTAATCGATATGTTTGATCAATGTTTGCTTTATTAACCTGTCTAAAAACTAACAAATTAAAACTTACCTACTTATGCAAGATCGTCCGAAATGTTGCTTTCGTGTAATTATTTATTTCCCGGGACATTTTTTACTGCTGTATTTACTCGAATGCCCATTTTTCTTTATTATTTAATGAATTCGTGAACAAAAGATAATTGTAATTTACGAATATAGTTTATTTAATTATTTCCTATTTTATTTAGGTTTCTCTATCTCTCTTTCATTACGCACATGCGCGCGCGCACACACACTTCCAAAAAAATTGGATGAATGAGTGCAAATTATGTTTCTTTTTTCCCCCTTTTTCATCAGTACGGAGATAATCAAAATTCAGGTAGGTGGAGACTGAAAATCCAAACCGGAGCATTTTTTCCGATGATCGCGTAAATCCTAATACGTATATGATGTGTACAAGATGCATCGGTATTGCTTTGAGAACACGGAGCTCTAAGTACTAGTTCTACACAGGAACATGTTTACAGTATATCGGTGCTATACCTCGGACACGTATATTTCGAAGAGCATTTTTTTTTGCGAAATTAGCATGGGTATCACACCCGAACTTAATTGTATCCAACAACTGTCTCTTTCATATGGAAAAAAAAACAATGATAAAACGGGACCACATTTTCATGATATGCTTCACTGCTATGTCTTAATATTTAATATGATAAACCAGGAATTATTGCAAGCCATAACAATAGAAAAATAAACATAAAACCTACATGGGAATGGAAGATTTGTTATAAAATAACTGATGTATTTTATTCCGTGATAACACAGGGTTCACTGACATGATAATAGTTAAAAGAAAATGATCTTGTTTCCATATTACTACAGTTCGCTAAAGATCTCATTTCCATATTATTACAGTTAGCTAGAGATATAATAGGTTAGAACATTTTCTTGCATATCCCTAATCTTTTATGTATAATTAAGTGAAAAAAGTGTGTTTCGCAATACCGGAGGCGTGCCATAAGTTCTTATCAGCAGGCACAGCATGTGTTTATTTTGACCGGATATGTCACCTTTATGTCTCGCCGCTGCTGGTATACCACCCCCAGAGGAGAAGACTTTTGACATGTACACAGAGTGAATGTTATTTCCGGTACTAAAAGATTACAATTTTTAGCAATAATTTGAAATTCTATTTTAAACACACCAATATTCATAGAATAATAATAAAACTGTTTCCAATCTAGGTATGAGGCACAGAATATATTTCGAAGAGAGAAAAAAAATCTTAAATGTACACGATGATGATGATGATAATGATGATAGATGTATCAAAAATACATTTGTAAGGGAGTGTGCGGGCACACATGTGTGTGACTTATGGACTTATTTTTATATCACAAATGAGCGAATCATAGGGTATTCTTTAAAATATTTTGATTGTTAAAACGGCGAGTAAAATACACAGATTTTAAATAGACTTTATTTTTAATTTGTTCTTCCGATTGAAACCCATTGTGTCTACAAATCAAAATCTCTGCAAATTAAAATGTGTCTCGAAACCACATACATGATAACATTAATGACCATTAGCTCAAAATATAGGATGAGAGAGAGAGAGAGAGAGAGAGAGGAGGAGGAGAGATGAATGCATATTTATGCGGAAGACACAGTGAATTAGTGCGGGGATGATACATATGCACACAATATAAATGTTATATCATAAATATTTAATAAAATATTAAATACTTTACATTTAAATAATTTTACAATAATACTTGGTCAGAAACATGAAATAACTTTATACAATAGATGAACTGGGTGTAGTCAAAATGAGATATAACCGATTTGGCAACTATTTTATTCTTGTACTCGATTAACGAAACAAATGATATTAAACTGTATATGCATGGCGGCGTATGACATTTCTCACGAATACCCGGTTAAACGGCGGCCTCTTCACTCATGGCATCTTTTCGACAAAGATAGTTTTTCGACCCATGTTAATGTAAATGTATTTAATTGTTTAATTACCAAGGTCAATTTTCAACAACAATTCTTCGGGCTTAGGGCTTTTTAGAACAATAGCGGATTTTCCGAGCTTCTGGTTAAAGTATATGAAAACATATTTATATTAAATCTATACCTATGACAGTTACCTACTTGTAATATATACGAATATTCTAATCAGAAAATAGATACGGTGCTATTCTCCCACACTCACTCGCGTTCTTTTGATATTTGATACATCCAATAAATTATATATACATTTATTTTTGATGGGTTAAATGCAAAGTTTGAAAAATGCCCGAAGATATTGTTTTAATTAGCACAAATGACAGTGTACTAGATATTAGATGATTACTGGTATCATTTGTTTTTTTTAATGTGATTAATATCAAAACACATAATAACAAAGCATAATTAATACATTTTTTTATGAGTCCTCATTAGGAAAAAAAAATCAGTTTTTCATTACAGTGGCAGTGGTCCAGTGGTAGGACACACGCTTCGGGATCGAGGGGTCCCGGTTCGAGTCCTGCCAAGGACACTGCCAATTTCCTTGAACAAGAAATTTATCCCGCATTGTTTCACTTCACCCAGGTGTAAATGGGTACCTGAGAGGGCGGTATAATTCCGTGGCGCCATGGTGTGGGCTGCCATAAGCGGAGTGAAAGACTCCCCAGGGAGATCGATAGATAGATACAAGTAGCCCGATGACCAGGGGTAAAAGGTGTAAAGTCGGTGAACGTGCCCAAGGCATGAAACTTAGACTGTAAAATGCATTTACTTTTACTTACTTTACTTTACACGTGCTTAGGTTGTTATTGACGGAGACAACAGAGTCCGTAACATTTCTAGAGGAACCACAATTTAGTTTGTCCCCATTTCCTGTTTCCCGTTTTGTTTATTTCCGCTGTTTATTTCAGATGAAAACACGGCTTGTGATAAATATTGTTAAAGCTTGGTTGATATTTCATATTTTTGAACTTATTGTAAAATCTAGTTGTATACAGTTGTAAAAAATGCCATTTATACCGTGCTTATCCTGTATCGTATATCGCATAACGTATATCGCAGATCGTATATCATATGGTATCAGACAAAGAATGCATCGCATCGCATCGTAACGAATCGTAAAGGTAAATCAGACCTGCTATCGCACATCGCAGATCGTATATCGCATATCGTCCGTATTTCTATCGTATTCCAATCGTATTTTTTGACAACTGATACGTTAGCACCACTGTACATGAAATACGTGTAAAATTAATTCATATGCATCATAAAAGTTATATTAGCCTTATCATTTATAATATATAAAATCTCCTTTACCGAAATCAACATTACGGTTAAGTGGGTGGGATGTGTAAATAGGAAAATAGGATTTGCTCATTACACCGGCAAATTCGATACACCGGCAAAATTGAGATTTACGAACACTGCCGGTGTAACGAGGGTTGACTGTACTTCATAGGTGAATAGATCTCATTGAGGAGGAGTGCAGTGCATAAAAATGATAACTCTACCTTTCATAATATTTGAGTCATTGCCCTTTGTTATTTTTTAAGACTTAATTTTTGTCTGGAGCATAACTCAAAAAGTATTTAAGGTATTTACTTGAAACTTCAAGAATGAAAGGTAGAATGATAATTCTACCTTTCATAATTTTTGAGTTAATGCACTTTGTTATTTCTCAGACTTTATTTTTGATGGAGCATAACTAAAAAAGTATTCAAGATATCAACATGATACTTCATAATTATGTGGATAGATCTTATAGAGAAGAAGTGCACTGCACAAGAATGATAATTCTACCTTTCATAATTTTTGAGTTATTGCCCTTTGTTATTCTACTCTCCAACACCTCTTCTAAAGAGCAAGCATTTTGCGGGGGGATGGCCATGTCAACATGGCTCTTGTTCTTATTATGTGCATACTAATGAATTGATTGCATATATTTATAAAGTTGAACATGTACTAGTGGTCACCTGTATCAAGTGGCCAACCTGCATTTAAGTCAGTTGCAAAATTACCAAACTTAAGATTGTTGTTATTTTGCAACCACCTCTGTTACACAGCCAATTTCTTTTGTTCCCTTGACTAACTGCCTAAGACAGGTTAGACTGTATATTTTTTTATTTTTTCCACAGGATCATGGGTGATGCAGAAATCATGCTTTTGTGGTGTCATGTTTCAACATGAAGGACTAATGGTGTCATCAGTGACCAACATAAAAAAAAATGAAGTGCATGTTTAAAAAATAAAAATGTCAATTCCAAATGATTTTTGGTCAATTATTAGACTGGCAGGTTTCCTTGCATACTGTTCCCAGTGGTAAGGGTGTTTGTCTTAAGAATGGGAGGCCATGGGCTTGATCCCTGGCCATGGGTTCAATCATTATTTTGCTTTTTATGGATTTTCCCCTTTTAGATATGTATTTATGCCCTGCAAATTCCATTGCCAGCATATAGATTTTCGGTCTGAGCATCCGTCTGTCACACCTTAGGTTTGCCTTTGCGATTAAGCTTCTTTTTTTCTGATGAAACAATGAATAAGCTTTCTTTTTCAAAGATGAAACTATGAATATTAAGGTACACATGTACATCATGATGTGATCTATTTAATATTTATTCGAATTTAAGGCATGAACTGTGAATCAGATATAAGAGCAAATTTTATTGCCAGAAAGATGTTTGTCCCAGTTTGAGAGGTGGTAAGTGGCTTTGTTGATACTGATGTGAGTATTAGTCAAGAAAACTGTGTAGGCATGCTATACTGCTGAAATGACCAATTATGTTATGATATGGTTCATTATCATACAGGCCATGAAAAGTCCTTGAAAATGATATTAACCTTGAGAAATATTTGAATTGAGTGTTGCCTTGAAAAACAAGAGGCCCATGATGGCCCTAAATCACTCACCTGAGATAAATAGGTTGACCCAAGGAACATCTGTACCAATTTATTTTAAAATCTGGCCAGTAGTTTTGAAGAAGATGATTTTTAAAGTTTTCATATTTTTTTTCTTTTTGTTGCCATGGCAACCAGAGTTCTATATGATCAAGTTTATTTTAGGAACTTTTGTGAAAGTTGACCCAAGGATCATCCCTGCCAAGTTTAATCAAATTCTGTCCAGTGGTTTCAGAGGAGATGTTGTTTAAAGGTTTCTCTATATACATATAAGGCAAATAAGCCCCGCCCCTAGCGGCCATGTTTTTTTACGGATCGGAATAATTTTAGCAACTTTGGTAGAGGTTGACCCAAGGAACATCTATACCAAATTATTTTGAAATCTGGTCAGTAGTTTTGAAGGAGATGATTTTTAAAGTTTTCATTTTTTTCTTCTTTTTGTTGCCATGGCAACCAGAGTTCTACATGGATCAAGTTTATTTTCGCAACTTTTGTGAAGGTTGACCCAAGGATCATCCCTGCCAAGTTTAATCAAATTCTGTCCAGTGGTTTCAGAGGAGATGTTGTTTAAAGGTTTCTCTATATACATATAAGGCAAATAAGCCCCGCCCCTAGCGGCCATGTTTTTTTACGGATCGGAATAATTTTAGCAACTTTGGTAGAGGTTGACCCAAGGAACATCTGTACCAAATTATTTTAAAATCTGGCCAGTAGTTTTGAAGTAGATGATTTTTAAAGTTTTCAAATTATTTTTCTTTTTGTAGCCATGGCAACCAGTTCTTCATGGATCAACTTTACCAACTTTTGTAGAGCCTCACCCAAGGAACATTCCTGCCAAGTTTCATTAAATTCTGTCCAGCGGTTTCAGAGGAGATGTCGTTTAAAGCAAATTGTTGACGACAGACGACGCACGACGACGGACAAAGGGCGATCACAAAAGCTCACCTTGAGCACTTTGTGCTCAGGTCAGCTAAAAAGTAGAAATAGTACTGGAATTTCACTGAAAGTCCTTGATTGTCTGAAAACAACCTTGAATATTCAGAACTGTATATTAGCATTGGGTTTTTGAAACAAAAGTAGGTGTAAGAACGAAAGAAAAAAAGACAAAATTTTCATACAAAAGAAACTACCGTATATATATCCATATGGGTATAAAATGCTCTTGAAACAAACTGAAACTGTGAGTAAGTATTGCATAGAACGTCGTCATTAGACATTGTGTAAATGGTATTTTTCTTGTTTGTTTACCATATGTGGAGACTTAATTTCAATTGTTAAATCATTCCAAAAGAGGCCTTGAAACAAACAGTTTTAGCCTAGTATAGTCCTTAAAATGTCTTTGAATTTTGAAAAGAAAATCCTGTATGAACTATGTATGAAAGTGGCATTAACCTCAAACAAACAACCATGACTTGAACCAGTGATCTACAAATCAGAAGTTAGAGACACTACCAACAGAGCTATCTGGACTGGAAATTCTAAATATAGTACTGGTTACTAAGGAAACTATGCAGTCAATAATGAAAAAAAATATCTGCTTTATCATTTCAGAATTTGTTTAAATGAAGAGAAAATGCAGCGAGACATTATGCAAGCCATCAATCAAAAATGTGCTGACTCCAGAGTTGAGCTGAAGTCTATCAAGGCGAAAAATAATATCATGGACATAATATTTTGTGTTTCTGATTTACTTGTTAAAAGTTTTTCTTTTTCTTTTATTAAACTTTATTTTGTATGTAAATATGGATTTTTGTATTATTTGTCTTAATTTGACTTAAGGTCAGTAAAGCATAGCAGTAACTTATATGTCACATATAAGGGACTTATATATCACATGTAACTTATATGTCACATATAAGGGACTTATATATCACATGTAACTTATATGTCACATATAAGGGACTTATATAACACATGTAACTTATATGTCACATATAAGGGACTTATATATCACATGTAACTTATATGTCACATATAAGGGACTTATATATCACATGTAACTTATATGTCACATATAAGGGACTTATATATCACATGTAACTTATATGTCACATATAAGGGATTTATATATCACATGTAACTTATATGTCACATATAAGGGACTTATATAACACATGTAACTTGTATGTCACATATAAGGGACTTATATATCACATGTAACTTATATGTCACATATAAGGGACTTATATAACACATGTAACTTGTATGTCACATATAAGGGACTTATATATCACATGTAACTTATATGTTACATATAAGGGACTTATATATCACATGTGACTTATATGTCACATATAAGAGACTAATATAATACATGTAACTTATATGTCACATATAAGGGACTTATATAACACATGTTACTTGTATGTCACATATAAGGGACTTATATAACACATGTAACTTATATGTCACATATAAGGGATTTATATATCACATGTAACTTATATGTCACATATAAAAGGGACTTATATATCACATGTAACTTATATGTCACATATAAGGGACTTATATATCACATGTAACTTATATGTCACATATAAGGGATTTATATATCACATGTAACTTATATGTCACATATAAGGGACTTATATATCACATGTAACTTATATGTCACATATAAGGGACTTATATAACACATGTAACTTATATGTCACATATAAGGGATTTATATAACACATGTAACTTATATGTCACATATAAGGGATTTATATAACACATGTAACTTATATGTCACATATAAGGGACAAATATAACACATGTAACTTATATGTCACATATAAGGGATTTATATATCACATGTAAGTGACTTATATGTCACATATAAGGGACTTATATAACACATGTAACTTGTATGTCACATATAAGGGACTTATATATCACATGTAAGTGACTTATATGTCACATATAAGGGACTTATATTTACACTGACCCATATATGTCACATATATGGGACATAGATCTTATTTGCATTAATATTGATATTAATAATATATGCCACATAGATCACATATATGCCACATAGATCTTGCCATATATGTGACATATAAACCATTTTCGTAAGGGTGGTCCACAAGGCCATGTTACATACCAAATATCTAAACCCATGATCTTGTGATTTCTGACAAGAAGATCTTTTTAAAAACTCCCCTTATTTAAGTCTATGTAAAATCAAGTGACCCCTGGGGCAGGGCCAATTTTGACCCAAGAGCCATGATTTGAACAAACTTGGTAGATGTCTGTAAGGCCTTGTAACACACCAAATATCTTAACTCCAGGCTTTGTGGTTTCTGAGAAGAAGAATTTTCTAGATTTTCCTATTTTAGCCTATGTAAAATCGTGACCCCTGGGGAGGGGCCAATTTTGACCCCAGGGCAATGATTTAAACAAAACTGGTAGATACTCAAAAGGCCATGTAACACAATAAATATCTTAACTCCTTATGGTTTCTGAGGAGATCCACCAGACAATGCTACACACCAAAAATCTAAACTCCAGGCCTTATGGTTTCTGAGAAGAAGATTTTCCTATTTTTTTCCTATATAAGCCTATGTAAAATCAAGTGACCCCTGGGGCGGGGCCAATTTTGATCCCAGGGTCATGATTTGAACAAACTTGGAAGAGGTTCACTAGACAATGCTACACACCAAATACCTAAGCTCTAGGCCTTGCAGTTTTGCAGAAGAAGTTTTTCAAAGTTTGCTTTTTTTAGCTCCTGCTGTGACCTACTTTTTCAACCAATCAAAATAATCTGAACAACTTTGATAGAGGACATCATAAGGATTATTCCTGTGAAGTTTGGTCAAAATCCATTCAGCGGTTTAGGAGGAGATGTTGTTTAAAGGAAATTGTTGAAGCCAGACGAACGCATGCACGGATGCATGCACGGACGCCGAACAAAAGGCGATCACAACAGCTCACCATGAGCACGTTGTGCTCAGGTGAGCTAATAAAAACATGCATGAACATTTATCCTGAGTTTCAATCGAACAAACCACTGTCATCTGTTGAATTTCGAAAATAGAGAAGGGTGCAATGTTTAAATTTTTGAAGGCCGGGAAGGATTAGGAGAGTAACATTTGACTAAGTGACCTACATATTGATCCTACCTGAATTTGCACTCAACTTGGAATTCATGCAGTCATCATTCACATTAAGTTTAATGAAGACTGGGCAAAAATGTGGCCTCTAGGTGTTCACAAGGTTTTTTTAGATTTCCCTGGTGACCTAGTTTTTGACCCCATTACCCATTTCAACTCATCTAGATATCATGTAGACAAACACCTACCATAAGATTGGGCTAAAACTGTGGCCTCTAGGGTGTTCACAAGGTTTTTTTAAGATTTCCCCTGGTGACCTAGTTTTTGACCCCATGTGACCCAATTTCGAACTCATCTGAGATATCATGTAGACAAAATCCTGAAAGTTCATGAAGATTGGGCCAAAATTGTGGCCTTAGAGTGTTCACAAGGTTTTTCTAAGATTTGACCTGGTGACCTAGTTTTTGACCCCACATGACCCAATATCGAACTCATCCGAGATATCATGTAGACAAATATCCTGATTAAGTTCCATGAAGATTGGGCCAAATTTGTGGCCTCTAGAGTGTTCACAAGGTTTTTCTAAGATTTGACCTAGTGACCTAGTTTTTGACCCCATATGACCCAATTTCGAACTCATCCGAGATATCATTAAGACAAACATCCTGACCAAGTTTCATGAAGATTGGGCCAAAACTGTGGCCTCTAGAGTGTTCACAAGCAATTGTTGACGACGCACGACGGACAAAAGGCAATCACAAAAGCTCACCCGAGCACAAGTGCTCAGGTGAGCTAAAAAAAAAAAGAAATTTCTATAGGTGGTACTGGAAAACGGACCTGTTTACAATCACAAACGGATCTTCACAATTTTCAGACAGTGTCCGACAGATCTGTTCACAATGCTGGTGAATATTCACAATTCTTGCCAACATAGCCTAAAAATGTCCCTTTTCCTTATTTTTCCACATTATTATGCTTAAATTCGCAATCTGATGTTGCATCGCCACGTTGTTAATACATCCCCTATGGATTGTGTATGGTATGATGATGTGAAGTGGTTACATGACTCTTCAGCACATCTCATTATTATTAGAGTAGATGATATCCATTGTTTATCAAAACAATGTCAGTGTGAAATTTTCCCTCTCTTGCTTTTTAAATGAAAGCTGAGGTGCAGTTATTTTAAAGTGATGATTTATTTTTTATGTTTGAATGATTAACAAATCTGTAAACAAATTACCGCTGATCTAATTATCATTTATTGTTTACTTCTGGTAAGTAGGATTTGCTATTCTCCAGGACCATTTAATGAATGGTAAGATTATGCACGCTAGTTATTTCTCTTATATTTATCAAAAATATAATCAAGCAATGGGTTTAAATAATATGTGTGAGTTTTAATCTGTTTTGTTTGGAATATGCACATCAATACAATGTTAATTACTTTATTTGGTTGTTTACAATGACAAACCTGCATTACTGCCCATCAGGAGGCTCAATTTGCTGACAAAAGTGCAGTGCTGTGCGAGGCAAAGGGGCAGCCGCACGCTGCCTGACTGTTAAAGGCTAGCGTGGGCATTAGTCAAAAACAATATCAGATTTCTTTCTATTTCAACAACTGTGTATATAAATTCACAAGTTTAGGAAAAAAATCACAATTTTATATAAAAAAAACACATTTATTCACAATTTTCATGGTACCGGACCATTTCAAAATTTAGGGAAAAAATCACTGGGTCTCAGCTGGACTAGAACTCACGACCCATTGCAAGAACAAAATACTGAAACGCTCTTACCAATTGAGCTAATTCTGCAAACGCTAATTTGTAGTGCAAGTAAGGTTCTTTAGAGGTAGTTTAATGTATGAAACTGAGGATGAACACTGAATGATAACTTGCTTCTTTTACTGTTTTATTTGCAAAGAAATTGTGATAATACCCAACGCTTTCAAAACCCTGCAATATGTATACCTTTTATCAAAGCTGCTATGTTGACTTTTACAACCAGTGGTACTATTTTTCTATGCTAATGTATAGATACAGTGGGGCTTTCGTTCATGTTGGCAAACGAACCGCACGATACACGCACGATAAACGCAAACGAACCGCACGATACACGCACGTTACACGATAAACGAATGAACGATAAACGAACGATGCATATACACGTTTGATGCACGATACACGATACACGGACCGCACGAAACGAACGATTGCAGATAGGCACGGTAGCGAGGTTAATCGATTTACTCGGTTTTTTTTCGCCCAAGTGAACAAGGCAATTAATCAATTTATAAATAAAACCATCATTAAAACTAACACATACACACACACACACGAAAAAAAACAACGAATGTTCTATAATAGGAAGTCACATGTTCTAAATCGTGTCGAAATTACAAATAATTGTTGTTACACATTGAATTTATTAGATCTATAACGATCCTATGCTTTGAACAATTATTTATTCGCGCCAAGCGTCATTGGTAACCGCATAATACGATTTAATTGGCTATCTTACAGCAGGTGAAGTAATCTCCCTTCGTACACAATACAGGGGAGACCACTCTACGTAGTTAACTCATTATTTTTATTAAACATGAATCGATATAAGACTTAAATTGTAACAGACAACGTAAGTAATCTACAGTTAAATGTTGCCATGCGGTGAGTAACCACTTAACTGATTTTGAAAAGCTGAAATTCTAATGCTGGCTTTTAAGGAAGCGTTGAACTCAAAATATATCGTGCGGAACGATTCACACGGAAGGAACGATGCGATAAACGAAACACGTTTTGAAACGATAAATGCACGCACCATACACGAACGATACACGGAAACGGAACGCACGATACACACACGATACACGAAAAATATGCCAACATGAACGCAAGCCCCACTGTAAGTGGCGGTAATATGATAAGTAGAAAATCCACTTACTGACTTTAGAAGCTTTTGTTTCTAAAAATAAGGATAGATCGACTCTGTTACCTTAATATCTAAAATTCCATGATGGCACAGACTGTGAGTACTAGATAAGAATGGACTCCATTTCCTCGTTATTCAAATTTCTATATAGGCAGAGATTGTGAGTACTAAGGTAAGGATTGATTCCATTACTTCTGTTATGACAGAGACTGTGAGTGCTATGGATTGATTCTATTACTTCTGTTATGATAGAGACTTTGAGTGCTATGGATTGATTCCATTACTTCTGTTATGATAGAGACTTTGAGTGCTATGGATTGATTCCATTACTTCTGTTATGACAGAGACTTTGAGTGCTATGGATTGATTCCATTACTTCTGTTATGATAGAGACTGTGAGTGCTATGGATTGATTCCATTACTTCTGTTATGACAGAGACTTTGAGTGCAATGGATTGATTCCATTACTTCTGTCATGACAGAGACTGTGAGTGCTATGGATTGATTCCATTACTTCTGTCATGACAGAGACTGTGAGTGCTATGGATTGATTCCATTACTTCTGTCATGACAGAGACTGTGAGTGCTATGGATTGATTCCATTACTTCTGTCATGACAGAGACTGTGAGTGCTATGGATTGATTCCATTACTTCTGTCATGACAGAGACTGTGAGTGCTATGGATTGATTCCATTACTTCTGTTATGACAGAGACTGTGAGTGCTATGGATTGATTCCATTACTTCTGTTATGACAGAGACTTTGAGTGCTATGGATTGATTCCATTACTTCTGTTATGATAGAGACTTTGAGTGCTAAGGATTGATTCCCTTACTTCTGTTATGACAGAGACTGTGAGTGCTATGGATTGATTCCATTACTTCTGTTATGATAGAGACTTTGAGTGCTATGGATTGATTCCTTACTTCTGTTATGATAGAGACTTTTAGTGCTATGGATTGATTCCATTACTTCTGTTATGACAGAGACTTTGAGTGCTATGGTTGATTCCATTACTTTGTATGACAGTGATGTTAGTGCTATGGATTTATTACCATTACTTCTGTTAGAAGGATTTGAGTTTGTATGATGATTCATGTATTTTGAAGTGGATTGATTGATTCATTCTTTGTTATGACAGAGATTTGAGTTAGTGATTATCTTATTCTTATGATAGAGACTTGAGTGTATGGATTGATCCATTACTTCTGTTTGACAGAGACTGTGAGTGCTTGGTTGATTCCATTACTTCTTTATGACAGAGACTTTGAGTGCTTGGATTGATTCATTACTTTGTTATGACAGAGACTTTGATGTTATGAGAGATTCCATTACTTTGTTATGACAGAGACTTTGATAGTGATTGATTCCATTACTTCTGTTATGACAGAGACTTTGAGTGCTGTGGATTGATTCCATTACTTCTGTTAGAAGAGACTTTGAGTTTTGGATTGATTCCATTACTTCTGTTATGACAGAGACTTGAGTGCTATGGTTGATTCCATTACTTCTGTTATGACAGAGACTTTGAGTGCTATGGATTGATTCCATTACTTTGTTATGACAGAGCTTGAGTGCTATGGATTGATTCCATTATTCTGTTAGACAGAGACTTGGTGCTATGGATTGATCCATTACTTCTGTTATGATAGAGACTGTGAGTGCTATGGATTGATTCCATTACTCTGATTGATCATGTTGGTTATATTGATTCCATTACTTGTATGAAGAGACTGGATGATTGATTACATTTCATGACTTGTGTATGGATGATTCATTACTTCTGATGACAGAGATGATTGGATTGATTCCATTACTTCTGTAAAGGACTGTGAGTGCTAGGATTGATTCCATTACTTCTGTTATGACAGAGACTGAGTGCTATGGATTATTCCATTACTTCTTTTAGAAGAGACTTTGAGTGCTATGATTGATTCCATTACTCTTTTGAAGAGACTTTGAGCTATGGATTGATTCCTTCTTCTGTTATGACAGAGACTGTGAGTGCTATGGATTGATTCCATACTTCTGTATGAAGAGACTTGAGTGATGGATGATTCCATTATTCTTTATGAAGGATTGGTGCTTATTGTTCCATACTTGTTTATAGTTGATGCATATTGTTCATACTTTGAGAGCTTGGTTGATTATCATTTTTGTAGACGTGAGTGTATGGATTGATTCATATTCTGTTTGAAGAGACTTTGATGCTAGGATGATTCATTACTTCGTTAGATAAGATTGAGTGCTATGGATTGATTCCATTACTTCTGTTGACAGAGACTGTGAGTGCTATGGATGATTCCATTACTTCTGTTAACAAGACTTTGGTGCTTGATTGATTCATTACTTCTGTTATAAAGACTTTGAGTGCTATGGATTGATTCCATTATTCTGTAACAGAGACTTGAGTGTAGATGATTCCTTACTTCTGTTATGACAGAGACGTGAGTGCTTGGTTGATTCATTATTCTGTATGATAGAGATTGAGTGCTATGGATTGATTCCTTACTTCTGTTATGACAGAGATGTGAGGTAGATTGATTCCATTATTCTGTTATGACAGAGACTTTGATGCTATGGATTGATCATTACTTCTGTATGACAGTGACTTGAGTGCTATGGATGATTCCATTACTTTGTTATGACAGGATTTGAGTGCTATGGATTGATTCCATTACTTTTATGAAAGACTTTGAGTGCTATGGATTGATTCCATTACTTCTGTTATGATAGAGACTGTGAGTGATGGATTGATTCCATTATTCTGTATGACAGAGACTGTGAGTGCAGATGATTCCTTACTTCTGTATGATAGAGACTTTAGTGCTATGGATGATTCATTACTTCTGTATGACAAGACTTTGAGTGCTATGGATTGATTCCATTACTTCTGTTATGACAGAGACTTTGAGTGCTATGGATTGATTCCATTACTTCTGTTATGACAGTGACTTTGAGTGCTATGGATTGATTCCATTACTTCTGTTATGACAGTGACTTGAGTGCTATGGATTGATTCCATTACTTCTGTTATGACAGAGACTTGAGTGCTATGGGTTGATTCCATTACTTCTGTTATGACAGAGACTTTGAGTGCTATGGATTGATTCCATTACTTCTGTTATGATAGAGACTGTGAGTGCTTGGATTGATTCCATTACTTCTGTTATGACAGAGACTTTGAGTGCTATGGATTGATTCCATTACTTCTGTTATGAAGAGAGACTGTGAGTGCTATGGATTGATTCCATTACTTCTGTTATGACAGAGACTTTGAGTGCTGTGGATTGATTCCATTACTTCTGTTATGACAGAGACTTTGAGTGCTATGGATTGATTCCATTACTTCTGTTATGACAGAGACTTTGAGTGCTATGGATTGATCCGCTATGGATTGATTCCATTACTTCTGTTATGACAGAGACTTTGAGTGCTATGGATTGATTCCATTACTTCTGTTATGACAGAGACTTTGAGTGCTATGGATTGATTCCATTACTTCTGTTATGACAGAGACTGTGAGTGCTATGGATTGATTCCATTACTTCTGTTATGACAGAGACTGTGAGTGCTATGGATTGATTCCTTACTTCTGTTATGACAGAGACTGTGAGTGCTATGGATTGATTCCATTACTTCTGTTATGATAGAGACTTTGAGTGCTATGGATTGATTCCATTACTTCTGTTATGATAGAGACTTTGAGTGCTATGGATTGATTCCATTACTTCTGTTATGACAGAGACTGAGAGTGCTATGGATTGATTCCATTACTTCTGTTATGACAGAGACTTTGAGTGCTATGGATTGATTCCATTACTTCTGTTATGATAGAGACTTTGAGTGCTATGGATTGATTCCATTACTTCTGTTATGACAGAGACTTTGAGTGCTATGGATTGATTCCATTACTTCTGTTATGACAGAGACTTTGAGTGCTATGGATTGATTCCATTACTTCTGTTATGACAGAGACTTTGAGTGCTATGGATTGATTCCCTTACTTCTGTTATGACAGAGACTGTGAGTGCTATGGATTGATTCCATTACTTCTGTTATGACAGAGACTTTGAGTGCTATGGATTGATTCCATTACTTCTGTTATGACAGAGATGAGTGCTATGGATTGATTCCATTACTTCTGTTATGACAGAGACTTTGAGTGCTATGGATTGATTCCATTACTTCTGTTATGACAGAGACTTTGAGTGCTATGGATTGATTCCATTACTTCTGTTATGACAGAGACTTTGAGTGCTATGGATTGATTCCATTACTTCTGTTATGACAGAGACTGTGAGTGCTATGGATTGATTCCATTACTTCTGTCATGATAAGAGACTGTGAGTGCTATGGATTGATTCCATTACTTCTGTATGACAGAGACTGTGAGTGCTATGGATTGATTCCATTACTTCTGTCATGACAGAGACTGTGAGTGCTATGGATTGATTCCATTACTTCTGTCATGACAGAGACTTTGAGTGCTATGGATTGATTCCATTACTTCTGTTATGACAGAGACTTTGAGTGCTATGGATTGATTCCATTACTTCTGTTAGATTTTGAGTGCTATGGATTGATTCCATTACTTCTGTTATGACAGAGACTTTGAGTGCTATGGATTGATTCCATTACTTCTGTTATGACAGAGACTTTGAGTGCTATGGATTGATTCCATTACTTCTGTTATGACAGAGACTTTGAGTGCTATGGATTGATTCCATTACTTCTGTTAGGACAGAGACTTTGAGTGCTAAGGATTGATTCCATTACTTCTGTCTCTGAGTGCTATGGATTGATTCCATTACTTCTGTTATGACAGAGACTTTGAGTGCTATGGATTGATTCCATTACTTCTGTTATGACAGAGACTTTGAGTGCTATGGATTGATTCCATTACTTCTGTTAGACAGAGACTTTGAGTGCTATGGATTGATTCCATTACTTTTGTTATAACAGAGACTTTGAGTGCTAAGGATTGATTCCATTACTTCTGTCTCTGAGTGCTATGGACTGATTCCATTACTTTTGTTATAACAGAGACTTTGAGTGCCATGGATTGATTCCACTACTTCTGTTACGACAGAGACTTTGAGTGCTATGGATTGATTCCATTACTTCTGTTACGACAGAGACTTTGAGAAGGTTTTTTTTTAACCGAGACTTTGATTGAAAAAATACTCTTATTATTCAAAATTCAATAATGGCAGAGTCTGTGAGAGTTAAGATAAGGATGGATTCCATTAACCTGTTATTCAAAAATCTATTACAGCAGAGACTATGAGCTTAAGGATAGACTCTGTTACCTTAATATTCAAAATTTCATAATGGCAGGGACTGTGAGCCCTAAGGTAAGGATGGATCCTGTTACCTTATTATTTATGATTCTGTATTGGCAGAGACTGTGAGCCCCAGCATTGTTGAACCTTGACACCGTCTCTTTGGCTGTTTTCTCAAGGTCAACATTGTGGAAGATAGAGAGATCTCTGTCAATCTGAGGGTATCTACGCTCACATCCCATGGATTTGAACCATTTGTCCACCTTTGGCTGTGGACAATAGCATTGCTCCTGTTGAACAAGTCCTGCAAAGAACAAAAAGAGTTACATTTTTAGAAGAGGGCAAGAGTGAAAGAACAGAATTTTTTTCTTCCCATTTCATGTACCTAATAGCTAATTTCTGCCAGTGTAATATTCTGCAGTTTTGCCATAAAAATGGGTTAGTTTCTTCCTACAGATTATTTTCCTGTGATTTGTGCCCATGAAGAATTTATTTCTTATTGCTATTAAGTTTTTAGAAGCCTAATGACGCTCGGCTAATTCGGTGATAATTGGTAATGATCGTATTCAATGTCGGAAGCATTTCTGTGACAAGAAATAAATATCATAATCGGTACAAAAACTTTAAAATACTGACTTTTGATGATAAGAGGGGTGTTTTAAATAAATTAGACCATAGCTTTTATACCTGCTGACTTATTCTAAATAAGAGTTGTCCAGTGCATATCCTTAATTTTTCAACATGTCATATGGCAGCCTCCATTCATGACAACTGCAGTCGCTTCAAAAAGAAGGTTTGTTTTAAAAAGCATTAAGGAAGTACATTAATTTTGAAGGGGCATAACTATAGCCAAGTTGATGGCAATGCTGAAATTCACAGTGAACTCAATTTTCCTGGTCGAATACGTGGCAGGTTGAAAAGAGATGAATAAATCTCAAGTTGGAAGTTTTGTTTAAAAATCTGCAGTTGTGGTAGTCCCATCAATGAGTCGCTCAACGCAACATGCTATTTTTGGTACTAGCTGTCACGCTTCTGTGTCTCTTGTTGAAACTACCTAAACTGATACATAGAAGAATGTCAGTATGTCAAGGATAGCATACCTCACTCTCTGTCAGTGTTTCTTTGAGAGATACATAAATTTATTGATTGTCTGTACGTAGCTGGGTTATTAATAACAACATTTTTTTATTCATTAACTAAAGCATTTTCTCATGGTCTCTGTTAAAACTATTGTGAAACATCCATTCTACCTATAGTGAAATGTCTGAAAATCTCTCTCTCTCTCTCTATCTTTCTCACTCTGAAAACGTAAAAAAGTAAAACCATTCGCAAGTCATCCAAAAATACCTCCCGATAAACAATAATCTCGATAATAACCCGATTTCAAACTCATCCAAGAAATAATGTAGACAAACACCCTGAGCAAATTTCATGAAGATTGGGCCAAAACTGTGGCCTCAAGCATATTCACAAGGTTTTATTAATATCTGACCTGGTGACCTAGTTTTTGACCCAACATGACCCATTTTTGAGCTCATTCAAGATATCATGTAGACAAACATCCTGATCAAATCTAAAGAAGATTGGCTAAACTGGGCCCTAAGTGTTCACAAGGATTTTCTCAGATTTGACCTGGTGACCTAGTTTTTGACCCAACATGACCCATTTTCAAACTCATCCAAGATATCATGTAGACAAACATCCTGACCAAATTTTATGAAGATTGGGCCAAAACTGTGGCCTCTAGAGTGTTCACAAGGTTTTTCTAAGATTTGACCTGGTGACCTAGTTTTTGACCCCACATGACCCAATTTCAAACTCATCAGAGATATCATGTAGACAAACATCCTGACCAAGTTTCATGAAGATTGGGCCAAAACTGTGGCCTCTAGAGTGCTCACAAGCAATTGTTGGTGACGGACGATGCACAACAGACAAAAAGTGGTCACAAAAGATCACCATGAGCACAAGTGCTCAGATGAGCTAAAAAATATCACAATATAACAGAATATTTATAGGACTACTCTCATAGGCCTAGTGTCCCCTTCCATTGGTGGATATAGGCCCCCCACCTAAAAAATCTGCCTAGAAAGCCCCCCCCCCCCCCCCCAAAAGCAAAAAATCAGAATTGTATACTACAAGGTATGTTCAAAAAGTTAGTGGACTGAAACAATTGTATCTTATTCAGCATAGTAAAATAAATTTATTTCATTTGATTTGAAAAGGCAACTTAAGAATTTAAAGCTAGTTTTAATCATTTTTATCCCGAGCATGTATTTCTGTTGCAAACTATAAGTCACTTCACAGTAACCATGGCATGGTAACAAAATATTGACGCACATTTTAGGTATGCTGAGATTCAGCTTAAGTGTTGAAAACTCAAATTTGTGTAAAAAAATAAATATCCAAGGGACACAATAATTGTGTGTTGCATAAAAGCAGAGAAGAACTGTTGCGTAACTGTCACATTACCATGTGGAGGAATATAATTTTCCTTGATTGTGGACGTACAGTTTTCGGTCATTTAGTGGTGTTACAATGAAAGCTTAAATTCCTTTACAAATCCGTGAAACTTACTAATAATCACATCAAGTTATTGACCTCAGATACCTCCAGTGGTTATTTCATGCCCTATAGAATGGCCGATACCTGTATATCTGCTATCTGTAGTTGCTAAGGAGCAAGCCACTGATACATATTTGCATCTATAAATAGAGACTGTTCCGTCGCTTAGTTATATAAGATAACGAGAGTTCAAATCAAAGTAGAACAGTATTGTCCCATTTCTTTTGATTACTAAAGTAAATTTTATAAACTGGTGACAAATTTTGAAGTTGAAAAAAAAAAAACAGCTTTAACTTTGCGTTAACAAGGTCATTACAGGAAATTAAAGATGAACGCACCATTTGTTTCAACGGCTAGTTAACAATTATAGCCTACAATTTACAGGGTTTTACATCAAATTTACATTTTGAGGGTCTCAGAGACTCCTGTTTCTAAATGATGGGGGTCCCATATAACAAGACAGGGTCCAGCAATGAAATACTTTATTAATTTATTTTAAACTAATGACATACATGTATCACAAAACATCATACCATTTTCATAATGAAGCCATGTATACCTTTCAAGCAAAATATTTT
>CM037778.1:68256939-68306939 GCA_021229015.1 Solen grandis | reverse complement strand
AGTGCCAGACAAGGGTACCAATTTTATATGTTTTTGTTTTGATATGGTCACCAGAGGAAGTGCCCTGGCTGGGATTCGAATGCAAAGTGGATACTCTACCACTGAGCTATTGCGCCGTCTTTTTCTCTTTTTTTTTGTGTCTTCTGGGATAGAGGTGGTGCCATATACATATATGACATTATGATCTTTCTTTTTCTTTGACTTGCTTATCTAGCCTAAACCTCAAACTGGAAATGATTTGCACTTGTCAGGGATACAGACAGTAACTGGGATAAATACCTCCCCCTCTCCACACACACACAAAAGATACAAATATCCTCCTAATAAATACACCTATCTTTTTCTTCCTTCTTCAAACAGATGCCATTTAACAGTAGAGCTTCTTTTTTCATGTAATTTGAATGAGATTCAGCAAAAAGAAATACAACAAAATGATGAATTTTAAATTTGTATGTCATATTTGATATAGAGATGAACTTCAAAACAGCTATATGTCAAGGAAGGTAACTGCGCTAGAAAGAAAAGACCCTTCATATTTTCCCAATATGTTTCATTGTTTATTTGTCAGTTACTGAAATGATTCTTATTACCTTATTTTTATTTACAGTGAACTGGAGAAAGTTGGAAGTTCCCTTACATCACTATCAACTGTTACTCCAAACAACATCTATCTGAGTATAGATCCGGCTATTGACAAGAGTCCTGTCTATTCTCAGGTTCTCCAGGCTTACAAATGGTCCAACAAGGTAATCTGACCACTACACACGTCTTTATCATAGTGAGATCTTTAGCTTTCTGGAATTGTTCAAAGGTTTTATCATATCACTTGTAAACAGCTTAACCTGTGTCAGCAGTCGTCTGTATTAAGCTGCCAGACTTAAGATGCTGGAAAACAAATTTTCTTACACATGTGTATTCCATATAGCAGACTGTTGGGATAAGCTGTCACTTTCTGCCATTTTCTTGAAAACTTCTTAATACTGGTTTGACTCTCAGTTTTATATAGTGCTTCTATTCCCACCCCCATGAGGTTTAGTGGGATGAGTTTGAGTAACTGCTTAATAGACCTGCTAAGACACAACAGATATCTACTCATATACTAATGCAGGGATAATCATGTCAAAAAAAAAAAATCATGTGAAAAAAAAAATCTGAATTGGCCAAATTGTGAGAAAACTTGTCAATGTCCAGTGAGAGATTAAGTCCTATGTATGACTGGATTACATTCTTACAAAGGATTTTCCATTCATTTAGCAGATTTTAGTTAGATTTTAAGCAAAAGATAGTGCAAATCTTTCAGAATTTCACTCCTTGCTTGATAAGCCCTATAAATGATTGGTAAACTTCAGATGGCCGACCTTGCCAGCAGTGCGGTGTCAGTACTGGAACAACACTGCAAGATCAAGAGGACGCAGCAAATCATGACACCACAGACCAAGCGTCTGAAACGAGCTCCACCACAGGACATGCTATCATGCCAGCGTTAGAATTTTTTTTTGTGATATTTAAAAAATTATACTGTAAAGTCATCAAAAACATATTAATAATGTTAAGATACAAATTTGATAAAAAAAATCTTTGTTCAGTTAAAGCAAAACCTAGGCATTCTTTTTTTTTACTTCTGAATTTAAGAAGCTTAATATTTTAAATGAAACATGGATGCATTTTGATTAAGAATCTTCTTTCTTGCATTTCAGAAACGTTGATGCTATTGTTGCCAGGTTACAGAAGCCAGATATGTCCATAGTGATCACAAGACCGATGGGAAGTCATGCTATCCTGCAAGTGAGTAAAATTGCTGTTATTCCTGGAGTGGTTGAGCATTTACCTTGTAACCAGGTGTTTGTAGGTTTGAAACCTTGGCCATGATGTAGCAAAGTTGTTAAAAAAAGTACCGATTACAGACTGTCTTCAAAAATATTCATCAAAGCAAAAGTAAATAATGGGAGGATTTTGACATCCATTCAAAATACTGACTTGTGTAATTTGATCAACATTTTCAGTGTATTTTGATTATAAAGTGTTTCCTGATCCTGTGGCCTAGTGGTTAAGGCATCCACTTCAGGAGTGGGAGGTCGAAGGTTCAGTCCCCTGCAGGGGAACATTCTGATATGGTTGGTTGGTGAGCTGCCACCTAGTTAAGTAATGGTTACTGGTTGTCTACCTGCCTGGTGCCTGGCATATAGGAGGGAACTGGGGTTGTACTTGTGAAAGCAAAGAGGTGTCTCATAAGTCAAAACTGGCTGGCCTTTTCAATAGGGGTGACATTATAATAAACAAACACTTTACCTTTTTACAACAGATATTTGCACATTATGTACCATTTGTGTTAGTCAATGTGATTTTATATTTTCTTTTTCATGAAAATTGAATCATTATGAGATATATTACTCCTTTAAATGGTATCTGCAACAATGGAGTTTTCTTTGTGGTGCAGATTTGTAGAATCTGAGCTACAATATTGTATGAGCAAACAGAGGACCCTCCTTCAAGCTGAGGTCTGATTTGATCTGGGTCTTCTCTGTTTGCAGGGTGTTAAAACACAACTACATGAGGTAAAGGGTTAATAAGCATGTATGTACATACATGGCCTATTTCCCCTTCTTAGCAGGGGCCATTCATTGGCTTCTTCCCAGTTTTCCTTAAATTTGCTGTTTACCCAAAAATTTCTTTCCCCAATATCCTGTGCACCTTTAGCGTATTGAAACGGGTAAAAAAAGTTGTTGCCTCAGAAACGGGCCAATCTTTACAGGGAATGCCTGTAGCATATGGAAATGGGTAAATTTTTTCTTTCCTCAAAACCTGACCCCATTTTAGCGTAGGAACCCTGAAAATAATTTATTTTTTAGAAAAATAATTACCATATTGATGTATTTAATTTTAAAAGTTTTATTAAAATGACTTAAAATGTAATTTGATATTCAGGTTATATAAGCATTTCAATTTGTTTATATAAAGTTTCAATTTTCTGAAGGTATAGGATATATTGATTTTAATAAGAAAAAAAATCAATAAAAATGTAAATTTGCAAATTTAATAAAAAATGCAAATTAACTGAAAATTTTAAATTGAATAAAATCATTATTAGCGAATTTATTATTGATCATTATTGATGTCTCATTTTACGCATTTTACACTACAGGTGTTTGATATTTTACAAAAACTGATTGTATCATTGAAAAACATATTTTTAACCATTTTCAACATTAATTTTATTTTATGTTATACCAAGATATTGAAACATTCTTAAGCATCCTGTATGTTGCATTATAGCCTTTACATACGTTTTCATACGCTTTAGTTGTTCAGTTGTGTCCAAAAATGAAGTTTAGTATAAAAGCAGCAACAACCGGAAAAAACGCTTTGGTTTAATTTTAACGTTGTCAAACATTTTTTTTTTCTAAAAATATGTTGAATCTCACATCCGGTTTTAAACCTGCAAAAAAGGCATTCGTCTCAGGGAATCGCTGTAAAGATTTGCCTTTTTCTGTAGCAACAAATTTTTTACCGATTCAATACACTACAGGCATTCAGTTAAGATTGACCTGGTGCGCAAAGGATATAAAGAAAATGGCCATATTTTCCCCCAAATATGGTATCAAGGCCCCTTAAACATCATAGGAAAGAAAAACCTGATGCATGTGGTATTTTTGGTGATTCAAATAATGTGATATTTCAGATCATGCTGGGCCGGATACTTAAGGCCCAGGTGGCGCTGCGAGGGGAGATGATAGAGTGGGTGAACGTTAGAGGATACACTGAAGATAATCCGGACGAGTCTAAGGTACATTAACAACCTTTGATGTTTATCATACCCTGCCCTATCTATCATATCAGGCTTGTGTTAGAGGCTCATAATTTATCCTAGAAAAGAAATATATGAGTTACTATATTCTTTGTGTTGTAATTTTGATAATATCAATCAATATTTCATATCATTATAACAGTTTTAGATGTACATAGGTAGCATTCATTTCTCGATAATTACTTTTTCTTTAGCCAAAATCCTTTATGCTAGACAGGTAGACAGTATTTAACCCTTTCCCTCATAGAGGACACCATGAAAAGACCTATGCGAACAGCATAAAACCAGATCAGCCTGTGAGTAACTCGCAGGCTGATCAGGTTTTATGCTGTTCGCTGCTCCTCAGTGGTCTGGAAATGAGGACTTTATAATTAAATTTGGTAAGGTTTAACTGTGGATTTCTGCAGATCAGGCTTTATGTGGTACGTATTGAGTGCGTGAAAATGAGTCTATATGAGGGAAAGGGTTAATATGTTTATGCTGTATTTTGATCCAATATAGGAAAAACTTAACAGAATATCATAATCAAATATGAATAACATGTTATAACACATGATCATATGGAATTGGAAAAAAATTAACAAATATAATTTAAAAAAAAATAATTTATATGAATGCTCAAACAGCTGTTTCCGGTTTCCTATAACCATCACATATTTTCTTATATTTAAGATGTTATATATAACTTTTGCCAAATTACGTTGCGTCACATGCATGTATTATGTATACATGCATAGTGTGATGAACTCGAACAGCTAGATTAAATGTGTTTGATGCATCTTTGATAAAAAAATATTTATATAACATTGAAAATGTATGATAAATACAAACATTAATACATACTAAACTTGTTAACCCTTTCCCTCATATAGACTCATTTTGACGCACTCAATAGGTATCACATAAAGCCTGATCTGCAGAAAACCACAGTTAAACCTTACCAAATTTAATAACAAAATCCTCATTTCCAGACCACTGAGGAGCAGCGAACAGCATAAAACCTGATCAGCCTGCAAGTTACTCGCAGGCTGATCTGGTTTTATGCTGTTCGCATAGGTCTTTTCATGGTGTCCTCTATGAAGGAAAGGGTTAAGAGGCTTGCTTGATAACATTTTCCTGAACTTGTTTAGTAAAATTTGATATGAAACACAATTCATGTCAGATCTTATTTATGTGATAATTTTGAACCATGGATTCATTTTCAGTTGGAGCTTTGGGCTAAATCAAGATACCAGGTCTTTCAGAAGGTTAGTACATTGATTATTTGTTTTGTGTCAAATAAATAGGTTTTGTTTCATCTGTCTGGATTTTACATGTTTGTTATTCATGTTGAAAAATGAGTACACAAAAATATTGTTGATGTGTCCATACCTCTAAATGTTAATATCATTTATATTGCAAATAAAAAAAGTCCAGTATCTTCATACAAGTTTATCCAACTTTTTCAAATATTTTATTTTAGATTCACTATTTTGTGATCATTTTTTAAGAGAATGATATGAGGCCCTCCATCTATTGGTTAGACTCTTGATATTTTCATGTGAGGAAGTTTTTCAGTAAGTTGTTGGTTCTACCTCAGTGCTCCTAGTACAAGCCATCTTCTTTCACCTTTAATTAACTAGACATGGTGCTATGATACTAAACTAACTTCCAACATATCACTAATACTTTCTGCTGCCGTGTAAATACAGACCTGTATGCCCCAGTGGTAGTGTACAGTGATTCTGGATCAGAAGGTAATGGGTTTAAACCTCTTGAACTTCAATTATGCAGTGTACTGGACTTGAAATTCATCATTATCCTAGGTCTGTATTTTAGACTCAAAACTCCAGAATTACAAATATTCTATTTTACTAAATCTAACCTTAGGTACATTGATAGTGTATCATCACATGGTGAGTTACTTGTAACACTGGTGTTTGTACATTTCAGGTGACGGAGAGTGCTACAGCGGCCACACTACATTTCTATTCACCCCATAATGCAGAGCTGTCACTTTCATCATTCATAGTATGTCATTTTTAACCTATATTGCATACCCTTTCTATTTGCCTGTTTCTTTATAAATTTGACTGTGCTATGAGCACAGTAAAGATCCGTTGTAACATCCTCCATTTTAATACAAAAGCATGATCTTACAATAGTCCCAATCTTTATTTGGATGTTTTTGTACAGTGTCATATTTATAACACAGTCCACTCTAAGACCAGATCTAGACATGGACCCCAAATACAGAATAAATTAGACTGTTTGTTATAATACATGTAAATAGATCTATGAAAAATTACAAGTTGTTCAAATTGAGAAGTAGATAAAGGAGATACATGTATATATTTTTTTTGATGTCCTTGTATAACTGTTTGTGTAGTGAGATGCAATAAGATAACAAAATTTAACCCTTTCCTCATATAGACTCATTTTGATGCACTCAATAGGTATCACATAAAGCCTGATCTGCAGAAAACCACAGTTAAACCTTACCAAATTTAATTACAAAATCCTCATTTCCAGACCACTGAGGAGCAGCGAACAGCATAAAACCAGATCAGCCAGAAGTTACTCGCAGGCTGATCTGGTTTTATGCTGTTCGCATAGGTCTTTTCATGGTGTCCTCTATGAGGGAAAGGGTTAAAGGAAAAAACCCTTGATATGCTCACAAATCATGTATTGAAGTACATGTATTTATGAATAAAAATCAAAAGTTTGGCCAAGAATCTTTCATGATGACCTTTCTAGACGCAAAGTACTGGTCCAACCCATAAACTATTAAAAAGGATTAGTAAGCATAGAAATGAGATGTTCCAATTTTTTTTTTCAAAACTTCTTGCAGCACTGGTTCCATCGCTACAAGACACTTTTCTCAGCCCCCTGTATCAAGTGCGGGAAACACTACCTCGGGGGTCTACCTCCCACCTGGCGGGACCTTCGTACCACAGAGCCGTATCATGATGTGTGTCGACAGTGAAAATCATGACAAAAACTGACATTTCCATGAGCAACAGATAATCCCCTCACAGAGGACAGCATGTACTGCAACAGAACATCATTGGGAGGAAATTTAAACAGTGCACTGGCAGCTGGGATACAGTAATGGATGTTAGGTTTATGCAGGGCCAGTGATGAACCAGTGGACGGGTTTAAGTTTGTGTCGATATTCATGCAGGCAGAGGATATCTTGGACTTCTGCCATTCACGGGTATCTGAAATGTATATGAAAAGATAGTGCCTGGTCAGAGGTCAGAGTTTATATGTTCCACCATCATATGGTTAAAGCTGCAGTTTACTGTCAACCAATTTTTATTTGCGGACACAAATGTTCATGTTTAACCTGCAATGACCAGCATTTATGCAGCAATGGGTTTATGCATAAAAGTCTGGTGGACAATTAAATATCAGTAATTCATGAGCTTTATACTTTTTCACAATTAAGCTAGGAGCTTACAACAACTGCAAAAAATGCTAGCACGAAGCTCAAGAAATCTTCTGTAGTTTTATAGTTTATATTGATAATTTCTTAAGTATGTGCCGATTTACAATATTATCTTTTGAGTGGTTCATTTACTATATGCTCTTAAGACAAGAGTCCTGCTTGTGTCAGCTAACTGCCTAAAACAAACTTTCTGTCAAAATAAGATGGTGAAAAGAATGTCAAGAAAATACTCAAGCTTAGCTAGTCTTAAAATGGTTTCTGTATTGAAGTATGGTGCTGGAAATGAAAAATGTTCCAGCAAAAGGAGGTAAATCCAGAAGTATGGCCACATTGGTGGTTCTCAAAATGTTTATATTTCTGATCCTTTAAGAAAACTGCTGCAGAGAGGGGCTGTATTAAGAATTTGGATCTCCAAAATATGTAAATATTCATTACTGAATAGAGGATCTCTATAACAACTAATTAAGGAATATTGTATTTTTGTACTTGTACTGTTTATTAAAGTTTAAAGTAAAAAGCTCATTTACTTTTAAAGCTTGTGATCATTTTCCATTTAATTAGGTGAAATATTTGCTCATGACACTTTGTAATTATAGCCCCTGTTCACGAAACCTCGGAAAAGGATTACAAAACCCATCCATAATGTAACAATGTCAAGATGAAAAAATGCTGAACATTTGACAAGCATTAATATCATGTCCATGTCTTTGGAAGAATAAAATGAGAACAAGAGCCTGAGTTATGGAATGTAGTGATTTTAATCCATGTGCAATATAAATGATTTCACATTACTATAAATATTCAACATTGCAGCACACTCTCAGTCAGTTCTATATACAAAAATATACATCAAAGAATACTGTCAACTGCACAACTGTTGGCACATAATGCTGAGTGTCTCCAATAAAAGCCCCCGAGATGAGATAAAATTATGGGAACACGTCATCGAGACTCACAACCAATATCTTGAAACATTAGAATCCATCAAACCTATCTCAGTGGTACAACCCCTTTATGATACGTTTGCCTCTATTAATATGGCGCTATTAAAACAAATGTTTAAATTGAAACCAATGATACTATATACTTCTGTAACATTGCCTAAGCTAAACAATTACATGATTGACTATTTCATAGAGGGAGTACCATAAAAAATGAAGATCATACCTCTTTGAAATAATCAAAAATTTAATATCATGTGTATACTTCCTTTAAGTAGCTAAGATAATTATCAAAGAAATTTAAAATGCAGATCCCAGTAAATTTTGAATATTTATATATAAAATTGGGGCTTTATGTATACTAATTTGAAACACCTTGGTTACATCAAAAATAATAATACCACTTTTATAATGTGGCTGTATTGTTTTTTGGGGTTTTTTTGGGGTTTTTTTTGCTGTTTTGTTTTTTTCTCTTCAAATTTGAAAAATATTCTGAAGCAACAAGGCTTAAGAACAAATTTTAAAGTAAAAATTATACATTGTAAAAACCTTAAAAATCCAATTCAGGATAACAGGTTGCCAACTTTAAATGACAGGCATGGACTTGTGGGTGGGGGACCCTGCCCAGTCAGTGTTTGTCTACACAGCTTCAGATAGACCTCAAACATGGCAAGTATGAATGAGGTTTGTTCCATAGATCACAAATGGCATGCCAATTTGTTTATAGGATGGACACACAAGCCCTCCAGATCCACTTTATATACAAGTATAGGTAGAGATACTACATGTATAACATTAAAAAATAAAAAAAATAAATAAAAAAAAACATTAGCAACTGGAGATGCTATTTTATACCATATTTAATCAATGAAAATCCAGAATTTTTGACAAAAGTTTAAGCCCCATTTTTACTAAGGGGATTATTTTTGTTTCATGGTTTTTAAAATGGGTTGCAGTAATGAGTATTATAAGACCTGCTCAAAATTAAGAGTCAAAATGATCTACACTCACAGGCTGGTGTGATATTAAACTGACTTCATAGGTTCTTTTCTTATTATTTATCAAGTGGTATGGGTTATCTTGTTGATGCTTCCCTCAATCCACACAACCACAAACCATATCCTTTTCTATGTTGAACAAAGTCATTTCAGAGAAGTCTTACAGTAAAAAATTCAACTACATTCTATAATAAATGATTAGATTCTCAAGTAAAAAACAAGAATGGGTTAAATAGTTCAATCCTGCTCATTGCTGATTTTATTCTGGATATGTTTAAGAAATATTGATTAGATATATCAGTTCATGTAGCATTATCATCAGATGAAATGTTGACAATTATCCTGTTCAGTAATGGACAGTGATATATCCATTATCACCATATCAAAAGAAAAAAGTTTTTCCTTGTATTTTTATTAAATGGTATTGATGGTAGGCACTACAGTGCACTCTGATAAAACTGGACGACAGTCCGACCGCGGACTAAAGAGTCCACATTTTAGCCATATATGATCTACGTATTAAGCTACGATTAATCATAAATACTCAATTATGTTTTTTCTATTATGTATGTATGTATAGATTATGAAAGTAATGATAATTGCAATTAAAATAATATCTTTGTTTTATGTTCTAGTAATTTTGCATATTTTGTTTCATAAATATGAATAAAGTTAAAGAAATATACAAACATTGAGCAGTGTATTAAAACCAAGCTGGTTACCTCATAACGATTAAGTCTGAATATATCAACATGTGCTTCTGGGTACAGGCTAATGCACAAACGAATACAAATAATGTTTCCTATCATGTTTAAAACTTTAAAATAAAAAGAACTTATTTACAAGTTGAAATTATGTAGTTATATATATTTATTCCGACTGAATTATACTTACCAAATATCGTGTAATTCAATACACACTCATCAATAATACCAACCAGCAAACAGTATTGATTAGTTTTGTGTTACCAGTTATAACTTACCCATTAGTCGATATAATGGTTTCAAGGTGACAAGTTTTTCACACCTTGACTGACCGGTATTGTCAGGGTAATAATATATATAATGGGCTTAATGGGACTCAATCATCCATCTGATATTTGGATTAAACAGAATCCGGTATTGTCAGAGGAAAGTAATATTAATCATATAAGGAAAATATTTGGGACCAAACACAGCGTTAGGTAATTAGAGCTTTCTGGTTTTCTGAGAGTGCGGTTTTCTCAGAGTGCACTGTATTTAAGTTAAATTATAGTCGAGTCACCCTGGTCAGACTTGATTTGAAGAGTGAACATGTTATTGTATCTATGATTCAAAATACACATCAAGTTTGGACTAGAGTAACATGAATATAGTTGGAACTAAACTTAATTTGCATGAACCAATGTTACTGTAGCATAGTAAGCACTCAAAATCAGCATATGTCACAACCCTAGCTTCTAAGCATGCTCCATCAACACAAAATATAAAATTTCAGCTTTATGTACCTTGAAAGACACATCTCTATATAAAATCTGAGCTGTAGATATAGTCTCAAAGAGAGATAGTCACTGTCACTATTCAGATTCCGTCTTTCTTTTACCCGGTAAGAAATTAGTAGACATATTTTATATATACATGGCAATACCGAGAGATGTAGCTGACTAAAACACTTCAGATCTCTCGCACATTATTTACACTTGCTTGTTATAAAAATACTCACCACTCACACATAATACTGTCTAAAATGATTTCACACTAGTTCACAGTAATAAATAAATAAAATCCCAGTATATCACTCATCACTTTCTTATCACAAGTATAGCTGCACATCACTGTTATCACAGATGATACATGTATATATAAACACGTAACAATGGATGCCCATATACAAACATTTCAACAATAAAAACAATTGAGAGAAATATTTTGAGGATATAATAATGTGCCCGTTAAATGGAAATAAAATAATAAAACTTTTAAAGCATGCAGACAATACCCTTATATATATATTTATTGTTAAGTGAAAGTATGGGTACATATCTCTGAATGATGGAATTTATTGAGCAATCTGAATTTCTTAGAACTTTATTACCACCTCTCACACATTCGTGAAAAAAGAGAATCTAAAAATGTACTGAAATGTGTTAATTCAAGAAAGAATTGAAACCTAAATAATCCACCTATGACAGAAACCCAAATAATCCACCTATGACATTAACTTTTACCAAAGAAAGAAAAAAGATTACCAAGACAGCTGTATGTAGTATGCAAGACAACAAGCCCACATCAGTTTAAAGGTAGGTCAGCAGATTATGTGTTTTTTTTTGTTTTATGTTGATTGGGAAATAAATTTTACAATCCCTTTCTATGGTTGCTGAGTTGGACCAATACTTTGTGACAGGGAGGGTAATGGAAGATTATTGTCCTCCAATCAGGTTTTAACAAACTTATGATTCATGTTTTTGTATACTACCACTAGACAACAAGCAGTTTTATGTTTTATCATGTTAAGGTAAATGGCCCTAAAATAAAAATATTTAGCAGGACCGAAAAGCAACTCAAATTGCTGATTAATTTCTAAAGGATTCCAACTCTTAACAAGATGATTTCACGGAACTAATTTTTGTCAGTTTTGTGGAGGGTTTTTATCCACAGATATTAACCCCACGAAAACTTGTCTCTTATATAGATCTTGCATTTTCTAGAACATAGATCCATGAATAAATGTACCCACGAAATACCCTTATCAACAAAAATCAACAAAATTTAATGTCAACAAAAATTAATGATTTTACGGTAGGTCTGGTCTGATTTTATCCTGGTTCATGTATCTTCATGATGATTAAACTTTGTTACAATGCTAAACATAACATCTTAAATTCTGTAGCCTGTGTTAACCCTTTCCCTCATATAGACTCATTTTGACGCACTCAATAGGTACCACAAAAAGCCTGATCTGCAGAAAACCACACTTAAACCTTACCAAATTTAATTACAAAATCCTCATTTCCAGACCACTGAGGAGCAGCGAACAGCATAAAACCTGATCAGTCTGCGAGTTACTCGCAGGCTGATCTGGTTTTATGCTGTTCGCATAGGTCTTTTCATGGTTTCCTCTATGAGGGAAAGGGTTAATTTAAATTTCATTATTTTCAACTCTGATACCAGTAGTTATTCACTAGGTTATTTAGAATAGTTATCTTCTTCAAAGCATTATATCAGTTGCTGAGTAAGGGTGGGAAACTTGGTATCCTGTTGCCATGGCAACACAAAGCCTAAATTGCAAATCTACATGCACATAAACACATATGACTAGACACTAAAGTTCCATACCCAAACGGACTTTCAGACTTGAATATCAATACCATTCCATCCCTTCCCTCAGGGAAAACAATACAGAAAAGTAGAACATGGAAGCTTGCCTATTCTATATCAAATCTGTTATAACCTATACCTAGATTTACAAGCTAAAACACACAACATGAAAAAGAAGATGACAAAATCAGATAACATTTAACTGAATAACAAGAAAACAAAAGATATCAATAAATTGTCACTTTAGAAATACAATCATTTGTGTTCATGTAACTTTTTTCTGAAATTAGAAAGCAGGTTATCTTCAGTCTTCTATTACTATATCTTGAAATAGTTTCAAATACATGTAAAGCAAAAGCAGCCTCACTGCAGGTATTTTAAAAGTAATGATGAACACCAATGTGCTCCTCTTTCCATGGATGAACTGGTTGGTTTACTATAGTTTTGAGACCTCTAAAGAGTGTTGCAATTTGTACAAAACTCCATCAATTAATGTCAACCAATCAAATGGTTATACAATGTGTTTTGGTAACTACATGTACAAAGCTTTAACTAAGTCATCCAACTGAGAAATAGGGCATAAGAGAATGGACTAGCTGTTAAGTTAAAACATCCTGAAAACATCATTTCTATACTTAACACAAATCCTTTTCGCTTCAACATTATGAACTTCTTCAAACAATTCAAGTGTATGACCTAATATGACATACATGTACATAGAAATCCCTTATAATTATCACTAAAGTCAATAAAACTTAACAAACACACTCAAATTTTTCTATTTAAAACATAATTATCAAAATATTAAAGGTAAAATGTGAAGAACTTTGATTAAAATGCAGATCACATTTTTAAATGAAAAGAAAAAAAATGAAGAGAATGAAAGAAATCACATAATGTCCTAAACTTGACTTACTTGTAAAGTAACGAGAAATATTTCTGCACACTTCCTTTACCACACCATAAGAGATATACCATTTTACAGCATATCAAAAATCAAACCATTTAAAAGTCAGATCACATTAGAAGACAATGTTTAGTCAGGAAAAATATTACATGTACCATCTCATTTCAAAGGTATGTAAGAGTTTTTATAAGTATTAAACCAGACTCGAATTCCTACAGCAATATTTTGCGCTAAGTTAATACTTAAATTCTTGAACTAGGTAGATAAATATTCCACCATTACTATTTTAAAATACATTCAAGTACTCAACTAAGTTTATCTTAATAACTAACAATAATTGATTAGAAATGAAACATTTGGGTATTTTTATTTGAGAAAAAGACTAATGGAATTTGCCAATAAGTATTTAAATTTTACTTAGCGCTAAGAATTGTTGGTGGAATTTGACCCAGACTGGTCTGTGACTGCAGACTGACCTATGTATAAGCCTGTAATTTCCTTAACAGCCCTCATGTGCTGATTATTCAATACAGTTCTTGTAACTATAATTTGACTACATTTCTTTCAGACTTGACTTCCATAGCTTCAATACACAGTCATAAATATATGTATATATATTAGTTCATATCTTTGTTCAGAGTTGCTTTTGGCAGTTGTCTTCAGATATAAAATAAAAGAAAAAAACAGAAATTATACACTCTGGTCTGCTTGACCTTCAGGGTACACTCATTGTAGCCTTCCATTTACAATGACTGGCCAAATGTTCTGTCAGAGCTTCCCCTCTTGCTTCTATGTGGGGCACTCTGGTATAAACAGTAACTCAATATCTAACACAGTAAAAAATGTAAACAAGGTATAGTCAAAAAGAGTATAAATATTAGAATGGTTATTAATCATACTGAAGAATATGAGGTCATGTGATCAAAGCATCCTGGAAGTGATACTCTGCCTACTGTTTCCAATCTTTCGTCCCAGGTGATGATGCCATCTAGAGTTGCATCCCCTTACATATGACCTCCACTTTAACGGCCTGACCCCTGGGTAACATGATCAGATTTCACATCAAGCTGTCTTCAACACTTCCCCATTCTGACAATGGGGGACAGTAAACTTTCAGCTAAACACAATTGCATGGTTCTCTCTCATTTCTAACTGGCGTAATCTAATATTGTTTGATGCTCCGCGAATGCGTTGTGATTTGGTTGAGCGTAGACCAGACACATTATTAAGGGATCCAGAGTTGGACTGTTGGTCAGATAAGTTAGAATACTGGGAGCTGACACGGCTGATGGTGCCACTTGTGGAGGTCAAGGGTTCTGGGTGACCCAGATCAGGTCGCTGTATAACCGGGGCTGGACCTACAACAATACCATGGATAACGGGTTACTGATAAATAAGTAACTGTCACACTGTATTTTACAGAATGTGACATGGTACCAAATAACTATTTCAAGGTAAACTTCAAGTTAAACCCATTGGTTAACCCTTTCCCTCATATAGACTCATTTTGACGCACTCAATAGGTACCACATAAAGCCTGATCTGCAGAAAACCACACTTAAACCTTACCAAATTTAATTATAAAATCCTTATTTCCAGACCACTGAGGAGCAGCGAACAGTATAAAACCTGATCAGCCTGCGAGTTACTCGCAGGCTGATCTGGTTTTATGTTGTTTGCATAGGTCTTTTCATGGTTTTCTCTATGAGGGAAAGGGTTAATAAATTTACATATCTTTAAGAAATATGTCATTATATAGTACGAACAGCCTCAAATTCCACCAGCAATACTTAGCGCTTAGAAATACTTAAATATTTAGAGGTGAATTTCATAAATTTTGATTGCCAATAGAAACACCCTAATATTTCAATTCTTAGCAAATATGTTTTAATTATTTAGGCAATAATGTATACCAATTAAGTCATATACTTTAATAGTTTGTAATTAATAAAGGGTACTTTTATAGAGAAACAAGAATTATGAAATTAGCCCATAAGTATTTAAGTATTACTTAGCGCTAAGTATTGTTGGTGGAACATGAATTCAAAGGCACAAGTTGTTAAATACACTGGGTGTCCTGACAGCATGTAGTAGCACAATGAATGGTCACAGTAATATACATTGCATCTGCTCTGTATCAACAGGTCCTTACTACAGAGTATGGTTTCTTTAAAACTGATGAAATAAAATCTAATATTTTTTAGAAAATTCTCACTAAGAGATATTTAGTAAAATGGGACTTAGAGGTCAGTGTTACAGGGAACCAGCACCTACCTGACACTACAGACAGCCCGGGCCCGTGCTGGGAAGGAAATCGTGGCAGGTCTGAAAATATAACGCAACACATGATCAGCATCTACTTTGACTAGAATACATATACAATGTATATATACATACATACATATACAATCAAACCTAACTTATGTTGCCATCAAGGGGGCTGCTTCAACCCAGGTGATTGGGAAAGAGAAGTAAAAAAGTAAACAACAATTAAGGTGGCTGCTTAAATCAGGTTTGCTGCTTTGCAGAGGTGATTGTGATAGAAGTTTGATTGTAATTATGTATTGGCTAGAATAAGTAAATGAATCAGAACCTGCTCTATATATGTATTCTGTAACACAAATATTCTGTATAAAATGAAATGAATATAATAAAAAGAAACATGTTATTAATGTAGAATTGAAAATGTGCATCTGTCTAAAAAAAGTAAAATATTTTACACTTTTTTTCCAACGTGAACAAAATTTTGAATAAATGAACAAGCACAATCATGGACCTTTCCAGTGAGAATGTAAGCACTATTCTTATCAAATGTTATGGGAATGATTTTCTTTCATGGCTAGGTAAACTGCTCAAAAACAGTATCACAAAGCTATGTGGAAACAGGTCATATTATATACATGATATTTCAGCAAAGCTGTTGACTAAACTGAAAAGCCAAAGTGAATATATCTCATCAGAGGAAAAGTCCAGGGACGACCAAGAAAGAAAATTTATTTTAAAAACACCCCAAAATAACATGGATACTGTTGAATTAAAAAAAAACAAACCTATTAACCCTTAATTCACAACACCAATATAAAAAACATCCAAGACATCTATTTTTATCTTCTACTGAATTATTCAATAAAATAGCCGTTTAATACAATCAAGGAAAATAGACTCTAAAACTACAGTGGCATTTCAGTAACACAAGGCATCCTATTGTAAAGAATTCAAACAGTAAATTTTTCATGAAATGTGGTACACATTGACTATGAACTGGTTCTTCCCATTGACCTTATGGCAGCTATCAAGGAAATGACCTGTTCATTCTAGGAAATGACATATTAAATTTAGGAAAATGACCTTTTCAATCTACAAAAGTGGATAAACCTTTTAGAAAGTAAGAAGGTAAACCCATTAAGATATTTCTTTAACCCTTTCCCTCATAGAGGATACCATGAAGACCTATGCGAACAGCATAAAACCAGATCAGCCTGCGAGTAACTCGCAGGCTGATCAGGTTTTATGCTGTTCGCTGCTCCTCAGTGGTCTGGAAATGAGGATTTTATAATTAAATTTGGTAAGGTTTAACTGAGGTTTTCTGCAGATCAGGGTTTATTTGGTACCTATTGAGTGTCAAAATGAGTCTATATGAGGGAAAGGGTTAAAGCCCCTTCACTATCATCCCTCATGTAGACCAGGTAGTATAACTTTGTGTGGTCTTTTAATTTTAAATTCAGAGAGCAGTGAATTTTAAGATTGCACCATACAATCTGGGATGTGAATGGAGAGCAAAATTATATGCAAAAGGAACTGAATGTACATAACTGGATTCCAGTAAGTGAAAAATACAAGGTACAATTCAAGAATTCATCATTATATCTGACCACAAATTGGTTTCAGTCTGATCCAGATTTTAAATGGTTTCTTATAGTGTAAAATGGTGTTACTGAATGGTAAATGGTTATAAACACTAATGTTTGTTTCATGGTATTATGACTATGGAACACACTTATGAGCTATATGGCACAAAGTATCACACTCTTGCTAGAGCAACACAGTGTTAGACACAAGCTCTGTTCTGCAAGCTAGAAAGCACAGCATCTAGTTAGTTTACAGCATTTTTATTTACAATTAGCTTTATTTTTTCAACTGCATAAATTTTACTGACCTGGACAGTGGGTAAACATTTCAACATGATACTGAACAAGTGAGGGTGCTGTAATCATGATGAAAATTTTCTGACCCTCAATTATTCTGTCATCATTTTGAGGGATTTAAACATTGTCTAGACCCAAGCATATTTGAGCATCTTTATTACACACAAAATGTGAAAGGGGAGAGAAAGAGCATACCTTTTACCAAGGGAAACAACTCTATGTCTATTGACAATGACAAAAGAAAGTGATAAAATGCTGTATTGGGCTCTGCAGAGAGATCACTATAATAATTTCACCACCTGTTCCTCAGAAATGACCACCTACGCCACAAAACTTATGATGATCTCTCAATTACTCTTTAGTTATCATACTAAAAGAGCAACATACAGGGATGAATATTTGCTCTTGCCAATCCCCTCCATGACAATATCAGATACAATCCTTCTTGAGACATGGAAGTAAAAATCAGCAACTGGACAAAATACTGAACAAGTGAGATTCCAGCGTAGTCTTCCATTTCACAATTATGTGACTGCAAGGTGTCAAGGATAGTTTGGGGCAAACTCACACAAAAGGGTACATTAATCTTTCAGACCCACATCACCCTTGCAGACAATTAATGCTCTCGTTCAAGGGATGGAATAACATCCTTGTTAAAATATAAGAAATTAAGAATAGTTTATGATAAAAGACTTGGTAGCATTGAAACTCTGTGTTAATTGGTTTGGAAGTACAATAATAATGATAGCTAAGTTGTTTATAAATAAAAAAGATTCAAATGTCTTTGAACACCCTCTCTAGCACCAAACACTATTAGATTACTCAAACCTATGTCAAAACACTGGTCAACATTTTGTGAACAATTGAAAAGTATAGCAACACAGTATACATGGATAAACTAAATATCGCAATAACACGTGAAGTTAGTAACATGGCGAAAAAGGTGTAAATGATGGGCCTGCCAGTGGCATATGATACAAGCTGGTGAAAAAGTACCGTAAATGTTTATGAAAAGTCAAATAAAAGTGATGTTAAGAAGGTAGAGAATTTTATATCTTGGTTAAGTAAGCTCACTACTTCAGTATACAATGAGCAAGAATACATTGCAAAAAGTCAAACTGGTATAAGATAAATCTGATATACAGGCAATTAGTTAATTTCTTAATGAGATAATTATAATCATTGTTATTATGAGGAATGTGTAATGTAAGTCAGCACTGTATTCCTTATAAACATTTAAAAAAACACATCTTATTGGCTGAATTGTTTTCTTTTAAAAATGTTTTGTACATCTTTTGCTGCTGACAAATTTTAAATAAATAAATATATATATTTATTTATGATCATGCTCTCAAATAGTTTACAGCCATATATACATTTACATTAGTAATGGGAAAATAATAGGGATAACTAGATCATAAACATAAATGACAAACACATGGGTGCCTGTATGGCTTAGGTAGTTATAACACATGTACAGGTCACAATCATGACTAGGATAATTTATATATCTAGCATATATATAAAGCCTACGATACTTGGGTCTTATATAATTATACATACATATGAACATGTGGAGGCAAACAAACTATACAGAATATCTGACTTGCATTGTAACCTTATGCACCTATCAATGTCTCAGCCCTACAGGAAGCAGGTATATTAGATAATAGCATAATGGACCTTTTCAGTATATATATATAGAAATATTCAAATCACATTATTGTATTATCCAATAGCTACACTTGAATATCATGTGATCAATGGTTGAACTTAATTACACAAGAAAACATATGGGGCTGTTTCAGATTCTATTAATCAACAGTTGCCCTAGTCATAAATGGAAAATCAAGTTTGTAAAGAGAGCATGGCTTGCATTTTCATTGCAAAAACTGGAAAGGGGTGTTGTTACATGGTTTCCACTAGGCAGTACTTTCAATAGCCCAGCTGAAGAGCTTCACCCTGAATAGAATACTTAACATCGTTTTTATCAACATACCTTCATTCCTTTAGTTTTTGACAAAAAATATGCTCTTATGTTCAAATAAATAAAAAATTCTCAAACATTGTCTAAATGTCTTTGACTGCAGTGGGTAGAAAAATAACATTGATGGGTGCATAAGACACTTCTGAGTAAATACTATACACTCTATAACCAATCCTTAAGAAGATCCAGTCAGCTATAGAAGGTCCAGTCCATATCAGTCAATTGTTTTTTCCAATGGTCAAGGTAACTCAATATACATGTACCATTTATGATGTTTTTTAAAATTCAAACATGAATTTAAAAATGTGACCCATCTTTCTTTTGAATTCAGATGCTCTATAAAATATTTAACCCTTTACTCTGAAAATGACCTATATGCTACCACTGAAAATAAATCATACCGAAAGTGAGAATCGTCTGCTTGCCAGTAACTCACAAGATCTTCTGGTTTTATACTGTTCAGTTCTCATCAGTGCTGTTGAAGAGAGACCTTAACACGAGTCAGATTAGACTCAAATTTAGTGAACTGAATAGTAGTGATCAGTGCAAAACCTGATAAGCCTGCAAGATACTATGCTAACTGCTCTGAGTTTGCAATAGAAAACATAGGTCATTTCCTTAGCAACCCTTTAGGCAAAGGGTTAAATATGGACTGAGATATGGACCGGACACCAGAGGAGAGAGGTCTCCGAGGCTAGGCCGTGGTTGGCTAACAGTCAGCTTCAGCAATGATAATCTGTGAGGGGTATTCGAAGCTAATATTTACAAGTTGTTGTTCAGATTGATTGCTCGCCCTCTGAGATACGCGGAATTTTCGAGACCTACAACACAGTTCATGGATGTCTTAAGAGATTGACCACATCATACATTTTGAGGTCAGCAAGTATATGAAGATTATCTTTTAATAAGATGACAAACTTATGCTACTGATGTCTAAGATAATGGGGGGAAAATATATAAAATGGGTTACATAAATATTTTTTATCTGTAATATGCATAGCAAAACTTAATTAAGGAACAAAAAAAATGTTGTTGTAATATTTAAGCATTGCTTAGAACTGAAAAAAAATAAAAAAAAAAATTCTAACCTGTTTGAGTATTGATTACATGAATAAAATGGCATATATTTAATCTAGGCCAACAGATTTGTAAGGAAATACTGTCTTATGTGTTTATCTTAACTAAAAGCATGATTTCAAAAAAATGATTGTCATTCTTGATGAGTCAAAATGCTGTAGTCAATATGCTGCAACTGTAAGCCAAACTAACATTTGATCGGGCAATATTTGTGATGGTGCATGACACTTTCCTGTTTCTACAGTTATATTGTGTTTCTATTCTCTGAATATATAACATTTTCCAGTTATAGTCATTTCCTTGGTGTAAACCAATGAATATTTTTTCATTACATGTAATTATTCCACTATCTTCATTACAAGTAAAATGTCATATTGTAATCATAACATTAACTTTTCACAATATGTAATTGCTACACATTTTCATAACATGATTTTCTGTATAATGATCCAAACTTAAAATGGCAGAAATGACAATATTATGCACAAAAATAGGAAATATACTAATTTTTATTATCATTGCTATCACCAAGGAATAAAATTAATGCAGGTGTAACAGTATCATTAAAGAGCACAGTATCATGGCGACTAGTTAAAGTTAATTTTCAAAAGCTGAAGAGCAGCAGAAGAAAGGTAGAGGGAGAAATAGTCATTTTAGTGACATACAATTGCACTGTTAAGAGAAAAAGAAAATCATATCTGTTGAACATGTAAATGTGTTTTAAAACTGACACACTATTCACCATATTTATTTTTGTCAAAAGAGAAAATTTAATTTGTGCACAGGAGGATATCTGAAGGGAAAACAAACAAAGCTGAAATGGTGGAAACTCTGGGAAAATGTTTCACTCATATTACTATGCTCTTGTATGAAACAGTATTGGTTACATACCAGTCAATGTTATGAGCCCTTTAGCAGTAAAATACAGTAATATGGTTAGAGTTTTATATCTGATATATATATGACACAATGCTATTTATATCCTGGCTTTTCTATGTAGCAAAAAATAAAAGCAATACTAATGTTGATGGATAAATACATCTGAAGGATGGCTTAAGTTTGTACAAAATAACAAAATTTAAAAGCAAATTGTTCATGATGTACAAGCTTAACAGACTAATGTTTCACTGAAAAGCTTTCTTGCATACCAAATAGGAAAACTACCTAAATGTGAAGGAATATTCTTCAGAGAATGAGAATTTCATTTACAGTACTAAGTTTGATCCCCTTACTAAAACTTTTTCATACAAGTAAATGAGAGCTATCTGAGCTTTATCAAATTTAGCAGCATATCCAAAAATGTTAGATCAAGTGCAGGTTGCCTCTCTAAAGAAGTATATGCTCCCTGCTTAAATCAGGTTGGTTGCATATTACAAGTGACTGCTAACACAGGTTTAACTATAATTTTTGTTTGATTTTACTTCAACCCCATTATTGCCCTACCAATAAGGTTTCCCCTGAGATTTGCATCAAAAACTGATCTCATGCATACTTCAGAATCACAGAGTTATGTGGGTCTATGGAAGATTATCATTTCCACGTGTTCCTTGCGAGTATGAACTGAACAGGCCAAAGTCTGAAGAAACAGGCACAGACAGAGGTCTGATGGCAATATTTTCAAGTTAGTTGTGAATTTCACAAAATGAAAGTGGCTAAAATCTTGAGTCATTTTGTCTGGTGGACTGGTCTTATTGAGAACTCTATGGTGGTAATGTATAGATGGAATACCAATCTGGTATGCAAGAAGAGCAAATTTTTATTCAAATATAGATATATATATATATATAGCATGCATGACATTTGACTGGCTGGGTACAGTACAGGAGAGTAGCAGAGGAGTGGTGGGTTACTGCGAGTAGGAGGAGGAGGATCTGACGGCCTACCCTGTCCTCCGATCAGGTGGTACTGCCACAGTGGGTTGGACTGGTACGCTGCCCGATGACCTGAGTGGTGACAATGACAGAACAGTACAGGATGGGAACCAATCACCGATCAAAAGATGTGTCCAAATATTATTTAGCTAATTATCATTTAGTAATGGGTACCAGAAGTATGTAATACTGGGAAACAGTAAACTGTTGTCAAGAGCACCAGCACTGCCTTGAATTATTCCCAGCATCAAGCTAATTGTAATGATGAAGTAACTACCTCGGCGGTGTGCTAGACACGAGCTGCATGGCAATTATAATGTATGTCTATTAACATTATATATGTCTTAAATCCAAAGAATCAACTGTTTATTTAATGGGGAAGTCCAAAGCCATTTAATATTAATGTTTTAAAAAAATTATTATGTGTTGATAATTCAAAAGTCAAAACAGCTTCTGTTGTTCTATGAAAAGTGATACAACAATTAATACCATAGAGAAAGATGGTTCAATGTGTGAAGGAAGTGTGTGTGTGTAACACACCAGTCTGAGTGTTGTTTGTATCACAAGTGTCGTCTGCTTATTAGGTACAGTTAGTCACACTGTGAACCTTTCAATCTTACAATGTGGTATCAATAGTATTTTCTTTATATAAATAAAGATGGCATAACAAAAATGGTTCCTTTCAAACACATGTACCTAACACCCTAAACTTTCTCCAATATTACAGATATAATATGACCTCTAAACTCTTGATAATTTCAACCAACCTTATTCTATATAAAATTCTAGATCTCTGTCAAAAGGAAACACTGAATCTCTACATTTCACATACAGATTTTAACCATTTACCTCATGAATATTCATGTGCACAATTTTTATGAATACTAATATACAAAACTCTTAACAATGTTTTTTTTATTTCATGCGCAGACTGTAATATCTGATCTACAATATAGTATGAGCAAACTGAGAAGACCCTGATCAGACTGTTCCTTTCAGGACTGCTCCTTGTCTGTTCATTTGACCAATGCATCAAAATGAGACTATATGAGGTAAAGGGTTAAATCAAGAAAACTCTTGAAACCTTAAGCATTAATTCCTATCTTTCTATACAAGGCACATCATTGTAAATCAGAAGAAAAAAAATACATTCCATTTATCTTAACAATAGCAAATATGCACAAAACAAATACCTGAATAATGCACAAAAAAAGCACCACTTTACAATCATTTATGTTGTAAACTAACAATGTCATAGTCTACAAACTGAAGTCTTTCCTCCCACTCTGATAAAGCTGGCAATGTTCCCTATTTATTTCTTATAATTCCTGCATCTAGTTATAATGTTCATCTTCTTTAACTACTGTAATACTTTCTCTGAATTAGACCCATGTACTCATTGTAAAGACAAAGAGCCCTCTCAATAAATCAATTCAATTAAAAACCACAGGGAAATCCTGTAAAAGAAAACATATCAATGATGTTTGTTTTTCAGAAACTCTGATGGCAAATGCTTATGGGTGGAAACCTAGCAAAGCTTTGAAACTTTATTAAGGTATTTTTTTGCAACCCACTGATCAATTTACAAAAAAAAAAAGAAAAAAAAAGGTGTTTGCATAGTACTGTGTGGGCTACAGCCAGTGCTGTTGCTGTTCTTTTCTTACAAATTCCTCAGCCATCTCTTGAAACAACATGCAATTTGATAACTATGTCCCTTCAGGTCAGCATTTTTGCTAGAGTTAAATATTCTTATATCTTTTGATAAACAAAAAATCACTGGTCTATTTAACCTACTAATTTTCATTTTCCCAAGAGATAAAATTACCAGCACTAGGGAAAGCATACAGATTTTTCCTTTTCGCATATCTAACAGGATTTCCCATTAGTTTTAGGGGTTCTAGATATCTGAGTCTATCAACCCTTATTCCAGACAGATCACATGCCAAAAGAAAAATCATAATTATAAATGAAAATGCCATACATCTATATCTATGATTATGTAAGAATGAAAGTGTTAAAGCATGTTTTCTGTAAAAAAAAAAAGATAATAAGTCAGCTTAAAATATATAAGATAAGCAAAACAAAAAAATTCTCATGCGATAATACAGTGTTGTAATGGTATATCCATCTGTCAAAAATAGCCTTCTTGGGGTAACAAGGTCTGTAGAAGCTTGTTACCATATAAAGCATGTGCCCTTTGGATGGAAATTCCTATCCAACATTCAAACCCATAATAGATAGTCATGATACAGACATATGTGCATGCATATCTTACATTGTATATGCTGATATAAATTTTCATTGATCAAAGCCATTCTCAATATACAGCCATATAAGCATTGAAAAAGTAAGAAACATGTTTCCGAATCAATGTAAAAAGTAGCATTAAGTTAAAACATGATAAACAACTGAGTAAAATTAGGAGAGAAAATATGAGAAATAACCTTTAAGACCAGCAAAAAACTTGACCAGTCTGCAAGTAACTTACAGGCTTTCCTGGTTTCATACTGTTCACTATTTATCAGTGCTTTGGAATGAGAAGGTAACTCTTTAAGCCTTTCATGAAAATGCATGTACAAATCTACTACTTGATGAATAATATATACTATTCTTGAACACAAAAAAGTAAATGAAATAACAGAATTTTCTTTGAAATGCACACAGTGTAGAATCTGTGTCATATATATATGTTAATTAACTAGTAATACAAGCATGAAACCTTTACTTCATAGACTCATTTTGATGCACTGAGAAAAAGAGCTCGCTCTGATCAGACAGCTGTCCTTCCATGAGATATCTGATCAGGGTTTCCTCTGTTTGCACATACAATACTAAAGCTCAGATTCTATAAAGTGTGCATGGCAAAGAAAAATCCAATGTTTCACATACCATCTAAAGTTCAGTAAATTAATATTTATCAAGTCATGAATTTGTAGATAAATTTTCATGAGGTAAAAAGTTAAAGAGCTGCAACTGCGGCACATATCATTGAAAAAATATACAACTAAGAGTAAAATCTTTCATAAATAATAACTTACATGCTGGCAGTGAAAAAATGGTTATAGCATTTTAATGTCGTTTATTTGTTGTTGTTTTTTTATTGGTTTTTAATATTCAAATCATATTGATTTATATGCTTGTTTTTTTAATTGGTGAATGAATAAAAGGTAATCTGACCCATGAAATATTTGTCTTAAGCATATGACTATAATTCAATATGGATCTTAACTCTGTGAAAGCATCTGTCATTGCTGACAGAACAGCACTACTTATGGAAAAGACAGACAGATGAAAAGACAGACAGACGTACAGTCAAGCAGGTAACACCAATCCCACTATCTCTCCAGTGAATCTGGACACAGAGAAACAGCAGTCATTACATAATGCAAAATGGTAAAATTTAAGCATCGGGCCAATTTACACTCATGCTGAATATAACCATTAAATAGCATGCATACATTTTACACATCCCTTTACAATACAGTATGAAAATGTAATTAAAAGTCTGCATAGATCTGTGAAGGCCATGCAAGTCTGTGTCTGTATTCACCCTTGTCATTCCTACGTACCTTCTTGACACACATCTAACTATGGCAATACCTTCCCTGAGTCCTGATAACATACAGCGGTACAAGGCATTCAGGACTGGTATAGTGCTACAGAATATTGCCAAAATAACTACTGGTGATGGAAAATGGTTAATGAAATATAATCGACCATTTGTTTCACCACTTCTACCAGCCAATGACTAAAATTATCGGTCACCAAACATGTACTTGGTACAGTCATAGTTTAGTGCTATTATAATTTTCAAACTGCCCAATGGTTCTTTTAAGCTTTTGTGATATTGAGAGTACAGAAATTTATGATAGAAAGGGAAATGTGTTGCTTAAGTTTTCTTTAAGTAATATATACTTTTTCTGGGAACAACCCTGACATGCACAATATGAACTTATAGATGAAAGAGCTATGGATTGTGGTGTTCTCAATTGAATATTCACACAAAACAGTATATCTCAAATAAAATTTTCATATAATATACAGAAGAAGAAGAGAACCGCATGTTGATGCCAAAGCTCAACTGTAATTTTTTTTTTTTGGATGGTGCAGTCGTCTTTGGTAACTGCAAACTGAAAACAGGCCTCGCTGACCTTGCTGATTTGCATATTACACAACAAGTTTAACTGTACCTCTCCGTGCTTAGTGTAGATCCATGCAATTCGATTCTTCAATAATGAATACAAGTGGCATATGTTACATAGACACTTAAATCAAAACCGTAACCACTTTTCATGTGTTGTTGTTTGTTAACATGTTCTATTTTGCCATTATTTAAATCTGGAAACATCCATTTTAAGCAAAATATCCATGACATTTATAAATCAGAACAGCAACCCATTTTACATACATGAAGATTTACTCCTGTAAAGAGAAAAAAAAGAGTAGCGCTTCGCAAGCTTGCTTATCTGTAATTAACCTAAAGTAGTTCACACTTAATTTTGCATAATGGCAAGTAAGGTTTCTCCCAGAGCATTTCTTAACTTTGGAACAGAAAGGCAAACAACAATCAAATACCTGGTCAATTTCTACACTTATATACATCAGGTTCAAAGGAATGACCTACTTAGGCTTTTGACTTATGAATGAAGTCAAGTTCATGACCCTAACTCCGGATTGTTGTGTAACAAGTAGACAGCGAATTCGATTGTTTCACTAGCGACTATAGTTGCAGAAAAGTGTGAAATGCTGAGTTAAGAATCACAGCTTTATGCTGTTAATCACGTTGCCGTCTCACAGTGAATTGAGCGCTTTAATTTAAAAGGGAGATAAATTAGGTCAAAATGGACCTAAGTGTTATGGCCGTTGATGAGAATGTGACTCTTGTGATTGTGAACAGGTATGTCAAGTTTGATGACGGATGGTTTAATTGTTTTGAAGTTATGGATAAGGTTAAAGATTTTCACAATGAAGTCAACGGCAATACCAACAATGCCGAAGAAGACACTAGAGTGATGGCAATACTTTGGCTTTTTTTTTTCCTTGGAAAAACAGACAAGCTAATAATAAATTATACCATAATTATATACAAAATAGGAAATTACAAAATCAATAGAAAACTATCTGATCACCTTTTGCAAATATCAACAAATTTGTAACATTTCACATTTTATTATCTTAAAATTATTTCTAAGATTCAATGTATATCACAAAAATAGCCCGTGAAGAAGTGGGAAAACGTTTATTTTTCAATTATTTGTACAAAAGTTTCAAAACTGATTAAGTGACAATGAAGATGCTGGCTATACCAGAACTATTTTTAAAATGTCCATGTACATGTACTTAGATGCCAAGCATTGATCATAATGACCTCTACAAATCTATTGATGCAATATACATACTAAACAAAAGATTGAAGATAGCAATGTTAATGAATTAACATGAAGGATTACTAGGTGATTATGAATATGCTTAACCCTTTCCCTCATATAGACTCATTTTGACGCACTCAGTAGGTACCACATAAAGCCTGATCTGTAGAAAACCACAGTTAAACCTTACCAAATTTAATTATAAAATCCTCATTTCCAGACCACTGAGGAGCAGCGAACAGCATAAAACCTGATCAGCCTGCGAGTTACTCGCAGGCTGATCTGGTTTTATGCTGTTTCGGATAGGTCTTTTCATGGTGTCCTCTATGAGGGAGAGGGTTATATAGTGGTCAATGGATGAGACATTTTGTGTTTAAATGGATATCCTTGAAATTAACTCTTCGCTATTTGTAAGTCATCATATGAACATTTTAAAAAATTATAACATAAAATATCCACATTTAAATTGTGAAAATGTCTAATGTGAATAAAAAGTATGAAAGGACCAGAATGAGAAAGAGCTCAAATAAAATAAGCCAATTATATACAACATGTAAACACTGAGAGAAAAGGAATCAAATAGATCTAAAGCTACTTTAGTATTTTCTAAAAAGAACTCTGGAACATCAGCCTGTGTTCCTCTTCCTGTAGAATAACTGAGTGCCATCATACTTTACAGACAACAGAATTACAGCATCACTAACATGTCATGAATGGTGTTCAGGTGGGCTTAGCCTACCATACCACACCTGTTGGTCAGTTGGTTATTACACGCATGCATGCCATCAGAACTCTAACATCAGCTGCGCACGCCACACACATTCACACGCACATCCACACACACACAGTCTGGTTACTGATGAAATCAAGACAGAACAGTTAAACACTGGTCACCATAGTAACAACAGGAATTGATGACCAGTGGTCAGTATATGGGCATTTTCACTATTATTCTGATAGTCTTTACGTTTCATTAGTCTAACTTGCACTTTCACTTATGAATTAACAGGTAACACTGCTTTGTCCTAGTTTCTATTTTTTTTATTTCAGGATATAGTGACCTTGACTCCAACAATTCCTAAAACAGTTCCAAGTCATATTTTGTTACACTGAAAAAATGCTTCATGTTTCAAAAAAATAGGATGACATTTTTTTTAAGCAGCTCATGTGATAATGAAGTTTAAGGGTTACATAGATTGGGCAGCCCACGACATGTGTGGTTCCAATGTAGCCTATATTCTCTACATCACAAACTCAGTAAGGAGAACTGCAATAAAGATTGGATTATATCCATTTTATTTAATAAACAATATGAACTGACCTTGCATTATTCTCTCTTTTTTTGGCTGAAGACAACACATTAAAGAGACAAATAATAAAAAAAAAGTAATGGCTGCATAAAATTTGTAAGAAATGAAGATGCCTTGGTTTCTTAGCATGAGTAATAAATGAATATGCAGAAATGTTCACAAGTCTTCCATTAAAAATGTAGAAGAAAATATCAATAAATGAAATCCCAATATTTCAATATGAGGAAGACTGTTTTTGTTGATTAAAAATAGATAAATAAAAAAAGAAAACATGAAATGTAAGCAGTTAGCTGATCACTGTGCATGAACTCCTGTTACAACAGAGGTGTCACACTATTAGAAATTGGGGTGGGGTTGACACAGATCTACAAACAATTATTCAGACTTACAGCCTGTAGTTAGCTGAAACACAGATCCAACAAACTCAAACATGAAGTACTGGGGCCTCAACCAATCAACATACACATACATATAGTCCTTCATAAAGAACAATTAATTCTAGTGACAATGATTTTTTTAAGAATGATGTCTTTTTTCTTTACTGTTATTCAATTTCTCACTTTCATATGATTTTCCTACTTCTTTGAAGAAGAGATTTTTAAAACATTTCAAACATTTAATGTTGGTGAAATCAATAACTATCAATAATAAGTTTCAACATGAATGAATGATGCTAGTATGATCACAATGCAAGTTAGACTTGAATCCCCATCATGTGACCTGCAGCCATACGACCCCACCATATTTTGTTGTTAACGATCCCTTTTCCTTTTATTAATCACATTAGCTTCTACTCAGTCTCCAAAGATATTATCATATAATATCAAAAAAGTATGACAACAAGCTTAGATCTGGCAAACATTGGTTCGTTGTCACATTCTTATATTTACCCTCCTCTTGAGTTTTAAATGACCCTAATCCTGACTTCTAGTTACCTACTGATCTATGGATAGCCTGCTTAGGTATAATCCAATGTTGTACGAAATTCCTTTTATTTTCAAAGAATGGAAAAATAAAGCATCAAAAAATGGTCTCACGTGACATTAAGATCATTACTGTGTCATACTTATGATAAATAATGTTTTTCATCTCAAGTCTGCATTAATATAGTATTTAAGAACAAGGTGAACCCTTTGTGTTCTAAACATTAACATAGACTCAGCAAAGGCAACTGCATCTGAGCCTTGCTGCCTGAGAATGATTCACATCATTTCCTGTTATTAACTTTATGACCAGAAACTGCAATAAACCTGACTAGACTAGAGGTGTCTTTCAGTACAGCTTTAATCTTTCTTCGTCATTAACTTTGCACAAACACAATGGACTGATTGTGCACCGCACTGCAGCGTCACTATCCAAAGCTTCCACAACATAAGCTCTCACATCCTCATTATTAGGCCCATCAACAACACTGGCATCAAAAAGAGAGAGAGGTTTATTTTTTATGTTGTAAAAAGAGACAAAAAATGGTCACACCAAGACACTTCATCACATACCCGTTGGTTCACTCACATATTTTGTCTTAACCTCGGACTGACCCATCCCCTCTAGAACATTAAAAGAATCAATAAACACCTGCTTCTTGCATGATGCACTTCAATCAATGTTTTGCTCTTTCTTGACAGGGGCAGTGCTAGAGGCCAAAGGGGTAATTTAGACTAATAAAATGGCCAAGTTGGAACGCCATCAAACAACTTTTTCTGTATCAAGATTTTGATGTCTTGAACACATCAGACAGAACTTCCAGCATCTGAGGTCTGATAAAGACACATCATCTAAATCCCCTGGAGTATCCCCCACTCCCTCACCCAAGTTGAGCAAAACATTCCTAGGTGCATTATCTTAAGATTTCTTAAGTAATGCTGATCAACAACAATGGTATAACTGTATGATTAAAGTATACAAACATCTATGCTACGCTTCGTGAAAGGAATCAAATTAGAATCTCTAGAGATTTTGCTGCAATATAACATGAAACTATTAAAACAATCACGCATTTCAACATCACAAGACATTGCAGTTTCTCTAAATGTTGGTACATAGGATTTAAATTCATCATAAACTAAGCCTTAAAACAGTTATGAAAATACTGTTGAGTACTAATTAAAGTGATGACTTATTCAAAACATAATTTAAAAAGTGTTTTGATGAGAACACATTTATTTGCTTCGAAAACTGTAATTTATACTTTTAAAATTACCCAATAAAGCATTGTTTTAAAACCATAACAATAAAAACAGAAATAAAAATGATACCGGATGAAACACTGTAAACAATCTGAAAAAAAAAAATCTAAAAAAAAAACCCACTAAAGATAAAAAAAAATCCCAAGTGAAAACATAAAATCTGCGAGTTGCAAGAAAAGCGCCCTCATTAGCATTAACGTATGAGAGAGAGAGCGACGTAAACAGGGAACACACCCGCACCGCCATCCACATCTAGGCTAAAAAAAACGTCAACAGTAAAAATGTTCAAACCATGCATGCTGATTGTGCTATTTTTGGTATTGCTCAAATATGTGGTAAAGCCACTTTTCAGAAAGGGTAAGTGAGCCTCGCAAGGTGAGTGTGACTTTGTTCAGTCCTGAAATTTACGGAAAACCATACTGCAATAAAGACGGTTTACAGTATGCATAATTATGCAAAGCAACTGGTAATTACCATATATAGGTGCATGCTGATATACACACTTTTTTGAGAGTCTCAAGTTAGTTTAGTACAATTTATATTAACTTATTATTTAGAGCAGTCAAAAATGTTATAATGGCATCATCAAATCAACAGAGGAATAGTTCTTATGTAAAAGATGTATTGCAAAATCCTGTATTTTCAAACATGCCTGGCACCTAATACTAAACAAATCAATTATAACACAGACTTTGGTCCAAGTTTACTATACCACTTTCTCCTATTAGCACAAGTGTCCTGCAGTAACCATTTGACACTGCATTCTAAATTAAAGATTTGAAGCCTGCTTTTGAAGCACATTTTCTTGCATAATGGACAGGATTTTTCCACAGTGATAACAGATGAAATTCTTATCTAGAATTCCCATTATATAGTTCACATCTTCTTCCTTTTTACTCTCCACATTCAATATATTGTCAATAGTTGAATATTATAAAAAATATATAACATCATAACATTCTATGCCAATCAAATGATTTTAAGTAAATTACTACTTAATCATGAAGAAACAGTCCTAAATATTTGTTTAAAGTAATGATTAAGATCTGCACAATAACTAATATAAATATTTTAATATACAAGATGTAAGACTTTGGAACTCTTAATTTCTTACCGTTTATCTATTCATGTACAATTTATAACCTGATAGTTATCAATTTCTTAACCCTTTACTTCATATAGATTCATTTTGAAGCATTGTCAAACAGAGCAGACCCAGATCAGACAGCTCCTATAGGAGGTATCTGATCAGAGTCTCCCCTGTTTGTTCACACAATCTTGTAGCTCAGTTTCTACACTGTCATTGTGGCAAAGAAAACTCCATTATTTAAAAAACTATTTAAAGACCAGTCAATTTATAAACATGGAGTCATAAATTTGTACATGAATATTCATGAGATAAAGGGTTAACTTAAGATAGTAAATGAAACAATGGATTTTTCTTTACCATACAAATGGTATAGAATCTTAGCTATTATAATGTACAAGCAAACAGAGGTGACCCTGATCAGACAACTCCTTTCAAGAGCTGTCTAACCTGGGTATGTTCTGTTTGTCATGGCACCTAAACATACAAGATAAAGGGTTAAGAATAGACTTTTCAAATTTGAATCTGATGTATTTGTAGTATATATGAAATATTTGCCATAACAGATTTGACTGCTTATTTGTGTTTCATCAGAACAAAAAAGCATCTCAGCATGGGAATATCGAAAAGCTGTCTTTTCTTAGAGACAAAATATACAGCAACAACAAATAATCACAATTAAAGATTTTTTTCCAAATATATATCAAACTATTAAGAATATACCCATGCAAGGCTTTTGTACAAGTTAAATACCAAAAATATTTGTTTAAATGCAAAATATAGCACTGCTGAAAATTACAGTCGAAAAAAAAAAAAAACCCACTGCCTGATAGTAGCCAACGTGCATCATAACAAAATAACCAGTAGAACAACCGGAAACCGAACTCACCACTATCTTTCCTTTGTCCGGATGCACTCAGTATACGTTTAGAGTTTGAGCCAGGTGTGGTGGCATCTGTTCTGCCTTCTGCGGACAGATTTGTATTGTAACCATTCCGAGCCAGAATCCGGTTTCGCTCTGCTTCGGTCTCCAGGAGAGTGGACAGGTTGCGGTATTCCGAGTCCGGAATCACAGCACCGGACCCACCACGTCCTGTGCTTCCAAGTGGCTTACGGATATACTTGTTCCTCTACAATATGTATTGTCATATTAAAAATATATCATGCTGATAATAGTTATCAACATTGAAATAAGTTATAAAACAGAAAAGGATAAAGATGATGAGAAATCTTTGAAACATTCTTTATTTATATTTTCTAAACATCATATTATTCATTAATTTTTATAATTCTATACTATGGCATGGCATAAGCAAATCATTACTATTATATTTCAGTTTAAAAATCATAACAACTACTACAAAGTATATTTTTTTTCTTCATAACCATTATGCAATGGTAAAGTATGAAATTTTAAGAGATTGGAAGAGTTCACAGCAAAAACCATTTAAGATGTATTTGGACCAAACTGAATCCTTGAATATTCAAAAATAATTATAAGTTTATATGACTTTTATTGAAATTGAAAACTTGAAAACATAAGTAAGCTGATTCAGAATAAAAAAAAAAAGTAATAAAAAAAAAATTTTCCAGTGGGGTCAAATACATCTTTAAACATTCTTCAGAGCTTTCAGACATTAAGAAAGACAAAATGCCAAACAAAACTGTGCAGCAGCAGCAGCAGTGTATTCTAGCAAGTCTATAAAAATGTGATGAGAAAATGAGCAAAAAATGACACCAATTAGTAGAAAAAAACACCTTTGACATGAAATACTGAATTATACAAAAATGAATGTAAATTTGTTTTAAAATAATCAAAAGGGGTCATGTTGAATATTGACAGTTACTGTGCCTTGAACCTGCCAGATCACTGGCAAAGGTCAAGGTTAGAGGAATTTTAACCCTTTCCCTCATATAGACTCATTTTGACGCACTCAACAGGTACCACATAAAGCCTGATCTGCAGAAAACCACAATTAAACCTTACCAAATTTAATTACAAAATCCTCATTTCCAGATCACTGAGGAGCAGCGAACAGCATAAAACCTGATCAGCCTGTGAGTTACTCGCAGGCTGATCTGGTTTTATGCTATTCGCATAGGTCTTTTCATGGTTTCCTCTATGAGGGAAAGGGTTAAGATCACATTTCTTTGATTAAGTGTTAAGGTATTGTCCAAAATAAATAAGGCATAAGTTTCACCAACCATGCTACAAGTGTATAACACTTGGTTGTTATACTTTAATACTTAGGGGCAAATTTCACAATTCCTTCCTGAAATCCAAACTATTTCATTTCTAGTTATTAAGGTGATAATTTATGTCAACTTAGTCGTATGCTTGAATATTTCATAAAACAGTTACCATGGAATTTGTCTCTACCTTATCTCAGAATATAGGTATTACATAGCACTAAGTACTGTTGGTGGAATTCAAGCCAAGCATAGTGTGCTAAATTGAAACAATTCTGTCATAATCATAAAAAAAAAATGTTTAAAGTAATTTATGAGGGTTTGAATGCAAAGTGATTCCTGTTAACCTAGGTTTCTCCACCCACATGTGATTTAAACAATATACTTTATGTGATGTCTTAAATTTTTATCAATATACAAAAGAATAAATACATATTTCTTGCTTAAAATCAGAAGCAATTTTCCATTACAGGACATTTTTTATGAAATATATGCCAAATAATGCTTGAAATTAAAATATTACAAAAGCTATGGTGCAAATAGCACTGTACTAGTGAATTAAAAGAAAGATGTGCAAAATCTGCCTCAAAAATAATGTGTTAATCAAGCTATGGTGCATTAATTCTTTGATATTTTCAAGGGGTAAAGACACTTCAAATCAGTCAAATTGTAAATTCTATTTTTTTTTAAAATTTATGTCAACTAATTTTGCAAAAAAAAAAAAAATCTAGACATGGTGATAAAAATAGGGGAATCAACATTTAATGTTCATTTCAAATTGAGATTTAACAAAAGAAATTTCAAATCCTTTATCATTACAAATGTAAAACCTATTTCAGAATCTAAGACTATCACTGAATCCATGAGATCATTTTCATACAAACATATATGTACAATTTTTTTCTGTGTCAATAAATGAAATGATTACAGGTTGGAGAAAATCTCAATTTAAAACTTGCGTAAAAAAGCTCAACATTTATGTAGATCTAGAATCACTTTTTTTACCTAGTCAATAGAAATTTCTCTACATGTTACTACTATCATGTGATCACATGTCATGTTTTTTTTTTATTTCTTAACAATTTCATAACTGTAGTGATACAGCATTTTAGGGGACTTAGTGCAAAACTACATGTAAAGAAGTAGTTACAAAAGTTTTGTATTTGAATTTGAGATGTTTTGAAAACAAAATGTATGCCAGGGCTGTCTAACTGAGATCACATCATATGTACATGGGAACAGACACCAATGCCGTAGTGAGAAACAAGGTGTAATGCCAAGTTAGGCAAACCCTATTTGACCAATCCTAGTGCAGGTAATTAATGTATACTGCATTTATAATAGTTGGTTATTGTTAACATTAGCATTTATAATCTTTAACACTATCTTTAATCTCTATGGAATATTAAAAAAACTGCCTAGAACTAAAGGTTTTCTAAAAAGCCAAAAATATACCATGTACCTCAAACTAAAGGATAACCGTTATAAGGATAATGCAAAAAATAAATAAATAAAAAAATAAAAAATAAAAAAAATAATGATAAAAAATATCAATAATGAGAACAAATCAAATCAATAAATATTAGAAAATCTCTTTGAATTCCTTTATGAATTCTATCATTAGCATTCATGGATACCTTCCAACACAATTATTGTAGACATTAATACATTGACTGCTTATCAATGAACTTTAACCCTTGAATTTCAAACAAGAACTTAAAATTCATGCAAGGATAAAAAAGTGGAAAAATTCAAACAAATAAGAAATCAGCTAAACAGAACCATATTGTGAAAGTAAATAAACATTTGATTAAATGCTCTGTTCTTTTTTTTGCTGTTGTCTTCAATCTGTGATATTTGTTCTTTCTTTTACAATATGCTTGTTAAGAAATAATGATATAATATTTCACAATACTAAAAGAATCACAGGAATTCAGAAAATCAAAGAATAACTTCAAACAGTAGCTGCAGATCTTGTATAGACCTTGAGATGTATAAGGAAGGAACAGTTAAGTGTGGAGAGACACTGCAGACTTTCTTGTGACACAGACAGTCAATCCCCGCTCCCGAGTGTCATACAATTCTCTCACCTGGTAGGCTGGGACGGTTTTCTCATTAACACTAGCGAGGTTCCCCGCAGAGGCCTTATGTTGCCAGGATCGTCCCCCATGGCCGGGCTGAGAGTTGGAGAGAGTATTGGATGAGAATGGCAACAAGCGAGACAGACCAGGAGTGTTGGGGAGGACGGGCTTAGCGAGCGGGTTGGGTGGGGGGTAAAGGCAGATGTTAGTGGTGGCATGGGTGGTGGGGGAGTGCGCCTGCTGCGCTATGATGTTGCTGGCGGCAGCATACTGCTGCGCGGAGATGGCCACAGTGGAGGTGGGGTGCAGACTGGAGACACTCGACATGACAGACATTGAGCTCCTGTCAGCCGTGCCTCCGTTATTAGTGCTATTTTGGCTGTCAACACGATGGATCCCATCGCCATTCTCAGTCTGAAATTAAAGGAGAAGGAGGAAAAAAACAGAGGGTGAGTGGTGCATAGACTCAGCCTTGTCAGGAGGGAATGTCAGTGATTTAATAAATTATGGAAGGCAATGACAGCAGTGTTCTGTAATAGTTCTACCATACCACTGGTTCATATCAACATTTCTCTACCTCTCTTGATGTGGATTTGAGTTCATAAACTTAATATTTATTGCTTGAATCTGAACAGAAGTTTATAAAAAACATAGTGATTATTGAGGCAACTTCATATATAACAGTTTGGTGACTTAATATCTGCTATGTCTGACTTAATATTTATCTATAATATTTATGTCTGCACTTATGTATAGTAACTGATTAAAAATTTGTTCAAGCTGACCTAATGGCTAAGAACTTCAAATTGACCTAAAAGCAATATGCTGTATTATTATAATAGATCCCAATTACATTGACCTTTTAAAAGCTATCAGCTTAACAACATGGGGACCAAACAAACTCTGGTAAATTATACACAATTATGACAATATAAAGAATCCTGCAAGTTTTACTTGTGAAATAATATCTGAAGACTTTTAGCCCTCTTTTTTTGATATATGAAGATATTTTAAGCTTGCTTAATACAGTCAAATGTTGAAAACTGTCACACCCAGAGGACAGTCAGTGCAGTGATTATGTTTCAGGATAGATGGCTTGAAATCACCAAATCCTTCACCAACTTTCTCATCTATCAGCAGTCTTCTAACTGATATTACATGATATTATTTTGTTGATCAATACTCAAAATGAAATACAAGTTGACAAAAAGAGAACCACACAGCCTGTGGGTTCAAGAATCTAGTCATAACTTAAACAATGTCATTCTCATAATCAACTGCTTAATTTGATTTCCTGTTGCATTATTACATGTAATAGGAATATAAAATGAAAAAAAAAAAAAAAAAAAAAAAGATAAGGTTATACTAGAAAGATTTTCCAACATCACTAATTTAGTATCATTTACAGATGTTTTTTCTGCCCAGTTAGTGAGGAAATGGTGTCAAGATGTGTTCAAGCTTTCATCATTTGACTGTAACTGTGAGATACATACTGTCATTGCCTTCATTGTAAATTTTGATTTCCAATTGTGCATGCTGTTATGTTATGGTTTATTTATCTTTTAAATATATCAAATGAATTGTTTGTTTATCAGTGATGCAATTAGTATGAAAATAAATTAGAAAATGACATTAGAAAAAAAACTTTTTCTAATAGTAAAAAAAAAAGTAATTTAATTCATGATAAAAATAATTAGCTTATTTAGTGAATGGTAAAAAGACTTCAAGATTGTTGAAAGTTTCAGTATCAATAATGCAATATGTGTTGTCTGAGATTTTTTAGTCTTTCATTTATTTCAAAATAAATGAAACATGCTGAAACGGAAAATTAAGGTAAACACAACTATATTAACTGCTAATAACTTAGTTCTAACACAAAACAAAATAAAAAAAATTAAACATGCCAGCATGACAAATTGTTAAAAGTTGTTAGTTTATTATTGTGTTAATAAAATTAATATATTAAAACTGAGCATTTATACTATTAGTGTGCATTTGCACATTTTACGAAATTGTGAAGTGCCAAATAGAGCCGTGGAAAAATGACCTAAATAACATAATGTGGTGCATATCATCTACATCAATGTATCATCCATAAAAAATCTATTCTAATTGACAGGCCTTATATTGGTTGAGGGTGTTAACATTTGTAACTGAGGCTCATTTGGACTATGCTACTATAATAAATAGGATATAATTATGTAAAGTAGTGGACATTTGATAGGAAATGCAATTAAACATATTTCACAGTTCCTACCTTCACTAAAGATTTCTAAGTTATTTTTTTAATAACAATGCATGCTTTAACCATTTAGCTCATATCGACATGCTTTGACACCTTGCAGCACTCCCATTTACCTCCTGTTTAGGGCCGGTTTTTACCCCCAAAGTTTGCCACATACCCCCAAAATTGTAGGGAAAACTCAGTAGGAACCATGCCTTGGCAAAGACAAAGAAAACCCCCATTGTTTCATATACAATTTAAAGTTCAGCTAATTAATATTTCAAGTTGTAAGTTTGTACATGAATATTCAAAAGGTGTAGCTATTCTGGGTCACAAAGGAAAATAAATGCATAGACAGCATGCTAAACTTGTGTCATTCACTGACTTGTTACGAAACCTTGTGTAATCCTCACTGAGGTTCCCATCTAACTTAGCTTATGATTTAACCGAAATATTCCTAATCAACAGGTACCATCCAATGACATGAAATCAGACGAAAATATTTGCAGAAAATTTGCCACGGCTCTAATAACCACTCCTGTAATTTTGATGCAATTACCCGTCTAAGAATCGAATTAATAACTTATTTAATTGTTTTGGTTTGTTTAACCCCACTCACCCCCTCTAGCTCCACTACTTTGATGATTAATACTGGTTTATTTTTTATTTATTTTTTTAATTAGAACATTCCTAAAATGTACAGCCATATTTCTACTTTTTTTTGACAACACCAATGATAATGATGATGATACTTTTGATGATTATAATGATGAAAACAATGAAAATGATGATAGTATATATATATATATATATATATAATAACAATATCATCATAATTATCATCATGATTATACAATCATAAAAAAGAAGAAATGTATACTTGAATCAAGATGTGAAAATGAGCGTGCAATTGACTAATTAATGATATTCTGGTTGTATGCTAGGGACACATGGTTAGACAGGGTTAGTACTGTCTGATTATATAACAGTGATATCGTGCAGTGTTAGTTGGTCCATCAACCCGCCCCGCTAAGCCCAACACAGGAACAATCCGATTGGCTGCCTCTCACGTGTCTTTGTCACACTCCATTCCTCCGCATAACTCCACTTATTAATATCAGTCACACTATTACAATAATTTGTAAAACAGCCAAGCAAAGCAAATGAAATTATCATTTTTTAAATATTTTCATCATTATCATTTATCATTATTATTTACTTAAATTTTATTTCTAAATTAGGTGTGACAAATCTCTAAGAGAGACAAGCCAACGTCATGTTTAAAACAAAGGAAGTTGATCATGGGGGCAAAACATCTTTATCACTGAAACTATTAATTTTTATATCAACTAAATCATGATAACAATTTCTGGCATTTAATTAATAAAATACTGAATGTGTGTAAATAGCAACAATGAAGCTTCACAATGTGACTCAAAAGCAGTTATCTATCATAACAAAGTCTAGCTTTTGTTGCCACGCTGTACGAGACAAACTTAAAACACCTGCTTGTTCATTATGGTACATTGGCTACTGAAATGCTTTTCAAAACATTTTATAAAATGATTACATTATTAGATCCATCACCTGGCACAAACATCAGAGAACGAAAGTTGTTCAGAAAGGAGGTTTGTATCTTTAGACAGTCAACGAGACACTAGCCTAAAATCTTGGTTAATTAACAGAGAACAATTTTGTAGATATGCATAACATTGTTTTATATAGAGTTTTCATATTCTAAATGATAAATGGATATCAAGTAACTAATAAATGTATATAAACATTACTTTAAATATTCATTTTCAATTGTTTTTTAAGTTTAACTATTATTAAACAGTAAACTAACTGTCATTTTTCATTGAAAATTGATCATTTCTTTATCAATACAAAATGTAATTCCGTAAAAAATATGCACATCTATTATGTCAGTATTTATGCAGAAATGATAAAAAGATGCATGCTTTCAAACATGACGTTTTATGTGTATACACTAAAATCAAAAGCATATATTTATGCACATAGTGTAATATATAGAGGTTTTATTTTATTTTCAAAGTTGCAAAGCTATTCAGTACACCATAAATTAAGGTAATCTATCCATCCTTAAATTGTGATCATAGTCCATCAAGTGATCAGGGGAATCTTAAAGTAAATGGAAGCCTTTATTGACTTTGAGCAAAAGAGCCTTTAACTCCAAGTCAACGAATGCTTGCATCTGCACTAGTCTTTTTAAGCATTTGAAGGACCATGATTATAGTTTAATGATGGATGGATGACCTTAAAGAACAGAAATGTTTATATTGGTGATCTAGAGTGAGCATTCAACAGGAATCAGATGGAAAGTTATTCATGGAGAAACTGGCAGAGCTTACACAAGGTATGAATCTCTGTAAATTTCGTGTTTCTTTTTAATCTTTTTTTTCTTTCTTTTTTTCCTCTTCTTTTTTTTTTTGTACCATTGTACTATAGAATTTTTTCTCATCAGGTTTAAAATCTCTCTCAGTGAGTATTAGAAATATTAGGAGGTGGGCTGAAAGAAAAAACAAAACAACTGCATTATTTTGTTACACAAAAAAGCAAATAGGTCATGCATGCTTTAGGTATCAAACGGGTAAAAACAAAGATGGCTGCCATATATTGAAAACACGCTTCATGCAAACACATGTCGAAACTATCGTTAATCTGTTTGTGAGTTTCATGCAAACTTCCAACACATTTCAAGGCAAGCTAAACACCAAACATGAGAACTGTTTAATGCGTCAAGAGAGGCGTGTTATCTCACTATAGCCTCTAAACCACAGACAAACTGCGTTAAAAAAAACCCAAACGTCTCAATGCCAGGTCATCACTCAGGTCAAAGGTTACAGTTCACATGGGCTCACATACCTCTATTTCAAACACCTCCTCAGAATCAGAATCCTCCAATATGTAAGGCTCGTGGGTCAGCACTACTTTCCTATCACTACTACTGTACGATAACCTGACATGCGGAAACTGACGGTTTAAGTCCTCTTTCGTGCTGAGGCCACGTGAGGGGAAATTGCGATTTGACATACTAGATCTATATGATGTCTTATCAAGTCTTGAATTGTTTTCATTGGCTAGTGCATGATTGTGGCCAAAGTATCGGTCAAGGAGTTTTTTATAGTACTGCTTATCCTTGATCCTGATTGGAGCCTGGCGTCCGGACAAACACGAGTCCATCTGGCGATTTGTATACAGCCATCTTTGATTGTCCTACCGGTGTAAGGAATAGAAGGAAGTGTGAATCAGGTGGGGAAATAGTGCTCAGGTGAAAAGGTGTAGTAATATACAAGTAGTCAGGCAAATATTGACTTCAGGGTGAAGAGTATTTCAAATCTTTAAATGAAGTTCAATGAATTTCTTTATTGCATTAGATCATTTTTACAAATGTCTAAGCATGTATTTTAAGTTAATTCCAACATAATATCAATCTTTTCCATACAATCAGGATCTGTTCATTGTTAAAGATTTGAAACACTCAGACAAAACTGCTACAGAGTCTTACTGAAAAGAAGTAGATATGGGCTACAAAATTTTTGTACAGACTGTAACACATAGTGTACATGGCCACAGTTTCCAACAACACATTTACAGCTTACATTGGACACATTGTAACACAGAAGAGGTAAGCCTCACAAGAAAGCAAATATTCTCCTTTAAGTGAAGAAAATGATTCAGGAAAAAATGGAAAAAAAAAAAAAAAATGCCAGGAACACCTTAGAAAAACTGAGATATTCTCTGCTATATTTTTTGACATTTGAGGGGACAAAAGAAGGAACAGAAGCTAAGATATGGAAAAGTCATGTTGACATAAATTTGACTTAAATGTTAGAGAAAAAAAAGCCATGCATACAAACTGATTAGAATTAATAGAGGCTAAGTAAGAAAGTAAGAAAAGTTGAAACTAAGCAAAACAATCTGATCAGATGCTTTCTCTAGATCCTCTTAAGACCTACTTAGAAATAAAGGAGTAAACAAATTAGCATGGCTAAGACAGTCTAACTACAAGACAAAAACATTGCTGTTATGTGAGCAGTAGGCATTTTGTAAGGATGCCATTCCTACCTTGAGACTCGCCAGATTTCTGAGGGCAAGTCTTCGTATATCATTTTTAATTTTCTGCAGATCATGAAGTAAGAAACAGACAATTAGTAATGGGCAGTGACAGTGAAACATCTACTACAGGGTGACTTGAGCTGGTATATCTGGGACAGTGGACTACACTACACAGGGTGAAGCTCCATCAGAGCGGGGTCAAGGGTCAAGACTAATGAGCCCAGGGCAAATTGACACAAGGTTAACAGTAGGGCCTAGGGCAACACAGCTGACCCCCAGGGAAAACAACTGTCAGCCTTTGGCAAACTGAGCTCGGTCCTGGACCAACAGCCGTTGGCATTCAGCAAATTGAGCTGGGCCCAGGAAAGGCACCAGTTGGCCCAGGGCAAACATAATTATTAGGCCCAGGGTTAGCTGCTTACTCTTGTTAAGTGTTTGTGACATTTAAACAGAGGGGACCTGGCACATATACATAGTTAAGAACTTTAAACAGTTTGATTTGTAGTGCTTGTTTCATTTCTGTGGTATTCCAAACTTTATCATTTTATTACATTTTCCCTGTACATTAAAAGCTATATATATATATTATATTCTTTCCCCCTTTATTTCTGCATTGGTTCCATTGTCTTTTAACACTATCAAAAATGTTAAATCAAAATAACTTCAACCCAGGAGAGACATTGAATGACAATTACTTTCCAAATTCTTGGACTGCTTGTTAATGTTTTTTTTTTTGTTTTTTTTTTAATGTTTTCCAAATTATTTATTTTTTGTCATTTTAATATTTTTCTATTTTGCCCACGTTCATGACTTATGGAAGGAAAATTGATATATAAATAACTTACAATGTATTCTTCAAATTTAAACATTGATTTAGATACTGAAATTATTGCTATTTCATTAATTCTTCATATGTCATTTGTTGATCTTCTTTTAAATATACATGAAATCTTTATTCTGATTATGACCATTAATTTATTTTGAACTAAATAATGCTTAAAGCACATATTACTTGACCTATATATACATGAATAAACTAAAGAATTGAAATAAGCATGACAACATTAAAGTCTGTAAATTAACCCTTTACCACACAAGACCTAGGAAGGCCTTACCATGCTAACTTTCTTAAATGGACTTTTCTATGTTTTGGACTGTACAATTAGTTGTTTATGGGGGTGCTTGCTCAAAATTTATTGACAGAATATCAAACAGTGCAGACCAAGATCAGACTGCACAAATGTGCTGGCTGAACTTGGTTTGCACTGGTTGCAAATAAAATCACAAGTGCCCCCAGTATTATAAGGGATAATCATAATATATGAGATTTTCATCAATTTAAAATTGTTCATTTTAATTTTATGAACCCAGCACTGATGAGAATTAACTTAAAAATACATACAGGAAATTTTATGCAAATGCCTTCAAAATGATAACTTCTTATCTTTTATGGCATAATTATGACATGATATATCAATCATGAACAGCTTCTAGTCATTTTGTCAAAAGCATGATGTATCCTTGTGGTAAATGGTTACAGTGATCAACAACTCCAGTGGACTGTTATTCAAACAGTGGTGTTGCTACTGATTTCTTGTTATAAGCCTTTCATGCTGCCAAACACTATTACCTGGGGGTTCTTTTGCTACAAAACATAATGATAACTTTAAGATATTTCATGTTAAACTGTTTTTTTTCGTACTGACATACTGCTCTTATAAAGCATCAAATTACAGACACTGAAGTAAAAGGTAACAGTGAATTCTAAAGGGACAGGACTTTTCAATAGTATACTCTATATAATGATATATTAAACTCTCAAACATATGTTTATTTAAAGTGTGTGCTGTTATAGTCTTTGCCAATGTTTATACTAAATATAAATGATTGTGGGGTGAAAAAAAAGATGGCTCCTTGGTCTATTTTCAAATTATTGGGATAATAGAATATGACATAAATGATATCATCATAAATATCTTAGGAAATAATACAATAATACATAAATTATTGATCTTTTATGATTCTATTCCATAAGAAATTTCAACAATGAAACACAATACTAATCAGAAATGATAGAGGTTATAAATCATTATAAGTAGCATGCATTGTTAGGGATTTTAACAGAATGAACAGTTAGTTACTATATATTTCCAATCATGACACAGGATACAGACATCTGCAGCCAAGACCTGAGCTTATGGGAAAGGAGAATATTTGGCTTTCTATACACACATTACAACAATCTTGCTAAATACAAATACAACACTCCATTACATCTGTAGTTATATCAACTTCTTTGTGTGGTGAGAAAGTCACTATCTATATCACAATAAACAGTCTTGTAAACAAATCAAGTCCTAAAGTACATAAAAATTAAATATGTGTATTACAAAAATCAAATAAAAAGAAAACAATTAGTTCCTATACACCAGCTTTCATAGACAACAAAACATTCATACTGTCTATGTATAGGGCATAGTCATTATTGCATAGATCAAATTATTTAACTGCATAAAATGATACCACAGAAACATCTATATTATCACAGATAAAATACTGTTCAACATTTCAAAAGAATAGAACCATTCTATATTACAAAGAAAAAGACCAAAGGCAAGGAAGCATCCTATGTAACAAAGTATAACCCAGTCTATATCACTTAGGAATAGACCACTCCAAATCACAAAGGTGTAGACCAGTCTATATTAACCTGGCATAGACAATTCCATTTCACAAAAGCACATTCCACATCACAAAAGCATAGACCAGTCTATACCACCACAGTGCAGACCAAATATATTTATTATTTCATAAAATAAAGGCATGAACAGATATAGACTGGTCTACATCTTACCACATGAGACCACTGCAAACACTAGCACAGTGCATCACCATGGCAACAGTGAAACTTAACAATGAGGAGAAAATTTATCTTGACCAACCTAGATAGCCACAGCAATTTCAATTTAATGCAACTTCTATTTTTTTTTAAAACAAATGTTTGAGAAATTACACCATGTTACTACAATTTCATCAGAATCCTTGTCTTATGTTTACATCAAAGATTAACTAATACTGCTCAAAAACCTAGAAGCCTTATTTCAAAACTAAAGATTAAGAATCATTGAAATCTACCTCAGCAAGGAATAAAGATTTCTTATTCAGCTATACTGTCCACTTGTATCACTAATAAGAACATCACAGTCACTAAACATGATGAAAGCAAACCTAAATGGATTCCAGATTCAAGGTCATTTCTGTATCAAAGAATGGAATGTAAACACTTAAGTTTTTTTCACCTTATTATCACTTAACAGAAAGTACTAATTTCAAGGAAGGAAAAATGAATAAATATTGCAGTGAAGCAAAATGTTTAATTGTAGCTGGTGAAGGAAGCATTTTAATGTCATATTATTTGATTAATAAAAGGTGGACCAGACTAGTTCAGGTTTTTAGCAACAGAGACATAAAAAAACGAAAACAGCTATGACCTTGAATAGGTCAAATAAAACGTTTGAAGGTTAAATGATAAACAGGTGACCTAATACTGAGTTACAAAGCACAAGAGATCTATACAATGACCTAGAAATTAAAGGTCAGCATATACTTTACAACAGAAGCTGTTAAAACAATACTCAATCGCCATGGTAACTCACAACATCTTTTCTCTTTAGTGGGCAGTTAGGAGGGCACAATTTTGTACAGCTTGATCGTTTATCTTCACTACTGTGCTCAAATTTGATCATCCTCTTTGATCCATGTTCTTTCACCGGCTACAATAAAATCATCCAGTCTTCAAGATCAATTTCTACAGCAGTCTTTCAAATACAGATTGTAATGTTTTTCAAAATATGACTGAAAGCCATGATCTTCAGCTGAAGACAGGAGAGCAAAAACCTAACTTCTCAATTCCTGAAGTAAACTTAACCACAGCTTGTAAGAATTTATCAACATATTTTGCTTTAAATAAATTATTTATTTCTTCAACAAATACAAATAACAGGTAACTATGCATCTTATATATATGGCTTTCTAGCAAAACAAGCTGTACCAATGATGATTGCAAGCTTTCATAGTTTTAGCATCCTATAAAGGAAAACTTGTTTGACCTCATAACCTAAACCATACATTTTGCCATGCATACTGATGTCAGCAATATAGTTGTCCAGAAATGGTTAACATATTCCTTATATAAAAAGCGCAATCTAGGTGGTAAATTCCATTTCACTAGCTGCTTTTAATGAACCTGACCGATTGGCAGAGGAGAACCTGACCAAAACTGTGTCAACCTGTACACATATGTTGTGTACTGTGTACAACATATGCATAAAAAGTAGCAAAAAAGCCGGTCAACCTACATATAACAAAACTGACTTTACCTGTCCCTGACCGTATAAACCCTTCAAACAAATATTCAATTACTAAATTACCAACTGAAAACAATCCTTCTTATCACAGGAAAAGAATAAACCCCAAAATATGTTGATGAACATATTTAACTGATAGATACTAGTCATCCAAAGGCATTAATTTATACGTAATTTAATTAATTTGAACCAAAATTCATTAAAATGGAAAATAAGCTTTCTAAAACCATGCTAACATTGACATGAGCATCATGCATACTGGAAATGCAAGTAAATTATTGTGGCTATAAAATAGTGATGCATACCAACATGCAAATGCATTATATACAAATTTGGCACAAGTTATGTGTATCTGCATTTGAAGACTGAAATAAGGTAAACCGGTCTGCTCAAATGGAAGAAAAAAATTACGTGCAACTGACAACAGCTGAATAAAAATAAATTCTAAAAGTATTGATATAAATATATACACAATTAAGTATGTGTAAAGTATATAGGGTAGCCAGTAGACCAGTACCACAGACCCAAGGTGGTGCATTTTTCTGGTCTGCAGTCAGCAGACGTACAAGTCTGAACACTGTGCAGGTGGCCTTCACCAGATATCCCAACCAGGCTTACTTACCGGGAAGTTGTATATATAACCTAAGTTAAAGTCCGACAGCAAAGGCGGCAGCTAAATATAGACCATATTTGTGATACAGACCACATGCAGGCTGGCAATATAACCTTACACTATACATAATATAATCATCCTATCCAAATATATAGGAAATTCTTCATAACGTCTGAGGTACTTTATCACACTAGTGTCAAAATTCAAAATCACTATGAAATGTCACTAAAACCCATACTGATTTTTCAAGATTACATTTTCAGGTCTCCCTTCATAGTCCTTATAGTTAGAACTGTTTTACAGACACTCTCTGAACTTAAAGACCTCTATCTTCAAATATAACTCATTACATTTCCCAATACAATTCTTGTGTAAAATACTTCTATAAATATGCAATCTGTAATTTTATGGATGACTATAAATGTATTAAATCATGAAGTAAGTCATTGAGACAAAAAGCTGTAAATGAAACAGACATTATGTTATACACAATGTATTATGCCTCTGAAGGCTTATCAAAGCTCATTAAAAGACAAGTGATGTGTTTACATGTAACAGAAATGATGGGCGTGCATTGGACATGCTTCTTTAATGTTCCGCTATGCTTCGTTATTGAAGTGATTATTTGACATATGGGATTTAACCCTGTACCACATGAACAACTATCTGTAACAAGTCTAAAACCAGATCAGCCTAAAAATAATTCAAAGTATGGCAAGACTTTAATAGTTTATTTCTCAATAAAACAAAATGAAAGGAAGGTAACATTATAAAACTTGACCAGTCTGTGTAATGCTTTTCAGTCTTCATTGGTCTAATGTGATGTAAGAAAAAGATATCTTTTCTATGGTTAAAAATGAAAATATCAACTTTCTATTTTACTGTCATTTTCAATCTATTTCTTTTTCGTTCTCTGAAACTCCACTTGGAGAACCTACATAATACAATTTAACTTCATTTACATCAATTTGATGTCATAATATCATTTACATTTTGAAACCTTAGTAGAATGCCATGTTACTTTAAAATCTCTCATCACCATGAAATTGATAACATATTATCTCTTATGGTGTATGACACAATTTATCCATGTGGTATAGGGTATATTAATGGAGCCAGGATATTATGCTTCATAGTGAGAGCTAGAAGGATCAGTAAAGATTACCTGTCGATTTTGTGAGGCCTTATATTGTTTAATCAAAACCTGATAAAATGACAAATCACAAACATTAACCATACAGCGGTCAGACAACCTACACATGCACAATGTTGCTCACCCCTAACATGATGTAACAATCAGTACACATATTGTCTGTCTCTCAAGATTTTTCTTTGTTCTCAATTTTTTACAAATAACTAATTTTGTATCTTTTCTGGGGTTGATTCCATAATTTGAAATTATAAACACATAAATGAATGGTAAAGACAATATATAGAATATATAGACCCCCAAAAATATGAGATTACAAACATGTAAATTATACTAATCCTGAACTCTTGTATTTTAACCTCAAATTCTTTAGCAGAGCTTTAAAAAAAAATCACCTTATCATGCCACCTTAACAATGTCATTGTTTTTGTATAGTTCTCTCTTGATAAGGACTTTTAACTGTATATTTTGTCAGTATGAATGTTTTGCTAAAACTGTGAGATAACAAAAATCAAAGGAGTTTAATCTGAAATTCAAAGAATTTTTTTTTTTTAGCTAAATCTAACATTTATAGAGGTAATAAGTGTACAGTGAAATGTAATCTGACAATTCTTATTACCAGACACACCATGTATGGGGTTTTGAACATTTCTCTCACTGCCATGCTTTTATTTAGTCCACAGTCCTCTCTGTTTAAACACACTGGACAAGTAATGAGGCCTGTCCGTATGGTTATAATCTGGTCCAGATTTGGTTACAGTCAATATCAGTTGTTACATGACAGACGGACAGACACACTTACTAGGCTTATCCTGTACCCAGTTCTCACGCGAGACTGAAGACACATTACATGTCCATTATAACAGGCCTTTGAACACACACACAT
>CM037778.1:68206839-68256839 GCA_021229015.1 Solen grandis | reverse complement strand
TACTACCTGGTGTCTCGCTAACGCTCGACACGTTGGAGGCCCGAAGGTTTAGCCACAAGGCGTTTCGACATCGTAACTACAGCATTCTACATTTTAGTCTCCAAATGACTGAAATACTGTCGACAGGGCATTAAAACCAATTCACCAAACAAACATCATTCTGCATTTGATAGTCATAGATCAATTTTCGCCTTCGGCTCGAATATTACACAGTGAAAAAACATGAAATTGAAATATTTTTCTGTCGCATTCTGTAAATAGAATTATTCACATTTAGCAGTGTGTCCAGGGCTCTGGGTTGGGGCCGATACTGGTTTTGTGTCACCGTGTCTGTGTGACCCGGACAATATATAGCTAACTGGTCAGATACGAGTAAATGCCAGTTAGATTCAGTGCAAGCAGATGCAGACACATTGGGAGAAATGAGCAACAGCACCAGTATGAGATGAAAGAAGAACCAGATCAGATTGAAATGACTATAAACAGAAAAAAAATATAGGTGTTACATTTGACAACCAAATGTAATTTACAATCAATTTCTCTAATATAGAAATCAGGCCAACTAAAGACTGGGACTCGTACGAAGAACATATATGAACAAGGATGTGTCTTAAAGGTCTTCCCATCCAATAGCCATGTTCCATATCTTGCCACTGGTTGGTTATTTTTCTATGAAACTTTGTCACTTTGAAGATTCAAAAATAAAAATATTTCACCTAGAGTTTTTTTTTCAGTTTTCATCTAATTTGGGGGAGATAATTCGCATATAAGTTAAAATTAATTTAAAATATGTATCTTCTGTGAATATGAAAAACTGAATTTAATTTATGAGAAAAACTCATGGTAGAAAGATGCATTTTATGATTTTGTATCAACTTTCGTGAAAAAAAAATCTAAACTTTACCATAAGAAAATGGAGAAAATCACCTTTTTTTAGTTTTCAGGGGAGATAACTCATGGCAACAAAATAATCAAGGGGAGGTTGTAACAGAACTTCTGTCACTTGTCATAACATGTCAATTTTCCCCTAAGATTACCATTGTTTGTCACTTTAAAGGCTTATATACATGTATATTGTTAAGTTATATGCATGGCTTCCATGGAATTGATCGCTATTAGGATGGGAAGACCTTAATACTTCACAAAGTCCTTATAAGACCTACTAGAATGTGCTTTCCTGGTTAAAAAGAGTCATGGTAGCAATAAAGCAGGCTCCAAAAAGAGCAACCAGGCTTTGATTAAGTGAACCTACGTGCTTTGACGATTCTAATCAAATAACAGGTTGCGATTTATGAGAATTTACGTAACTGTCAAAAAGGGCAGCTAGAGGAGTATGTACGATGTACTTATAAGTCAAACGTATGACAATTGTTAAAAGAAAAAAGGAAAATGTAATAAACTAATTATGCACGCTAATCATTGTCAAACACAAGAAATCTTTCGAAAAGGTTGGTGTAATATACATATTGTCGATACGAAACCCGTTGAAATGACTGCAACAAAAAAGTCAGCTACGTCTTATCATATTTAATTTTCAACTGCGTCTTACATTTTGTAAATATCAATGTTTTATTGACAAATTATTGTCTGCGTCAAGTGGCTTTTTGACTCATGACATAAAAACGTACTTTGTAATATATATTTAGTAAAAACATGTGTATTAATACAATTTGAGGGTAAACACGCTGGATAAAGTAAATTTCAAGTGCGTCGTATTTGTCGGATTTTCGCAAATTCTTTTCCACCTCGATTTCCAGTTCGCTTTAACTTTTTTTTCTAGAATGGATTTGCAGGTTTCATACACCAAATGGAGCGGAAAATGTAGGGGAGTGTTAATACATATATCTTGTTATCAGGCATTTGAAACAGAAACAGTAATGGACAGAAATATGCATTTTGCTTTCCAAGATAGCGTTTTGTTTACAAAATACAAAATGTTGAAAATTAATTTCGTATCAAAAATAAATATCTGTGGCATAAAAGCACAAAAGAACTAATTCATCTGTTATGTTGCATTACTATCACTTGACCATGCGGAGGAATATAATTTGTTTTGATGCAAAGGGGGCTCGTAGATAATTTTTTATAGTAAATATGCAGGTTTCGGTCATTTTATGGTATTACAATAACCCATGTAGAAAACTTGAAATCCGATACAAAGCCGTGTAACATACTAATAATCCGCATCAAGCTATCGACATCAGATACATCCTGGGATTATTTGTTACACTAAAGAAAATAGCGAAACCTGTATATCTACTACCCGAAATTAATTACAAGCCACCCATTGACCTTTGCATAATTACTTATATGAATAGAAACTGTACCGTCACATACTGGTGCAAATCAAAGTGCTGATAGCGCTTAGAGAACAGGATTGTCGCATTTCTTTTGTTTATCAAAGTAAATTTAATAAACGGGGATCAAATTTCCAGGCGATGCCAATAAACCCAATGTTGTAAACCCGTTTTAACCTGGTGTGAACAAGGTCGTTACAAAAAAAGATGAACACACCATTTGTTTCAATGGGCTACGAACAATTAGCACATCGTCTCTTCCTCTCTCTTGCCTACAGTCAATAAGATTTATGTAAGTATGCATCTGTAAATCAAAAGGAAGCAAATTTAAAATATTTTTTTCATTATTTAATTAAGTTTAGTATGTGGCAAAAATTAAGTTACCCAACAGATCTGCAGCTCACCAAACCCCCTTTCACTTGAGACACACACAACTTCAGTGCCTTCAGCGCTTTGATAATATCTATTTATGGTTAGTTCATTTTTTATAAATGTTTGATTTATCATGGGGCATTCTTTGTGTTTCCATGTAATATTTTAGGAGACGAGTTCGAAATTGCGGTATAATGATTTACGTATAAAGTATGTACTTTTTAACTGGACCCCCCTTCTCTCTTTCTCCCCCCCCCCTCTCTCTCAATAGAATGATCAACCATCTGTTTGGTATTAACTATAAAGTATTCTCAGTAGCTTAATATTTTGGTTTAAACATGAATATCGAGAATTGCTGGTTCAATTCAGAAACTAAAAAGTTAACTTAAAGTGCACATTACATAATTAAATGCATTTAAGCCTCTATGGTCTAGACATAGCTTGTTGAAAGGATCTGTGGGAGTTCAGTTTAGAACACATATTATTTATTCAAGATTTCAGACAAAAGCTAGAAATAAAATTCTCATCAAGGCGTCCACGAGAGTATCGCGTATGTTCTAATGGCGTAGATACAGAGTCGTTACAGCTATACTGTAATGATCAGCGTTTCTTCCTAATCTTACCTTGGACTGTTGGCTTGCCTGTTTCTATTTTCCTTACATGTGATTATTTTACTGGCACTAAGACATAATTTAGATCGTTGTTCTGGTAAAAATCACAGAACAACAAATCCTCATTTAGTATTCTTGGCAGTGTTTCTCTATCCTTAAAGTTATTCTTCAATTTTCCTGAGTTTTCCACAACAGAAGCCCTGTTTAGTGTTAAATATTACTAGTTTTCGTGACAGCATCTATCCTTCCTATTTGTTATATATGCGATCCTAGTCAATATTTCCTAGTCAGTTTGATCCAGTCAATGTTAAAACTTAGTTTTGCACAGCATTTGTAAATGTTCACATGTTATTTTTCCATTATTTTGAGATTTATTCCAAATCCAGTTCTGGTTGTGCATTTTATTTCAACAGTGAGCAGTTGCTATGCAACCACAGAAGCGGCAAATTTAAAATACACTGTTGTTAAACTTTAACCTCTATCGATGTCTCAATTTTTGAATTGCAGAAAGAGATTTTTTGAGGTTATAGTTGTTTAAAAGTATTTTTGAACTGAAGTAAATTGTTCTAATTTTAGAAATCACCCTGTTTAACCAGCCGTGGGCTATGTTCCAACACCACACACTGTGAGCTGTGTGCTGCTGTTGTATTGGGGTTTACCGTCGCTGCGATAGTATTTCAATCATATAGCGACGTCCAGCTAATTACAGGTGGAGGAAGACCCCGAGTACGCAGAGGTACCCGGATAGAACCACCGACCTACCGCAAGCCAGCTGGAAGGCTTCCTCACATGAAAAATCCGAAGTCCCTACCGGGATTCGAACTACCGGGATTCGGGCTGAGAGAATTGTAGTCCACGACTGTAACCGCTCGGCCACGGCGGCCCCTGAGCTGTGTGCGCCCACTGGGCACAGTGTGAGCTGTGGGCACACAGATCACACTGTAGACCTGTGAATCCCAGAGTTGTGTGCTGTGAACAAATGAAGAGTATATATTCTGTGTTCACAGTCATTTCGGGGAACTCCGACATGTGTGAACCTTATTCACAGACTGTATTTCTTTTAGCCTAAATTCCTATAAGCCATTTTTGTGTTAGGTATGTATAATTTGCAACATGATAGTTTTTTTGCATGATCTAAGTATTACATTGTGTTTTAGTAAACAATGCAATTTGTACAATTTATTTAATTTATTTTAACACTTTACACTCACTCAGCCCCCTACCGCGTGGGTTCTGATTCCGGCAGGGTCATCCGGTTTTTTTAATGTGAGGAAGCCTTCCAGCGGGCTTGCGGTAGGTTGGTGGGTTGCCTCTGGATGCCTCCGTGCATTTGGGGTCTTCCTCCACCTGTAATTAGCTGGACGTCGCTATATGACTGAAATACTGTCGAAGCGACGGTAAACTCAAGTAGTCTAGTCAAGTTAACACTTTACACCTTTAAATGAAATAGGAATCTAATGATTTAAATAGTTTTTTTTTAATATATTCTTTTTAGCGGTATTTTCATGATAGAACTTCCTCTGTACTAGTCTATGTTTTCTCACAGCGTTTGCTATCATTCGCGATATTGGTTCTTTGGTAATTAAACTCTGATTTGCCGTACCACACTTGTTGGTTTTAAGAGTTGTTAGCAGAGATTACCTCAGAATTTATATTTATAGTTCTAGTTCATGGCAGGAATTATTTTGTAGCAACTTATAGATATTAATTTTCACACCTCAATCAAACTGAAATAATTTTAATATACTGTTATATTTTTATTTATACCTTATATGTTGGAGTTCAACCTTAACACTACCCATCACGCACACATACATATAGACCAAGCCAACCCAAAGCAAGACCAGGGCAGACCAAGGGCGGAGCGTAACAATATATTAAGTCATTTTGTTTATATATTGTGTCCACCTGGATTTATGTAAAGTACTTAAGTGCAAGTGTACATATAATGAGTAACAATGTTTTTATATCGACCCGTTACAGCAAAATATAGAGTCGAATTGTTGATTTAAAAGTGAAAATTTTAACATATTGAGTGACTATGTTCATATATAGAGTCGTCACAACTATGTATTGAGACATTTTAGCGATATATTGTGTCCCCTAAAAAAATATTAAGTCAACCTTATCTTTAAAACTTTTTTTAATTTAATGCGGGTACATATGCACCATTAAAAAAACGCCCCCGGGTAATTTAGAAATAGAAAATTGCTGAAAATATGTATGATTGTGTAAAATTATGTTTCCTTATAAGATATTTCGCTGAATTTTTTTTTTTAATTCTACATTAGATAATTTATGATTAAATTTGATTAAATTAAATATTACATTGACTAATTTGATTATTTTGCTGGTGGCGGACTGGTAGTGTACGCTCTATCTTGTACATGTAGTTCTGTATAAGTACTCTTTTCCATAAACTTCCGTGACAAGGTTTTGTTTCATTTCATATAATACAAAACCTCAGTGTATCTTATGCTACATACAAAGACACCAGTTATATCAACAATATGACACTATATGTAGTTGTAACAAATCAACATAAGGACATTATCACTCAATAAGCAATATATAACCAAATACGTGTCACTCCATATATAGACATTTTCATTTTATATAATACAAAACCGACTCTATGTATTGTTGCCAAGGCTCGATATAAGGACATAGTCACCACTCCATTTAGGACACTATCGCTTCAAATAGTGCAAAATCGACTCTATATGTTGTTGTAACGGCTCGATATGAGCACAATGTTACTCATTATATGGAGAACTTTACTTCATATAAAGTCAGGTGAACTCAATATATCACCAAAATGAATGGCACAATATGTAGTTATGGCGACTGCCTAAAGACATATTCACTCAATATATGGATATTTCCAATTCACAATGCCAAATCGACTATATATATTGTTACAACGACGGGTTTGGGGAAATGCGTCCGCCATTATTCGAAAGGCTAGCTGGTAATTAATTGTGCATAAACAACGTTCATTGGGCAAACGATCACCGATACAAAATGGTCCAGTAACATTCTGTCAGCGACGAAACATCGATATCCGTAGGACCGAGATGTTATTTCTATGATATCAACGACCAAATAACCTAACAAAGATCCGCAACTCTGATAAAGGTAAAGAGCAAGTCAAGAGAAGCTTTCGCTAAGTTACGTGTACAATAATGTGACCGCGAGATAACGTGAGCTGTGTCAAATCGATCATATCAATTACAAATATACTGACTGTTCTCTTCAAGTTATTTCCGATTTAGCCAAATAGATATGTCTCTCATTAGAACGCAGATCTCTTTTATGAGTGATACTCCATAGCGTCTATCTGTTAAGCTTTTGCAAGATGTTAAGCGTTTCAGCGAGATCTCTTTAAAATCCCGTTCACCTGTTCTTTTCATCACGCGAAAAAAAAAGTTATTTCGGACAGTTTCATGTCTCTGTTGAATAAGTCTTTTTATCATAATTATGACATTATACTCAAACAGCCGTTTCCAACTTCGTATAACTGTCACATATTTTCTTATATTTAACACGTTATATATAACTTCAAGGCCGAATTACATCACTCCGCGTCACGCGTGTGTATTCTATATATAAGCATAGTGTGTTGAACTCGAACAGCTGGATTAATATGTTTGATGCAACTAACTTTGATAAAAAAAGATGCATTATTCATTTGATGATGAAAATGTATGAAATTACATACGTTTAATCTTTATTTTAAGTTATCATTTGAAATTATTTTTCTTGGCGTTAGATTGCAAATATTAATGCGTTCACAGTCCGATCATCCATTTTTTTTTTTTTTTTTTTTTTTTTTTTTTTTGTTTTTATAATGGTTTGTGTCAGTATAGGTCATATGATATTAAAAAGATCTGAGATGAATTATCATTTCCTATTACATTTAACTAAACTCATTCATGAAAATGTTGTTCTTTTATTCACATTATTATTTATGACGTCCCTAGCGTTTCCAAATGCGATTGGATTGTTTTCGACTATGTCAGGTAACCTTCTTGTGTGCTCATTAGTTAAAAAGTCTGCGTTTTATGTTCATATAACTTCGTCTGATTCAATCTTTCGACTTTTCTAGGAATGTTATTATGTTGCATGCTATATTTTTCGGCCGTTAGGCCGTTTATTTTCACCCTGACCTCCTGTGAAACACACAGTAATGAAGCGGAATAAATTAGGCTTTCATTGGTTATTAGATACTTTGCTAAATTTCCATTGGTCATTGTAAAATTGGTCAAAAGAAAATAAAAGGAGTTGCGGAAACAAGTTCTTTAGATCTCTGTTTATTTTAAAAGTTGAAGTTTTCTTCCCCTGCAAACGATTTGTCCCGAATAGTTAGACACTGCACCTTTTTAAGGTAAACTGAAAGAGTAGAACGCTAAAAGATAGGAAACACATAGATTTCGGAATTGATTGTTCGACCCTGATAGATCCTACATTCAACAAAAACGTAACATCCGGTTTCGTTTTGTAGCGAAACGAAGTCTAATGCGCTGATGTTTTAAGGCTGTAAGTGTCTACCAAGATTGTACAAATTATTTGGATCTATGGTATTTCAAAGAGCTGCACTGACACAGGAAAACCAAAAACAAAATATATTACATGTTAAACCATTTAAACACTAATCATCAAGCTGGTTACCACGACCGATTATCATTTTTAAAGATATTTCTTGTTATTCATTGTTCTAACATTCAGCTTCCTGCCAAGAATTGGTAGGAATAATAGGATGTACCAAATTCATCTTTAAGATATTCGACCCCTGAAAATAAGCATTAAGCCACGGTTACCCCAGCCAGCCAAATATTGCTCATTATTTGTTTCTGTCTATCTTAATAACGTGACACCTATAATTACATTTATCTCTGCGAGTGGAACCCTTGCATAGCGGGCTAATGTAGTCATGTTAAATGCCGATGGACAAGTTAACATGTAATCATACCGATGATCTATTTGTTCTGACATGTCTCGAGTAAAAATATCACCCCGCCTAAAATATCCACATAACATAATAAAGTTTCCATTACAACAGTTTGTACAAGATATGATAACATCACTACAGGATATAATGAAGTACCTACAGATATAATGATATAATGAATGATGCGAAGTTGAAAGAGTAATATAAATGTGCCGGTTTATTTTATTACGCCTAACTTTAGAACTCATATGACGTCATATGACGTCATACGATATACATAGTATAAGTACACGTTACTATTGAACCTCTTCCATACGCTCGTATATCGGATAATAACGCACGTCACAAGCCTTCAATGTTTATATAGCATACCATTTTATCGTATTCGAACGAGGAATAGTATCCTCGTAACTTCTTAATGGTATAATTTAAAAGGGAGTGGTGAGTGAAATCGCTTTTTGTGTGGTTAAATGAAATTATCTCGAAAAACCAAGATGATGACATACTTTTTTTTTTTTTTGAAAAATGTGTTTATATTTTGAATTGTACTTTGGCATGAAGATGAATTTTCTCTAAACACAAAAATGAAAAGCGCATACTTCTCCCACACCCACTTCTGTTAATTATTTTTCTTAATAATACCATAGGCCTACTCGCATTCACCTGTTTCAGATGCTTTCACATTTAAATATATTTGAACTATATGTGAACTTAAAAAAATGAAAATATTCGATTCGCTCGAGGTCGTGGGTTCGGTCCCCGGCCGGGACATACCAAAGTCGTAAAAGATGGTGCTATTATAGCCCCCTTGCTTGTTTCTCAGCATATAAGGGTAGTTGCAGGACTGGTTGGCCCGGTGTCAGGATGTGACTGGGTGTGGTATCATGCCACATGTCTACGGCGTGATACTGCAGTGTGACAGTACTATATTTGTCTCAAGTAGACATCGTCTCCAAATGACTGAAATACTGTGTCGGCGGGACGTTAAATTCAATAAACAAACAAACATCGCTCGTGTCTGCTATCCTTATTTTTTTTTTACATGTTTGAAGTAAAAATAAAAAAAAGAATTATAGACTCACGGATGTTTAAATTAAATTAATGTTATAACGATATGTGTGTTATTTCATAATATTCATCTCCGTCTGTGATTTTCCATTTTTGAACTTACTATTGTGTGTGAGAGAGAGAGAGAGAGAACGAAAGAGGGGGGGGGGGGAGTATTGACAATTAACACTGTAAAAACTAAAAGAGACTAATATCTGTATTCCATTTACTGAAAAATACCAATGATGAATTCCAAATTGCCATTATTATAAATGCTAATAGTTTTGCAAAAATATTATTAGCATGGACAATACAAATTCTTAAATAATATTTTATTTCTTAATGGAAATTATCTGAATCGCTTTTAAATTTTTTACAGTATACTAAGAAATTCAATATTAACTTATTTAGACAAATCTTTAATGCCTTGTAGTTCATTCCAAGCCGTTCGGTCGGCAGGATCCGCAATCTAACCTCCTCACACAGAATAACGTGTGTATTGTGCGGCTGATTAATGACCCCTGGCGATTGATGTATCTGTAGTCACGAAACTAATTAGCGCGTAATTAATCACTGATATTTGCTGGCTGTTTTTGATCTCTGCTCTAAAACTCTGGACGGTCCAGTTGATCATTTACAATAGGCTTTTGTTACACAAGTGAGCATAAGATTTATGCATTTATTTAGAAAATATATGCCTCTTGCGATTGAGTTCTCATAATTTGGCTATTGAAACTGGCAGACATAACAATACAATTGCAGAAAACAGATTATGTATTTACTGCAACCAAGGCCAAGTTAAATCGGAACTTCATTTTATTCTTATATGTCCAAAATATAGAGATGTACGTGCTATATATTTGTCTAAATTTATGTCATTCCCTACCATAAATAAATTTCTTTTTTAATGAGATCAGACCCTAGACAGATACAATTAAATTTAGCAAAATATATTAAAAGAGCTATGGATGGTAGGTTTTAACTCTTTTCGTGTTAATGTATGAATATATAGATTTCAGATGAGATAAACTACATGTAAGGTATTATTCAAGTACAATGAAAGTTATATTAATTATGAATGTATTAATGCTATGTTTTTTGCATGCACTGTTATATATTTATGTTGGCCAAAGGCAATGTGTGTTGCCGATTTGCCTGAATAAAGTTGAGTTGAGTTGAGTTGTGAAAAAAGTTAAAGCCATGTTGTCATAGCAGCAGATTCATATATTTCTGATGATTGCAAATGGTTGATTACAGAAACATGCGGGTTCGTTTTCTTTTTTTTTTTATTACTAAGTGAAATAGCAAGATGTTTTTACATGAAACATGTCGCTTGTATAGTGTTGATTAGTGTCCTGACCTAAAATGATAAAAAATATATAAGAACCTTTATCGTGTACGCCTGTAGTTAGATACATGTATTCATTCAAATTGTCTTAAAGCCAAAAGAAGACCTACAACTATAAGTGTTTTAGTTTATCTCCAATTCACAATGTGAAGTTGGCGCTCTATAAGAATCCTGCTCGCGTCCCGTCCCATCACGGTGCCCCGCAGGTAACGCATTAGAGAAGGAACAGGTGCAAGATATTCGAGATTTCTTTTCCGGATACATGATGTCAAATTTTGCAAGTTTGCATTTTTATAGCGTTACTTGTTGCTTTATTTTATTTTTCATTTTCAAGAGCTTTGCGACTTTCTCTCTAAGAGAACAGTGATAAAAAAAATCCAAATAGGCCTTACCAGTGGTTGCCAAAAATGGATGATGTGATCTACAAGTTTATCTAGGAAATTATAAAATGCTATATCAGTACATGTAGAAATCACCGACTGAAAGCACGTCTGTTTCCATTTTGACTTTATTGATTTCTGCTAATTAACCATGGAATATTTTACTGGCGATTATTAAACTGTTCAAAAGACAGGCGCGCTTTCCCCATAATGTCGGAAAATGTTTGATTTATGGACCGCGAAACTTGAGAAGGGTTGATTGATCGCACCTTTGAGAAATACGTACGTGATCTTTCCACAAGTCATAGAAGTGTCAGTTTCATTTCATAACTTGTAAGGAACTACCATCTGGTCAATATTCAACTTATTGGCGACTGGATCAACACGAAACGTTCCGCTTTAAAAGAAATAAGAGAAACATGTCTTCACGCTATAATTGAGTCGTAAAACTCGTAGAAAATTTAACAGTGACGTAATCCGAATCTGATATCATTAAATACAACAATTCCGTCATTTCTATTCATCAGTTAGAAAAATGAAACATGTTTCAGACATTTTATTATCGTACGCAATGATTAATACGGTAATAAATTGGAAATATGTACTGCTGCATTAATTAAAAATCATTTTGCTGATTGATTTATTGCAGACAAATGGTGCAAGTTACTATCGTTCTTTTTTACAGGACCAACCAAATCATCCAACGTACACTCATGAATGCAGCTCGTTCACAGATCGTCATTGACTAAGAATTATGTCTACAGACGCATGGTTACTAAATGCAAGCATCCGGGGTGGTTTCTCTATCGCAGTCAATACCGCCACAGACGGTATTGGAACTATATTTAGAATTATAAAACCTTTATCAAGATTTTCTATTTTCTTTTGCCGTTACTTAGCTGATCACATTCTCTCTTCGTAAATGTGCTAACATCACAGACAGAACTTAAGAAATGGCTATCCTGATCTGGTGAAGACACTATATTGCAGAACGTGTCACGTGATACGGCAGAATATAGTATTCTATATCTAACCAATTTCGCCAAAGTTGTGTTTACGACAAAAGCGTTTTCCTACACTTGCCGAGTTTATTTGTCAAGAAACAAAGATTTTACCTACATTAACGAAATAGAATAGAAATATATATATTTTTAATTTCTACTGACCATCTAGCTGTGAACGAGCTGCTTTAAAAAAGCGAAACCACTATCAGATATCCGTGGAAAAACTTATGTACTTTCCTCCAAGCATGAAGAATTCGCAAATGGAGATTTCACACACTATAGTGCATGTAAGTAAAATGACATTACATATACGCACGTACCTTACCAACATTATGTCAGATGTCATATTTGATTATTTTACAGGAACACACAGTAAGTATCAAGGGTGTCTTAGACGAAAGCGAAGTACTAAGACGGATTTAGTTTCAAAGTTCCCAAATATCATTGGATTAAAGGCATACGCGCACTATGCAGTTATTTTCTATAAAGACAAAGAAGGAAAATTAAAACTAGCCATTAGAATGTTCTAAATTTTTGCACGATTATAGAAAATTACACTAGAAACAAATTTATGGAAAAAATTTGGGGTCACCGTTCTTATTTTTGAGTTATCTTTCCCTGAAAGTGAGTTTTGCTATTTTCAGTCATTTAAAGGGCAGATGACTCAAAATGAAGCCTATCGATACCTTATTTTATTTTATATTGTTGTTTGTTGTTTCTTTCGAGTCATTATGCAAAGTTTTAAAAATTCTGTTCAGTAGTTTTTCACTGTGCTTGATCAAATAAACATACTGCGTTTTTCTTGAAAAAAAAAGAAGAAGAAAACAAGAGGCCCATGATGGGCCTAAATCGCTCACCTGAGATAAATAGGTTGACCCAAGAAACATCTGTACCAATTTTTTTTAAAATCTGGCCAGTAGTTTTGAAGAAGATGATTTTTAAAGTTTTCATATTTTTTTTTCTTTTTGTTGCCATGGCAACCAGAGTTCTATATGGATCAAGTTTATTTTAGCAACTTTTGTGAAGGTTGACCCAAGGATCATCCCTGCCAAGTTTAATCAAATCTGTCCAGTGGTTTCAGAGGAAATGTTGATTAAAGTTTTCCTTATATACATATAAGGCAAATAAGCCCCGCCCCTGGCGGCCATGTTTTTTACGGATCGGAATTTGTTTTAGCAACTTTGGTAGAGGTTGACCCAAGGAACATCTGTACCAATTTATTTTAAAATCTGGCCACTAGTTTTGAAGAAGATGATTTTTAAAGTTTTCATATTTTTTTTCTTTTTGTTGCCATGGCAACCAGAGTTCTATATGGATCAAGTTTATTTTAGCAACTTTTGTGAAGGTTGACCCAAGGATCATCCCTGCTAAGTTTGATCAAAATCTGTCCAGTGGTTTCAGAGGAGATGTTGTTTAAAGGTTTCTCTATATACATATAAGGCAAATAAGCCCCGCCCCTGGCGGCCATGTCTTTTTATGGATCGGAATAATTTTAGCAACTTTGGTAGAGGTTGACCCAAGGAACATCTGTACCAATTTATTTGAAAATCTGGCCAGTAGTTTTGAAGAAGATGATTTTTAAAGTTTTCATTTTTTTTCTCTTTTTGTTGCCATGGCAACCAGAGTTCTACATGTATCAAGTTTATTTTAGCAACTTTTGTGAAGGTTGACCCAAGGATCATCCCTGCCAAGTTTAATCAAATTCTGTCCAGTGGTTTCAGAGGAGATGTTGTTTAAAGGTTTCTCTATATACATATAAGGCAAATAAGCCCCGCCCCTGGCGGCCATGTTTTTTTACGGATCGGAATAATTTTAGCAACTTTGGTAGAGGTTGACCCAAGGATCATCTGTACCAATTTATTTTAAAATCTGGCCAATTGTTTTGAAGAAGATGATTTTTAAAGTTTTCATATTTTTTTCTTTTTGTTGCCATGGCAACCAGAGTTCTACATGGATCAAGTTTATTTTAGCAACTTTTGTGAAGGTTGACCCAAGGATCATCCCTGCCAAATATAATTAAATTCTGTCCAGTGGTTTCAGAGGAGATGTTGTTTAAAGGTTTCTCTATATACATATAAGGCAAATAAGCCCCGCCCCTGGCGGCCATGTTTTTTTACGGATCGGAATAATTTTAGCAACTTTGGTAGAGGTTGACCCAAGGAACATCTGTACCAAATTATTTTGAAATCTGGCCAGTAGTTTTGAAGGAGATGAATTATTTTTCTTTTTGTAGCCATGGCAACCAGAGTTCTTCATGGATCAACTTTATTTTAGCAACTTTTGTAGAGCCTCACCCAAGGAACATTCCTGCCAAGTTTCATTAAATTATGTCCAGCGGAGGAGATGTCATTTAAGAAAATTGTTGACGACGCACGACGGACGACGCACGACGGACGAAGGGCGATCCTAAAAGCTCACTTGAGCACAAAGTGCTCAGGTGAGCTAAAAAGGAGAAAATTTCTATATATTCGCGTATGTGACTATAGTATAAAATCTGTTGCATAGAATTTCTAAAACTTTTACACAGTGACAGAGAATACAGTACCAAACATTAAGCTGAAATTAAATGAAGTGTTGCTAGCCCATAATATTGAGTTATCTGCCCTTGAAAATGACTGAAAAAAAAAAACCTCAATTTCAGGAGCAGATAACTCAAAAATTTAGAACTGTGACCCCCAATATTTTCCCATAAATTTGTTTCTAGTGTAAATTTCTATAATCATGCAAAGTTGAAGAAAATCCTCATGGCTAGTTTTAATTTTCCTTCTTTATCTTTATAGAAAATAACTGCATTGTGCGCGTATGCCTTTAATAAAAAAAAGTTTACATTCCATAAACAAACGCAAAACATATATTGAATAAGTTGCTTGTTCACTTCACATACTCAATCGTCTTTGAAATAAACAACCTTTATGCAGCAATACCCAACCGCTGTGGAATTTCGTCCCGGTAATGTCACTCGAATTTATCGCGTGATGAAACCTTTCAGGTCGTTTGCGGTAGGTTTGTGCTTTTACCCGGATGTCTCCACCTGTTATAAGCTTGTAATCACTACATAACAACAACAAAAAGCAGCAGCAGCAACAACAACAGTATGCATTTCAAACATCAGATAAAAATCTACGCAAAAACTGAATTTACAAAAAACCTAGACGATTTTGAATAAAATAGAAATTCAAATACATGTAACTATAAACTTGTAAGATACTTTGCAATACACCAGCCTAATTTAAATTTGATAAGATATGAGACGATTAAAATTGTCTCATATATCCATATTCAATCCAGATGTGTGCGTTTCATAGCGGGAAAAAATCAAAGTATCTTACTATTAAGCAATGTTAGGAGAACGTTTTGTAGCTTAGCTTATACCTTATCTTGACTAGATAACAGAATCACAATATAGGAAACGACTGCTAGCAGTTTGGTATATCAACGGGATCTGATCACAAATCTTAGACATGGACATATCTAAAAATAACAAATGTTTGCCACGACTCCTTAATGAAATATAAAAATCACTGAAGCTATTCAATGAAAATAATAATGGAAGTGAGTCTCATTTAATTGCAATAATTTATAAAGCAGATGGAGTCTTTGCTCGAATTTTCAGGTAAGTTGCATTCATAAAACACAAAACTAAGTAAGTATAGAAGGAAAAAATATTTTCCTCAAAGTCTAGATCTGCCAGTGTGCAGTTTGCCATGTCAGTGCTTTTAAAATTCACGAGAACGTTGCTGAACATATATATCTATATGAGCTGCTACAGAGTTACCTTAAAATGCTGATGGCATCTTTTATAACCAACATTCTCTGCAGGCCATATTTCATGCAACTTTTCCTTTCCTTTTAATTTCGTAACATCTAAATAAAGTCAGCTTAGCACAACAATGGCGGAATTTTATTTTCCATTCTCAGAAAATATAATCTTAGAAGTAATATGTACCTGACAAAGATCTGAATCAGTAAATTGCAGAAGTTAAGAGAAAAAAAATGAACGTATGTCGTGTGAAGAATGTTAACTTTTTTTTTTAATATAAATTTATTGGTACATGTACCTGGTTGTCCACTTGTTGTAAATAGCTCTTGTAAACTAGTTGTCTGTTATAGACAAGTGTCTGACGTTAAATAAATAATGTACTTTATATCTAAAATACAAGAATTATAAAGGGTAGATCATAAAGCAATATTTTATTTATGTACATGTACACCGGTGGTGTTATATAATCTATATTGGCAGTGACACTTCTATTATATGATCCTGCAGTACTTAAGCCATTTAAGTATTGATAAAACGTATGGCTTTTGTTTGAGTCTAATAGTAAAAACAAAGTTCATTGATTGTTATTAAGCTTGAATTATTATCAGCAATAGTCTCGTAGAATTAATAAAGCTTCTCTCTGCCAAAAGCGGATAAGCACGTATTTATTCATTGTCTGTCTGATATAATGCTGATTAAGTAGATGTTGAAATCAGATTAACTCCGACATGGTGAACATGGCACGTGACCGTCTAGCCACTGATTTGTCGCTATTCATCCATAAAGTAGCATCGACGAATATTTCAATCAACAGATTACATTCGGGACTTTAAAGTTAATATAAATTTTCAATAAATAGTTTACGCCAAATTTAAAGAAAGTCTCCATGCTAATACTTCTTGGTGATCCTATTTTGAAACAAAGCACTCGGATCAAGCAAAAAATCTATGCATCCCTACCGCCTCATCTCGATGATGCGGGTGACATCTATAACAGCTATCTAACGTCTCGCTGAAAATACATTCACATATGAGGTGATTGTATTATTTTCAAGAGAAACTGCTGCAAAAACAAATTTATTTATGTTCATTAAACTTTTATTTAAGATTCCTACTAAGATTTACATACTGTTTTATCCCCCCCCCCCACACACACACAAAAAAAAAAAAAAAAAAAATCGTTCGCCTTACACGGTCAGTCCAGTCCACAGAGATGACCTTCGTGGTCATCTTCAGATCCTCCAGGTCAATATACAGTTTTTGGTTCATTGGAGTTTCTGATGGCCATGTTGCTGTCTCTCCTGGTCATGCCGTTTGTGTGCTCTAAGGCATTTTCTTCTTCACCACTTGGACAGAGTGGTGATGGTATCAGCTTGTACTTGCTGTACATGTCTGAATTCAGTCTGTCAGTTAGTCACATTGATCTGATCGTACTCTGACAATGACAGCTTGCTCTGGCCTGTGTAGTTGATGATATGCACTTGATAGCACTCACGATAGCTTACACTAGTGTTGGGTTGTTAGTTTGTCTCTCCTCTTCATTTCCAGAAAAGTATCCACTGGAGGGCAACACTGCATGTTATACTCAACTGGTGCATTTCACTGGCTATCTTTGGTGTCTTGGTGTTGGTCAGGGCTTGTAAAACAGATTTAGAGTCTGTTAAGAAGACAATACATGAGCTCTTCTCAACAAGGTCTTCAACTAAGGCTATGGCTTCCATGAGTGTTTCTGACTCTTCTTTGTAATTGCTGCAGTATTTTCCTGTCGGTGCACTACTGTTTTCGTACAGCCATTGGGCATTGTATAAAAATACCAGCTCCCCCATCTTGATAGCATCAGTTGCTGATTCACCTGGTACACGGGGCGGGGTTACTCTTCACTGATCATAGCTAGAGTTGCAACTTTCCTGGAATGGTCTTCCTCACTGTCTTTGGTATCTAGGTTAGGAACTCTGGTGCGGACTGAAACAGCAAACAGGTCATTTTCACATGTGAAGTCAGCCATACCCAGTGGAGTAGTTTCACTGCTCAAAAATGGGTGTTCTCTTTTGAGCCTTTTGGCCTCATGGACAAAACTCTTTCGCTTGAGTCTGTTTTTTGTTAGACCTTGCATACTTTTCCCTGCACCATATACATACCATCTGCATACAGCGCTGTATGTACTCCCCTTGGTAGTCATGCAACAATATCATTGACGAAGAGCATGAAGCGGATAGTGGTGAAAGACGCCTCCTTGAGGGACTCCGTACCGTGAAAGAAACTTTCTACTCTGAACCCTATCCAAGCTGACACTAGCCCTTCTGCTGTGGAGATAAGATCTGATCCATCTAAGCATGCTGCCTTCAACACCACCTTTCATCAGCTTGACAAAGAGGCCATCAATCCAGACTTTATCAAAGGCTCGCTCTAGGTCAATCAATATTGCTAAGACGACATTCTGTTTTTGGAAGGCATCCTCGATTTCTTGAGATAAATATATTGTTTGGTCTTCAGTGGATCAAAACTGTCTAAAGCCAGCTTGCTGGGTTGTATGTAACTTTTTTGTTTCCAGGCAGTATTTTAGGCGATATTTGACTATCCTCTTCATGGTCTTTCCAATACAACTGGTAAGGCTAATGGGACGATAGCTAGCCGCCTGTTTTCGGCTCTTGCCTTTCTTTAGGATGGGTACCATAACGGCCTCCCGCCAATTCTGTGGCAGCATGCCTGAGTCCAAGCTGTTGTTGTAGATGTCCTAGAGTTTGCAAATTGCTGTATTGCCTAAGTGAGACACAATTTCATATGTGACACCATCTGGTCCTGGCGACTACTTTCAAGGCGGTTGTGCCATCATTCATTTGCCTCGCCAGCTTCCACAACTCGGTGCCATCTCTCTAGGTTGAGTGAGGCAGAATTGGCTCTCCGACTCTTCCTGGTGACTTCATGCTTGTGCCTGAATTTGGCTTTTGCATGTTGTAGATCGCTGTTGCTTTTTGTGAGGGATGACCTTCTGCTCCCCGCCTGGCCTCTACATCTTCCATTGTAATTCCTCCATTCTTCACTCCAGTACAGTTTAAATGCCTTTCTTGCTCCCCTTGATATGGACTTGTGTGCAGCCTTCAAAATATTAGTGCTGAAGTCCTTTACCACTTGATTAATGTCCCTGCCATCAACTCTGATGTCCTTGCAGAGTTCATCACTAAAGTGGCTGTATACGGTCCAGTTGGCCTTCTTGTAGTTTCATCTTGGGACAGTGGATGCAGTGTCGACTTTTGTGTCCATGGTTAAGCTGATCGCCAGCATCCCTCCCGATATGCCCATGTAGATCTCCTGTGCAGAAGGAAAGATCTGGCGTTGACTTAGTGTGCCATCGTCTCGAGTAAAAAGTTGGTGGATCCTCTGGACTGTTGATGAGGTTTAGGTTGTTGTCATCCTGCCAGGTCTCCACATTCTCTCCTTGCTTGTCCATGTGGTCATATCCCAAGCTTTGTGGCTGTTGAAGTCACCAACAACGAGAAATCCTTTTTTCTATCTGTTGCTATTTTGTCTAGGGATAGTACTCTGTCGCTTGGAGTTTCAAGCTAAGATCGTTCTTTCTGAGGCTCAAGACCTGGAACTCTATGTCCTCCATGTGTGAAGTAGTCAGGACCGCATTAATGTTGTTCCTGATTAGTGGGAGGATGCCTCATTTACTCCTTCCTACTCTGTCGCAGCGGAAAAACTGGTATCTTCTGAATTTAATGGATTTGGCTGCTTGTAAATGAATCTCCTGGATACATTTATATCTTTCTCATATGTAAGGTGTTCCAATTCTGTTTTCTTGTTGAAGACTCCTCTGCGTTGCAATGCATAACCTTAAACGGCTGAATGGTTATCCATTGGCTTACTGTAGCCTGTGATACGCCCCTCTTCTCTTGGTATTTTTTATGGCAAAACCGAGATTCGAACTTACGTCCTAAAATTATATTTTAATGTTACAAGGCCACCTAATGAGTTAGAAGCATGAAAATTGGACAGCATATCGGCCTAAAGGACTGCTTCCAATTGTGGAATGAAGGAGGGACCTCCAGTAGCCTTGGTCCGACTCTGTAGGCTCAGAGCCCGGAACTGTAAAGATTCAGCGCAGCATCCATCGTAACTATTAGAACGTGTAGCCATAGTATTGTTGCATGATGCTTTGGTTTGTTAGAGAGTTGCGACTGGCCAAGCACCTCTGAATTCAACTCTCTAGGTTTTCTGTCGAGGTTAGCCCTCCCTTAGCTCCTGGCCAAAAGACCTACCCTGGAAGCACAGGGACTATTAACCCATAGCTGGGGATATGTTCATGGGCATCAGGACATATCCACATGTTGGTGGGTCTGGCTTGCCACATGTCTAGGGCAGACCTCCCCTGCATCTCAGCTTGAGGCCACAAGGTGCTAAATTTCCGTGTGTCGCCACGTGGAGGCACTGCATGGGACTTGTCTATGGAGAGGCTATGTACTGGCAGGGAAGACTTACGCACTCGGATTCCTTTTCACTTAATGTGAGGCTAGCCAGCGGTGGAGCTGAAAACAGAAGAAGACAGGCACACACCACATCACATCCCACACTTGACGCATCTATAGACCTAAAGACACACACACACACACACACACGTAAAATGTGCATTCTTCGTAACACATTTGACGTTACTGAATTTAGTTATGAATGTGTATCATACATACATGTAATGGTATCCAGTTTATGATACTAATAGGAAATAAACATTTATAGAAGAATTTACCTCTAAACTGTCTTTGTGACTATTTGCTGAGTTTTGTTTTCTTTTTAATTTGTTGTTTTTGTCGAATAGATAATAAATAATCATAAATTAGTAGACAACAATAACAAAAACGCAAAACTGTTCAGTTCTTTCAAATACATACATTGCATACAGAAATGTTCGACAATATTTGCCTTAACTAAGCTTACGAGTGTAAACACACAATTACCTTAGCAGATCCACAATAAATCAACACGTCCATTTGGATGATGAGGCCGAAAAAGAAATATTGTGTCTATTGCTAAAGGTCATTGCTTGTCCCTCCAGGAAAGTGGAGAACTGCGTATTTCCTAGATACGTCATCAACAGAAAATCCTGTCCAATTCATCACCTCCGACCCGTGGAGCACTTCCAGTCCGTGTTCTTGGCTGTTATACTCGGCACGGGATGTAACATTTTAGTACCTTATCGTATTTGTCTGAGGTTGAGAGCCGAGAGGATCTGTCCGCTTCAGATCAGATTCACATGTGGGATAATGGGATAATTGGATCGAATGAATTATGCTAACAAGTCATGCTTCAAAGCCTTTACAATATTTCATCACCTTATTATGCTAATTGTTTCAATATTGAGTTCGTGTATCATTATTCAATTATAAAAGACAATCTTAGTTCTCGTAAGACTGAATTATGGTGAACATATGATATATTTAAATATGGTGTTATATATATATCAAAGTATTGACACTCTCCTTGTGCATATTACTAGGAATATGGAAAACTTAAGAGTTTTCATTTTGTGTTATATAATGCTGACTTATGTTAATGTAAATTAATAATAAAGGCGTGATATAGGTTGGTTCTTAAATATATTCCTCGTCCATTCTGACTTTAAGAATTGTTAATATCTTACCGGATCTTTTAAATAGATAAAATGAATTATACAAAAGAGGTTTCTGCTTTCTCTCAAAATAGTTATACTTGATGTAATAGAGACATTTAGCAAATTTGAAAAAAAGTAACTGTCAGGGTAAAATGAGAGCAATTATGTAAATAATTCGCAGTTTATAGCGACATATAGTGACACACTCGTATCACATCACGTCTCTATGTCGCGACATATAGTGACACACTTGTATCACACCACGTCTCTATGTCGCGACATATAGTGACACACTTGTATCACACACGTCTCTATGTCGCGACATATAGTGACACACTTGTATCACACCACGTCTCTATGTCGCGACATATAGTGACACACTTGTATCACACCACGTCTCTATGTCGCGACATATAGTGACACACTTGTATCACACCACGTCTCTATGTCGCGACATATAGTGACACACTTGTATCACACCACGTCTCTATGTCGCGACATATAGTGACACACTTGTATCACACCACGTCTCTATGTCGCGACATATAGTGACACACTTGTATCACACCACGTCTCTATGTCGCAACATATAGTGGCACACTTGCATCACACCACGTCTCTAGTCGCGACATATAGTGACACACTTGTATCACACCACGTCTCTATGTCGCGACATATAGTGGCACACTTGTATCACACCACGTCTCTAGTCGCGACATATAGTGACACACTTGTATCACACCACGTCTCTAGTCGCGACATATAGTGACACACTTGTATCACACCACGTCTCTATGTCGCGACATATAGTGACACACTTGTATCACACCACGTCTCTATGTCGCGACATATAGTGACACACTTGTATCACACCACGTCTCTATGTCGCGACATATAGTGACACACTTGTATCACACCACGTCTCTATGTCGCGACATATAGTGACACACTTGTATCACACCACGTCTCTATGTCGCAACATATAGTGGCACACTTGCATCACACCACGTCTCTAGTCGCGACATATAGTGACACACTTGTATCACACCACGTCTCTGTGTCGCGACATATAGTGACCCATCGTATCACACCACGTCTCTATGTCGCGACATATAGTGACACACTTGTATCACACCACGTCTCTATGTCGCGACATATAGTGACACACTTGTATCACATCACGTCTCTATGTCGCGACATATAATGGCACACTATTATTAAGAGTGTCGCAGCAACCAGACGGTGGTCTCAGTGTTTGGCACTGGTTTGGTAACACTAGCAGACTAATAATGAGGTGTCATAAAAATCTAATCTACCAGATCCAAGATATTGCTCAGGACAGATTTTATTTTAAAGATATCTTTAGTAGGGGTCAATTATAAATGGATAGATTTATTTTCTTTTTAAAGTGCTTCATGTCCTTATCAAGGTAAACATTCATACCTAGTTTCATTAAAATTTAACTAAACACTTCCAAGATATGGCTCCGAAAAATTAAAAAAAAAATGCAAGATGATTGAAAGTCAAGATCAAATAGGGCTGCGTCTTATGTATCAACTGCAAAATTTTCAGTTCTGTTACTAACCGCAAATTTGAACCGGTGTTAGGACAGATGTTGCCAAATGTATTTTCCTCACTGTACTTATTTATCTACTTCACTGTACTTATTTATCATGCTGACTGTTGTGACGCACTTAAAAGAAAAAATGTTTAAAATGATCAATAGGAACAGAAACTGCAGTGCAGTATTTATCTACTCCAGAGTTTGATTTCCCCTAAGTAAATTCTTAAAACAAAGCCTGGTTACCTGTTGTTTTTAAGCTTTTGTCTTATAGATAAGTACCTAAAAGGTATTAATTGACAAAAAATATGTAAAATCTGAACATTTGAACATTAGAGAAAAATAAATTCTAAATCAAATACTAGATAAATAAAATAGAAAAATAAAGCCTTAGGTATGTTTTACCCATATGTAAGGATATTTGATCATAGATGTATAAATAGTAAACCCCAGATTCATTTTTTAATTGATTACTTCATTTCCGTGTCAATGTTTACATTCATGCTAAATTTAATTAAATCTGACCAGACAGTTTCAAGATATGGCTCCGGACAAAATTGTCCTGTAGAAAAATCTATTCAAAAGTAACAAAGGCCATCATTCAATTATACAATTTCATTGAAATCTCCAACCAGTTTCAAGATATGGCTCCGGACGGAAAGTTTTCTTTAATATATATTCAAAAGTAACAAAGAGTCATAATTCAATTATGCATTGGTGGATTGTGGTGGCTTTTCCCATCAATGTATACATTCATGCTAAGTTTCATTATAATCTAACGAACCAGTTAAAAAATTTGGCTACGGACGAATAAATGGACAATACCAAAATAATACCCCTCCCGAGCATTCACTTCGGCGGGGGATAATAATAATAATAATAATAATATAAACATGCAATTTTAATGACAATGATAATAATGAAAGTATAGGAATACATAAAAAATAGGTTTGAGATCATAATCAGCTGACTTTGATAATGACCTTGGTGGTCTGAATATTGATATCAATTTAACAGTACGTGTATATGAGGGAAATAGGTCTTTATCTGATGTGACCTTGATAGGAATAGTCATCATCATAATATCTAGTATTATGCTTATGAATGATCTCAATTTTCTGATAGATAACGGGTAGGATGCAACTAGAACTACCACAAAAGGTGATAGTACTAGCAATGGGCTGATTAATGACTTAGTCATGAAATCATGCTTAAAATGTCTTTGACGTGACGATGAAGACGAAAAATATTAGTCAACGAGTTATTTGACAGGGTTGTTCCCCTTATCAGATTTAAACTTCTGTCTGATTGGTCAGTTTTCTCGCTCTTGTTCCATGATACAAATTGTAGAAAATGCATTTTATTGTGCGTGTAAGGACTAATCCTATCTTTAGTTTTTACTTAAAGTAAAATGAAAACAATCAGTAGATGTGCTTCCATAAAAAAAGTTCTAGAAATATAGATTTATATGAGAATTTTTTTTAGCACAACCGAGATCAATACCGAATACTGAACTCCTACTAAAAACAACGTTGCATCAATCATCTTGTACTTTTCAAATGTTGTGAACGGCCTCTTTGCAGTTCAAATACTTAGTAATTACAATGAAACTTACAATACTGGTAATTTTTGCCAATACTGTCTAAAGTTCTGAATATCTGTCTGCATGCTTTTTGCATGTTTTGAAAAAGTGAAGTCGGTAATCTCTGCTCTGGGTTAATACGAGAATTAAACTGCACGTATTAGTCATGGTTTATATTTTATGGATTTTATCGCAAGCGCCGCGAAGCGGAGCGCTGCAATAAATCCAAAAAATTAAATAAAAACGATAACATATTTACAGTTTGTTATGTACGCCATAAATCTTTGCCTTTGACCTCGCATTATGGATCCGCCTCGATTAATCACTGATATTTGGTGCTGATTAATCGACGAAACTGGTTTTGAACCGATTCTCAACACTAATTTATATCCTAATTACTTCCACCATGTAGGACGAAACATGAGTTGACGTATGGGATTCCTATAAAGCCCAGCTTCTGTTAAGAGTGCTATAATAATTGTCAACTCGTTCATTCCGATTTTAATTACACTGAGTATATCGTGCATCTTTATTTTTTTCAAGCTGGCTTGCATAGCAGCTTAAGCTTGACATACTATCCACTGCTTGAACAGGTCGTTCTAGTCAGCATATTAACAAAACAAGGCTATTGGATTTGCTTATCGCTCCTGTTACTTGAGGAGCGATATCGGCATATAAGGACTTTGCTGAGAGAGTCTTATACCATTTTGCAGAGTATTTTCGTTCCCACAACATCTCTTTCATTTTGCCTTCTGGATCGGTTCTATTACAATCTAGACGGAATTAGGAACTGGATCTAATATAAACACAAGGTATTAAAGATAAAATATTTAATTCACATAACTTTTATACTTTTATCATATTTTTTTTTAATTAATGTATCTTTTATAGCGTGATTATATATTTAAATATTAAGCATTTGACTGAAATGAGAACTTAAGGCTGTCATGCAAAGCTTGTTATGAATGGATGGAATAAGATCAAGTATTGTCTAAGCATGATAATAGTAATAGTACAAATATCATCAAACCAGAAAGAAAGAGGTTTCTATTATTTCATTCTTTTAAAAAGATATACAAAAAATATATACATTTAAATAATAATAGTAATAATAATTTTAATAATTAATTTTACGCTTATGCAAATATCAAATAAATCATACAAATTAAAAGGAAATTGATAATAAAGTCGTATGAAAAATATAGTAAACATGCAGAGGGATAAAATTGTGATGCATCTTTATTGATAGAAAATGTTTCTGAAATGGTGGGGTGATGTTTGTTATTTCTCTCTAAAATGAAAACGGAATTTCTTACGATAAATGACATTCAGCATGCTGGCAAAACACGCGGTATGGAGGAGTCACGGCCATCCGTGATGGATGTCACATGTTTCATTTGAATTCTAGACGAAATCAAATTCTTTTTCTTTCTTAAAAAACAAACAAAAAAAAAACAACAACAAGAAATCAATTTTAATTTACAGCGAGTGTTTAAAGTAAAACATTGGGGGTTCCAGTTATTGTATCTAAAAAGGGAAATGCTTGCCTGGATAACATTAATTATTAGCAATGTTTCATAAATCTATTTTGGACATCAAGATCTTTACAAATATTTAAAAAAGCTGACTCTTGCTTTGATATATTGTCTTTATCATATAGCATCAACAGGGAAGGGAGGGTTCATACTTAATTTATACCAAGACCTCACCGTAACATCTTCGAATCTCCTTATAACATGTTCGAGTACTATCCTAGACTCACATTATAAATGCATGATCGTGGAGTGATATCCCTATTCGAACACCACATATCACACGTAACGTGCTGGAGAGAGACAACGTCCCATGGACCAACTAACTAGGCAAGCAAATGCAGTTACTTGACGACAAGTTCAGATCTCCATACGTTAATGTCTGGTTTTCAGGGAAGTTGCAGTTTTGCATTCCGCTGTTGACAGTTGAAGCATCAGACTAGGTTTTCAATTCTCCCTTTGTAGTGATATTTCAAGACGTAGCAAAACATTAATTTTTTTGTTGTTGTTGTTGTTGAAGTTTTCCGAATCACTTATATTATTTAACTTGTCTATGTTGTCTAAATACATAATTGTATTTAAATATGATAATTGAAAACTAGTAAATACGGATGCTTTCTATTTAAATTACTAATTGAGTCCTCCCAAACTAATGTCAATGCATTAACTAGATTTCTATTCGCACTTAAGTTTATTAGTCTTAAATATGTTTAATTGCAATTCATTAAGCAAATGTGTACATGATATTAAGCAATACATGTGTTAACATAATATTAAACAATGTATGTGTGTACATAACATTAAACGATACATGTGTGTGTATATTTTTATGATTATTTAAAGTAACTTTCACACATCTTGACCATAGTCATCACCCGGACGCTCGGGGATCGGCTGTGGGCGACTGGTATTTGAATATTCTTCAATATCGAACAAATAATTAGTTATCGGAAGTATGATTACCGACAATATAAGTAAAATCTTGGCATAGCAGCTTTTTGGCCAAATCAATAAACTTTCTGAGATTTCACTGAACTTGTAAATGTCAATTACGCAAATAACATGGAAGTATATAATACCACTATATGCTGGTACATGATGCTGGCTTATCTTAAACATTTTCACTTCCAATCCATCATTCACCTTTGATATAAGCATTAATATGTTCATTAAACAGCGACTCGTTTATAGCAAGTTGCCCTGATGCTAACCTTTGCAAAATTGTAACTAGAATAAAGGCTGAAAATAAAGACAACGTATATCCACTGATAAAATAATAATACAAAACCTTGTTAAACAATAGCAGATACGGGTCTTTTAGTGCTTTTTTTTTCTTTTAAAAACAAATAAAACCCATTGAATGACATTTTTCATCATGGATATGAAGGAACATTAAACATTGGATTCTTAAAGACAAATTGTTCTATTGATGGCAGCAGTTTCTTCTGTTTATACACGCACGTTTTTAATAATATAAATCCATCTTTTTATTTTTCATCTCAGTATTACAGATTTGTTCAACAAAAATCAATACTTTTTGATGAGATAACATCATTATTTTGGAGTCTCCTTCTTGAATCTACAACATTGTATTTGTATGCAATTACTTCATACTTTGAATGCAAGATAGTTCTTCTGATAAAAGCGTTGCGATCGTTATAGTCTGGCCAGTGTCAAATGAGTGGCGGCTCAATAGTTTGAGTGTCCACTTCTAGATGACGTGATTGTTCACAGAAACACTGGTCATCATCTGTTTGCTTTATTCGGCTTTATATTGTATCGAGCCTGGGAGAAAACAAAGGGAATGCAATATGTTAAAACGACACAGACATTGACTATGTCTTTAGACTTTTACAAATGAATTTGCTGTGTGATGAATGCGATAAAACACTTCTGCAAAATTTCTTATGTACTTGTGTATGTTTGCAGTAACAAGTATGTATGTCCGAGTTATTCTTATTCTAAAATTGCAAATGAAAATGTGACACAACAGAAATACTTAACATCAAACAGTCAAGTACAAAACGTAAAAAAAGTTTCCCGTCTGAATAACTCATGTCCAGTCCTCGAATAAAAGTTTTTTTTATCTTTCAAGGCAGTTCACCAAAACATCTTTATGAGTGAATAATATAATTGTCTTGTTTAAATGAACTATTGCTGGTACTAATACAGACCTGCGACACAGAAAATGAAACAAAAACTAATACAAAATGTAACACTTGTCTAGACTAATTAGATTGTAACAGCGGAATATATTTCTATATATGTTGACAGATTCTGAACGTGTTTAACAGGAAGTAATGTGTTAAATGTATATCGAACTTGCGAAAAGAGTTACCGATATATTCGCAATCATTCGCAGTTATCTGTTTCTATTTAATGCTTTTGTGTCGCTAAATTATAAGAGATTACTTTGTTTCTAGCATGTCATTAAACATATCGCTGGAGAGGGATATGATAATTGTGATGCAAACTCGGTCGTTTAATTTTTATGACAATTTATCCCATGTAAACATTCGACGCTTCGGAATGTTGTAATGGAGCTGTTACAACCTGAAATCGCAATAAAGAAATCTTCTGAATGGGACATACGGCGAAATATTTTTCATTTGGAATTTTTTTCAGTGGCATAATTGTTATTTGGATTTATGTATCTTTGTTTATTCAATAAAAGTATGCAGAAAACCATAACCTCTCGGTAAACCTGTAAGAAATGTGAGGTAAACGGTAAAAGTACGGTATCGGCGAGGGACTGAAAGCAGGTCAAATACATTGTTGTCAGCACCGCTTGGTAAATTGGTGATGAACCTTGCAATATGTATTTAATCAAAATTGATGGCCACAAACAGTTCTTTTAGATATTTTTAAGATATACGCCCCATAATAGCCATCAATTCCATCAAAACCAGACCTATCACAATATTAGCTTTTAAAATGTCAAACAATGGAAATTATTAGGGTCGCATCGACATGTTGTATGTCAAAATCCCCTAGTTTTAAAATCCCCTAGGTCCAAAAGTTGCAGGTATTCAAAATCAACTAGCCAAAAAAGACAGGGGTTTCAAAACCCCTTGATGAAAATAAAGGGTTTGTCAAAATCTCCACTGACTGAAAGAAGTAGTTACTATACAGAAATTTACACACACACACTTAAACAAACACACATTTATTTAAATAACATAAGATGGTCTGTTGTAAATAAAACACAAATATTTCAATAAAATCACAATAAAATCACCGATTGAGTGAAAATATATTGGTTTAAAACATTACAGGAACTGTATGCTCCTTTTCGAAACTTGGTCAAACATTGCTATGGATCTTTACTCATTCAAGCATTTCTGCATGTTTTATACGCAAACTATTTGAACATTAAATAATACTAAAAAATGCAAACAAGAATAAGCTGTTGAAGTATACTTATACAATTTATAGATTTAAAACCGTGTTTCTTACTTTTTTTCTTTTTGGTTATACATTGTTTTCACGTTTGAGTGTGGTTTGTTTTATGTAAAGCCAACTTTAAGGATGCGTCAGACTTTTGAATGTTTGAGACCCTTTCTGCTGTAAATTCACTCTTTCTTACAAAAATCTTTGAATTTTGTAAATGATAACCTTGCATGAAATTGATGACAATAATTAATTATGTATCAATACAATTATCTACTGGCAAATCATAAACTCTTTTCATTTTAAAATAAAATTTGAATTCTGTTTTATATAAATAATTATTCATAGGCAGTCTTGAACATTTTGCCATATCTTAATAATGATAATAATAATACGCGAGAAATCAGAAATTACTTTTACAAAATGATATTGGGCTTAAATAACGTTTTAATAAAAATCCGAGTGTGCAATTCAAAACAAAATAAAAAAAGAAAAACAACATTAAACAGGATATTTTCAAATCGATATTTTTAAATGTGTTTGAAGCATTAAAATTAAGATGTTAGATAAGATCTTATTAGCGTTTTAGTTGAAGAAGAAGGCTGCAAACAGTATGGCAACCACGGCATTGTTCTCCCGAGATAACTATAGTGGGCAAGGCACATCTAATAGCTGGTTGTCATCCTGAAACTCTGAGCTAATGAAAACCTTTTCCAATCAGTAAAGCTGCTTTGATAGACGTTGATGCATAATGATTAAACACATGCGCTGTTTCACATTTCGGAAGAAAAAGTGTTCTAGATTCCAATAGTATGTACCATTGGTCGGCTTCAATGTAGAATTTCACATATAAGTTAATGTATATATTAAGAGCTGCCATTCAGGAAATACAATCCACCGCCGGAATCACCTGTTGCATTCAATAGTGTTAAAGAACAAAGGCACACTGTGGACTTTCTTCCTCTAAGTAGGTATGTTCATCCAATCATTGACAGCCTGGAGTGTTTAAAGAAATAAAACATGATAGATATAACAAGAAAATATTAATTATCTAACCGTAAATACGTTTCAAAATAAGGTAAGGGTTTCAGTTATGGTTTTCAGTATTTTTTTTATATGAAAAACATTAGCTTGAAAATGGTTGATTTATTCCATGGTTATTAGCTCACCAGAACACAACGTACATTGTAAGCATCCTTAGTCCGTCCTTCGTCGTCAACAATTTGCTTTAAACGGCATCTCCTCTAAAACCACTTCCTAGAAATTGATGGAACTTGCCATGAATGATCCTTGGGTGGCCCTTTACAAAATTTGCTAAAATAAACTAGACGATCGAGAATTCTGGTTGTGCTATTGCCACCAACAGAATATTTCTTAAAAAAAAAGAAAAGAAATTTCTTCTCTGAAACCGGTAGTCAAAATTTTATTTCATTTGGCGGAAATGGTCACCTCATAACCCTCTACCATATTGCTGCAATAAATTTGATATCTTGGAAAATGAGGCACCTATGGGGTCGGCTAGTTATCTTATGTACTCAATATACATATATGGTTTCGCGCTTGAAGATTCTATTTTTATAGGTCACGTGACTTGTAGGAAGTATATAAAACGGATCCGCTTTGATTTTTCAGCTGTCATTAGGGTAAGACCTCAGACAGCGCTTCTATATCGTAGTCGATTGATAGACTTTGGTATCTCGATACAAGCTCTGTCTCCCGCGTAGTCACCTAGCATTGTTAGGGGCAAAAAGATTCAGAACATTCTTGATGTCAAGGGTTTCGATATATCCTATTTCTTGGGAGCTCATTTAGCACCAATATCGTTTGCTTGTCTGTCGGTACAGAAATTTAATGAATACATAGGGTTTGATCGTCACAGGATACTTTAGTTTTTTATGTTTAATTGAAACACATTGTTGTTGATAATTGATCCTCGTGATTTTTGTTCATCATAAGATTTTTATGGAATCATTGATCTCCTGTCTTTGGCTAGATAAGCCCCCCAAAAATGAAGTATATGTTTATATTTTGATAGTTTAGACATAGTTAGCAGCCATACGTGTTACATTAATTTCATTTAGCACCAATGTTCACCCCATGGTTGCCTATCATTATTGTTAAAATAAAACTGATCCCATAAAAAATAAGGCCCCCAAGGGGTCGGCTTGTTTCTTTATACATGTATACTCCATATAGGATATTTCAAAAACCGTCCTTTATGAAAGCAATGATTAGACTTTCTTTTGGCATGTATTACACATCAATAAATCATTTAATTTATTCATTGTGATAAAGTCAATTAGAAATGTATCACTCTGACACAATGATGTAAAAATCAAGGACTGGATAATTAATAATGTTCGTCTAGACAAGATAAGTATGTTTAGTTCTGATTCATTGCGTCTAAAATTAGTAAACACATACATAATTCTTTTATTTACTGAAACATGAAAACGTAAAAATAAAATTACGTGTTACATTGAAGATATCTCAGATAATAAATAAATGAGAATCAACCTTTTTAATAATGTATTGGAGTAAGTATTGACTTGTCAGTTTTGCGGAGGTTGGGTTGGGTTTTACTGCTAAAAAGTAATAGTAAGAAATCGATACAATGTGATGGTACCAAACATGGTTTTATTATGACACCCCTACACATAATAAACGGGTGTAGATGAAATAATCTTGCTGGCGCGGAACAATATAAATACTAAAAAAACTGGTATTTAGAATTATACTTCATGTGTCACCAGTCAAGCTTCGTTTGTCACCAGTCAAGCTTCATGTGTCACCAGTCTTGCTTCATTTAAAATCTATAGTTACTATTATTAATAATTTTACTTTATATAATCATAAACAATGTTCCTCTAGTGCAATATATGCTATTTAAAGAGTGTTCCAAATTAACAGTGTATTCAAAGATTTGTATAATTTGCTAAAATCATTTCGCAACCAACATTGTTACGCCAACGGAACGATGTTATTCTTAAAACTCATGCTTTCCAGTCACCCTAGACGTGTATAAGTTAAAGACAGGTGACAATAATTTCCAGCCATTCTTTGCTGAGACTCTTGCCAGAAATAGCACATGCATATGGAATAAAAGTTTTATTGGATTGGACATACTAATAAATGCATCCCATTTGCACAGGGCAACACTACTAAAAGAGTACTTTATTCCTGTGATTGACCGCCTTGACTACTAAACAGATACCCACGCGCTTTTGTGATTGTCTGCTTCGAAGATAATTGAAAACAAATTCGGACAAACCAATACTCATTTACAGGAAAGTGAGTTAGTGTTTCTTTCCTCGTGTCTGGTATTACAACACAGTGAACAATGAGTGCTGTTGAGCGACGATGAAAATTGTGTTGATGTGCTGTATTTCTGAAATGTTGACCTAGTTTACGGCAGATACTACCAAATTAGTATTTGAATTATTTTCATCGGTAGAATATACCTATACTTACGGGAAAGATAAGGCACATTTGTCTACTGAGATCACAACTAGCTGATATATTGTATTCACGTAATCTAGATTAAATATCCTGACTGAATTACAGTTTCTTTGATTTCCCCTTATGACTGAGAGACGGTTACAGTTCGCTTCATTATACCAATGTTTACTTTGTCGATTGCGGTGAATGCTTTTTATCTATGCTTATTTTGACTGTCCTGTAAGGAACGATTCACAGATAATAACTCCCATGTGCGAATAACTGGTATAAAATCCCTTTTGATAGAAAATTACAGCACTGGCATTAGACTGAACTAATGACAGTTGTGATTAATTTACAACGTAATACATAAAAGATGTCCATCTGTAATGCCTATGTGAGCTCATAAAAGTAAGAGCACAATGTCTGCTGCACAATCATGGACCTTATGCAGATATAAGGACAGCGCGCATTAATGGCTAATTAAAACGCACAACACTATTACTGTTGCATAAATATTAAACTGGGTTAGCCATGTACATGTATACTGTTTTCAAAACTTTTATGCTCTTCCTGCACTTTGCATATGTCCTTTAAAATACGTTTGGCATTTCAGCGTAGTAACACACACGGATTGATATTTTGAGTTGACAGTATTTCAGTCATAAAGCGACGTCCAGCTAATTATATGTGGAGGAAGACCGAGGCATCTGGGTAGAACCACCGACCTACCACAAGCCAGCTGGAAGGGACAATCTTTTAATGTATTAGAACCTGTCATACTTTAAAAGACATTGTTGGTTTAAGTGAACGTGGACTGTGAACATGCTATGAGAGACGGATGGCCGAGGGGTCGTCTCAAAAAATAAATTTAACATACAATGTAGTTCAGTAGCAGTGTCAGTGGTTAATACCAGTAATTAATATATAATATTATAGTTTATTTCTGTCGTGTAAAATGGTCAACGAAAGAGATTACTAGTCTCTATAAAACCATGCATTAAGAATTCAAATGGTCATTAGCAGTTATGCCAACAGACTGTTTTCTTCTTGGAACAATTTGAAAGACAATACTTCATCACTATTGTTATCCTGACGAAAATTAGTCATAGCGAATATATATTATATGCCTTAGGAAAATAAAACTATTCGATAACTAAAATGTTGGGTATGTGCTGGAGTTTACGTCCCAGCAACACTATTTCAGTCAACTGGGCGCTTAGTATCTACACGAGGCAGATATAAAGCTGCCTCACTACGTTATCACGCCTTATACTAGTGGCATGATGCCACACACAGTCGCATTATCCGTCCTGGAACCATTCTTATGTGATGCTCACAAAGCACAAGGTAGATATATCAATATTATTTTAGCGACTTATATGTCGCGGCCGGTGATAAGTCCTACCTGATATGGGCGGACACTCTAACCACCTAGCCACCGGACCGGTGACGGCGGTGTGGATAGTGAATGTGTGAGCGGTTATAATATGACACTTATTTTGTTTTGCTGTTGTACTATTTTTTTTTATAGAGACGCGGTATAAATTTGGGTACTAAGTTCAATCCCTGTTGCAACCACATAGTAATCTGAGCAATTTTATACGGACACTAGTATTCGCTCATATGATACTGAGTCTTCTAACAGACGATTAGAAGGACAAACCAGCATGGTTTACGTAAGGTTAACTGAATATTTAAAAGAAAATTTATCATGTTTAATCTTTATTCATTTTTGTTCAACTCAATCGGACTCATCCGAGCTGACACCGAGCTGGCGAAGAAGTTTAGGAACTTTTTTTGGCTATGAACTGGTAATAGTGCAGTTGGATTTCCTTTAATATCTATAAGAGGCATTTTACTAGTTCCCTTCTGCTTCTGAGATGTCTCAGCTACAAGGACAGGAGGTGAAGATGGTTCCGCCTCTTTGGTAGACAAGACTTTACAAATCGTCAAAGCAGCACGGTCCGCTGAACCATCGTCAGAATCTGAAAAATTACATACAGCAGCCTCTTAAGTGTCTGGCGGCCCTGCAGTTGCGTCTTTTTTCGGAGCCGTTGTCTTCACAGGCCGCTTTTCCAACCTACATATGGCCTCAACCTGTCTCCTGTAACTGTGCAGATTTGATAAACCATATCATTAATGTTAGAAAAACAAGTGCTCAGTCTAATTTAGCAGAAAAAATGTAGTTTTATAAATATTTCTTTATTTGCTTGTTATCAGACTACATGTAGTTTCTAACAAGTATACTTCATGTAGTTTCTAACAAGTATACTTCAATTGCAGGTTTGTTTTCTAATTTTCTGCTTTGTATTGTGATGTACTATTGTAATATGTCTTGTATATATGAATTATTCTGTCGTATTGAATAATGCTTCTATTGTGTATTTCGCTGCCCCCACTTATCTGAAATTCCTTCCTACGGGCCTGGACTGTACTGTATTGTGTTACCTTATGTCCTTATCTACAATGTTCTGGTCAGACATCAGCTTCCCATATTTGGTGGACAACCTGTCTCGTATTTGCTTTATTGGTACTACTCTGTACATCCCTTTCGTAGTCTCCGGAAGGCGGTCTATATTTTCTTTAATATCTCCCACGATGTCTGACCAATTAGTTGGATAGGCCCGGTAAGCTGTCAACATTAACAAAACTTCTTCTTTGCTGACTTTAAAAGTCTTTTTCTTCTTTTGCAGGATTGTACCTGAAATAAAATAGAAATAAAATACAATCCCATATTTTTTATTAATTTAAATTAAGCAATAAAAAAAAATGTTTTTGCTAACCCGACCGATCCTATATACTTTATCCCGAAGACTATATTTTCTTCGATAATAAATATAAATTAATTCCTATGGTAACAATAGATACGCATGTGGATGCCAACGCTCGCCTGTTGTGCAGCCTTTGTCATGGCAAACAAGTGTTTAAAATTATTTTTAAAGGGGAGATAAATTTGGTCAAATGGAAGTAAGAGTTATGGCCCTTGATGGGAATGTAGCCTTTGTCATAGTAAATAAATATTTTGAATTTGATGACAGAAGGTTTAATAGACGTGCCAAGGTTAAAGTTTTTCACGACGACTATACCGACGACGAACGATGCCAACGACACCGACAACAGGGTGATGACAATACCTCGAGTTTTTTTCTTAGAAAAACATCCGAGTTAAAAGTGTGTTACTTTACACTCATATATCAACGTTGTTTTCAAATGTCACTTAAGTACCTGTATAAACTGCACATCGCAACGTGCTCACTGACGGAATCATTCAAACCTTATACGGACGATGCCCTGACTATGCACAATTTGCTTAAAGGAAAATACTTTAAATATATATATTTTTGTTTTGATATAAAACAACAAATAAAGCATTGTATACATAACGAAATATTACTTACTTGTTGCGCCCTTCGATACCTCTTCCATGATCATTGACTGAATGCGATGTTCATGAGTTATTTAGCTCGTGAAACCTGTGTTACCTGCGGCCAAGGCAATATGGTTTATGGGTGTACGGATTATACCAGACAATATCTATCAAAGATGTATCCTTAGGTTTGCAGGAAAAATGGATGCTCACAGTCGTGCACTGATTCAAGCTGTACTTCTTGCTTTAGCACAGTCACCTCTTGATGTGAATGACTTTTTGCGCCAGGTGACTAATGAATGTTATGACACGGTCACCGCCCGACCCTTTACTGGATGTGAGATTTCGGTTGTTTGCAGATGATGTAAATCAATTCGGAGGGCGCGACGTATTTCAGCTCTTTACAGTGAAACTGTTCCATTTCTTTGAGATCACCGGAGAAACTCCCGAAACCCTCATACAGTTATGTAATATGATTGAGTTAGACACAATCCGGGAGCATTCCCTGTCTCCAAGGAACAGAATATGATTATTTTTGTTCTAGCTTCGCTGCTACCCAACATATTATATCAGCCATATTATGTATAGGAACGACAACTATTCGAGAGGAAATTAGCAAAATGGTTCCAATATTTGAAAGGAAGCTAAGGTCGTTCAAAGTTTGGTCGACTTTAAAGGAATGGAGGAGCATGATGGACCGTTGGCATAAAATGCTAAATGCTGTTGGGGCAATCGACGGAACGTCTCATGAAGTGTATAGGCCAAGCGTTGAGCCACAAGGGCACTACTATTCTGGGCATAGACAGTAGCATGCTATTCATTCTCAAATAGTGGTTGACAACAACGGAGACATCAGATTTGTGGAATGTTGTTTTCCAGGACGATGCTCAACAATATGCAATGTTGCAACAGATTGGCATGGCCTTAGTGTTTCGACCTGAATGTTGTATCTTAGGCGACAAAATATATCCGAACAGGCATCCCATCATTACGCCATTTAAAGTAGCCCATTTAAGAAGGCGGCATGGGTCAGAAAGGCGACGCTGTATAAAGATTAACAGATACCTGAGCTCCTGTCGCATTATAGTGGAGCACGCCATAGCAGAACTGAAAGCCTACCATGCTGTCAGTACTTTGTGGCGTCACTCACAATATACATTATCATCAATTGTAATATGCGCGGGACTTGTATGTCGCAGGAAAAAATTAAATTGATTTTGTGATTTTGTAATTTGTTGTTCTGCATTATTCTCAGTACACTTTTCAGTTGAGAAAATTATGACGTCATGGTCCAATGGCAGCGAATACTGATCCCGAGATTGTTGGTTCGAACCCCGTTGGGGCAAGAATTTGTCATGAACCTTCCCAGTCGCAAAGTACTGGTCCTACTCAGGAACTGTGGAGAGGCATTAGTATATACTGATAGATCTTGTTTGCCAATCGACGTTATATAAATTGATTTAAGCTAAAATCAAATTTGTTGTTGCGATTCTTCAGGTACGGTTACCATGTGAATATACAATTCATCGTGTTTTGAGAAAACCCCTTGAAAAAAATCTCAGTAATCAGTGTTCACTCTCAGAGTCCACCTAGTCGGATGTCTAATGATATTACGTCTGCTTTTAATGTACAAATAATGTCAAATAAGGAACGCGAATATACTTAAAACAAATTAAAATATTAAAACTTTGATAACAATTTGAGCAATTAAATATTATATTGGATATCAGGAGAAAAGAAAAACAAACACATAACCTTAATGTATCATGTTTTCAATTATATCAGCAATTGTAGAACTGTTTCAGTTTCTTTGATGTTCTTTTTTTCTTTGCACACACGAATTTTCATTCATCCTATGCATAAAATGTTTAATTGCTATAATTATTCTTTAACTTGGAGTTTTAAATTTTTTTCTTATTTAAAATTCTTTTGGTTCAAGTCTTATTTTAGTATTAGTAAAAAAAAATATGAAAGGGACCGATAGTTCAGTCAAAAGACATTTAGAAATAACACTCATATTGGACAAAAAATCATCATGTTAACGATGTTTTCGACTCAACTTTCAAATAAATTTTGGATATAAAAAATCTTTTTCATTTTGAAGCATTAAAGCTATAAAACGCTATCTGGGTAATTTTACTAGTAGTAAACGGCCATTGAAACCAGTTTATTCAAGAAAATAAATATTGTCACAAAGGTTTACGGAAATCTGCCCGCCATCATCGGAAAGGCTGGCTGGTAATTATTCATGCATTCAGTACTGTAAGTTCACGCGATACAAAATGGGTGAACAACATTCTGACAGCGACAAAAAATGAAAGCTCTTTGTCTGAGAGAAAGGCCGAAAAATAGTGGAGACACACAGAGGCCCGTTGGGCTGAGATTTGTTTTTCTATGAAATATTGGATATTTTGAGGTGTTCTTCACACTTAAAACAGTTTCCATTGTTATGATACTGAAATCACAAAATAAGCACGAGGAATTGGAAGCATTCGTGCTTTGCTTTGTTAAAGTAATAGATAATGCCAAAGAAACACGAGGAACTGGAACTTTACTTGGTTGCCTTGTGTAAACAAGCGTGTCTTCTGTTAGTCCCTCGCAGCTATATGTAATTTGGTAAGAAAAACGTGCAACCTCTCTGTTGCTTCATTAATATTCATGACGTTCCAAAACGTTTCTGAATGCGATCGTATTATTCCCGACTATATCAGGAAATCTTCGTGTTAACCCGTAAGTAAAAAGATTTTAAGATTTTCTTTATGATTTTATAAATTTATGTTTCAAGTTTACGACTTTTCTGGGAATGTAACAGTTGCAGGCTATATTTTCAATAATTGATGGGAATAGCCGTTAGACCGAATATATGTCTAAATATCAAAAGCAACACACACACACACACACACACACACACACACACACCAAAAACATACGCACAAAACCAACAACAATAGCATTGTAGCATTTTGTCCAATTATTTACATTTTAACTTTTATACATACACTTTCCATGCAAATATCAATTCTAATTTTAGCGTGTGGGTGATTTGATCAATTAACGATACATTTGCTGTAAAGCTTTTATATTTAGGATTTATATTTTTCATTGTGGGACCACTGAACAAGATCCGCCATGGCTTTAGACCTCAGTGTATTCAAAAACAATCAAAATTGATTAAAATATTTTGTTCGAAATAATGCATACGGTACTAATAAGTGTAAAAGAACAAGAGTTCAACCGTAAGGTTTGCAAGAAATAAACACGATACATTGCGATAAACCACGATAACATTTTTCATGCAACATGCATAATTAACATGACGCCAAAACGCACCGAAATGAATATGCATATCGGCTTAACCAGTAAAAAGCTGTACAAACCTCCGACAAAAAAATTCATGTGAATCTTTTTGTTTTCGAGTTAGCATTCTAATATATTGATTTTCCGGTACTCTGTTTCAGTGAAAGCCCAGCTTTTACCCCAGAGGTTTTATTACGCATTGAAAGCGCCCAACTCATTATCAATGCTATTCTATCACAGATTTTTCACCCACCAGTAATATTACAAACTTGGGTGGTTTTAATCTCAGATTAGAACACGATAGAGTGTTCTTCATCAGCAAATATTATTTTTTTAATATCTAATAATATACTTAAATCAATTAACATATACAATTCGATATCTGTAAAAGTTGTGAGTTTTATTCTAAACCTCTATGGAAAAATCATAATGTATTGCAACGTACGGCAACACATTTGTCACAAATGACATGATGCAATATTAACGCTTACCTATATTCACATCACAAATAGTTACATGTTCTTAAAGGGATGCTAAATTGTTTATATATATATATAATATAGATATCAGAATTCGCGAAAGGAGACATATGGCTTGACATGCATGGAAATTATGTCACACCGAGAAAAAAAATGTCGAACCGAAAAAATAAAAACAGAAAATAGCAAAATTTCAGTTATTGTCTTTTTATCCATTTTTTCCTTTAAAATTTAGTGCGTATTTATTCAACTTGAAGTAACTTATAAACTTACATTATACAAAATTTAATCACAATTTAAATTTTTGTCTAATTTAAAAGAGTCAAAACATATTTATAATGACGAAAGAACATATCTGTCAATATTTGTCTCTCTAACACAAGCTAAAATGTCATAAGCTAAAGCATGTCGAAATCAAAGCACACTTCGTCAGAATAAGAGTCCCAATCCTTCAGTTAAAAATTTGAATCAATTTATCCTTCATATAAAGATAACGCATACGCGTTTTCATCATTTCATGTTCATTATTCCTGTATTTTACATGTAATTTTTCTTACTATACGTACGCGGTCGCTTAGTCGTAGTTTGGACTTGACCAAAAGGATAGCTTTAAATTACCGATTACGTCTGAGTTTTTAACTATAAATAAGAGGGAAAGGGTGGCTTCCTCAAACAAAACATGATACATGAGTATCATATTTCATCGTGACCTACGGCAGTGTTACATTCTGTGACATACCAGGTAAAATCCTGTAGTGAAACTTGGAAGTCAGTTTTAAGTCTCTTAGTGATCCTTATCTTTTCTTGTCAGTTGCGATTTTACTAAGTTTGAACATTGAGTTTGCATGATCTTTTCGGTCTTTTCTCACCTTTAAAGTGAGACAATAATTCATTCTGGAGACTTCAACACACTTGCTAATTTCAGACAACATGTCCCTTTTATTTACATGAAGCAAAGGATACTGGACACGTACTTAAAAAAATGGCACTCAGATAACAATAATTCAAGTAAACTATCTGTTTATTGTATGTTTAATCACGATTTTTTACTAGTATCATATATCGATAACATTCCAGTATTAAGAGACAAAATTTAGAAATTCAGCCAATGACGTAGCTATAGAAACAGGTAGACATACTAATACTCTTTCACGACAAAGGCGATGTCTTCATTGTAACTGTAAAGAATCAGAATACCAATGTCTTCTTGCTTGTCCAGTCTATATTGATTTTCCTCGGAAAGACAAAAAACTTATTTTTGTCCTTGGCCAACTTTGAAACTCTAATGTCCCTCATGTCCAAAAAAGCAAACTAAACATATCAAAATGTTATATTTTGCACTCAAACGACGTCGAGCAAAAATTGAAAACAGTTGAACATGATTGGAACAGGTTTATACTGCATTTATAATGTTATTTAAAAGCGTTTGAGCGTGTGTTTTTTTGTTTTGTTTTTCTAACGGACATTGTTTTTCTAAAAATTTGCATATAAGTACTTTAGCCTTGAACTAAAAGATATATGAGTAAAAAATAGAGATTAAGCTTATGGTAGAGCATTACTACTTGCTAATATTTGTAGAAAAATACATGGCATTAAAAATAAGAAAAGTTCGTTTCTAAATACTGTTACAGCATTTTTTTTAACTTAAAATGTATTAAGCTACAGATAAAAATACTGATAAAAATTAAAAAAATTTAAATTTATATATTTTAAATAAAAATATTTTCAACGGACAGATTTCTTTTATTTTTTCTGAGTCTGTCCTCTTATATAAATGCTTTCTGGAAATGTAAAAAAAAAATTCCTCACTAGGTTTGTTTTTTTAACTAAAGCTGCTTTTTATGGAAAGTTGGCCAAATTTGCATAAAAACACTAAAATGTGATTTTTTGTGCCTTTCAAATTTGGAAAAAACACTTCAAATGATATTCTTTACACAAGAGTCTTAAAATTGTATCATTCTACTTGAAATAAATGAGAAATTAAAAAAAAAATCACCATAATCAAAATCAGCTGTAACCCGCTAAAACGTCCTTAATGTATGTACTCGTAATGTTGTTATAAGCAAATTCTCATGTTTTTATGACAGAAATATTATATTTTTTCGGCTTAGCTGCATAAAGTTGATTTTGACCTACTTCTTCAGCAATCAAATATTGGTGTGCAAATGAAGCCAGAGTAAATGCAATGCTATCATTGACTTGTATACTTTATTTTCAGGATATTTTGGATATTCAAATTTAAAATGAGAGTTTCGTGTTGTATATATCTTTCTACTTAATATAACAGGTTTCTTCTTTAGTTTAAACATAAAAGGTAACACAGTAATGAAAACTTAACACTTCCATTTCAATTTAGGAATGCTGCTTTGGAAATATGATTTAAAACAGCTAAATAAGAAGCAGGCGTATAGCTATTTTTAGACCACAATATCCCCTGATTTGTAAAAGTGGACTCGGCCTTCAGGGGACGTTACTACTGTAGAGAAGTTGTGTAGTTTTTTGTATTATATTGGAAACAATAATTGGATACACGCGATTAAGGATCTTTCGGTTTCGCTTGGTTATATGAATTGTCTTTACTTTAAAAAGTCAGCAAGTACATAATATATAATGTAAGTTAGTAGATTAGCTTTAATATAATTTAAATCCGTATTGTTTTATAGTCTTCATAATACCTCCCATAATCATGGTAATCTCAGTTTTGCTAACGTTTCTTACTTAATAATAGTTTTATGCTACAATTGGCAATTATTTAGCTACGCCGAATATATCTTTAAAGATATTTTCTTCTTTGTTTAAATTAGAACTATGAGGTAGAAGTCGACTGAATGTTATTTATACTTAAGTATCATTTAAAATACTTTTCGGCCGTTAGGCCGTTTATTTTCACCCTGACTTCCTGTGAAACACACAGTAATGAAGCGGAATAAAATTAGGCTTTTCATTGGTTATTATATACTTTGCTACATTCCCATTGGTCATTGTAAAATTGGTCAAAAGAAAGGAAAGGAGTTGCGGAAACGAGTTCTTTAGATCTGCTTGTTTTAAAAAGTTGAAGTTTTCTTCCCCTGCGAACGATTTGTCCCGAATAGTAAGACACTGCACCTTTTTAAGGTATACTGAAAGAGTAGAACGCTAAAAAAATAGGAAAGACATATATTTCGGAATTGATTGTTCGACAGTGACAGATCCTATATTCAACAAAAACGTAACATCCGGTTTCGTTTTGTAGCCCGCGAAGTCTAATGCGCAGATGTTTTAAGGCTGTAAGTATCTACCAAGATTGTACAAATTATTTGGATCTATGGTATTTCAAAGAGCTGCACTGACACAGGAATTACACATCTATTAAACCAACAACAAAATCTATTACATGTTAAAACATTCAGACACTAATCATCAAGCTGGTTACCAAAACCGAGTATCTTTTTTAAAGATATTTCTTGTTTTGATATGTGGGTTTGTTATTAATAATCTATACATCATATATTTTATTTTGGAGCGTGTATTTACAGAATGATTTAAAACAACATACACCTACGTATACATGTGCAATTTATATGTAATTATCAATATTTTTAACTTTTTTTAAATTTCTTTGTACTTGAAATTAACTTATCCAAATTCCAGCATGTTATATAACATTCCATGAAATGCTACATAAGTATTTCTCTCCGACATAGTGTTAGTTTAATGTAATAAACATTTAAATTGTATAATACATTAAAGTGAATATACAATAGAGGTCATTTTTTTATGTAATACCAGTACAATCACAATTACTAAGAAAATAAAAAGTATTAAGGACAAGGTTTTTACTCTAAAATTTATATTTTCTGTACGACTACCGTGACTCTGATAATGAGACTGACAAAATTAATCCTGCAAAAAAGCAAACAAATTAATAATAGAATAAATAAATAAAAAACAAACTTAGCTTAAATACATTTAGCACAACTCAAACAAGCGTGTAAAATGTCTGTCTCACTCGTTATCATATAAAGTAGAAACTGCAATATTCTCAGGAGATTCGCTGACGAAAGCAGTTCTTAAACTCTTTCTGTTCCTGATGACAACCAGTATCGGTTGTTTCTATCTGTATATCTATTACCAGTAAGTAGACCGGATTCAATGGGACATGTAATGCCGTCAGTTTCCAGGCTCTAATTATACATTACATTTAATGTTTTCCCTATTGATTTTCCCTTCGAAAATCTGCAGCAGTCAAACAAGTCTAGCTGACGGAATTTATCAAATGTGTTATGTCATAACAGTAATACCTAATCATTTTCTAATTCATTTTATTTCATAAGTTTTAACTTGACACTAAAGCAATAAGTAGTTGGAAGGTAACATTTGTTTCTCCTTCCCGATTTTACTGCATTTTACTCTGAAGTTGTTCTAACTTCAAAAATTTAAACGATACTCGTAAATTTATTATATTGTAAAAGTACTGATCTTGTAAAAGTTATTGGCATATTCAGATGAGATATGAAACTATCCGAAATACCGTTTCTCGAGACGAAAAAAAAAAGTGAACGGAATTTAAACGAGATCTCACTGAGACAATTAATATCTTGCAGACGCTTGCTGACAGACGATTTGTAGTATCACTCATAAAAGAGATCTGCGATCTAATGAGAGACATACAGATTTGGTTGAATAAATTGAGGTAAAAACTCAGTATATTTAAAGCTGATATGAGCAATTTAACACATCTCACGTTATCTCGCGATCACGTCGTTGAATCAAGCACTACGTGAAACCTTGGAACAAAATAATATGGAACTGTAGTCCGTTCGCATGCAAACAAATTCCAAGGTTTTACACAGTGCTTCAAAAATAAACGACTCAGCTGCTGATGGAGTTCCCACATTCCGTGGAAAGCTTATATTTTTCTCCTTAGACTGAAACATGTCCCATAGAAATCGATGAAGAAATGAAATACTAACGGGTAATTTTTAGACGGCAGTAAGCCGTCTTTAGTAGCTAGAAACGCTTACCAGGCATCGCTGACCTTGCTAATTTGCATATTTTCCATGACAAGTTTAACTGTACCTCTCCGCGCTTAGTGCGGATCCACGCAATGCGATTCTGCACTTACGAATACGAATGGAATATGTTACGCAGACCTTTTATTCACAACCGTAACCGCTATTCAAGTGCTGTTGTTTGTAAACGTCTTATTCTACTCTGTAAACATCCATTTTAAGCGTGAACAATATATCCGTGACACTCATAAATCAGAACAGTAACCCATTTTACATACTTGAAGATCTACTCCTGCAAAAAGAAAAAACAAGAGGGCCAAGATGGCCCTTGGTCGCTCACCTGAGAAAGATGATTGCTTAAGAATTAAAGATGCTTGAGTGTAAAAGTGAAATCTGGCTTTTTTTATGGTGAAATGGGCATAACTCCTAAATTTCAGTTATAATTGAACCCGATTGTGAGATTATGGGCATAAACATTGTCTTAAAGTTTAAAAATGATTGTTAAAAAATGAAGTTGGTAGAGAATAAACAAAGTGAAATCTTGCATTTTTTGTATTAGAAGGGGCATAACTCCTGACCTAAATGACCCATCTCAGCCACAATTGAACTCAATCGAGACATTATGGTCGTTAACAATGTCATAAAGTTTGAAGATGATTGCTAAAAAAGAGAAAAGTGAAATTTGCTTTTTTTATTAAAGGGGCATAACTCCTGACCTAATTGACGGATCTCAGCCAAATCGAACTCAATCGAGACCTTATGGTCAAAACATGCCATAAAGTTTGAAGATGATTGCTCAAAAGATGAAGATGCAGAGTATAAACAAAGTGATTTCTGGCATTTTTTTTATATTAAAAGGGGCTTAACTCCTGACCTAATCAACTGATCTCAGTCATAATCAAACTCAATCGAGACATTATGGTCATAAGCATTGCCATAAAGTTTGAAGATGATTGCTCAAAAGATGAAGATGCTAGAGTATAAACAAAGTGAAATATGGCATTTTTTTAATATTAAAAGGGGCATAACTCCTGACCTAATTGATGAATCTCAGCCATAATCGAACTCAGTCGGACCTTATGGTATAAGCATTGCATTAAAGTTTGAAGAGGATTGCTCAAAGATGAAGATGCTAGAGTGTAAACTATTGAAATATGGCATTTTTTGAATATTAAAAGGGGCATACTCCTGACCTAATGGTACATATCAGCAAAATCGACGGGCCGTGATTTATGTATAAGTTTGGATAATGCTGAAATGAGGCTAGAGTGCAACATGTGAATCTGGCTTTTTTATTAAAGGATAACTCTGACTAATGTCCCGAGATTTTATGGTTATAAACATTGTTTTAAAGTTTGAAGATAATTGCTCATAAAATGAAGATGCTAGAGTGCAAACAAACAAATTGTGGACGACGGACGACGGACGGACGGACGGACGACGGACACTCATCGATCCTAAAAGCTCATCCTGAGCACACGTGCTCAGGTGAGCTAAAAAGTAGCGCTTCAAATGTCTGTAATTAATCTAAAGTATTTCACGCGTAATTTTGCATGAAAGCGAGTTAGATTTCTCCCAGAGCATTTCTTAACTTTGAAATAGAAACAAACATTCAAGTACCTAAAACATCAAGTACCTTGTCAAGTGTTACACTTAAGTAACAGTAGATAGTATATATAAATCAGGCCCTAGGGAATGACCTACTTCTGAAATTCATACAGTCAAGTTCATGACCCTAATTCCGGATTGTTTTGTAACAAACAGAGTGCGAACTCGATTGTCTTACTACCGACTATAGTTGCAGGAGAGTGTGCGGAGATTTTTGCGTCATGTGGCTTTTGCCTCTATAGTATCAATAATTAAGAATCACAGCTTTTTCCTGTTAATCCGGCTGCCGTCTCTCAGCGCATTGAACTCTTTGATTTATTTTCAAGCGGGCAAATACTGACAATTTTGTTTTGGTTTAGACGCCAAGGTCACGTGGTATTACTACACTGTATCCTAAACTTAGTACTGAAACAGTGCATGTAATAGCCGTGAGGTACATACACGTCTGTGAGTACAGGAAATACATTGAAATAAAACGATGTTTTATGAGGTATATTCTGTGGGTTTTTTTTATCGCTCGTGAAGTATTGCAATAGCCAATGTTTAAACTGAATAAATGTCTAATACTCTGTCTGTGAGGTGTATGTTATGGATTTTATGTATTTGAAAACAAAAAGTCAATATAAAACTTCTTGTCAACAACCAAATGATATTTACTACTAGTCTACTTTTAAAAAATAAACGTAATAAAAGGAGAAAACCAATATTTCATATATAGATTATCAGAACAAACAATACAAGTTTATATACAGTGAGACTGAAAATGAAAACTAGCCAACACCGCGGGGGCCTCATTTTTCAAGGGATCAGAGAAAAATTATATGACCATTTGTGCAAAATGATATTTAATTCTGACAATTGGTTTCAGAGAAAAGGAATTTTGTTATTTTCTATATAGAGTATAGAAGGAAACTAGCAAAAATGGGGGAATCATTTTCAAGGGATCAACTCAATTTGAGCAATTATGGTAGTTGACTATAAGGTGACCATTTGTGCCAAAGGAAATTAAATTCTGAACATTGATTTCAGAAATGATTTTAAAGTTGACGACGGACGAAAGGTTATCCAAATAACTCACCATGTGCTCTGTTAAGCTAAATAAAATAATAAAAACATTTTTTTTCTTAAATGCTTAAAAATCACAAATTGTAACCTTTTTGCGGGAATGTCGGAATAAATCAAGGCGAAACTAAGTTCTGCCCATACATCTGACTGAATATCTAGGTCCGTTATACCATAAGCCGCCAGAGAAAATTAATTGGATAAACGTTTATTAAAATGGCTGCGCTATCCTTAATATATATTAAAGTTGTTATGTAATTCATATTAAAAATGTTGCCGGTATTCTCGTGATATAACGTGAGTATCTAGGGAAAAGGGGAAAAATCGTGAAAGTCTTTAATTAACGAAAGCTGACTCAGCGTCAGGAACCTATTAATATATATTAAATAGTCTAGGAAAACTGAAACCAGCGAAAGAGACTTTCTTCTTTTATTTACTAAGCCAAATTCAATAATATGAAATTTATGACAGCAATAAAAAATAGCCAGTTTTCTCATGATGTTTTATATAGATGATAAAGCTCCATTCATTATGTAACGTGCACGTGCGGCCTGAATAATGATATATGTGATACTCTTTATTTTTCCTTATAACTTTCTTAGTTGTATGAATAGATACATTGAATTTAATCTATGATATATATACAGGGTCGATTTAAAAATGATTATAACAACATATTTTCTTAAATAATTAACTTTCAAATATTTGAGAATCAGAGATAGAAAAGAAACTAAATCTAACTCCATAACTAAAACTATCCAGATGTCCTAGAATAAATTCGACAAGTCAGTTTTAACTCATTATTATAATTCCAATTCTGAGCTTCAACTGAATAACAAATAAGTGCCGATTGAACCGGTGGATGCTCTCTGAACTGCACTTTGTTCCTTGATGGATATTTTTTTTATACTATACGAGCTCCGGACAATAACAAAGGACAATGACTCATAAATTATGCAAAACAGAGTTATGCTTCTTGTACACTGCACTTTTCCTCATTGAGATTTATCTACCAATGAAGTTTAATGTTGATGCCTCTTATGGATTTTTGTGTTATGTTCCGGACAAAATTATGACGGCCGAACGAACGGACGGACGGACGGACAAAGCAGCAACTATATGCTCTACCTTCGGGGAGCATAATAAATATAAATATCTACTATGCTTAAATAAGTTACACCCACCAGATAGCACAATGCTTTCTGAATGCAGCTGTTACTAAAATTTTCAATTTATAGCATTTCTCCCACTATTACCCGGCCTCATCTTTCAACTCACCAGTCGAGCATTCAGTATGCCACCGGTCGCTTACAGTCATTTCTGGAGTTGTCTTAGTCCCATATACCATGCTGCTCACGTGCACCTTATGCTGTACATAGGTATACGTGACAATCGTGGTTTATGACACTGCGTAAGAATGTAAAGAGATGTTTGAACTGTATAGGCTTGTAACCTGTGCCAGCACAATCCCATATGGTCATGACCAGTATGTACGCTGTCAAACACTAACGGGCAGCTGATCGACTTCCTTAGCTTAACAGATGTATATATGTGAAAGATTTATATTTTTCCATTAAAGGGAGGCAATTTAAAACATAAATATTGAATAATACCATCTTGTAGACTAAACTTAAAAAAGCAAAACAAATCTAAATTATATTTTCACACCAAAGAACGGACCATCTAGACATAAAAGCCTAATATATTTCATTAATTACTAAAATTTCATAAAGTGATGGCAATTTTTTGCATATGTTAAAAAGAAGGATAGCACACACACAAGGAAAATTATGCATTATACTTAAAAATGTTTTCGGCTTAATTTTCAAATAAATATTGGATATGAATAAAACAAAACTATAAAACAATGTACTATTACAAAACGGTCGGAGACATCAGTATATTCAAGAAACAAAACCGTGTCACGGGAGTTCGCCATAATCAGAAAGGGTCACTGGTAATCAATTATGCATACAGTACTGTAAGTTTATGATACAAAAGGTCGCCGATACAAAAAGGTTGAGCAACACTCTGACAGTGACGAAAATTAACGTTCTATGATAGGGAGAAAAGCCAAAAGTTAAAAAAAAATATTGAGGCGTTTCTCACATTTGGAGCATTTTCTCTTTGTTAAATATTTAATTAGACTGATCGATTTTAATTATTTGACGAGAGTTTGGTCTTAGGTTTTATAAGACCCAGTACACGTTATAGTGCGATAATGATAACGCGATAATACGACGGCGATAATACAATGATGTTAATACGTAGTAAGATGATGATAAGACGATAATGATAACGCGATAATACAATGAT
>CM037778.1:68156739-68206739 GCA_021229015.1 Solen grandis | reverse complement strand
CCTTGTCAGGATATTGTCTACTGTCTAAGGCGTGCTGTAGTAGACTCTATTTATATTTGAGGAAGTGATCGTGGTTAAATGGCCACGTAAATGACAGTGATTCAGAGGTTGTAGGGTTGAATCGCGTAGGTGTAGGGATTTCTCATAATCTATCTAGTTATGAACCACTGGTTCATACAAGGAGAAATAGACATTTAACTTAAAGGAACTTGTCTCCAAACCGAAAAAAACAAAACAAAAAAAAACAAAAAAAAAAACGCCATGTCCCCCCGGGCCTTAGACCTTGGAGTCAAGGTCATTTTAAGGCCAAGGTCACCTGGCGTGTTGAGCTTATCAAGGTGCATGCAGTTTGGAGGCTGTAGGTGGAAGGACTTCCGTGTTATGGTCAAAGTTTTGTGACAAACAAACAGACAGACCAAAAACAATATGCCCCGATGTATCGATGCAGGGGCATGCAGAGACATAAAAAATAACATGTGCCTATATATAGACAAGTCTCTAAATAACATAAATCCGGGTAATATAATTCTGTTCAATAAGGTAATAAGATAAGTCCATGAAACTATTTGTAATTTAATTATTGTCACAGAGTGTTAGTCGTATTGTAGAAACACTTAACAATGGTATAAATATGTATAAAACTATAATCATATGATATAAAAATAGTGTTGTCTGAATGAATGCCATTCTAAATATACATTTATATAGATATTCGCTTTAATAATAGCAAATATATTTCTACTCACTATGAATCTGTCAGTTGTTTAAGACTAACCTGTACTTCCTTAACCATGTAGTCGGTCAAGCGTGTGTAGTTGTGTCCACGCTTGACCATTACATCGGTCACATGCCTTAGATATGTATTCCATAAATATGTATATTTTTACTTTTGCATTCTGTGTTTCGTCGTTTTCTTTAACAACAATCTATAGAACCTGTCCGGTGACATTATGAATAAAATATATATGTCCGAAAAAATGTACATACTGTTCCGGGATTCGAACCTTTTCCGTTCAGTTTACAATTGATCTGATGTTTCCTCTGGTTACACTCGCAGAAGTAGATGTCATTGTCAAGTTTTGGGTCCGGTTTCGGAGGGTTATCAATAATGGCAGTGGTCGGCGGTATCCTTGGGGTCATAAACTCAATTTGATTACAAAAGTCTATACAACGATTTGGACAGCGGTCATTTGGCCTTAATATTGAAGTGGTTTGATTTGTATGTGCTAACACAGCCTACAGCCGCAAAAGGATCTTGAAAGAAAGAAACTGGTAGAAAGGGGGTCCTGCTTTTCAGGTGTTCCTTATAGTTGGATAGACCTGATATTGCGGTTTTCTTAATATGATGGTTTACAGCAATTTTACGTGTCTTAGTTTTTGTTTTGTTTGTTTTTATGTTTTTGCTTTGGGACGGAAATTGTTGGTTACCATCACCACCAATTTTGTCGATTCAACATTTAGAAGTAAAAACCTCAAGGAAGAACCAGACAGGGAATCGAGCCCACGGTGGGCTGAGAGATAGTAGATCTATGGCTTAAACCACTCGGTCACAGAGTCCCCACGCCAGAACTTGACAAAAGAAATGTATGTATATATATATCCTGTGATTGTGTACATCGATTCTAAGATGAAAACCTGTCTTAAGTTTCCGGAGACCTTTGAGTAAAATTATTTGAATCCCAGCAAGCACCAAACGGAGTAAAACTGCACCTTTTCTCTTATTGCCCTGTGAAGTCGACAGGTACGCAGAAATGTAACTCTGAATAGAGCGGGATCGGCCCCGGTGGTTGAGTGTTTAGAACGTCCGTTTTGTCACTGGCGGATTCGGGGAGGGGGGACACCAGGCGCGCACCATCTCTAAACTTCCCAGACATGTAGACAAACAAGCCCCCCAAAACTAACAAGGTGCACTCTTTCACAGCTTTAAATTAAAAAAAAAATCGAGGGGAAATTCCCTCGAATCTCCAAACCAACCAGAACTACTCCCTACTCACGGCTCGGGTAAATTAAGCGGCTTGCCGCTTGCATTGTCAGTGCCTACATTTTTTTAATATACGCCCCACCTCCCCTTTACCTGAACCCTTGGATCCGGCACTGCGTTCTGTCGTTGTTTAAATCCCCAACTGTGACACACCAAAGTCGTTAAAATTGTACTTGTACTTCTCAGTTCTGCTCAATTCATGCCTTGACTTTACTTTACTATTTGAGTTTACCGTCTCTTCGACAGTATTTCAGTCATATAGCGACGTCCAGCTAATTACAGGTGGAGGAATACCCCGAATGCACGGAGGCATCCAGGTAGAACCACCGACCTACCACAAGTCAGCTGGAAGGCTAATCCGAATGACCCTGCCGGGATTCAAATCCTCGCGGTGAGGGGCAGCGCATACTTTGAGCTAGTCCCAAGCCCAGTTGAAGCTGTGTCAGGATAATGTTATCGGATAGGGTATCATGACATTTGTCTACGGCATAATATCGGAGTGGGGCAGCAAAATATCTTATGTATGACAAAGGCGTTCAAACAAAACTGAATAAAAAGCAGCAGCAGCAGCAGTAGTGTGTGTGACAAATAAAAGGACACAACCTAAATAGAAAAATAACATAATGAAAAAATATCAAAATCAAAATTTACCAAGGACGATTAAAAGTAAATATGTATCTATTTAGCATGCTATCGTGAAGAGATATAAGAATACAATAAGAACAGAAAATAAGGATGACGTTAATGGCGATGGTGATGACGTTGATAATGATGAGTAAAATTACCTGAACTGTTCAAACTTGTCAGTCGAGTAATAAGAAATACTAGTCCCATTTTTATAGCGAAAATCATTGTCAGGGTTGCCGTCGAAGTTTCCGCACAGGCCGACTGTTTTCCCTTTGTCTTCATGCGGTGCCTGCACTGTGACGTCCAGTCCGTACAGAGAACTGTCGGCGTTCAGCGTTACCTTGACGTAGGCTCCCGACGGGAAAGCAATCTGTCAGTAAAAGTTTACTTAAATAAAACAAGAAAGTGTCATATCATCATCACAATCAACCTCATCGACAGCAGTTATAATAAACAGTATCATTTTAGAAGAAAATACAAGCTACAGAATAAAATTTTTCTAACATAATGAGCTACTTGTCTTTCATTACTGAAAAATGATTTATTTACAGGGTGTCATATATTATAATACTACATTTACTTATAGAGATGTACGGTGAAAGATAGTTAGTAACTGAAAAACCTAAAGGATATGTACTTGTTGTTAGGAATAACTCGTCCCTTTTGCGAGACAACATTATACCTAATGACAAACAGTGGGCAGCTCTATATCTGTCTTCACTTCATTGTGAATACTCCTCAAATCCGCAAGGAGACATTTACTGACGAGGGCGAATACTGTGCATGCGTGCATTTTGAGCTGGTTTGGTTAAAACATTTAAGTCCAATGTTTTAAAAGCAAACATGTCTTTTACACTGTATATACATGTATATCTATCGGGCCCTTAAATGCTCGAGTGCGGTCTTGGTCGCCCGCAAGCAGGATGCTGAAACGGTTTACCCTGGCGACTGTTCTAGAGAAGAAAGAGTGCTGGAAGATATTAAGGCGGCATTGAAAGGGATAAACTTCAGTGTGTGACTGACTCTTGTGGCCATCATCATCACTGGTGTTGGAAATGGCTACAAAGGCATTGACCGTCTTGTACAGAAGAGTGACATCGGTATTCATTCTGCGTTAATCATGTTTGTTACCCTATCCGGTTTTTAGTGTTAAATGGTTTGTTACAAACAAAACTTGCTGCATTGCGTTGTATTTGCTTTCGTTGTTTAAATTGTGTCTTCTGTTTTGGATTCCACACCGTAGATGACATTTTCAGGATTTGGGCGAACTAGGCTAAAATGTGCTCGTTCTTTGATTTTTGGAGGACACGTTTCAAAATCCCAGTACGCAAGATGCTTTCTTGGAGATGTTATAAATTTTAAATCCATATTTTCACTTAATTATACGCCTAAATATGGATGGTGTTTCACCTCATCGATATGTTAGCTCTTCATGGAGTAATTGTATATATGCGCTTCCTGGATGTTGTGAACTCTATAATGTCACATATCCCTATGTTAAACTCCATCCCCAAGTGTTATCTTATTGTATAAGCTGCTCAAAAGTCCTCTGAAGGAGGAGGTGAGTCTTCTGTTGTTTTGATTAGCCTGTAGATGACACAGCCATCTGTGAATTCTCTGAATTTATATTACTAGCAATGCCACTGATGTAAATTAGGAATAATGTTGGACCAAGTACCCAGCCTTGAGGGACTTCTAATATTACTCGTGTGCGATGAAGAGGATGCATTGTTGGAAGCGATAAGCTAGGAATGAATCAATCCACGTACGTGTGTTACCCTGGATTCCATATCATCTCAGTTTATCTGAAAGGCGTGGATGCGACACATGGTAAAGCCTAACATAGCCATATCCTTCATGCTTAGTGCTTTACTATGGCGTCATAACCAGCTGTGATTCACACGACTGTCGAGCCCTGAATCCGTGTTGGTTCACATGGATGTTCTGGTCATCAAGGTGGTCCATATTCTGTGAAACTATGAAGTGTTCCATTATCTTGGATTCTACAGCTGTTAATGAGACGGAGCGGTCACCTTTTTTTGACTGGGACGACGTGAATTTTTCCAGTCTTTTGGAATCTCTCCAGAGTCAGATCGCAGTAATGATTGGCGCTATGATGACTTCGTTCTTCTTTAGGACTGAGATGGGAATCCTATCTGGGTCACTTGCTTTCTTCTCATTAAGACAATTTACTACTCCTTTAATAGTTATAATTATGTTTTCCATTTGTTTAAAAGGTGAGTTTCCCTTGTCAGGGATTAAACGGTTATTTTCCTTTGTAAACACGGATGTAAACTGCTCATTTAACATGGTAGCCTTTTCTCTTGATGTATATGCCATTTTCCCGTATGCTTTCAGTATCCATATTTTCTAGCTTGTATGTATCTCCAGAATTGCTTTTTCCATCTGGCTTGCAGTATGTCGGTGGTTCTACCCGGATGCCGCCTTGCATTCGGGGTCTTCCTTCACCTGTAATTAGCTGGACGTCGCTATATGACTGCAATACTGTCGAAGCGACGGTTAACTCAAATAGTATAGTCTAGTCCAGAATTTCTTTGAGGTAGTATCTGTTTCCGGGTCTAGTAAGTTAGTTTAGTAGTTATGGTTTGATGATTGGAGTTTGTTTCGTATTTTGTGTCGAAGATCTTTAAATTGTTCCTTAGAGATTGAGTTATCATTTTTTCTGGATCTGTTGTAAAGTTTGTGGTTCATCTGCATCCGCGAATGGGGGGGGGGCAGCTCGGTTTGTTTTTACACATTTAAAGTTTATAATTTCCAGGAAAACTGTCCTAGGGATAATTTCACAAATGATAATGAGTTATTAATAGACGAAGGTGATAGAACGGGGGATTCTGGCTCTGAGATGACACTGTCTATGTGAGATGGTACTTTACTTTCGTGGGAATAGTTTGAGATGGTTGACGTGTGTCTTGTCTTGTTCGTTCATTTTGAGTGAATTAAAATCTGTATACTGAATAAAATCCTTCCTTGTGGTTGATTATGCTTGGTAAGGTATGGTATTAGCTGTATTAACTGCTATATGATTGATCATGGATAGGATTGGAAAGGTCTGTGAAGGGGTTAATGGTTCACATGGATGTTCTGGTCATCAAGGTTTGTTTTTACACATTTAAAGTTTATAATTTCACAGGAAAACTGTCCTAGGGATAATTTCACAAATGATAATGAGTTATTAATAGACGAAGGTGATAGAACGGGGGATTCTGGCTCTGAGATGACACTGTCTATGTGAGATGGTACTTTACTTTCGTGGGAATAGTTTGAGATGGTTGACGTGTGTCTTGTCTTGTTCGTTCATTTTGAGTGAATTAAAATCTGTATACTGAATAAAATCCTTCCTTGTGGTTGATTATGCTTGGTAAGGTATGGTATTAGCTGTATTAACTGCTATATGATTGATCATGGATAGGATTGGAAAGGTCTGTGAAGGGGTTAATAAACAAAATCTCCTCAATATCTAGACTGTTACTGGATAACAAACTGCGTGCAGATCCAAGTGAGACTGGTGTGGCAACGCAGACTAAATTATTTCAAGCTGATATTGGCACAACGACTATGATACCTGATTTCACAGTCATCACACTGAATGGCTTTTGCACTCCATGCAACATTCTACGTGCATATACCACATGCGAATATACCAGATTTAGGACTAGGGTGATTTTCAGCATCACCACTTTGTAATAAAAGCATATACAGGATAAAACTAAGGGTTTTTTTTTACATTGATATTTTTGAACGTAAAAAAGTACATTGTATTGTTTGTAATGTATAGAATTTGAAGACACAGTAAGATTGAACATACAGGAGTTTGTCATTTCGCCATTTAGCAGGATATAATTCTGATTTTCTATATCCATGGCAGTGGTATAGATCGATCTCCAAAACTGTCAGCTGCATTAAGCAAAATAGGATTGTCAATCCACCGGATGTAAACATTGCAGCCTTTGGAATCTGGTTGCGCAGAAAGATGCGCATACGGTTCAACAAAGATATAGGTGGATAGGTCATGGTACGATTTGCAATCGAAAGAAAGATAAATTTCAGATAGTAGGGATGTCCGTGGAACAGATTCTAAGTAGATATATGTTATAATTGAAAAAATAAATATAAGTCATTGAGTTAGTTTAAACTTCTTATTGCTTAATTTCAGAAGATATTCGATATAATTTTCACAGTTTTCCCTGTTTCTACGCCACACTTCACGCATGCGCTGTCCTGTTTATGTAGGTAAGATGCCTCAGCGATTGAAATCACACACACACACACACACACACACACACACACACTATATGTATATGTCATATGTGTATACCATGAATTGTGAATGATATTACACTGTGCACCTTATATATTTGGAGAATCATATTCACCATTATTTAAGACCCAATTGTTGACTGGAATTGTTCATAAACTACAGACTCGGGTGTCTTGGATTCGATATTCTTAATTACTCTACGACATTCTCGTCTGTACATTAAGTTACCACCAATGAGCCGTTTAGAGAAATTTGTGAATATTATTGAGAAAATAAATGAAAACACTCGATATGAGTAAAACAGTTTGAAGAATATTATTCAATGGAAGGAATGATTTTTCAATCAGCAATAAAGCGATAATAAAACTATAATAGATATTACTTACGGTCCATCCCTTTTTACCCGGCATTTCAAGGACGGTGGTGCCTTGGGATACTGGCGCGTTATTCGGACTGTACACATGCGGGAATGTATGTCCATTGGTCTTCTTACACATATCTATAATGACGATATCGTTACCCTCCCGAGCCGTTACGGCGCAGTTGCAATACTCGTTTTTACCTGATGCGGAACAAGTCCACGTGCGAAGTTGCACCTGTAAGACAATTTTTCCAACTGTGCTAATTTAATTTTCATTCGAGAGCATGCCATGTTTGCCAATGGTCAGCTTAGTATGAGGTCCTCAAGAATAATGTTTTTTTTCTTCTTTTTTTTTATATTTCTATTATTTTAATATTTATCATATGCGTCATGTGATAAACATTTTACCATATGCATCATAAGTTAAATACCGTCTGCGGTGGACTAGTGGTTAGAACGTCCACCTCGGGAGGGGGGGGGGGGGGTCGTTGGTTCGATTCCCGGCTGCGACATCCCAAAGTTTATAATGGTACTGGTATAGCTCCCTTGCTTGGCACTCAGCATACTCGTATAAAAGTAGTTGCAGGACTGGTTGTCCCGGTTTCAGGATAATGTGACTGGGTGTGGTTTTATACCAGATGTCTACGGCGTGATACTGCAGTGTGGTAGCACTATATCTGTCTCAAGTAGACATCGTCTCCAAATGACTGAAATACTGTCGGTGGAACGTTTAAACCCAATAAACAAACAAACAAACAAACAAACAAATATAACGAATTAGAACGAACTACAAAACGAACATTCTATTCTAAACCATCTTGTGTGTCTTTCTACAAGGTAAATGTATATATTATCTATGCTGACAGCGCGTTTCAGTTCCCACAAAATACAACTTTCTTGCCTGTCCCCATGCAAATTCTTCTTTCTTTAATTAAACAAGTAGTTTATTTATGCTAAGTCAACATTCATTTACCACTTTTGAGGTTTAACAACATACAACTTTTTATTCATTTTACTGAATTTCTGTAAAATACCTCAAACTCCCTCACTGTGCTTTTGTACATTGTAAAATCCCCCGGTTGCATTAGTGGAAAATAGGTCCAAGGAGTGTTTCTGTAATAGGCAATGAAAACATCTATGCTATGGCAGTAATTGTGCAACAGACATACTGATGTGTACAATGTACTTTTTCATGTCACAAATCAATATGTTAAAAGCATATTTATAAACTCAAACACGTGTATGAAAAAAGTATTAATTATCACATATGGGACAGCAACGAATCTTATTTCCGTAACACACGATAAACATGTGTAGTTTTATCGTCATCTTTTAATAGAATATGGCAATACCTTTTGTTGTACATTCCTTTGTGTAAAGAATTAAGCATTTAGTAAAATCCTAGGTTTGAGTATAGCTCAAGAGAATACTAAAAATGTAATGATTACATTCTAAGTTTTCATAATATTGATATAACCAATGTGTATTTGTAACGATAACACACTATTCTTTAACAATATTAATACGTTTCGAACAACATTGTAGCACGTGCGTTTTTACATTTAAAAATCCTGGACAAATAGACGAGTGTTGAATAAATATCAATTTCCATGGAGTTTACATTTTTGTGAAGTTAAGTGTCGGTTTTGTCCAAGAACATTATCTTCACATAACATTAAATGCCCATTATATTTAAAAAATATTCAATTTTCATTAAAAAAAAGAAAATGTAAATAACATTGACATATCATATTGTAGACTGACACAAATGGTACATAATGTGCAAAATATGCAGTAAAGTAACAATTAATCGCATTGAAAATGTTGATCAAATCACGCAATTTAGTTTTTTGGATGGATGTCAAAGTACATGTACTCTCATTGTTTACATTTTGTATTGGTGTGTATTCCTAAAGGCCCTTAATCGGACGGATATAATTTAAATTTGAAAAATAAAACCATCACCGAATCATTTGTTTATCTGCTACGTCATTAATTCATGCACTCGTGATTCGTTAACGGATACATACAGATGGTGGAAAACGTCAGAAAATGGACGAAGCTATGCGGAATATGCAAATTAATTATTTTTGAAAACAATTAAATGAGCTTAAGTAAAAGATTCTTTCTTACTTATGCATTGTAGTAACGTTGCCCTTAACGAGTACATGTATGTACAGATTGCATCGCGTAACATATCTGCTGTATACACTTTGCTTTTCTGTCCGAAAAATAGATCTATACACTGCCTTTGGAAGGATAAATTAACCGGTATATCTGTATATTTTTTTCTGATGCACGAATCCCAAAAAAATCAATGAATCTGCGAATATGATTTCAAACAATTAACGAAATGTTATGTAATCGAAATACATGGAGTATACATTGTTTTTTTATACTTCTCAAAAAATGGTCATTAGACATACAGGATATACAAAATATATTATTTAAGAATGGCGTCTGCAGTGCCGTCGTTAACCCTTTCCCTCATATAGACTCATTTTGACGCACTCAATAGGTACCACATACAGCCTGATCTGCAGAAAACCACAGTTAAACCTTATCAAATTTAATTACAAAATCCTCATTTCCAGACCACTGAGGAGCAGCGAATAAAACCTGATTAACCTGCGAGTTACTCGCAGGCTGATCTGGTTTTATGCTGTTCGCATAGGTCTTTTCATGGTGACCTCTATGGGGGAAAGGGTTAAAGTATTTGAGTAAAATATAAACTGACCAGATAATGATTTGCCATCTTGATGCTTTGATTTGTTTTATCTATGAAATATTACATGTATAGACTCTGAACTGAATTATGGCACTGTGGATATTTTGAACTTAACTGCGATGTTGATGCATGTTCGTATACAGTCTTTACCAAAGTAATTGTTTACATATTTTTATGGGCACTTGTCTCCATAGATGATCTTTTGTGACGTCAGTCGTGTCGTGTGTCGTCACGTGTCGTCAATAACTAAGTGACTTATTTGTTGGTCCAGTTCTCATGAGTAAACTTGTCAGAATTTATGTACCAAAATTTTCTCTGATAAATTTTGAAAGTGTACCTTTTTTTTCTCTGCAAGTGCTGATCAAGAGTCAGACAATAAGGATCCGCAGTACAGGAGCACTGTGAAGTGTCACTATCCTTAACTTGTACCTGTGGAATTGAATGTATAAGTCACCAGTTCAATACCGGGCCGTGGATAGTAAATAGAGCGCACGATCTGTTGTCGCGACAGTTGTTACTATGGTGATGGTTACTCCTATGTTATTCTTATGTTATGTTATTTTACAGTCTGTGACAATGTGACAATACGATTTTGTTTAAAGATAACAATATTTCTGGTGGATTTTTGTATACTTACACTTTATCTTTGTCTACATCATTTAATGATATTCTCCGAAAGTTTAACGCATTTTCTATGTAGACAACCACTTTGAGAAACATTTACTATGTAGTGGATAGAGTATATTAAGACATGTCTATAGACAATAGAAGACCGAAGCGACCGTAGCTAGCGTAGACTTCTATTGTCTTCAGAAATGTCTTAATATATTCTATCCTACTTAGAAGTTTCCCGGCTCAACTAAAACTTTCTGAACTGAAGCCGGGGCACAATATCCATATTTCTCTATTCTCTGTCAATCAAATGTTTCCCGACTGGGCGGCAGGCGGAAAGATTAGATATGTGAAATCGAAATGGACGTTTACATTCTGTGCAGACAATTAGGGGGTTTCATGTTACATCAACATCTGTGTGTCTAATTTTAATCGATAGTAGAGAAATGTCTCCCCCTTTCGATAAAACTGAACAAACTTAAATGTAAGTTTCACAATGCTTTAATCATCATTTACTGCTTGGACATCAACAAGTAAGAACGGATGGTAGCAAATTTGAAATAATGTTTAATGACGATTTAATCAAGATATTTCAACGTAAATAATTAAACGAGGAATTTACTTTAGTTACTAAGCAAACTCTAGATAGTGCGACGCTATTGGTGTCATTTCCTACAGTTGTTTTTTCTTAATTATTCAAGTGAACATAAAAGAAGCATCTTGCAGTGCTAAAACGTCGTGTCACTGAACCAGGGGTTGTGGTTTCGAATCCCGTTGGAGGCGAGATTCTTGTTCGTTTTTTCACAACGGCTTACAGCTAAAATCATGAGGGGAGAAAAAAAAAAAAAAAAAAAAAAAAAAAAAACGGAATAAAAAATGGATGCGCATGAAAGAAAATATGAGAGTTACTTGAAAGGAGAGAGAGAGAGAGAGAGAGAGAGAGAGAGAGGTGAAAGACAAGATGAAAGAAAAAGTAAATATCATTAGCCTGGATTTTACTGTCTATGTGTGATTACAATTGTAATAGCATTTTGCCCGAAAAAAAATACAAAAGTGAAATTCAGACAAACCATCAAAAAGCAACGCCCTGTAGGCGGGGTTTGTTGCACATGCGCACTTGAAACATTGTTCTATTTTGTACATTTAAGACAGGAAAAAGAAAGGTGTTCTATTGAAATAAATCGTGGGTATGTTTGAACGTTCAGAGCTTCTATTTAGACACATATTTAGGGTAACTTCTAAAATCTTTTACAATCCATGACGCCTTTTTTTATAAGATCATACATAATCATAAATTTTGCTTGAAAACGTGTAATAAATTGGTTGAAAATTTCAAGCGAAATGAAAGTTGATCCTACCTCGACATAAGGAATATTGTAATTATGAAATATGGCCGGAGTATCCGGTGCATAGGAAGACATGTTGAATTTAAGAGCCAATAATTTGTCAGCATTTTTCTTGAAGTCTCGTTCTGCAAGAACCTCGAACGATACACGGGCCTCGTGTTTAGCATCATCCCAGTCTGACGGCTTCATAGTCAATGTACAGTTTGTAGTAAGAGATCGGTCACCTAGAAAAGAAAATGAACTGACATCGTACTTGTCCTTTTGGAAGTAACTGACATTATATGCCGTATAGTGGCGTCCAGCTAATTTACTGACATTTTATGCCTTATAGTAGCGTCCAGCTAATTTACTGACATTATATACCGTATAGTGGCGTCCAGCTAATTTACTGACATTATATGCCTTATAGTGGCGTCCAGCTAATTTACTGACATTATATGCCTTATAGTGGCGTCCAGCTAATTTACTGACATTTTATACCTTATAGTGGCGTCCAGCTAATTTACTGACATTATATACCGTATAGTGACGTCCAGCTAATTTACTGACATTATATGCCTTATAGTGGCGTCCAGCTAATTTACTGACATTTTATGCCTTAGAGTGGCGTCCAGCTAATTTACTGACATTATATGCCGTATAGTAGCGTCCAGCTAATTTACTGACATTATATACCTAAAAGTGGCGTCCAGCTAATTTACTGACATTATATACCTATAGTGGCGTCCAGCTAATTTACTGACATTATATCCGTATAGTAGCGTCCAGCTAATTTACTGACATTATATACCTAAAAGTGGCGTCCAGCTAATTTACTGACATTATATACCGTATAGTGGCGTCCAGCTAATTTACTGACAATTTATGCCTTATAGTGGCGTCCAGCTAATTTACTGACATTATATGCCGTATAGTAGCGTCCAGCTAATTTACTGACATTATATACCTAAAAGTGGCGTCCAGCTAATTTACTGACATTATATACCGTATAGTGGCGTCCAGCTAATTTACTGACATTATATGCCTTATAATGGCGTCCAGCTAATTTACTGACATTTTATGCCTTATAGTAGCGTCCAGCTAATTTACTGACATTATATACCGTATAGTGGCGTCCAGCTAATTTACTGACATTATATGCCTTATAGTGGCGTCCAGCTAATTTACTGACATTATATGCCTTATAGTAGCGTCCAGCTAATTTACTGACATTATATACCGTATAGTGGCGTCCAGCTAATTTACTGACATTATATGCCTTATAGTGGCGTTCAGCTAATTTACTGACATTATATACCGTATAGTGGCGTCCAGCTAATTTACTGACATTATATGCCTTATAGTGGCGTTCAGCTAATTTACTGACATTATATGCCTTATAGTGGCGTCCAGCTAATTTACTGACATTATATGCCTTATAGTGGCGTCCAGCTAATTTACTGACATTATATACCGTATAGTGGCGTCCAGCTAATTTACTGACATTATATGCCTTATAGTGGCGTCCAGCTAATTACTTGTAAGAGAAGAAATAGAGGAATAAAATTACATGGATCTGAATACTTAAAGTGACAGCCAATTTCTTCTGTATTGATAAAAACAGCTCTGAAGCATTTTAGCTTTTCTGAACACGCATAGTTTCCATATATCATTCGTGTCTTACCCGAAAATTTGCGAAGACTTACAGACCATCGTCGAAATGCTCGTCAATTACCAAACGTAAAACAAAGGTAGTATTTTATTATCCATGCAAAATACTAAATATGTTGCATTTTTAGGCAATGCAAATCAGCGGAAATCAAATAACATTTTGTACATAATGTGACCCTATTACTAAATGCATAACTCATGGATAATGTTAGAAATAATATAAAACATGCAATGCAACCGTACATGCACATACTCAATTTAACTAATCAATTTATCATTATTTTTACTACCTTTAACACATATCTGAATAAGTAAATATGAAACTGCTGAACGATTGACTGTTGCCATAGTGATTTATTGTCTATGGTCCCATATGCTTTGTCGATGTCTTGGGGACCCCAGATGGTCATGGTTTATGACCCTGTTGTGCGATATTATGTAACCTATCGTTGCTAACTTACCCATAAAGCATATTTCATCTTATCAAATGGATACATGTATTTACATGAAAGTCAAGTTAGGTGCTAATTATTATACATTGTTATTGCACTGTCAATTTAGAGACACGTAGTCTACATGAGAAAACAAAAATCAATGCATCTGATTTTTTTCTCACAAATTTTAAATTTTTTTTTTGATTTTTTCTTCAGATAACTGATGAATTTTATGAGAAAAAAAAATGACATGCCCTCCACACATGTATGCTTTACATGTGCAATAGCCATAATGTTGCTTATTATTATTTCTTTTAATTGGGACATGATCTAAAATGCCTTGTGTTAAAGCTTTAAATAGTATACTGTCATTCTTGATCAAACTTTTATGTCATTTTTGGAAATTGCACAAGGAGGTCCCAATCTACAAAAACACAATTTTACTTGGGAAGAAATTGAGCAATGTGTTGAAATTCAGCAATTTTTCTCAGGAAGAAATTCAGTAATGTGTTTACAATCCCTGGTAAGTTATTCCAAATGATGTGTGACATATCACTGTTTGGACTGTCTGGTGTTTTTCAGGGTGACACTCATAAGCTAGTTTAGTGCCGCAATTTTGCAAATTAAAACATGAAAGCTCAGATTGAAATATGCTTTTACAGATATCATCATTAAAGTGTTATTTTCTAATTAAAATTGCATTTATCTGAGGGTTGCGGTCTCCTTTAAAGTACTTGTAATATTACTTTAACCCTTTCCCTCATATAGACTCATTTTGACGCCCTCAATAGGTATCACATAAAGCCTGATCTGCAGAAAACCACAGTTAAACCTTACTATATTTAATTACAAAATCCTCATTTCCAGACCACTTAGGAGCAGCGAACAGCATAAAACCTGATCAGCCAGCGAGTTACTCGCAGGCTGATCTGGTTTTATGCTGTTCGCATAGGTCTTTTCATGGTGTCCTCTATGAGGGAAAGGGTTTAAATTCTTGTAATCATCCTTTAAAGCATTTATGAAAATGCTTTAAAGTTCTTGTAATGTAACTTTAAAGTACTTGTAATGATGCTTTAAAGTACTTGTAATGATACTTTAAAGTACTTGTAATGATACTTTAAAGTACTTGTAATGATACTTTAAAGTACTTGTAATGATACTTTAAAGTACTTGTAATGATACTTTAAAGTACTTGTGAAAATACTGAACAGTTATTGAAATGATACTTTAAAGTACTTGTAATAATGCTTTAAAGTACTTGTAATGATACTTTAAAGTACTTGTAATGATACTTTAAAGTACTTGTAATGATACTTTAAAGTACTTGTGAAAATACTGAACAGTTATTGTAATGATGCTTTAAAGTTCTTGTAATGTAACTTTAAAGTACTTGTAATGATACTTTAAAGTACTTGTAATAATGCTTTAAAGTACTTGTAATGATACTTTAAAGTACTTGTGAAAATGCTTTAAAGTACTTGTAATGATACTTTAAAGTACTTGTAATAATGATTTAAAGTACTTGTAATGATACTATAAAGTACTTGTAATAATGCTTTAAAGTACTTGTAATGATACTTTAAAGTACTTGTAATAATGCTTTAAAGTACTTGTAATGATACTTTAAAGTACTTGTGAAAATACTGAACAGTTATTGTAATGATACTTTAAAGTACTTGTAATAATGCTTTAAAGTACTTGTAATGATACTTTAAAGTACTTGTAATGATGCTTTAAAGTACTTGTAATGATACTTTAAAGTACTTGTGAAAATACTGAACAGTTATTGTAATGATACTTTAAAGTACTTGTAATGATACTATAAAGTACTTGTTATGATACTTTAAAGTACTTGTAATGATACTTTAAAGTACTTGTAATGATACTTTTAAGTACTTGTAATGATACTTTAAAGTACTTGTAATGATACTTTAAAGTACTTGTAATGATACTATAAAGTACTTGTTATGATACTTTAAAGTACTTGTAATGATACTTTAAAGTACTTGTAATGATACTATAAAGTACTTGTAATGATACTTTAAAGTACTTGTAATGATACTTTAAAGTACTTGTAATGATACTTTTAAGTACTTGTAATGATACTATAAAGTACTTGTAATGATACTTTAAAGTACTTGTAATGATACTTTAAAGTACTTGTAATGATACTTTAAAGTACTTGTAATGATACTATAAAGTACTTGTAATGATACTATAAAGTACTTGTAATGATACTTTAAAGTACTTGTAATGATACTATAAAGTACTTGTAATGATACTTTAAAGTACTTGCCATTTAGGTATTTTTGCAATCTCATAAAATTTGGTAAGATTTCTGATATTGATATTATTACAAATTCCGGGTAATTAGAACTTTAAACGGACTTCATTTTTTTTTCATGCGGCTAACAAGCTCGCAGGTAAATATGACTATTTTATTTAACTTTTAATATTATAAATCATCTAATAATAGGGTCATATTAGAAGTATAGTTATTTGTCAAAATAAATCACAATGACACTGCTGTGTCACAAATGTTCAGTATGTAATAGGCCCTTTGTGTGACATTTGTTTTTCTCCTTAAACGAATGCTTGAGAGGGTACACAGGAATCACTCTGTCGGATGGTCGGTCGGTCGGACTGTCCCCCAAAAGAATTAAAAAACAAACAAAAAACAAACAACAAAAAAAAAAACAAAAAAGAAAAAAAAAACAAAAAAAAAACCTTTTGTTAGAAGTGACATATCTTGACCAAATGTGGGACGTGTTTACCTTGTAAAGATAAAGCGGTGGTGTACGTTTTGGTTTAATTAGTCATGGGTTAACTGTTAATAAAATAATTTGTAAATGCTTACTGTCTGTAAAATGGACTTTTCTAAATACCTTATGTCTGGAATAAGATATTATTTATTATATTATTATATTATTGGTACTTGTATAGTTTGTGTAAAGAGAAAGCTTCGATACGCTATGTGGGCCTGATAGGTCAAGGTCAGTGAAACTAACTAAAATAGATTGTACCCAAAAATGAATTTATCTTCTAATTTTTTATCGGGTTGGTGATATCGTAATTAAGTTTGAAACATATAAAGATTGTGTGAAAATGAAGCTATGATTGTTTTGTAGATCTGTAAGGTCAAGGTCAGTGTTACTAGGAATGGACTTCAATTACTGTAAATAACTTTTAAAAATAATATATATATTTCAACCATGTTTTGAATATATTTGTCTTTTGTGTGAAAGATAACTAATTTTAAGGTTCGTTTTTGACTGATATTTCATTAGGCCTGTTCAGAAAATATAGTTACTGCTTGCAACTTCCATACTGTGACAAAGTTCTTTGTTGCAAGGTTTTAAAACTTACCGTTGTTGGGCTCTAGGTATATTGGTACCTGACACAGGGACGGAATTAAGGTTGTAGCCGGGTCACAGATGATGGGTACCGTCGAGATGAGGGAGATGGTTTTGGGAGGTTCGTGCTCACTGACAACGAGGCGGTCCACCGAAGGCTGATCCAGCATGCAATGCGATAAAGGTTGTTAAATCGCTTTAAACTTGCAAATATCTCATAATATATATTTCAACATAAATAATTTAATAATAGATAAGGTCAACATAGACTTAAGGATCTATAATCTGTATAAAACTTAAGATGTAACACATGTAAGATGTTATTTTCGCTGTCGGAGTCGGATTCATTTTCAGCGGGGATACATCTTAAGGGCGTATGTAAATGTTTTTTCCATCACAAGTAATTTCTGGTTTTCACATATGTAATGTAAACATTGCGGTAAATACGAAAATTAAAAAATGATATAGGTCACCTTGTTTGTTTTATACTACATTTGTATATCCATGGTAACCGTTTCAAATAAGTAGCTAGAATATGCGTCCCTCGTTAAAAGAAAACAAATATATATCTGAAAAAAAAAATGGTTAAAATACCCCAAGGTTTTTACAGAAATTGAAAAAACTTTAAAAAGGGAAAAATTTTAATTTTTACAGAAAACCCTTCAAAAGAATATTTTCAAAATATTCCTTAATGATTGCTTGATCAATACAATGAAAAGAGCGTAGGTCACTGAGTTCATATTTGAGCTACTGACCTCGGTTTCTATGGTAACTATCTAATGTTAAACAACAAAAAAAGTTTAAAAGCTATTAAACATACTTAACTCATTTCAAATTAATAACCTATTTGGAAAGGATATGACTTGACTTGACAATTTGAGTTTACCGTCGCTTCGACAGTATTTCAGTCATATAGCGACGTCCAGCTAATTACAGGTGGAAGAAGACCTGAATGCACGGAGGCATCCAGGTAGAACCACCGACCTACCGCAAGCAATGGAAGGCTTCCTCACATGGAAAGGATATGTTATAAATACAAACAATTATATACTGACGAAACAACCATTAACGCATTGTTTCAGCTTATAACCAAAGATTTGGAGTATCCGAAATATATTGCACTTTACATGTCAGAGACATTGCGATGGAACATTGTACAATACGCCCTTTATATAAAAAATAGCTTTTTTTTCGAACGCAAAGTATTTTTAGACCCGGAATCTATGTACTATACATGGGTGTGTTCCTACTTTACATTATTGTGAAAACAGTTTACCTTTATTCCGATCCAGTAAGGATTGCTAGGCGTGTATGGTCCATGGTTACGTGGCGTGCTCGTGTAGTAAGCACTTACTCCGCATGTCAACTGTTTGATACACATGTTGTTCAAATATTCAACATACTGTCTTTGTAAAGAAAGGATTTGCTTTTATTTCTAAAACAATGACCAAAGGGAAACAACCGAAGTGAATTCTAGTATAACGTTTCTCGATGGAAATAATGGTCTGTTACGAGATTCAACACATTAAACATATTCTAGGACCATGAGGGTGATTGCATGACGTCTCATCGACATCATTCATATATAGAGCTTTTTCAATGTGACAACACACTATTGACAAGTAACATGTTAAAAACCAGAGTCATATTTTCAGGGCAGAACAACCCTGCCCCTGTGTTCTTGGAAATAAAGTACTAAAGTATGGTTTTCATACTCAGATTCAAACTATGTCCATTAGTTTCAAAAGGGATTTGAGTATGATACTCAAATTTGAGCCTGAGATAATACTTGAGTACATGGGGCCAGGCCCTTCCCGGATATAATTAAACAATATAAATTTTACCAATTTTATTGATTATGATCAAAGTAAATTGAATACAATCTCAAGAGGATTAAAACGATCCACTATTTAATTCTCGATATTGATGATGATGATGATGATGATGATGATGATACTTATGGTGATGCTGCTGCCACCGACATACTAATCAGCATAGTGTTAAGTAAAAACAAGAAATACCTCATGGCCAAGATGTCCCGCCAAGTATTTCTGGTCCAGAGAAACGGTGCGGTCGGGCCCTGTTACATTCACGGTCGGGATGTTCGAGTCAAAGTGACCGTCGAAATACCACCTCACGAGGAAGCCTACGTCTCTCCGCGTCGCGTCAAACGGTATAGTGCAGTTGAACACGAACGTGTCACTCTTCACGATTGGATTCGATAGTATGGGGTTGGTAATATTTGGGATTGAGGCTGGCAAATATATCAACGATTATACATTGAAATAAATTCTATTAAACATGAAAGTTTAAGTAATGTTATCAAATGCAATATTGTTACACATTCATACGTGAAAACCATGCTTATAGGTGGAAGAATTGACAACTTAAGAGAGAGAGAGAGAGAGAGAGAGTGAGAGAGAGAATCATTTCCACTGCAAACATAGAACAGTATAGTTGAGTCTCTACAAGACACGAGAAAGACGACAACAGAACGCCAAACAACATCAAACGATTTTGCCATATCATGAAATTGTATTTTTAATTCATTAGTAAAGAAAACAAATCAAATCTATATATCCACAAATGGCAATAGTATTCTCTTTCTATTGAAATTTGTGTTTACCAAGCACTTAATAATCGTAAAAAACTGAATTGCTGGCTGGATGAAAATTAAACAATTTACCATGGCAAGGCTGGAAACCAGTCGATGAATGTTGACCAGGAGGACATCGCTGGTCCGATGCTACAGGGAAACAAAGTATACATAGTTTAAAGGATACTGTAAGGGAAAGAAATGCATAATATTCGTTTGTTTCGGTTCGGAGGAATATGTCTGAGAGTATTTGAGCATGCTGGTCAGGTTGTGAAGCAACATGCTATAAGAAAAATACCATCTTGTACTAAGTGGGGCAAATCACAAAGCCAGATGGTAAAATCCTGAGTGTGGAAACTCAACTTAATACCTTGCATTTCATTTTCCACGTCAGTATACAAGAAAACATACTTTTTTTTATTGTTGATTTGGGGTTAAATGTCTCCGCGACAGTGTTTCAGTCACTTTGTGACGTCATGTTAATACCAAGTTGGAGAAGACTCCGTATCGCAGCATTAAGCCTTATACATATTCCAATACATCAAGACATGTAGTTATATATTGCGACCGAACAAATTACTGTCTTCATGTTGTTATTAAAGATATGTAATTCAATTATTGCTTTAAAACCGTGGTCACACATTTCTGTCAAGCACGTATATGATCGCAGTTAACTGTAGTGCATCTGTAGTAAAATAGATTAAAGCAGGTTCATGAAGGTTTAAAATAGGCCACAGAGGAATGATAAAGAAAAGTAGAATGAAGTACGGGGGAATATTGGCTAAAGTTAACTAGAGTCGCACTACGTGTAGCTACGGACAAGCACGGTAAATTAGGGTGAACTGATTTGAAATACGGTAAACGGCCGCGACAGCGCAGTATTGTTACTCAAGACGGGGCCATTGCTGCTACAAAATGCTCTTTTCCTCATTTTTTAATCTTCTTTACTCTACCACGTCTCAAATGGAGAGGATTAGAAGTTCTCGCGAAATTGCTGATAAATTCAACATAACTTAACCCTACTTGACATTGAACCTAGTAACCATACTTTACAGTATTGTGAAGTTACTGTAAACGTACTTCAAACGCAGTCAAACCTAATAGTTGCGCCCATTTGACCCTACTTTGCCATAGGGATAAACGTAGTGACGTTGTACTACGGCAACTACGGTAAACACTACTGTCATAAGGGATTATATTAGTTACAGTCAACTACATTTAAGTACTCGTACATTCAAATTACGGCCACAGAGGGTCATGTCACCATAGCTTACTGTAGATATATTTGAATATGTTGATATATATTTTTTAATTAACTACGACTAAATCGTGGATTTGTTTTAAGTTTATTAAACAACGTTTGTTTGTTGGTTTAAACGTTCCACCGACAATCAATCATATACTATTAGTCACTTGGAGACCATGTCTACTTGAGTCAGATGTAGTGCTGCCACACTCAAGTATCACGTCGTAGACATGTGATATGATATCTCAGACCCAGCCATATTATCGTGACACACGGCTATCCAGTCCTGGAACTATCCTTATATGCTGAGCGCTAATCAAGGTAGCTATACCAGTACAATTTTCACGACTCCGATTTGTCACCGGGAAGCGAACCCATGACCCCCCATTCCCGAGGCGGATACCCTGACCACTCGGCCACCGGGGGCGTACAAACTACGTTTGTAATTACGGCGAACTACAGCTGAAGTGCGTTTAATACAAGATCACCTACTGCCAACTCCGGTCATCCCACACTTCGATCTACTATTGATGTGAGCGTAAGATGTGAACACGGGTTTAAAGGCCGGGGTTGCGGCAGCGAAATATGGTAACTCAAGACGTGGGCACGGTTATTGCGCTTTTGATCCTTAAGAGAAATCAGTGCATGCTTTATTTTTTTTAATTTTATTTTTGGATTCTCTTTATTCTACCATGTCTTCAAGGGAGAAGAACGGAAGTTCGAGCAAAAATGCTGCTAAATTTAACACTCAACAACTTAACACTACATTGACCCTAGTTAACCACAGTTAACAGTACTGTGAACTTAATGTGAACGTACTTTAAACGTAGAAAACCCTAGTAATTGTCCGTACTTGACTGTAGTGTTAATCGTGGTGCCTTTGTACTACGATCAATTACGTTATTAAACACAACGGTTAAGTACTGCCAACTTATATTATTTGGATAATTATTAATTGAATATCGAGCCTTTTCTTAAATCTATTTAGATAAATTATGCGGGTAACAAAAATGTTTAAGTAACATAAAGCAGCTTGTTCACAGATGGTCATTGACTAAGAATTTGATTTTATCTACGTGTTTGTATAACGTTTATCAATATCCACTTACAGACACATCCCAATGCAACCATCCGGAATCGTAAACAATGGGTGGTATCTACATTACAGACAATACCGTCACAGACGGTACTGAAACTATATTGAGACTGATAAAAGCTGTATATAGATTTACTCGCTTTTCCCGCATGCACCAACCTCATAAGAGAAATATATGTTAAATATGAGTAAGATTGACTTACCTGTGCAATACGACATATAACAACCCGGTGTCGGTTTCAGTCGATAGACAAAGAAACCACCACAGTTCTTGACGTCAATGGAAAACGACGACTGGCAGCATGTGGCACCCGTGGTACAGAACTGCCGTGGCTGTATGTCGTCTGTGGGTTGTGGGTGCGAGCCGTTCATCCAGATGGGGTTAGAGGTGCTGCAGTAGCCCTGCTGTACACAGGACGTTGCGATACTGTGGCCTAGGACACCACGACACGTTGACAAAACATGATTTTGTCCTCCTTATCTTTTGTCTTTGTTTCATGTTTATTTTTTTTTCTTTTATTGAAATGATTCGTTTTTGGTATGAAAGAGAATGAGGGAAAGAAAGAAATGTATAAAATTCAGAAAATAGATACACTATAGTTTTCAGGAAAATTGCGAAACATCCTTCTGACAAAAGGTTTTAAACTAACAAATAAAGAGAGAGAAGGAAAAGAAGGCAGAAAAAGAGAGACATACAGTCAAACATGGGAAGATAGATGGATAAATATAGTTAACGCACCTCCTGAAAAGGTGTACCATCCTTCCGGCAGTAGGTTGTCACACAACACCTGGGAGGCATTAAAGCTGGTTATGCGAGATGTAGCACTCCGACGGGGATCGTTTATAGTCGAGTACGTGGAACATGGATTCTGTGCCCATGCTGGGGATAATATCATGACATTCTTTGTTTTCTGTATGAATCTACTATTTTGTCTCTACTGAAGAAAAGTGTCCCGAAAAATCTTATCCTTCAAGCAAATAACGATCTGTTTTCATCGCCTCTCCGATAATCGTAACGAAAAAGATGGAAAATCATGAAAATAAATTGCAAAGTCATTAATTTTCGTTGAAATTAAAATCAATAAATCTTCATTGCAATAATTTATGTTTTATTTGTATTTTTTTTTTTACAATCATACTTTTATTATTTAAATTTAGATGAATATATAATTGCCAAAAACACGTCTAAAAGTATCCCATAGGTTAGAAGTGGAAACATGTAGATGGTACAAATCTTTAGTTATACCATATAAGAAAAAATACAAATATTTTTATAGATTAGAGGGGGGGGGGGGGGGGGGGGGGGGGGGGGACAACCTCATAAGAGAAATATATGAGAAAAAACGAACAAATTGTTTGAGAAAATATATGATTTCAATAACTAAATAATTTTAGGTATGTTAGGATTTCTCCAAAAATATCTTTTAATAAATTTGTCTCCTACATCAATGTATGAAGGGCACTCTAGTAAACAATGAGACCCCCCCTCTAATCTATATATATATTGGTATATATTCTTAGATTGTTTCACGCATGGTCAGTTTTAGTATATACGAATGTTTTACTCTAATATTTCATACATATATATAATCAGACGTAAGAAAATATGTGGTTTTATGTGACTTTACTAAATATTTATCTCTTTTCACGTGATTGATCGATTAATATACTTATATTTGTTAAGGTGACTTATAGGGCCGTTGTGCCGGGTGTTCATATTAAATATAGTTGTATATGTATTTCTTTAATTTTATGTTGTAAAATACAAGTCACGATAATAAAAGATTATCTTATCTTATATATCTTATCTTATTAGTAGTGTGATGACGGCAATTTGAGAACGTTGACCGCTGTATTATTTAGGTTTGAGTGGTATATCGCAGAGTAATGTATGGTGTTAAATTCAGATGTGCAGTATTCTAATCATGATGGCCGTAGGCCATAAAACACGAAGAACGAAACTCTGTTTCCATTCAAACACGTTTACTGGATTGCGAAGTGTTAAAGATGATATAAATGTGTCAGCTTATTTAAATACTTTACAACTCATATGTCTTCATATAATATACGTTATTTTTTAATCGTACAAATATAGGGAAATATTGTATACGTAAAGTTGTTTTATTTTCATATTCTATTATATCAAAAGATCACTCACATCTTCGAACTTCATGACAATATATTTTCTGTTACTAGCCGTGATGTAAAATACGATCTTACATATAAATCAAGAAATATTTAGTACGAGTGCATGTCATTGATTAACTCGTAAATTTAGCTATGTCCATTATTTGAAAAATATACTTTAGATAAATGTACTATTCAATTGACCTTAATGTGCGTTATCTTTTAAGCGTTGTTCAAGGTTGTGTCACTGATATAAACAGAGTTGGAACGTTTGTACATTGTTCTATGTCCACATTTAATGGCTATTTTGCGTACGTAACATAGGACAATTGATCAGCAAAATTCAAACTGAACCAATCATATAAGTTCTGGTCAGGCGTTTTGGAAACTTTCAAAATTAAATTGCACTTGGTCTATACTTCTGGCAAGCTTTGATAATGCACCATCAAAAACAATGTTGTTGACGATTTTTCTAAAACGTTCCAAACACTACTGACCCAGAAAGGTGTCTGACTAGGGAAAAATGAAATGTTGAATAGGATTCTATATTGTCACCTTGTACATTGATAATACAACTAAGCTTTGCTTTCAAAATATTTCTTTACGTTTACATTTGCTTTACAGATTACAGACACGACACCAAAGATATAAAATGACAGGAAAGATCTCCTTTTTTCTCTCTGAAGTATCAAAGAGAGAAATCAAATAACATTTTAAGAGGCAAAACAGACGAAATAGATGTATGATATAAGGATACATACATTTTTTTTCAAAAACTGTTAGATTGAATTGAGCATTAAATGACCTCTACCAGATAGCATTATGTGAGTTCTACAGAGTGTACATATCAATGCTTAAAATACATTTCTGAATAAAATAAACCATACTGAACGACAACTTTTCAGTTTCAATTATCTAGATGAAAAACTTTTCCAAAAACACTTATTGCAAGAGTGCACTTAAATCTGGTCTAATTGTTCGTAGTGTATTCTGATGCAATATTTTCTTATATCTTAATTGCTATGAAGATGAAACTATTTGATATTTTCTGATAATGACATAAAACAGGGACAGGACATGTCTCTAAGCTGCAATAACTTGAAGATTGAAGATTATTGCAATATCTTGCAAGAATTATCATGATGGTTAAATGACGGACATTAAAAGATATATATATATATATTTGTCAACGACAAAAATGTTTAGTAATGCGAATCACTGGAGTAGTATGGACTGCAGAATGTATTTACTTTACTAACAATCTTTGATGAGATTATGGAAAGAAAATAACTGCATAAATAGTTTTCTATTTTCATTTAACTGCAAATGAATAAGTTTTATGGAATTCATCTCAAGCGACGCGAAGCGGAGGCCAAGTTCTTTTTTTAGACTGATGTTCTGGGGATATATCAGCATTCAAGAGATGTTGACAAAATTTCGAGATTTATTAAGTGATTGTCCAAGATTGTTGAAGCTGACCACCCAATTGTGTTGACTGAAAGTGCTTCACATGACATTTCTTGTAATTATTTTACTCTTAGACAGCTTGAAAGAGATTTGCAGAGACTTGCTGTTCTCTAGGACACCTAGTTCCAATTAAGCTGTTGCATAAATGTTTTATATATGCAAGGATACCTCTTGTTTTTGGAAGAAAGCACATACTCAAATGAAAAAAAGTTAATATGTAACTTTTGAATAATTGCTAAAGTAATGCTGTTATGTGGTATTCAAGAGATATTACACAGTGAAATGCTTAAACGGCTTAATTGTGTTAAACGTTTATTATACCGGCGACATTGTGTATTTTGTTTTAAACGCTAACGAGATTCAGCGAGACGAACACACATAAATTAAATAAAATATGAGTGTTCTCTGGAACACGTATGTCACCTGCTGAAGCGTGACGGATAAAGTGTGACAGATAGAAAGACGGACAGACAGACGACGGAAAAGTGATCCCTATGTGTCTGCTCTGCTTACAGCAGGTGACACAAAAACTAAACTAAGTGCTTGAAGAATATCTAACTAAATGTAATATTTCACCAATAAAATACCGTAGCCTATACATATTTTAGTCTTATATTGATCAACATCCATTTCCAATAACGGAATTTAATTTCACCTTTATCTCAAATTGTTTTCATTGTTTTCCCATTTATTTCATTATGTACTGATGCATATCGATAGATTAATTTCTGCTCGGTCAAGTAACACACACAGAAAAAAATGATAAAAATCGAATACTCAAAGTCGATTTCCTGAGAAACGTCAGTTTGGTAGTTAGGGCATTTTGAGAATTATTGTTTTACATTTCTTCAAATAACTGTATTCGTAATAATTTATGATACAGCTATGTAGTGTTTTGCGAACGTTTTGCATAGGAAAAGCTTATACCTAATTGAGATCAATTACTGCATTCGCGCATGCTCCTCAAGCTTCTATTCGAAATTAATTCATTACACAATACTCAATCACATTGCACATAGATTTTGAGGAAGAAAAGGTAGATATTGTCATATTAAAACAATAAATACATAAAAAGATATTTCTTTATTTCTTTTCTGTTTGCTCGTCTATAAGTACTTTACAAAAGAACAATATACACAGATAGAAATACGAACCTGAAAGAAAAAGAGTCCATACAATGAAACTATATAAGAACATTTTCTTCAGTTTCATACAATGTCACGCTTTTGAATCTTTGTCTTTATATCAGCTCCAGGGATATTTTTTATGACCAGTTCCGCAAGATAAGGAAGAATGAACACGTATTCATAAAAGTTCGTGACATCGTAGATAAGCTCGCTACTGCTTGGTAGTAAATTTCCTTATTCGAACAGAAGACAAATATTCTCGATATGGAATTATTTAGATAAATATTCCGGAAACATCTTCGGATAAGTTTATGTATGAAATATTCTAAAACCGCTGTTAACATTTTATCAAAACTATCCAAACACATGTCTCTCAGGTTTGAATGTTAAATGTTACACAAGACTACTTTTGATGCAAAGCATCAAAGACGCATGTTTTAAAGCAAAGCCATTTCAGATGTTTTTTTTCAAATCTGTAAAAAGTCATTAAATTAATGAGAATATCGCCGATGAAAACCCCTTATTATTAAATTATTCAGTAATTGAACAAAACTACAGAAAAAATACTTAAATCATACTTTAGTAAACATATAATATGATGTTGATTTGAGATGCCACGAATTAATATATTGATCAATAAAGATACATTTTTAACAGGTACGTTAATCCTTTTAGTCATTGGAAGAGTTAAGGTCTGCAAGATGCATGGAATTCCCAAACTGTAAGCTACTTAGGCTCAATATAAAAATGATTATCATCATCAACAACAAGGACAATGAAGCCCAAGCAAAGCATCACAGATTAGTTTTATATGGTACGAGATTAAGGTACGTAGCGTGATAATATGTATAAATTTTATATATATTTAAAAGCTTAACAACCGTATGCTACAATGTTCAGTTAAATTAATCCATTTCAAGCACTAATAATGTTTGTATTTTTTTACACGTCCTGCAGTATCCTGTAATATGTATCACTTAACCTCAATTTCATTGATATTTCAAGCTGACGATATTTAATTAATATTCTGAAAATTTTATGGTCAAAAGATCTTTCAAAACCCCTTTTTAGCTTAAATGAATCGGGTTGCTTGCAAGGTCCTTTAACCAAGTTTTAAAACCATTGACAAAACCATTGACCTAGGAATTTAGGGAGAAGTTATCAGATACCCACTAAATGTGTCGAAATCTTTTAAAGAACGATGGGTGGCTTTCATACCTTGATTCTTGTTTTCTTTTAACACCAGTTCATACAAGTAAATGATTCATAAAGTAATTTTTCAAGCGTATTACATAGTTTTATTTTGCAGTAATACTGGTGGTTGCTCCTTTTACGATTATGCGGCTCTATAGTAAAATTTCAAATATTCCATACTGACGGCGCGCTTCAATAATTTCTAAAGTGACGCACTTGCCTTGAAATATCTCTTGATTATCCTCTAAATCATATTCTTGATTTTGCTACTGCAAAGATCACATGGTTAAATAATACACGATCCGACATCTATTTCGTTTTGCCACTAACCTATTAACAGAGATACATGTACGCAGCTTATTCTTTGCCCATATCGATTTTCTGAAATCGCACGCTCACCCGAGACTTCAACGAGACTCGGAAACGAGATTGGAAATAAAAGCGTTTGTTTTGAATTTCATACGTATTTACGAAAACTTTCAATTTATACATGATTAATATAGTATTGATATGGTTATTTTGTTTAGTAACTTATTAGTTCAATTGCTTTTTACGTGAGGTTGATCGACCACTCGACGAGACGAAATTAGGAAATCAGTTAGAAAGCAATCATTCTACACGATTGCCTTTGAATAATTTTGTTAATAACACCTGTCAATTTTCAAAAGAACAAGAAGAAACTAACAGGCAACCAGTAAAAAACAAGGGTTAATCCTGCATCCTACAGGAGGCTATCATGTTTGAATCATCTCCACGCTTTCTCAAATCCGCGCTTTGTCATATCGGACCAGTTATCTCTCTCTCTTATAATCGAACTTAAAAAATATATTCTTATTATGCAACTGTCCTCTTTTGTCCTTCATGAATACTCACCTTAGATAAAATCAGTAGATTTACTACATGAATTATAACAGACAATTTCATGTTTTCTCAAGCTGGGGAGGTTTTGTGAAAATGTCCCACTGGACTTTATCCTGCTTTTACGGGCATTAAATGACTATCAAATGCTGTTTCCTTTTTTGCTGTCATGCAATGAAATAGAGTTATTACTCCTTTCTATCACATCACACAAATGCCCATATTGACGAATGTTTTCACGTTCTTAACAAAGAACATATTTAAAGCTTTGTTTTCAAAACAGCATTGCCCAAAATTCATTGAAAAGTAACGCACGGTTTGACATGGAAAGAAGGGATAAGCACTAAGTAGGTTAGAAGTTCCTTATCTAATAATCACTTCAAATATTGATTTCAATATTTTCGTCTTGCTAGCCATATTATGTTGGATTTGTTCCATGATGATTTTGACACGACGGAGAATTTTGATATTTGTCAAGAAATAATTGTGTTCTAAATGTGCTATCCATTTCAAGGTATAGCGGTATCCTTTCATCACCCATGTATGAACAGTAAAGAGCTGTGTGATGACGGCAATTTGAGTTGGTCACCCATGCCCCCCCTCTCTGAATATACGTGTACTCAGTTTCAAAATAAAGACTCAGCGTACCTTCAGGTTTTCCCTAATTTAACATGATTATTTCTTTTCAAAATGTTTTTAAGTTGATTTAGAAAACAAAGAGTGACTGGAAAATATTGTTATTTAAATGGATAGTTGAAATACAAACAATGTATATTTCTGAAAGACGAATTATTCTAAATTAATACAAACATGAGTGGAAGTTTTACTTTTTCTATATATCATGCTGTAAAAACATAACTGAACTATCTTGAGCGACCTGTCAAAGAAATATGAACTGGATAGTTCATGTGGATAATAAATGAGGTAAAATGTATAAGCTCCCAGGTCTTCTTCTTTTCTTTTATTCTTCTTTTATTATAATGGCTAGCAATCATTTTTTGATTATTATGACCATATTATAGACCTTACGGTCAAGGATTTCCCACGTGTAGGTCTTGTTCTTTGCTGAAGAGACAACATCGGAAGAGACAGTAGCTGGATACAAGGGAATCCAGGTGCGATACCTTAAGCTCCTTTTGCAAATAGACCATTGATTCTTTTACGTGCCCGGTGTAAAGCACCGATACACGGGAGAAAAGGTCCTTGGTAGAACCAGTACTGAGTACTACGAGTTCCCATAGCAACCCCATTTTGCCGAGTGCCAGGCAAGGGTACATTTGGTACCAATTTTGTACGTCTTTGGTTTGACGCTGTCACCGGAGGTAGTGCCCCGGCTGGGATTCGAACCCCTACCTCCCGAACGCAAAGCGGACACTATATCACTAAGCTATTGGGCCGGTTTGGGAATTAGAACAGATCAGCTGCTCAATACAGGTTTTTTTTTTTTTTTTTTTTTTTTTTTTTTTACAAAGATTCAAATGCGAATTGATGATTATTATGAAACAACCGAATAGAACGATTTTTTTATGTTTTAATTTCTTTTTAACCACAACTGATTTTAAATATGAATATAGTGATGATGGTGATGATGATGATGATTACATATATATTAATATATCTTTTTCCTTACATATTACGCTGAATTGCCAGACTTTAACGTCCACAACCATTTTTATTTAATGTCAGTTATGGAAAAAGTTCTTAACTTTTATACAAACCAACAAACCATTCCCAGCAGTTTCTGAATTGAACCAGAAATTATATGTATACAAGTGTGTTACTATATAACCTCGTTCATACAGTAACGGTCTTAAATTTTATAAAAAGTCAGTAAAGTTCTGTTTTTTTCAAAATTATAGATTTTAGTATTTTTTGTTATTATCATAATTCTTTTCCATTGATGACTTTCAAAGACCCAGAATTGAATTGTTAGTTAACTGGTGCATACAAATTGCTTTTAGAGAAAAATATCTTGAATTTCTTAACTCTTTCATATTTGTCAATATAAAGAATGAGTGATTGTTATCTTAACCCCAGATGGAGAAGAAGTTTAACTTTTTTTTTTGTTATGCCTGTTGCAAATAATTTATGATGAAGGAATCCCTTAAATTCTCTTTAGCAGCTTAATAGTGTGCTGTAATTTTGATATATTATCTTTATTTCTTATAACAATTAAGGAAAAAAGTAAAGATACATTTTCATTGGATGCAAGGATATAACTGATAATATCCCTAGTTTAACTTCCTGCTAACGGTAGAATTCCCTTATTCGTTAGATAAACAGATAAGAAACAGATGTTTCTAAACATTTCTGTGATATTTAGGTCATGCACAACGGAAAGAAATAAAGAGATGTAAGCATTTACAGTGTTTGGTAAGTCAGCGAAAAATGGGCAGTGTTCAAGAAACATCTTAAGATATATCCTCTTATAGATAGATATAACTCTTTTTTTTCATAATCTAGCCAATTACATTCTTAAATGTTTATCTCTCGGGCAAAACAGATGAAGGGAACAGATAATAAAGTATGTACAATAATGGACAATTCTATCAAAACTTAGCAGCGGTAAAGCTCTCTATTAAAAAAAAACCTGTTGTTTAACTTAAGTATAAAACAACAACAAAATAATAATAATAATAAAGATCCAAGTTATTTTGTAAAGTATACCCCGTTTGAGGGCGAAACGTTTTAAATTCAGTCTGCTGTAACTTTTCACGTCTTACGTATTGGTAAAAACTATACTACCGACTATGATTGTGCTCATCAGGAACGTGATGAAAGAGATCCAAAAGAAAAAGAAATCGATTGCATTCACGACATCCTCCCACGTGACTTCAATCGTGGGCACTCTGTACATATAGCCATATCTCTGGTCGACTCTGTATTCCTGCTTACGTTTCTGACATGTTTTGCAACGAATGAACAGCATAAATGTGTACAGCATGACACAGCATTTGGGCAGCGGATCCGTTCTTGTGTTAAGAGTTATAAGGCGTTGTTGAATTAACGTCACTAGGACTGCCAGCGTGCTCACAGTCAGCATAATGATCAGGTAGATACCGAGATAGGACAAGACGTCAGAATTGGCCGGAAGTTGGTCAGATATCAACGTTAGAAACACGGCGAATGAGAGAAAAACAGTGATCGCGTACGAGGCACGTTCACCGGAACTCACCGGAAGTACGTGGACAAATATCGTCAGGACCGAGAGAAGAAGTATAGGTATCAATACATTCATGACGTAAAATGATGATTTTCTTCTTAACGTCAGCGTAAACACCATGATAGAATCTAAACTCTCCTCTGCTGTACTGGCGGACGTAGCGATCAAATCCCATGACGGACTTTCTTCAAACTGATCGGTGGCGACAGGCTTTTCGTCGACAAATTCAAATTGGACGAAAGCCTTTGTGTAACTCCACGCCACGAATCTCATTTCACACGTCTGAGTATCAAACGGGAAGTACTTGATGTTGACGTCACAAGTAGAATCGATTATCTGCAAGATTTTCGCAAAATAACTCGTTATTGCAACAAACATAGTTACATTTATTATACTAGGACTTTCGGACGGTGACATATTTGTTTGATTAGGTGTAATGTCCCACCACCACTATTTCAGCTACATTATATTTTGGTACTTTTTTTCTACACTCAGTTCCAAAAAGAAAGTGTGCACTTTGTTTTCTGTGATTTTTCATCGACTTAAGGCGTTATTCCTGCAATTCTATATATTTTGTACAAAAAACAAACAAACAAAAAACAAAACAAAAAAAAAACAAAAAAAACAAAAAAAAAAACACCCTGAAACCAGATTTTGGGCCAGATCGGTGACAAATTCACACGAGATGTAGTGTGCCAAAATTGAAACTGATATGTTTGCAAAATATTGAAATATTCATAAAATGTGCACACTTTCTTTTGGAACTGAGTGTATATGAGAATGACAACGTTGCGATGTTGTAATGCGACATCCGACTGTACATAAATGGCACGATACCACACTCAGTCACGTTATCCTATCATATAACTGTTTATAATTTTATATATATACTTGATAGATAGATAAAAAATCGACAGAAATATGTATAACTTCAACATTTATATGCTATAGATACTCGCCCAATAGTTTGCAATGTATCGATAATTAAATCCCAAAATGGAATACGATTTTTTTTGTGGGCATAGTGGGTAGAACTCGAGCAGCTGGATTAAATGTGTTTGATTCATTATTCACATGATGTTGAAAATTTAAGAGAAATACACACGTTAAATCGTTATTTTCAGTTAGTATGTGAAACTATTTTATTGTTAGATTACAAAAATAATTCAGTCCGTACATTCATTTGTTTGTTTGTTTGTTTGTAGTTATAATCGCGTTTTACTGTCGCTATAGGTTATATGATAAAAAGAATCTGTCATGAATTGTCATTTCATATAAAATTTTACTAAACTCGTTTATGAAAATATTATCAAGCACGCCAGAAGCTCGCTAAATAACATTTTCATGTACTCGTTTAGTAAAATTTGATATGAAATAACAATTAATGTCAGATCCTATATATATGTGACTTAATAGTTTTTGAACAGGTGACAAATGTACAAACTAGGGTCTCCAAAAATGGTATTTTGTTTCAATGTTTTCGACCCGTGTCAATGGACATCGGCTGTTTGCGTCACAAATCGGACTGTGTCACCTCATTTTTTTTTTGCTTAGGTGAGAAAGGAGTGATTTCCGAGACATCATTGTATTTACGTGAGAAAATTGTAAAGCAATTAAAAGACACCATACCGATGCAAGTATAAATCTTGTCATTAGAATAATACCCAAAGAAGTTTTTTTTTCTTAAAAGCAGGAGAATCAAAACACGTGCACGTGGTATAAGTTGATTGAATGTGGTATAATGCTATGTTTTCACACCTTAACACTTTGGCAGTCTCGGAAATTATGCAGAACTTGTCGAATATCCAAAAAATGAGCAAAATCGTGAACATCAGATACATTTTTACGACATAGTGTTCAACCAACCTGAACGGGTTCCCAAAGCAAAGTTCCGTCCGAAAAAAACCACAGAGCAAGATTGTCATGTCTGTTTCTTTGTCGATCTGTCACCGCGTTTCGGAGTTCGACATCTGGTTTCCACACGAAATCTTGAGGCTAAAATAGTTTATATCATCATCATCATCATCATCATTACCATCATCCAATATTGCAGTATTATTATCTTCATTCTGTTCTTCTGATTCCTTGGCGTTATTTTTAACATGCTTTCATTATACATGTACTCGTTTTGAGTTTTAAAATAAACATTTTTTCTTCGGGGCTCAGTTACATAATTGTCGCCATGTTAATGACCTCAGTCAACAAAGAAACTGACCGTGGTATCTGCATCGTTTCTAAAATCAGTTGACTTCACGACCATAGAATTAGGATCACTGAAAAAAAGTTATCATTTAAGATGTTTAAAACTCACTCATTAATTTTTAAGCACACATTGAGAAAGAGACATACCACGTGTATGTGAGAAAGCCCGTTGTAATCAGATTCGTTCCATCTAAGGGACGGAGCATTCCACTGCAAACTTATGTATCCGGACGTAGTGAGGCTTTCCTTTGATTCATCAAAGTCTACAATGGCTAAAAAAAATCAAGACTGAAATGATCATTTAGATCTAATTATTTTATTAAAATAAAAATAACATTAATATATTCGTAATAGAGAAAAAGGTTTAAAGAAATCATTTGTAAAGATATGAGGTAAGTTGTTCATAATAATCTACTACTAGAATATATTTACTACGTATGAATCAAAATATGTAAACTTTGGAACCGGAGAAGATGATAATGTCACATTAAGATTCAATGTTTTTCTTCTTCAATACTTAACTAGTACTGTTGCTACCATCGTCGGAAACCCACGCGTGCTCCTTCCATTACTCCGTATATCGCCCGTGGGATTATTTGTTAGCATTGGTTCGTTATCGATTTTTTGAAAAGCCCTCCCTCCAACTGAAACGTACATTTATGTAGGCAACAATTGATTGGTCGACGTACTCTTATGAATACCCGTATAACGATAACGTGCTAGCCAAGTATCCCACGGCAGACAGATGAAATAGGCAGCTGTGAGTATCCGACGCTGTGTTACAAGAGTAGAATATATACATGCACAATGTGCGAACCAAATTTTCAATTTCAAGAACATAATATCCAAACTAAAAAATAGCAAAACGTGTACATGTTATTTGATTATAAAAGAGAATTAAAATAATGTTAAAAATGTTGTTTTTTTTTTTTTTTTTTTTTTTTTAAGCACAATACTTACAATACAAAGCATATCTAGCAGTCACGATTAAAGGACTGTTTTGATCTTGGACTGGCCTTACGTGCTTCTCGTTATCCTTGCTCTCGAATAGATCCCTCATCAGACGCTTGGTGTCCTCGAATGTCGGTGACAGAGGGATAGCAGGGGATGGGTTGTTGTCCGTACTCCCTGTGTCGCATGCCATCACACACAGTAGCAAGACAAACAGTGTCTTCATAATTCCCGGTCTGGATATCATCATCGACTCCCTTTTCACTGTTAAACAATATATTGATTAGGAAAATTCAGAGAAAGCCTTTATGCATTAAATCACGTGACGTCGATAGGAGTACATGTAATGAAAACAAAACTAATAATGATAAATTAATAATAAAATAATAGAAATAATCATATTCACAGGAAAATTCAGCTGGAGATTTTATGACGAAATATGTGTACGTGGTTCAAATCAAAGAATATGTTTTAATAGTTGTTGTTGTTGTCGTTGTTTCCGCTTGAATAGTTGACGCACGTGCGTTCTGCAAAGTAAATGAGGAAGAATACTAATGCTCGGTAATTCTGTCTCAAATTCCACGATCAGTGCAGTGTGCGAATAGAAGCACATTCTTGCATCACAAAGTATCTTATCCAATGACTAAGTAGACTTGAAAAGTTACCTTATTTTGTTGAAAAGGAAGTTTAAATAGGAAGTACTGTGAGAGCATAAATTGTCGCTGATTGCGTCGATGGTTTTATCCGAACACTATTCATTTGATGGACCTCGACGTTTTTAGAATATGAATCCACGAATAAATGTACTCAAGAAATTCCCTTAAGTACATAATCAACGAAATTTAATATCAACGAAAATTAATGGTTTCACAGAATAGATAATTTCCTTAAGTTAGTATTTAAATATTACAAAGCGCTAACGTTGGTGGGTAATGTGCCTACCATGCTTTTTTTATACAAAGCTTAAAAAAATCATGCACATGAAAGTTACATAGTGTATGCCATTTTCTACATACAAAATATGCATTTAAAATTACGCTCACTTTTCATTCAGCTACCGTCGGTGGGACATTAAACCCAACAAAAAAAACAACAAAACAAACAAACAGTCAGCTTGGTTCCGTTTTCACTTGACCCAACAACAAACATTGTTTCAAGAAATGAGCTTTTACGTTGCTTTGGCGTCACTTTATCGGACTCCATACATATTTCCGACCGATTAAGGTAATCCAGCCATCATAAAATGATGATCATGGTCCATCAAGTGATCATTGGATTTTTATAGTAAATGCAAGCCTTTCTTAATTTAGAGCAAAATGGTCTAAAACTCTAAGTCAATGGATGCTTACATCTGCATTGAAGAATATTTAAGTTTTTGAAGGGTCACGATAATAATTTAGTGATGATTGGATTATCTTGTCATTATAGTGCCGTGTACAGATGAACCTGTATTCGCGACCACTTGTATTAAGCGGTCAACATGTACTTAGCGGTCAGTTCCAATCAACGAAAAGCGCATTAAAATAACGACACAGTTTTCTAAATGATCATAAATTCTAATTATGATATTTAAATTCAATCAATTTCCTATTAATAAAAACACTTACACCACCACTGTTCCTAACACTGTTAGGTTTTATCTGTCTAACACAGTCGAAATGTTCATGACTATTTAGAAAATTGTCAAATTCACCCTTGTAAAACTCCATATTTCACACAGTAATACAATATCAAAGGACTTTAAAAAATTGTGTCTAATCTCACTGAAATACCAGCTCTTCGTGTTCACTTCGATACTCTACGACCAAGCGAGCGTCAGGTAGGATATGGTTTTAATGAGATTGAATTTCTGTCTTTCATTTCAAATCTCAACGTTGTGATAGGGGCCTACTTAGCCCTGTGTCCGGGATACTATATGATACTGGAAACCCCAAAACAAAACCAACAGCAAATGTGTGAGCGTTGAACCGTTTTTTTTTTTTTTTTTTTTTTTTTGTGTTATTTATTTGAGGTTTTACCGTAAAATATTTATAGTAATGTGTTTTCATCTTAATTAAATCTACGTAACTGGGGCAGATTGATACTTTTATACGGTCTCTAAAACAGTACACCTCATTACATTTTGTAATGCAGTTAAAATAGAAGAACCGAACATCATAAAATCAAATTTTACTACATAATTGTAAGTCAGGGGTCAACCAAGTAGGCGTATAGGGCCTTTGATGTCACAGATATTCGGCTTATACAATAAATAAAGATATTCATGAATGTATTCTTTTTCTGTATATATATTCTGTTAAATTCAAACTTTGATGAATTCGAAAATTTTCAAAGACGCGGAAAAAGCTTTCAGCAAAATAATGGCATTATAAGCAGCAATAAGCACTCTGTATTTTGATTGAACCCATTGGATACTATTATACATTGCTTGAATATTTACTATATAGTTTGTTACGGCGCCATAGAAGCATTAATTCTGTCCATCATAACGAACAAGCGCACATTGGCTTTTAGCATCATACCGCTTTTATATACACTGTTTGGCCATCATAAAATACATACATAAAAAACCTTGTTTCGGGTGCACTTTATGTTCTATCGCCCTCTTTGGACATGTGATATTTATTTAATAACATTTCAACATTCCTAAACACGAAACCGACATTGGTTATTCATATATATATAGTTAGACCGCGTACGCGCATGCGCAAGCAATCTTTAGAACCATAATTCCAAGTCGATTGACGACAACCTTACATATCAATTTAACTTCAATCAGCAAATGCATAACAAATCAAATGATGTTACTGTTGAACAAGCCTTTTTGTTTTTGTATCACGGAATATGTATGCTTTTTGTGTGAAACTATATCTTCCTATGTGTATGGTAAAACAAATTCATACGGAACTTGTAAATATCAATATAAACATAAATCTATTAGGAAAAACATAAATATATATAAGGAAAATCGACTAATGAAACTGCGGTCTAAGTAGTCTTTAGTGTGATGAATAAAAGCTATAGTTCCACTTTCCACCATCAGATAATATTTGGCCTAAATATTTCATCATTGAAGGTCATAAAATTCGTCGATGTGTAATGCGTTAACGTTCGTAGTACGCTATGGGCGTATCGCAATGTTTCGGATATGTCAAGTGTACTAAAAATATGTGGATAAAAGCTGTTACAATTTCGCCAGTAGAGGTCATCTGTTTGTACTTGTAACATTTCTTCAAATGATTTATTAAACTGAAATGAATAAAGTATGTTTAATAGATTTTAAACTTAATTTTCTGGTTTAGAATAAAACAGTTACCATAGAAACAGCTCAGTAGCTCGAAAATGAACTCAATGGCCTATACTAAATTTTCATTGTTTTGATCAAGCAATCATTAAATATTTTTTACAAGATAAATGGAAAAAATCTATTGAAGGATTTTCTGCAAAAAATCAAAAATGTTAAAAAAACTTTGAAAACTCTCCCTGTTCCAAAAATTCTATGGGTTTTTGTCAATTTCTGTAAAAATGAGCCTGAGGGTATATTAACCATTTATTCAGATATATTGAACTATCATAAAGTAAATGTTAGTACGTGCTTCTTCTATTTATAGAATATTTATTTCTTATTTTTCCTTTTAACGAGAGATACATGTACTCGTATGTATTTTAGCTATATATTAAAAACAGTTACTATGGATATACATGGAGTTAGCATAATGACGAACACAGTAACCTATCAATCTTATTACTTTTTCGTATTCATCGCAATTTTTTACATTATATATGTGAACATAAGAAAATTTTATTGAAGAAAAAAAATGAAACATTCGCCCTTAGTATATACGACGATGTATGCTAATTTACAGTTGGTAAAGATTGTCCCAGGACGATTGCTGTTTGTTGTAAGGTTCTTCGTACTCGCGGTACCGGACCAACTAATGATGTTCCTCCAAAACTTCCTGTAACTCATTGAAATTTTGCATATATCCTTAGAACTTTCTAAGTTTTTCGACTCCTTTTGGACTTTAAGATGGACGAGGGAGAATATAGCAAACTAGTCTCTTTACCGGGATAATTCATCTTTATCTGATGTTGACATTTGCTATTGTATTTGCAGACCTGCAAAGCACGAGGACATTGACGAAATTTAAAGGGCTTAACAAATGTTAATGCCTGAAAAAAAGTGTATTGCCACTTTTATTACAAACAATTAATTGACAATAATCAGTCAGAATTTCTGTTTTTCTTTTCTTTTTTTTTATTCCACATAATTTCATTTGTGTATAAATCACGGTGCATAACCATATCGACAGGCTCTCTGCGGAAATCGCTATATCGACAGGCTCTCTGCGTTAGCACCGGTCAGTCTCTGCCATAAACACTTGCAATTGCTGGACGGAAATGAAAAAAACAACAACAAACAGACCAATGGTCACAAAGTTGAGTTGCTCAATATTAAGTATGGCACGGAATATTAGAGTCTCTTAGCTATGTATATGCGTGTACACTTTTCAATTATCAGCGACTGCGACCTGAAACTCGGCCGAACAGTTTAGTAATGTACCAACATGTAACACAACTTCGGCTCCCTCTACAGGCTTCAGCAGGTTATTGCTTTGATTATGTCGATAATATGACCATCGAATGTATTCTTTTCAGTATATTCTTCAAAAAGATACCGATAAATTGGCCAATTTTAATGCAAATTTCTTGAAAACCCCCTACTTTCGGTTTTGTCGTGGCTCGGGAGGTCTCTCTGCACATCACTTTTTGAAGCACAGGCAGACTCTCTGCATTTACCACAGGCAGGCTCTCTTCAAGCTATGGTTTATCTTATTGTTTACGGAAAATAAATAATTTAATGGGTCCTTACCCCTACTTTGTGTTTTTAATTTCGTACTTTGCATGTAATTTGTACTGTTTCCGTAGTCAGATACAAATCTGTATATATGTGTTACTTTTTTATATAATAGCGTTCTCAAACCATAAAATTCTTGTTAAACTCGTTTTCCTTTTGTTTTAATACCAGTTTTTCTGTAAATGCACACCAAAATTCCACTGATAATAGACCTGACATGCAGTTAGAACATTTTAAATCCCATATGATAATAAAGCTGAAATTCGCTGCACAAATATGAATTTGATGAAGTTTACTCTCATATTTATATTTTTCTTATAACATTCGTTAAATAAATACATTTCAGTCGATCTGTACTGCATTAAAATCACCACCAACAGAACTACAACAACAGCACATTTGTCGTAACCGTTATACTTTTTTGTCATTTAAATTACTTAAGTATATCACAAATGTATTATTATATACTTACATTGCTGAATTCCCATCCGTTTGAAACAGTCTAATATCCTAGTGTAGTTGTAATACATCCAGACCTCTACTGAAGACAACATTCCTATTTTCTGTATTGAATATATATGTCTGCATGCTTGACTGAATGTAATACCTATGTGCATATTTCAACGCAAACATTGTATCCCAAATATCGAATTATACTCATCAGTTTATATGAGAGAGTTCATTTGACCTACTAGAGTAACTCGTATGACGTTATATCTTTAGGTATTAACCATATAGCCATAACTATTATTGCCGCATAATAGTAATAACAAGTATTGCTAAAGTTATTTAAAAACAGAATATCATATATTTCCAATTTTCGATAACTTTGCAAAGGAATAAATCATTGCATCAATCCGGAAAACCGTTTGGTTCCGACTTGCAGAAATAGTCGAGGTATCTCGCTTGGTTGAACTCGGGTAGCTCTAAGCAGCTAAGAGCCTATGATAAAATCTCCGCGTTTTGTTGCATCTGTAGTAGGTCAACTAAACTCTCTTACACTTGGTCTGTGGATAATGTCGTATAATAACTGTCCAATTCACAAACTTCAAACTATCCATTCTCTGGTATTTACCATCGCCACCACTCTATTTCAGTCGGACCACTGTTTGTACACTTATGAAACTTGAAAGTACTTCGATTTCAAACGTGCGGGAAAAATCTATTTTCCAAAATATACGCCCAATCAATATTGAATGGAAAATAAACATCCAATCAATATTAAAACTGCGTATTGGCTCTTATTTTTTTATATTTTTTTTTTTGCGGACATGTATTAAAAACCGAAAATAAGTTGTTTTAATTCTGAAACGAGATACATAAAACTTAAGTCGTAGTACTCATAAGCTTCGTCAGTATATATGCCTTTGCACTAACTTATCTATTTACATTACTACCTGGCTACGTAAGCAGGATGTCATGGAATGTATTCCCGGTCGCAACATTAATGAGGTCGTTAACAATGGTACTTGCATAACTCACTTTTGATTGGCAGTTCAAGGACTGGCTGGTCTTGTGTTGCGTGCGGTACTATGCCACTTGTATACGACGTGATCAAGCAGTAAGGCACCGTTACATATGAATTATATAGACAAATGTCCCCAAACGACTGTAATAATGTAGCCGGGATGTCAAAACCTATCAATTTATAAACAAGCAACCTAGCAAAGTGCATAATTTATGTGCAGTATTTAAATGACTTCTTTCGCATGACGTATTTTGCAGGCATGGTCTATCATGCACAAGCCAGGAGTCAAGCTATATCCATTAATTTATATGAGCTAGTTTTACATTCAAGGTTTCCCCGGATACCTGAAACAGGATCTTCCCTGCAAAAAAAACTAGGTTTAAACATTTAACCAAGCGCAGTCAGATGTTCGATTGATATATGAAATAAACGTAATCAGATCATTGGTGGTCGGCACGTGTTTAGGCATAAACATATAGGCAATGGTTTTATGAGTTTTACTAACCTTTATCATACAGCTAATAAATGCCTCTACCAAGAAACATTTGCCCCTGAAGAAGTCGTTAAAGCACCTGTCCTCAAATAACTCTCAACTGTGATCAGAACTGTCCATCACGAAGTCGCAACACGTTAATTCACCACTGAAGCAATTCCGGGTAAAATGTCGATGCCAATCGTTCATCAAACTCAGCCTAGTGCACAAATACTGTCTCATTCTACCACTGACGTAAAATCGTTTTCTGTTATTTAAATGAGAAACTGAAAGTCGCGATTATCACGTCACTAATTGTAAAACTGTTTCATTAGTCGGTGAATTGTCCCCAATGTCCCTCACCGTTCCGCTCAGCCGGTCCAATGTATTGAAAACTTGGAACGTTGGTATGTTGCGAGGATCGAATGCACAATGCCGTTTCCGAGGCGGACGCTCTAACCATTCAGCAACCGGGGACGGTCAGGAAAAGGGAAAGTACTTAATGGAGGTTATAAAATTTCAAGAACAGACGTGACGTCTCGGGTTGTAGCCATACTTAGGTACATGAGACAATTCACAAATAACAATGACCCACTTTTATCTAAATCTAAGTACATTTAAGCCCCTGTTTTTGAGAATTGGAAAAAACACGTATAGATGTGAAAAAAGCAAAATAGAAATGGCCAGACAATTGTCAGCACAGTGTAACGAAGACATTCAATTTTGTACTCAAGGTTTCATAATGATTTGTGATGCCAAGAGATATTTTCATTACACAAGTATTGATCAAGATGACAAGCTGAAAAATGCCCTACTCAAAAGTTGAGGCCAATTTCAGGCCCAAACATAAACTCTTTTTTTCACTGCTAAGCTTGAAAAATATTTGAACAAAATAGTTTGTTTAGGAAACTTTGCTTAAGTCTACAAAGGGTTTGTTTGTTGTTTTTAGTATCAGATATTGAAAATTGTATGAAATGTCAAAAAAGATTGTTTTCATATCGTCAACATTATGATAATTCCAAGTAGGGCTAAAATGTTAAATGTTGCTTACTTTGATTGAAATCTCTACATTGCACCACGCAAGCTAAGCTATAAAATAATTTAAATTGACACCAAAGATTCAAAAGTTATATCAAAGCTATTATTGTTGACTAAAGATGTCATCTGAAAATGAGTCACTTGAAAGCGACAAATTAAGAATATAGAGACAATGACATCCACTTTGTAGTGGGTGATTTATCACATACATGACTCCTACATTCACTCACAAGTAAACTTGACTCAATCCAGTGAGATGGTCTTTCTTTGTAACTCCTGCAAATCCAACCAGACCCTTCTTTAACTTTTTTTTAACCAAGTGTCACAAGAATCATACTGATCATTTATTCTTTTTCTCTGAAAAATATCTTTTGCAAAAATCAGTGTCAATTACGATTGGTATCTGGTCAGGGTTTTCTGAAGGACCCGGATGTAGATAATTCAAATACCTGGTTGTGACCCACTACATGGGTCATCAGAATGGCCAGACTCTGTATCATTGAACGGGTCCAACCCTAAACACACACACACCCCCCCCCCCCCCCAAAGAAACACACACACACACACACACACACACACAACAACAAAAAAAAAAACAACAGACTCCTCAACCCTGTTCTTGAATTATAGTTCACAACAACAGCTCAAAACAAATAGTGGATACAAAGTTTGAACACAAACGGATATACTCTCTTCTGTTAACTTCAGAAAGAAATTAAACAATATCATTGACATATGTTAAGCCCCTTAAAGAATATTGTCTGTTTTCAACATCAATAAGGGATTCGGTTTCATTGCCTTTAAATAGCTTCTTTCTTCCATTTATATATCATTTATATATTAAGAACTGAGACAGTGTATTAAGCTTCAATGTACGTGTCTTGACTATCTTTTGTCTTTTGTTACCGTTTTGAATACTAGTCACTGTGTATTATGCATGCCAGCCTATCGGACCCTTGTTACTTGGCGTTTCGGAATATTGAAAGTTTGAAATATATTTCCTATTGTTATATTTAATAGGTCAACTCTTCGTTTCAAATGTAATAGTCTAATTGCTTCAACAATAGCAATACGCTATTGTTTGAAATGGTATCTTATCTCCAAACAATTCATTTTTTCCCTCGTCCTCCTTATTTTCATGACTTTCGGTTTCCTGGTTTTCTTTCTTCTCTTTGAGATCAGGGTCATCTTCACAAATCTTCACAAAATGACTGAAATAGATAGAAATATTGTGGTATCTCGTTATACACAAGTAAAATATATATAAAGTAATACTTAATAAAAATATAGAAAATAATACCATTCAACATACAAGTCCAGTCTCATCTTGGTTTCAGCTTATACTAATTTAGTTTGGACCGATTGTTACAAAAGTTTTTTAAAGGATATACAGCCACTCTCTAGTGTGTTCCCGATGTCAAGAGTCACCAGGCTCGAATTCCACCAACAAAACTTAGCGTTAAGTAATACTTAAATTCTTAAACTAGGTAGATACTCATTCCTCCATTACTATTTTATGACATATTCACGTACACGACTAAGTTGAAATGAATTATTACATTAATTACTAACAATAAATGATAAGAAATGAAAAAATTGAGTATGTTGATTAGAGAAACAAGATTAATAAAATTCGCCCTTTAGTATTTAAGTTTTACCTAGCGCTAAGGATTGTGGGTGAAATTCGACCCAAGACTTAGTACTACAGAACTGTGGATCAAACCGATCTCTTGGTCATTCTACTTTTTCGACTTCTTTGTTTTGCAACAAATTATAAATTCTATGATGAAGAGTTGTTTTCAAGGACGGACAACTACTCCATTTCTCCCCTAACATGGAGCTTTGTTTCAAAACCTTAAGTGAATATTTTTAAAAATATCAACAAAATTAATTATATTTAACGTCTACAAAAATATATTTTACAAAAAATACTTTGTTTTCAGAGTGATTTCAAGGCTAAGTTTGAGGGAAAAGGGTGAAGCTAGATTATAGTTTTGAAATTGAAAAGTCGGGATTTACATCAAACATTTAGTTTTAAATCTTCCATATGTTGTTGTTGTTGTATTGGAGTTTACCGTCGCTGCGATAGTATTTCAATCATATGGCGACGTCCAGCTAATTACAGGTGGAGGAAGACCCCGAGTGCACAGAGGTACCCGGGTAGAACCACCGACCTACCGCAAGCCAGCTGGAAGGCTTCCTCACATGAAATCTTCCATATGTGAAATGTTATAATAAATCATGGTTAACACGAGGAATGTCTATAAAGCCTCTGAAGCAAAATTTAACCAATCACTCGAATACTTTCGTTACATTGTTGAATACCCTTCACAGTCTGTTTCTTCTGTGAGTGAAAGAGAAGAAATATGCCAAATTCTAACAAGAGGGCCAAGATGGACATGGATCGCTCACCTGAGAATGATGATTGCTTAGGCAATAAAGATGCTAGAAAGTAAACAAAGTGAAATTTGGCTTTTTCTGTACTAAAAGGGGCATAACTCCTGAATTAACTGGCCGATCTCATCCATAATTTAACCCCATCGTGAAATTATGGTCATAAACATTGTCTTAAAGTTTGAAGATGCTAGGGTGTAAACAATGAGAAATATATCATACATTGTCATAAGGTGTGAAGATGATTGCTCAAAAAATGATGACGCTAGAGTTATATCTGACATTTTTTTTAATCAAAGGGGCATAACTCCTGACCTAATTGGCCATTCTCAGCTATATAATCAAACTCAATCAAGACATTATGGTCACAAATATTGTCAGTAAGTTTGAAGATGATTGCTCAAAAATGAAGATGCTAGAGTGTAAACAAAATGAAATCTTGTTTTTTCTATTATTAAAAGGGGCATAACTCCTGACCTAATTGACCGATCTCAGCCATTATCAAACTCAATCGAGACATTATCATCATAAACATTGTCATAAAGTTTGAAGATGATTGCTTAAGAAATGGAAGTGCTAGAGTGTAAACTCTAAAATTGTTGACGACGCACGACGCACCACGGACGACGGACACTCACGGGATCACAAAAGCTCACCCTAAATTTTGCTCAGGTGAGCTAAAAAAAAAAAAAGAAAAAAAAAAGAAACAAAGAAAAAGAATTCATCATGTTTTATAACCCTGACCTTGCAAACCCTGAACTAGTGAATGTATTCATAGAACAATTATTCATAGGACAATCAAAAGTCGCTTCAAGATATCTTAGGGGCGGAAAATGTTCAAATTCTTTCAAAAGAACGTCTGCATCTTTAAGGTAGAAGCCCTCGAAACTATGGAATTCTTGATCTCGCCCAACTGTTAACACTTCCACCAGCCCGTTCATTGAGCATTGCACAAAATTAAATTTAATATAGAGCCTGGTTTTGGCTACAATATTTTTAGTGGATACTTGATGAAGCAAAGAAAAAGGAATATCCAAGAAAGTGGAAAGATAAGCGGGTTGACATTTTACAAAACCCCAATGGACATACGGATTTTAAAGTTTGTAAACATGTATGGAAATTACGCAATATATCGTTCTTGCACATGTGTTAGAGACAACATTTACAAAAAATAACTACAAAGTTCTTTCACTTATCTCTTGTACCTTTCCACCAATCATTTTTATGATGAATGTTTCACATGTCAAAAAGAAAATAATTTGAAATAACATGATATTTTTAAGAAGTCTACTCGGCTCTTAGGATACACTGCACGCTGGCAAAAGTATATTTACTGCTTCAAATAGGATGAAAAAAGCAGCCTTCAACTTCGCATGTTCACCAATGTTCACATATTTTCCCAGATTCAAAATTTAAAATGAACTACCTTGCAGAAGATGTAGTTATGAACCAATATAATAATAATAATAATAATAATAATAATAATAACCAATATAATAATAATATAATAATAATAATAATAATAATAATAATAATAATAATAATAATAAATAAATAAATAAATAAATAGTCTTGGAAGAAAGAAGACTTGTTTTTTTGTTTGTTTTGTTTTGTTGGGTTTATCGTCCCTCTGACAGTATTTCAGTCATATGGAGACAAGAACTACCCTTATATGCTAAGCGCTAAGCAAGGGAGCTATACCAGTACCAATTTGTTACGATTTAGTATGTCGCGGACGGAGATTGAACCCACGACCTGCCGCTTAACGAGGATTATAGAACTTTAAGAACAGAGTCTCGTGTCAAGTAGAAGCCATATTAACGGACATAAGATCACAAAGTAACAATGACCCACGTTTGAATTTTGAAATGGGAAAGACGTGTATGAAAACAACTGATGTCAGCACATTGTAATGAAGATTATTCAATCTTGTATTCAAGGTTTCATAATGATTTGTGAATGTCTCTTGAACTGAAAAAAATCATTACACCCGAATCAATCAAAATGTGTAACCGAAAATGCACATTCTCAAATTCCTATGCCATTTTCATGCCCCAAATAAGGCCTTTCTTCAATGACAATCTTGAAAAACATTGGAACAAAATGTTTTCTACTTCGTTTAAACTTCGTTCCCTCGCCACTGAGGTCCATGCAAAGGCCTTGGTTATGTATAAAAAAATATATGCGAATTCATATGTGGGCACATGATACCCGAGAGTTTATCTACAGAAACTTTTGAAGTGATGGACATAATAACGGGCACTGTTACAACGGCATTAGAAGGCTTCACCTGTATTGGCTTAGTGAACAGTAGCAGACAGCAAGTTCCATTGAGTAATATTTCTGGGATAAAAGGTATATTCATAGGAGTCTTTAGTTGATGTTAAGTGTTGAAAGCAATCTGCTCTGCTTTGTCTGGTTGTAGAGTCAGTAGAAACAAGTAAATGCTCTTAATAGATGACTTCATAATTATGGACAATTTTATAGAACATTATAAGACGGGCTCTGGTTCTACGAAGCTGGATACTTGGCCAGTCAGGAGTAGATATCATGTCATCAACGGAGCTAGTATTATGATGGCGGCCAGTAACAAACCTTGCTGCCTGCCGCTGTACTTTCTCAATCTGGTCTACTTTGCCCTTGACACAGGGGTCCCATACAGTTAATGAATATTGTGCATGACTATGGCCATAATTACATACTTCTTCTAAGGAACCCGATTCAAAAAGATTTGCTTTATTAGCAATAAAATACTTTGAAGGGTTAGTCCATGAGTATTATGTATAATTTTTTTCTTTGTGTTATAGTTAGGATGTAACATTTTCAAGTACCCGTTTGCCAGCGGCTACGAGATCAGCTTAAAGGAGTTTTGTATCAGACAATGATATACTTTTTTTTATAAATGATGCTGTAATCAACAAACAGTCTAAAGGTGATGTACTGCATGTAGTCTGTCTGATCATTAATAATTAAACTAGGAAAAGATCGGATATATGACTGAACCCTGGAAGACGTCAGAAGCTACAGTTAGTTGATGTCTCTTCCCCCCGAACAACAATCTTGGTCCTATCATGTAAGAAGTCTGAAATCCATTTAAAAGCATTGCCAGTAATACCATAAAATTTTAGTTATATTTGGGATGTTCATGAGATATATTAATGAACGCATTAACAAAGTCCATCATGATGATGTCTGTTTGTATATAATGATTATATTTTATTATATGTTTTGTAAAAGAAAATAAGGTGACTATCATAACAACAATACATTATATTATTATTCTCCAAATGTGTCATGAGTGATTTTGCAATAAATACGTGGAAGTCAGATTTGTCTATAATTTATTTCATCATGTTTATCTTTTTTATAGACAAGGCAAACATTGGCATGTTTCATATCAGAGCGATTTTACCGGTGCGTAGGGAAATATTAAAAATAGTGCCTAAGATTGGAGCGATACCTTCACAACAGTCTTTGAAGATTTTACTGTTAATTCCATGAGGACCAGTTGCTTAATGTGGGTCAAGGTCTATAAGTAATTTAATAATGCCGTTATAATTAATATCAATATCCTGCATCAAGGGTATGGCCTTTGTCAGGAATGTTAGTGGTTGATGGTTGGGTGAAACCCTCCTGGAATTGATTAAGATATTACTTTTGCCGTAGCGCTCTACTTAGTCAGCCTAATCTCCCTCAATAATGTGATCATTGAATGGGAGTATGCTTTTCTTTTGTTTTAATGTAAGGGAAGGGAGGTTTTGTTTTGGTGTTTAGAAGAAAATGGTCTAGCCTTGGTCAGGAATTTTTATAACCCAAAATCAGTCTTTCAATATATTTCCAATACGATTGTCTTTGTTCCCTTTCTTTGTTACCTTTGGACAACTGGACTGTTTTAAACTTTTAGAGTTCATCATTTTTATAAGTAAGTTTATTTTCAGTAATTTTCTTTTGTTAATGTGACCTTGACTTTTTACTTAAAAATACGAGTCACACAGTAACTTGTGCATCGTCGAATACCCTCGAATGACTTAGTCCACTACATGGTATCATGCCGCATGGAAATAGGCAAGCAAACAGTCGTAATACAGTAATTATTGACTTATTTATCGACCAATATAAACTCGACTTTTAAATGCAACACTCTTCGGCATGGCATGAAAGTCATGTAAACAATAAAAAATAATGACTGCTTCCGGCAGCTGTATAAAAACTGCATTTATGATTGGTTTTAAAAAAGTGATGCGACCATTGAAATATTGTAATTTGACACATTCTAAAACGATCCAATTCTACCGTAATATCCCACAGCTTATAGATGATCTATCGATGGGTATTCGGCGATGTAACTTGTACGACATTATTGAAAAGCCAG
>CM037778.1:68106639-68156639 GCA_021229015.1 Solen grandis | reverse complement strand
GATCAGCTAGTCTTGGTACTACGGTTAGATGTGAAGAGGAAACATGGTGAATATACCAGTAACAATCTTAAAGACATTGATGAGACACGCACGGAAATCAAACCAACAATCTTCAGAACAAAGTTTTCGGTGCTGAATACAATTTAAAGTAATATTAGTTAATTAAATAGAGATTAAGTTATAAATATTCATATACAGGACTTGTGTCATAACTGCCACACACTTCTGAATGGAAAGCCAAACAATGGCAGGAGACGAGACGCACACCTACTGGATGACGACGATTTCGGACCGTACTTCTACGACTATGGTTTCAGTAAGAAGCAACACTCTACTGAAGATTAAATGAAAATATAATAATAAAATCGGGTTAAATAATTGAACATTTGAATTCTATTTAAACACGATTTAGTTTAACAAGGGGTGTATTATTACATTTTTTCATTTCCTTAACACCATGAGCAAAGTTTTCATATACATGTATATATTGATACTTAAATGTACAGTTACATGAGGTAATTATGTTATATCGTTATCATCGTATTAATACAATAACTCTTTTTACTTTCTGATCAGGCTGGATTCCACCGGCAAGTCCCCCGGCATTCCCGACAAAGTCTGGACGAACACAACAGGAAGCTTTAAAGTTATGCCAAGATGCCTTCTTCGCCGATCCAACCATTAGTCAGTGTAATCACACTGCTAGCATTAACTTTGATGCTGAAATCGACCTTTGCGTGGAAAATATAAAGGTACTGTCATTTTGGGTTATCTTCTATCGTTGTGACAGATGTATGTTTGTCTTTGCGTGTGCCGATTTGTGAATCTAAATGTCTTGTTGCATGCTGTTAGTCTGGCCGTTCTGGGACTTTCCACCCTTTTCGTTATTTTTATCGTCTATTCTTGGATCGGTGTGACAAAGGTTAAGTAACATCCTGCTGATTTCAAGCGGAATAAAATCACTAGTGCACAAATGACATCCGGAAAAAAACGTCAACATAACGCAAGTCAGCCGGAAGGCTTATTTTTTTAAAATGTCCAAGTGACATAACTGGGTCTCAAACCACAGCATTGAGGGTGTAAGTGATAGAATCTAAAGTATTTAAGAGTGTAAGAACTGTGCTTATCTGAGTAGGTGGTATTTAAAATGAAACGCCTATTACTTCTCTATAAATGTATCACAATGTTAAATCTAATGTAAAGATGTTCAAAGGTCCTGACATTTTCTGATCTCCGCTGACATAGAAAAATTACTTCGGGGAATTTTCCGGTGATGATCTGAAAGATTTCGAAAATACGCATGCAAAAATGATGTCATATGCCGTAAAACTACTGAAACAATGGGCTTACCCATATACGCGTAAAATATGGCACTGTCTTTTTCAGCTCACTATACTGTTAAATCATTAATTTTCGTTGATTTTAAATTTTGTTGATAATGTACCTAAGAGTATTTCGTGGGTACACTTTTTCGTGGATCTATGTTCTAAAAAACGTAAGGTCTATTTCAGTTCAATAGGCAAATAGATCTAATTATTATATAGAGGAAAGAATAAAAGCTGGATTTTAAAATAGCTTGTTCACAGATGTTCATTGAATAAGAGTTTGATTTAAAACTATAGGAGTGTATTGCCTATTACAATTCCCATCTATGGACACATTGTCACCCAATGCAGCATTCCCTGATTGTAAAAAAATGGACTGATCACATTCATTCTTCGCGCATATGCTCACTTCATGGTTAACGGTGAAGACATCCATCTGCGTAATATGTTACGTGGTAAAGCAAGCATCTGCTTCTGGGATATACCATATTCTATATTTAACTGTGTATAAACGAAAATAGCATTTTATCGTGAAATGAGACCTACACTTGCCGAGTTTATTTGTCAGGAAAAGACTTCACCGACTTTAACGAGGGAGCGTTTTTATTTTTTTTTATTTACAACTGTGAACGAGCTGCTTTAAAGATTACATACGATAATCACTGACTTTTTATGTATACTTTTTCAGCTTGTTCCGGAAACAAACGAAGTAACATGATTATTTTTCTTTCAGGTTTCGGACACAACACATTACGTCCGCAGCTCAGTAGCCACGGCAATCCAATCCTGCCAAGAGATCGTAACCAAGGACCCTGTATACTACAATAACAACACTGGACTTCCGCCCGCCTTTATTACCACAGACCTCTGTCTGAGTGGGTGTTCTGGGCACGGGAACTGCGTGAGAGGCACGTGTCATTGTGACCATGGCTACGAAGGAGACGCTTGCGAGGTCGATACATCGTCCCCACCCTCTTTATTTGGAATAATAAGGTAGCTGTCACTGCAGTGCTGTAATTTAAAATTCACGAAAACAAAGCAGATTTCATTTTATTACACTCTCAAAAGCTACTGGCTTAAATTCCACAAAGACACTTAACGCTATGTAATACTTATTATCTTAAAGTAAGTAAGGCCACATCCTATATTTATTCTTAACTAAGTTGATATGAATATTTATTTTATAGACCAACACTGATTGTTAAGACCTGGAATGTTTCGGAAAACTCACTACTAATTCACATATTTATCGCCAAGAAAGAGTTAGAGAATTAGCGTATGGTTTGATGTCTTATGAAATGAAATTGATCTTTTATTATCTTTTCATTATTATCATTAAGATTTTGTTAGACTTAGTAATACTCAAAGGATATTTTATAACTCGCATTGTCATTCAACATAAGTATATGTATGTAATCTGTTTCATGTTTTATAAAGTTAAAAGTAAAAAACATGGTAAATAATTAAAAACATATCCGTCTAAATGACAAGCAGCGTAGCTAGCCGTCTGCTTTATAGTCTTTACATATTTCAAAGCAAGAGTTCGGAAATTCAGATTACTTTTCTACTTATGTTCCTTATTGCATTTATTTAAATTTAAACTATTTTTCTACATCTATTTTCTATTAATACCTGTAGAGTCTCCCAGGGTATATTTGATCATTACAGAAGTTGTTAAAATAAACTTGACCCATGAAGAACTTTGACAACCAACAGAAATTCATTTGAAATTAATTATCTTCTGAAACCATAATTGGTCATAATTAAATTTCATTTGGCACAAATAGTCACCTCATAGCCCTCTACCATAATTGATAACAGAAAGTTGATCCTTTGAAAAGAGAGTTCCCTTTAGAGTGGGCTAGTTTCCTTATATAGATTTAATAGGAAAAAATCCTTCTATGAAAGCAATGTCCAGTGGTACAAACTCGTAGTCAGATCATAGCTTTCACCATAATTGATAAAAGAAAGTCGAGATTCGAATCTCACAAATTCACAAATTTTCGTTCATACCGCGTGACCAGTTTAAAGCGCTTAGCGATTAATTACGCAATATGATGATTTCACACACGCTAAGCATGCCATGGTGCATTGCTGAGACAGAATGATGAAATCAAGAAAGTAGAATTAAGACATGCTTAGTCAGTGCATCTTATACATGTAAACATATCAAAACCTTCATTTTCAAGTTTTAATTATGGAAAAACATATCATTATAAAAGTTTCAGATTAAAGTTTAAAATATTTTACCGGTGTTACATTAATTCTAATTAAAGTTTTTCTAAGAGGAAGGACCTCTATTAAGGATCTCATAACGGCTTCTCTACGTTAATATTTAATACTATATTTACTGTGATTTCAAAAACATTTATGTGGATAACCTTCATTTTTTTCATAGTTATATAATATTATTGTGTTTTCACGGACTATATAGGTCATTTGTTATTATTTTGTGAAATGCCACAGAAAACAATAGAATAAATAAATTGAATTACTTAGTCAACATTGTGTGAAAGCTCCCAGCCGTTCCTCGACATTAAAACTAAATACCGAGGCAGTTCGAGCAACAGTTTATCTAAACCTACAACTACAACATTATTTGCACCCGAATGTATGTATTTTAAGCCTGCAAACATTCCCTCGAAAAATCAGGCCACTTTGGATGCAGCAAGATTCCTTTTTTAAGCTTTATAGAAAACTTCAAAATTCTTCTTCTGTGAAACCCATAGTCAGAATTCAATTTCATTTACAACAAATGGTAATCTTATATCCCTCTACTAGAATTACTTAAATAAAGCTGATCAATTGGAAATAAATCTCCCATGGAGTATAGAAACTTTATAGAACATTTCTAAATTCTTCCTCTGTGAAACCAATCGTTTGAATTTAATCTCATTTGGTGCAAATAGTCACCTCACGGCCATCTACCATAATTGATAAAAAGAGTTTATCCTTTGAGAAATAAGGCCCCCGGTGTAGTCAGCTTCTTTCCTTATATACCCTAACTTGCTGAAGGTACCCATAGGGGTCCCATTTTACAATACATCATCTTTATTTTCAACAATTTATTTAATAAAATCTATCGGTTGCCATGGCAATGACGCCTTTGCTGTGACACTGGCAATTCTAAACGCTATAAGGTTCTAAAAAAAAAAAAGCTGCACAATATTTTGTGAGTGTATAACCCTTGCGGAGAAATCACGTGAATCCTTTTTGTCCAATCAAAATTAAGTATTTATGATGGGTTTACAACATCTTCAGTTTGAAGATGGTGATTATAAACAAGACGGGAAGACGACAGAAGTGGACGCAATTATGAAATCCCCATATCATATAGGCTGCAGGATGCCGTCTCGAGCTACAGGTCTATTTATTTTTCTATTCACAAACTTTGATTTTATCTAGGATATATAAATATGAAAGTGTATGTATGTTAATACAACTTCACCGTAAATGCTGTCTGTATCGACTAACAAGTTAACAAGTAAAACATGTGATGCGCTTTTAACACTGTGCCTAGTTGTGTACTTGTATGTATTTACATGTTGACCTGGTGTGTGATACAAACCAATTTTCTTAAAATGAAAAGCAGTTGGCAAACACCCGAATTTGATTGACTTTTCTAAATATTCTAAGCATAGAATACTTAGAAATCAAAATAATAACGTGTTTTAAAACTCTAATAAAATTGCTTCAAGATAAATAATTTAATTCATAAAATCTACAAACTCTAGTTATATTTCGTATTTGCATTTGCAATGAGTTTGTATGTCATATCTGTATTTCGTATTTGTAATATTGTTCATTTACTACTGTTTATAGCCTAGATCTAAATAAAAAAAACTTCATCGAAAATATTTTGTATGGTAACCATCATGTATTGTCTAAAAAGTCAAAGGGTTTTCCTCTGCTTACATCGGTCAAACGTTCCTTATGTGCCTTACAAGACGCTTTATAATTAACAAGAGGACCAAATGTGACCGTAGGTGATTTGCATTTTGTTTTCTTTAAGGCCAGCAAAAATAGTTCCGTTTCTGGTTTCCAGCAAATAAAAAAAGGGGTCGGTAGGTCGGTATTTTAGTATTTTTTATTTATTCTGTTTTACAAGAATTGAAAGGTAAAAAAGGGTAAATATTTTTTAAATGCGGAAAGGTAAAAAAAACTTTAGGATCAGTCGTTAAAAAAGAGGGTCGGCATGGAGACCAGAAACGGAACTTTTTTTTTTTGCCTAAAACAAAATCAAATGTAATTCAGTTTAGTAGTACGAAATATCAGCATGCTTACCGCTTCGATGATTATTCTTTCGGGTTGACAAACAAACAATCACAGATTACAACCTTTTACATCTGGCGATCATTAAAAATAATATACTGACATACTGTGTGTGTATAATTTCCTACCAGGTAATCATGATCAGTAGGTATTGATGTAAGCATATTAATTATTGTAAATGAATAAAAAAAAATATTTCAACAGGAAGCATTATGGGGATGGAAATTACTGTAACAAACGATGGCGCTATATACAGCCAGAACGTTAGTGCTTTCATAATCGACTCCGCCTGCATGACCTGTTCTAGGACAGGCGGCCGTTGTCAAATCAAGGTACTTCAAGTTTGTCTGTCTGTCAATATCTGGCATTCATTGTATTTTAAGACTTATAAATACTCACGCTCGAACGTACAGTTTATACATGTATATTATTATGACATGTTAACGAACTACTCTGAGGAAAAGTCCGGTTATTAAAGTTATTCGTCCTACACATCAAAATGTATCAACATAACAAGAGGGTGCAATCTAGTAAGATTTTAGATTGCGAAGACAAAAAAGAAGTCCTACCTACAAAATCCAAATTCTTATGATTCTCTGTTGTACACCGGAAATATATAATTAGCATTCCCATCAAGAAGTCCAATGCATTTCCGGTGTACACTAATTAACGAATATATACACTCGTATATGTAATGTATTTGTATGAAGCACAGTCTAAAGTCTTTTGGCTGCCGCATGCGCATTTTGCTCTCAAAGAAACAATGAACAGGGGTATCATTTTTGCCTTGACGATGAAATGATGTGTAACCATTTATCATTAATATTAATGATATTCTTTCATAAAGGGTGGTTATATACAGATTACATTTTCTGTATTCGGAACTTTTTTTCAGATTTAATATAGGCCTACATTGAAAAAATACTCAACTGTCTTTAATAACTATATTAATTTTAAGGCCAACACATGCCTAATAGAAGGAGTGTGCTATTCAGCTAGTCAAATGAACCCACTTGACAACAGTCAGAATTGCAACCCGTCGCAAAGCAACAAACATTGGACAGGTATTTTCTTCTTCATCACCATCGATCAAATCATTTCTCCGTTAGGGTGTCTCAGAAAATCTGATACCATTACAAGTGACGGTTAAAATTCCATTTATGATCAAATTTTAATGTTTTATATATGAAACTGAAGATGATATAATAAAGTTTTGTTTGCTTAGAAATTACGTAAAAATTTCGACCTTATGACGTCATGATGACGTAATAGAAAACTGATGGTTTATCCAGGAAATTCAGAAACAGCTTTATTTCATTTAGACGAAAAAGGAATAAGCAATACATTTCCCAGACGTGAGCCCACTTGACTTCTATGAATATTTAAGAGGCAATGTTTTTTAAACCTCTACCAAACAACATAGATGAATTGAAAATTGCTGTTTGCATGGAAATTAGGAAAATCAGTACAGGAACATGTGGATTTAAGGAAAGGTTAAGACGTCGTTATGGAAGATTCTTTATGTAAATATTTCAACATGCTTGCTTCCGAATGTTTTATGAAAGATGGCATGTGCTTGTATGTATGTCTACTTTTCAATGATGCCTTATTGCATTTCTGTTAGACGATTTTAAATGTCAAGTGTGTAATGCTAAATGCCAATATGCTAAGACCCAGGTGCAAACTACCAAATGATACATAACAAATGAGAAGTGCATGCATACATGTAGCCTTGTTTCATTTCTTTTAAGAAGTGTATAGTGCTAAATGCTTTCTGTTAACTACCAAATAAGAAGTTCAAGAATATGTGTTTATGAAAATGGCATTTGATTGCATTTCTTTAACGCAAAGGGTTAAAACCATTATTTCATATGCAAGTATAATAGGACTTGTTAAAATCAAGTTGACACATAGCACTAGGCAGTAAGCATTACACACTAAATATAATCGAAGCTGGAAACCACATTCAACATTTACAAACCACCCTTATAGGCTTGGCACCAGCCAAGGGAGGTAAACCTGTTTTAATCATAAAAAATGTTTTGTTTGATATAGTAAAATATCTTTTAAAATGGAATGGCTGATGTAACATTGGTAAAATGAATTTGGTTGTTCCAAAATAAAGTCGATTGTTTCTGAATTTGCAGATATTCAAACAGGCCAAGTGATTACGCCCGCGCCCTCTGAAGTGAAACCAACAAACGAAGTGCCGGTGGGCGGGCAGGTGGTAGACAGATTCGATATATGGACGTTGTGAGGATCCTTAATCCAAGATGATTAATTAGATCGTTTTTTATCATTAAATATACCTTACATATCTAATGCATGTATAAACGATGGGTCATTATAGAATGTCATTTATGCAATTAGTCATAATGGATGGAAGGAAGGATGGATGGATGGATGGGTGGGTATTGTTCCACGTGTCGCGTTTAGTTTTTGCACATTTTTAAACTTATATTGACACATTCTTGGTGATGTCGAAGTGCTAATTAATAACATAAAAATTATAACAAGAATCAGTCAAAAGGAATAGTGTTGATTGATATAAAATTATAAATAACCGTATTATATTGCCCTAAAATGGTGTTTCCATTGTATATGTATTTCATATTTATAAAATTAGCAGTATCATAACTGATAATCTGACTTTGTTGTCAAAATCATAATTTACACACACACGCGTATGGCATATTACTATTTTCAAATTTTTCTTTCATTTCTCATTCATTTTCAAAACATTGTAATCCACAGATGATAGCATAGATGAATGTTCACAAAAATATAGTGAACACAACTTGTATAGTCATATTGTTTGTATTTCTTTTCAAGTGAAAATATCTTTCAGGAAAAATATTTAAAGGAGTAAGTTAAATTGATTCATATAATAATCGAATGAAAATGAGTCTACAAAGAATATGTTAATCATGTAAAGGTTTCAAATTCCTTTATTTTTTATGCACATCCTGTGGTTCAATCAATCCTTGAACGTACAAAACAGCTGTATGTTTTGTGTGAATTCTAATTATGACTTTGTTTATTTTAAATATTATAGTATCTTTTAAATCATAAGTGAACACTATTTTCCAGTCTATAGCTGACACTTTTTTATATCGTTAACGTTGATAAGAGTGGTCATTGTCCTAGTTTGAACACTGCTTTTTCCCTTTTTTAAACGTATTTCAGTGACTGCCTTCTCATGATTCTAGTTATTGATTAGTTAATGATTAGTTATTGATTAGGTATTTAAAACAGCTAGTAATAGTATATAATGCTTTGTGTGTGTGTTTTTTTTTTTTGTTTTTTTTGTAATGTTGATCGATACATATAATTTACAGTGTATAGATATCTGGTTTGAACCCTATTTGTTCCGATTATTTTTAACTTTTAGCTTTTGATTAATGTATCTTGTAACTGGCCAGTAAATATGCAGTAAAAAAGGATTATGCGAGAAGTATCTTATTCAATGGAATACTTGGCATGTTGAATCGTTAGTTAGACTTACATAATAAACTCTTACTACGACTAATATGAATCCGTTGTCAATTTCCAGACAGAAGAGTGGCTGTCAGTGTCATTTCAACAGTTCGCGGACAGACTGCGCGTGTTGTGACACGGGAGGATGTCAGTGTGACACGCCCTTCCACAACCAGTGCTTCCAATGTAGCTACAGTCAGCAGCTTTGTGGAACTCGTAAGTCACCACCATTTTCTGCATTTTCTGTTATTTATGCGAAACTTTATAAGCTCATCTGAGCACTTGTGATCAGGGTGAGCTTTTGTGACCGCTTTTTGTCCGTCGTGCCTCGTCCGTTGTCAACAATTGCTTGTGAACACTCTAGAGACCACACTTTTGGCACAATCTTCGTGAAACTTAGTCAGGTTGTTTGTCTATATGATATCTTGGATGAATTCGAAATTGGATTATGTGCGATTTAAAACTAGGTCACCAGGTCAAATTTTAGAAAAACCTTGTGAACACTCTAGAAGCCACAATTTTGGCACAATCTTCATGAAACTTGGTCAGGATGTTTGTCTACATGATATCTTGGATAACTTAAAAAAAATGGGTCACGTGGGGTCAAAAACTAGATCACCAGGTCAAATCTTAGAAAAACCTTTTGAACACTCTAGAGGCCACAGTTTTAGTCCAATCTTTATACAATTTGGTCAGAATGTTTGTCTACATGATATCTTGGATGAGTTTAAAATCGGGTCACGTGGGGTCAAAAAATAGGTCACCAGGTCAAATCTTAAAAAAAAACTCGTGAACACTATAAAGGCCACAGTTAAAGGCTAATCTTCATAAAATTTGGTTTGAATGTTTGTCTACATAATATATTGGATGAGATTACGAAATTGGCTCACGTGGGGTCAAAAACTAGGTTACCAGGTCAAATCTTAGAAAAACCTTGTGAACATTCTTGAAGCCATAGTTTTGGTCAAATCTTCATGAAACTTTGTCAAGTTGTTTGTCTTTATGCTATGTCGGATGAGTTTGAAATTAGGTCATGTTGGGTCAAAAACAAGGTCACTAGGTCAAATCTTAGAAAATCTTAGAAAAACCCTGTGAACACTCTAGAGGCAACGGTTTTGGTCCAATCTTCATAAAATTTGGTCAGGATGTTTGTCTACATAATATCCTGGATGAGTTTGAATCGGGTCATGTGGGGTCAAAAACTAGATCAACAGGTCAAATCTTAGAAAACCTTGTGAACACTCTAGAGGCGACAGTCTTTGCCTAACCTTAATGTAACTTGGTCAGAATGTTTGTTTACATCAAAGCTCGGATGAATTCAAAACTGGGACACATGGGGACAAAAAGTAGGTCACCAGGGCAAATTTAAGAAAAATCTTGTCAACACTCTAGAGGCCTACATTTTTGTCCCAGTCTTCATTAAACTTGATAAGAATGGTGACTGCGTGGATTCCCAGTTGAGTGCAAATTCAGGAAGGATTAAAATCTAGGTCACTTAGACAAATGTTAGAAAAACACTTTAGATGCCACATTTTTTGCCATCATGCCTACCACAGCAATCTTACTCAGGCGAGCGACACAGTGTCACCTTGACCCTCTTGTTGTTTAAAACAGTCATTCGGTCCCGGTTGTCGAGTGATTATAACGTCTGGGCATGTGACTGATTCCCGACCACGGCATGCTAAAAAGTCATTAAATTAGTATTAGCAAATCTCGCTTGTGATTGGCGCTCAACACATTCAGGTAATTCCGGGATTAGTGTCAGGATAATTTGATTGGGTGTTTTATCATGACACGTGTCTACGTACTCATATCGCATTTAGGAATCACTGCACCCTCCTCTTGTAGACAGAAGGCCATGGAAGGAGTGAACTACTGTCGCTGTCACACCGAAATAAACAATTTATTAAAATTCATGAAATATTCGAAATGAAGGAATGTACTAATGTCTATCGAAGCACAACTAATACTTAGAAGAATTATTTTGCATAATTTATAAGTTGATAGAGTCGTGGTCTGGTGAACTGTGTATTGGAAGGTGGTGACCGACATTGGCTTAGTGGAGGGTAAACTTAACAGGCGCATATACTGCCTTAATCATGAGCCATCCTTTATTAAAGGTAATAACATAATTGCAACATAGCAATAATAGAAACTGTTTTCTGGTATGGATTTCATGTATCACTGGACTTTAATAACATTTTTTTTAATCATTTTGTTTTTAAACGATACTGACACATTTGAACATATTTACTCTTTTTATATTGGATACATCGTTAAACTATACGAACAAGGAAACATCGCAGACGGGTGTTGCTCCCTGAATGAATGTTTGGAACAAAACTAATAACTGTCAGTGTTTTGCAGATTTGAAGAATGGGCCATTAATAAAAAAAAATAAAAACAAGAGGTGTCAGAGGACAGCACGCTCGACTATTCAAAATGTTTGTTGGTAAATCAAATAAAATCTATTTAAATTCTTGCCCTTCACATTCCCTGTACATAATAATAGTCAAAAATGATATACCTTGATAGTCTGATACCCCTTAATATATTTATGATGTCTAAAATCAATCCCATGCCTAGTTAATGAGACATAAGCACAATAACACTGTGCATGCAAAACTTCAACCAAAAATCCAAGTTAGAAAAGGGCCATAATTTGCATCAGTCCAAAAGTTATCCTCCTGTTTTCTGATGCCCTTGAAGACACTCCTTTACTTTCTAGTCAATTCCACAAGCAATTTCTGAGATTTAAGCTGGATAGTAGCTTGAATGCAAAACTTTAACCAAACTTCAAAGTTAAAAGGGGGTCATAATTTTTAATGTATTCCATCAAGTGTTATCTTCCTTTATAGTAAGATACCCCTAAACATATTAAAGATGTTTCAAATCAATTCCATGCCTGGACTCTGAGATATAAGCATGAAAGTACCTTGCATGCAAAACTTTAACCAAAATTTCTTAGTAAAAAAAAAGGGCCATAACTTGTAATATATTCCAACAAAAGTTATCTACCTTGATAGTATGATTCTCTTAAACATATCAAAGATATTTCAAATCAATCCCATGCCTGGATACTGAGATATAAGCATGAAAATAACTTGCATGCAAAACTTTTACCAAAATTTCTAAGTTAAAAAGGGCAATAATTTAAAAATTCCATCAAGAGTTATCTTTAAATTTTACCCCTAAAGTATTAAAGATGTTTCAAATCAATCCCATGCCTGGATACTGAGATATTAGCATGAAAGTACCTTGCATGCAAAACTTTAACCAAAACTTCTAAGTTAAAAAGGGGCAATAATTTGTAACATATTCTATCAAGAGTTATCTACCATGAAAGTATGATCCCCCAAAACATATTAAAGATGTTTCAAATAATCGCATGCTTGATACTGAGATTAAGCATGAGAGTATTTGCTGCAAAACTTTAACCAAAATTTTAAGTTAAAAAGGGGCCATAATTTGTAAATATTCCATCAAGAGTTATCTCCCCTTGGTTGTTGTCCCCCTAAACATATTCAAAACTTTAAAATAAATACCTGAATGGTTATTGAGATACAAATAGACAGAATTTAAAGGCCGGGAAACTCGAAAAAAAAAACCTCATAGTTGACCTTTGACCTCAATGTGTGACCTTGACCTTGTAGCTACGGACTTGCGTCTTGCGCTCTTGCACATTGACCAATGATGGTGAACATTTGTACCAAGTTATTTTAAAATCAACAAATGAATGAGAAAGTTGTGGTCCGGACACGAAAAAATACCCAATTATTGATCTTTGACCTCTAAATGTGAACCAGGAACTTGCGCATTGCACATCATCTAATGATTGGTTCACAATTGGGCCAAGTTATTTAAAAATATATCGATAAATGGCATTTTTATTGTCCCGGAGAAAAAATTCTTTGATTTTTATCTGGGACCTTGACCTTGAAGCTACGGAACTAGGTCTTGCACATCGCCTTTTGATGAGTAACTATTGTGTTAAGCAACTTTAAAATCCATAATATATAAATGACAAAGTTATGTATCGGATAAGAATTATGACGGAACGACGGACGGACAGATGGACAAAATTGCAGCTACATGCTCGCCCATCGTTTGTAGCAGATCGTTTCTATACCATATCTGAGTCAATATCAAATTTCGTCTAAGTTGCTGTCTATCTAGAATTTTGCAATGAAAACTGTACAAAAAGCTGCGTTTTACGGTTCCAAGAGACAAAGGCTGTTAAGTTCTTTGTAAATCATGTATACATTTGCTTCCTAATAACTTTGGAGTTGTTTCCCACCCATTTTATTACCCCTCATTGACCATTATTGGGCTGTCCCTCATCAGTGTCGCAAATAAACTCTGATTCATAATAGGTAGAAAATGCATTACAGCTACGAAAGTCTGCTGAGGTTTCATTGACTAAGGTCTTATTTACACAATAAAAGCGTAACTTTAATTTCTTTTGTAACATTTGCTACTGATTTCGTTCAAAATTTAACTGTCCCCAGGATAAGCGTCACTCCTGTAACAAAGATGTGCAAATGCAAAATTAAAACTGATCCCCCAAGTCTTTTGAAAGTGATCTCCCTTAAAACACTTTATCAACTTCCTGTTGTACAAGTGGAAAAGGCAGCATTTTGAAAAACTTTGAAAGAAGATGCATCTTATGCCAGAAAAGCAAGTACATACTATGCATAATTTTTGATCGGGTCACATCTGTTACACTTTTATCTCTTTTTTTTCAATAGATATTGTATTAATATGGTTGTGCAATTGAATCAGACAAGTTGTGTATTTTGTATAAAAAGTGTTTACCCCAACTAGTGAGACTTCATGTGGTTTGAAATAGGTTTTAATCACAAATATATCACTCCTGTAACAGTCACTCCCGTAACATGCTTTTTTGTAACAGGAGTGACTACAATTGTTACTGGAATGACTTTTTCGTCATTTTAGCAGATATTTATATTGTATAATGACAAACTTGTTGATGTTTTGTGCTATTCTAGCTGTTGGGATATCATTTTTATATTAAGTGTATGTTATCCTTAGCTATATGTGCATGGAATCCAGAGAACCAATAAATTGATTAATTTCTGTTACAGGAGTGACTGTTACATGTTACTTTAGTGACATATCTTTGTTTACAAAAACATACTTGAAATGGATGTTTGATTAGAAGATGAAATAAGACTCCTGCTAATTCTCTATAACTTTAACCATTTCATACATATTTTGCATTTTATCTTAAGTCATGGAACCAACCTTTGGTGAAATTTGTTACAGGTGTAACAGGGCATTGTTACAGGCGTGACTTGTCTATTCATTTTTCAGTTCATTTGCTTACCCTCTTGTGGGGGGGGGGGTGTTTGCATATGGTTCAGCTAAGAGAACAGCTGAAATAAGAGTCAGAATCATTACAGAGATGGTACTTCATGAAAAATGTACCTAGACAATGATTTCCTGTCACAAGGACATGATGAGAAAAGAAGGGGTAATAACCTTGCAAAACAATATGCACAATACTCAGAATAACTTTGAATGATGACTTAATAAAATTTATAAGATAAAAGTTATGAAAAATAAGGGCAAATGGAAACTTCATTGGTATTTGGCAAATGCATTCATTAGCAAGTGTACTGAAATTGGCTTTTTTTTCCAGTTTATCCAAAGCTTAAGGATGACCAACTGTTTGAAAATATGTGAACAGGTTAATTCTTCCAAAACAGGTCAAGTGCAGCAATGCCCAAGTCTTAATAATGTGGACAAGTACCAGAGATGATATGGTAGAAAGTAATTGGGTTTCAATTCACTTCGTTGTACTTCTGCCTTTGGAAGACGAAATTAACATAAAGTAGGGTGACAGGAATGTAAAACTGATGTGAGGTTTGAGACTGTGAGCTTTGAGGAGCCTACAAGCATTGGGACAGAGGAGAGTAAGAGTGAGGGGGCTGAGCTTAGTAATGTAATAGGAATCCGAGGAAAGTAAGAAAAAAGGGGGGGGGGAGTAAAGGGCAAAAGGAAAGAAACATCAAAGGGGCAGAGGAAATAAAGAAACAGGGGGACAAGGAGATTAAGAATGAGGTGGCAGAGGAATTAAAGTCAGGCGACCAAAGAGTGTGAAAAGAAAAGAAAGAGTAAAATGGGTAGAGAAGAGGAAGAGTCAGTGGGGGTCAAGGAGTGTCAATAAGAGTCATGGGGGCCGAGGTCAGTAAGAGTCACGAGGTCAAGGAGAGTTAGAGACAGGGGTCTGAGATCAGTAAGTGTCAGGGAGCCGAGGTCAATGAGAGTCAAGGGGCCAAGATCAGTAAGAGTCATGGGGCTGAGGTAAGAGTCAGGGCTGAGGTCAGTAAGAGTCAGGGGGTCCAGGAGACTAATATCAATATACCAGAACCAGTACTCTGTGTTGGTAAGTATGTAGTTAAAAGATACAAGAATAGACTTTATCCAGGACTACTGTTTGACTCTAAAGTTGGTGATCTTTTTGTTAAGTGCATGTATCAGGTTAGTAGAAAGAATACCAGCTGCTTTTTTTTTGGCCCCCAAAAATTGCATGACAGGTGCTGGTATGACTACAGTATCATATCCTTGATACCAGAGCCAGTTAAGATTCAGTCATCATCTGTTCATTACACAGTGAATGAAAGCCTCTGGCGATCCTTGTCTGAATTTCAGACTTCATAATTCCTGATGACAATTTCCATTTTATTTGATACTTGAACCCATTCTCTTTTGTAGTGGTCTAGTAAATACTTTGTGACTACATATACAGTGAACCCTCATTTTACCTGCATTGATTAAACCTGCTACCTCGTTATATTGATGGGCCCCAGAGCTTTGACTTTGTGTGTTCTTAGATTTAATAGAGTGCAATACATTTGAAGTATGAACTATAGACAATACAATGCATGTTTGCATTACCCCACCCGCTATTACATTTTTGCACTCTTATCTTGTGTATTATCGTATCTACCAAATTTAAACCTTATAATTATATGCAGTAATATGAAGAGCAAAAACATTTAAACTTACTGTATTGATATATTTGTACTGACAATCATTTGGTGCCGCCGATTTTCACATTTAAACCTTGTTTACTGTTAAACTTTATCATTACGTCAGCCATTTTGGTGTTTACATTTTGTACTTCCGTTTCTACTAGAGGTCAGATAGTACACACAGGAATTTTCCCACGGTTATTGATTTTTGTATCTCAGTGTTAAAGTTTGTAAACTGGCTCGTCTATACACTATTTCTGACTCATCTTATATTTTTAGCCATAGGTGTTACTATTTTTAGCTCGTGCGATCGAAAATAGCATCAAAATGATCGATCAACTTCGATCGTATTTTTGATCGAGCAAGTTGATCGATGGCTTTCGACCCATTCTTCGATCTCTTTCGATATGATTTTCAATCGATACGTGCACTTTTAGTATAAAAGGCTGTGATTCTCGTCTGATCGAGGATTCAGAATTTTGGCATTGGTGAATGCAGCCGTATTATACAAAAGTCCATTGTTAACATCGATACACATAAAAGAGTAAAGTACGTTGCTGCGGGAACATTTGAATTATTATTGGCGGCTGTTTAAAGCAGTATTTGATATTTTAACAACGTTATAGATATATTCGCTAAGATATTTTTACAGTAACATTGTTTTTTAAAGATCTACATTTAAATGAGTGACATATTAAATAATAGCGCATTATTTAATAACATTAAGAGATATTTATATAACTTGTTCATATTGAAGGCTGACGTAATCGTGTATACTACTCCGGCTCATAAATTTATGTATATTTCGGCGGCATACAGTACTGAGGGAAATTTAACGGTTTTACGAATACATCTTAATCGGTCATAAATAAATCATAAACTGTTCACTTGTCGTTGCTGCTGAATTTCAACCACATTATCTACGGCTAAGAATATCTACCCGTCGCACCCTAGCCCCCAACAATATCTGTAAAAAAATATTTTAACAAAATGTATAAAGCTCTGAAATTATTTTTAAATAAGTATCTATATTGCCATAATTTTCACTTTTCATATAGATGCAGACAAAGTTTTCAAGGCAACTGTTTTGTATCCTAGCAAACAATGTGTTGAACTATTTTAATGCTATATGAAAAATGAAGCCAGAGCCAGATTACAAAGTGAAAATGTTGCACAATGTTTAACATTGGTACCCTGTTCCCCAGCAACTGCATATCCAGGACTCAACTGCCAAAGTTAAACCTTGAATAACATTTTCTCTTGTGCAACCAGGTTCAAGAGCTTGGATCAACTTGCTGATTCACTCACTGTAAGCGATGGTTTAAATCATTAAATGATGTCATTTGTACAATTTTCATCCTTTAAAGTTCTGCTAAGAGTAATGAGATATTGCAATAACTGTAAACTTTGAAGGTGACGGTGGTCATGGTTTAATATGTCACTTCTATAACATTTGGTCTTTCCTGTAATGAAATTGTGAGATACTGAAGTGTTTAAGAACCTTTCATTATATGAAACAACATTTTCTTATTTAGATGTAATCTTTAAATGCAATTGTTGACTTTACAACACCAAATGAACACCAAAAGATAACTTTCCATATCAATTTGTCCTTTCTGTAACATTTTATGTCACTCATGTAAAGAGTGAGTCCTGACTGTAACAACCACTATATCAGAGAATAAAATTACAGAGTAATCACCATCTAAAACAAAAAATGTGGAAGTTTGACACATTGCCATTGTCCCAGGCACCACATAACATGAGAATGATATATTTGCTTGTAAATATGTAATAGCTGAATATTTTACCTGCCAAAAAGCCTCAAAAATTCATTTGCAGTTGTAGAAATACATATAACTTACATTTTATGACTTTTTTTTATTTCTTGCATAATATCAGTAAATAATCATTACTTTAATATGCCAACAAAGTATAAGTAAGATTTCTTAAATAGTTAGAGAATTAAGCTGGATATAAAAATTGTTACAGGAAGGACTCAACCACCGACACACTGCATTTCAAGCTATTTTTTGTTTAAACTGTTGCTTATTAAGGTGGCATATTCAAGTTCCACACTCTGTTTGGTTCCTAAAGTTCATTTAGTTAATGAAAGTTTGAATTGATAGCAGTCAGTTTTTTACTTTTACTAAAATCAGATTTAGACGAAAATTGATAATGACTCATCTATGAGTACGACATACCAATTATGTTCATTAAATTATCATTCTCAATACCTTACAGCTCAGCCAGCGCCAATGATGGGTGTAGATGGTTACACTCTTGCGTTTTCGGAATGTTCTTGTAAGTACAATAAGTCCAAGTACAACTGCGCATGTTGTCAAAACGGCGGATGTCAGTGTGGTGAGCATCACCGGAACCAGTGCGTGAACTGCGAGCACATGGAACATTGCGGGGCCAAGAACTGGCTGTTCGGTCCGGCAATGCCGCCTCAGTAATACCTTGATATATCTACAGACTTGATTGCAATCACTTTTCCTGTTATTGTTTATACTGTATACAGAAATAAAATACTTACGCAAAACTGCCTAAATTATTAGTATAAATAATTTAACACTGGGTTGTATACCATTTCACCATGTTGTGTTCTGAGCAGCAGATATACCATGAAGATCTAAAGATAACTGAACAGTATTTCAAGGCATTTGTAACATGAAAACGACTTTTATCATATGAAACCTTCATAAATAAGGGAAATATGATTGGGTGGTAAAGATAAATTACTATTTCTTTAAAATCGCAATAAATGTCCAACAAAACATTACTATCTATAGAGATGATGAATACCCCCAGATTGTCCTTTGTCACAGGTATTCTTACCATGTAAGAGACAGAATTGACACAGTTAAAAGATGAAAATAAACAAGAAACTGGTGTTGTATGCAACACATAAAGTCCCCTACCGGCTCCACCTTGACTCAATATGGTAATCAATCCCATTTTTTGCCATATTTTCACTATTTCCGTTACCATAGCAACCACAATTTTAGTCGAAGAATAAAAATAAAATGACGTGCATAATCTACACATTGCCATCTAGTCATATAGCAAGTTTCATCAAGTTAGCTTGCTTAGTTATCGCGGGATCCCATTTTTGCCATATTTTCACTATTTCCGTTACCATAGCAACCACAGTTTTAGTCAAAGAACAAAAATAAAATGACGTGCATAATCTACACATTGCCATCTAGTCATATACCAAGTTTCATCAAGTTTGCTTGCTTAGTTATCGCGGGATCCCATTTTTTGCCATATTTCCACTATTTCCGTTACCATAGCAACCAAAATTTTAGTCGAAGAACAAAAATAAAATGACGTGCAAAATCTTCACATTGCCATCTAGTCATATAGCAAGTTTCATCAAGTTAACTTGCTTAGTTATCGCGGGATCCCATTTTTGCCATATTTTCACTATTTCCGTTACCATAGCAACCACAGTTTTAGTCGAAGAACAAAAATAAAATGACGTGCATAATCTACACATTGCCATCTAGTCATATACCAAGTTTCATCAAGTTTGCTTGCTTAGTTATCGCGGGATCCAATTTGAGCGACAGAGGACAGGACGGACGCAACTGAGTCAAACCTATAGTCCCCTCCGGTGTGAACACCGGTAGGGGACTAATTACACACAAATCAGGTAGAGCTCTGATACACTTATTCATGTATCGCAGATACAAAATATCTAAATACAAGAAAAGCTTAGATGAAGCCATTACGCCATGTATAAAGCTCCACCTCAAGTACCACTAAGGAATCACTAAATAATACCAATCAAGTGTTTGGGTTCCCAAGGAATATGATAATAATCATTTAGATATGTTGCGATCAATTTTTGACTTGGTTGACACAGAAGAACATGTGCTTTGTTAGTCCCCTACCGGTGTTCACACCGGAGGGGACTATAGGTTTGCCCTCCGTCTGTCCGTCTGTCAGTCTGTCCGTCTGTCCGTCCGTCTGTCCGCTCAAATCTGGATCCCGCGATAACTTAATAACTAAGCAAGCTAACTTGATGAAACTTGGTATATGACTAGATGGCAATGTGTAGATTATGCACGTCATTTTAATTTTGTTCTTCGACTAAAATTGTGGTTGCTATGGTAACGGAAATAGTGAAAATATGGCAAAAATGGGATCCCGCGATAACTAAGCAAGCTAACTTGATGAAACTTGGTATATGACTAGATGGCAATGTGTAGATTATGCACGCCTTTTTATTTTTGTTCTTCGACTAAAATTGTGGTTGCTATGGTAACGGAAATAGTGAAAATATGGCAAAAAATGGGATTGATTACCATATTGAGTCAAGGTGGAGCCGGTAGGGGACTTTATGTGTTGCATACAACACCAGTTACTTGTTGATATTGGTTTTTAATGTGTCATTAAAGGAAAAAAAGTAATAGGAAATTTTGAATGTTATTTACTAAAGACTGGATATAAAATACATAAATAAGCTCAATAGTTCATTCAACGTCGAGCTGAAAATTAGGTAAGTGACACAAGCATTTAACACATGTTAAGAAATTGTTTCCCAACATCATATACGTACAAAAAAATCATCAAAATCAAACAGTTTGAGTTTTTCTTTCCGTGACGCCGTCATGCTGGTCAGGACGTTGACTGTCCTTTTCAGAAACGTGGATCACTGTTCGGGTCCCCTTCCCTGGGAGACAAAGTATGAGAAGGAGTATGGCGCCGCCTAACAACAAGCATACGCCCCCAAACGCATAGGTTGCCATATAGTCCTGCGTCACATCATACAACCAACCTGCAGAATATGAACATTCATTGGTTTTACACACAAGACAGGGTTTTCCTTTTTTGGATGCTAGACATTCCTATCTTGTAGCCTTATTCCATACAGAATACGTACTTTGACATTATATCTTTATGAAGCAATCAAAGGAAATTTAATAGAAAAGCACTAGCTACTTTAATGAATTTGGTTGTTACCTGCAAAGGGTGATCCAATGGTGGAGCTGATACCGAAGAACATTGCGTTAATACCAAGCGCATCAGTGAGATCATCAAGCCCCACTAGGTCAGCAACGACGACAAACCTGATTGACATTGTCACCCCTGTAACCAAGATGTAATTCATTTCTTCGTCAATGTCACATTTCGTTAGAAACTCATACGTTATTATTCCACGGCTCTACTACTGCTATGGTACCTATAGGATGTTTGGTTGCGATTCTATCGCATTTATGAATTATTAATGTTGCCAACATATTGACCTGGTTCCTTGTCTTGAATTTTTGAAATCAATCATCTGTGTCAGTACACAGTACAAGATAAATATTATTTTCTTCTTTATAAATCCAACACAAACAATTTTCACAATTATTTATGTGGACCAAACATTTGTTTAGAAATAGGCTACACTACAGTGCGGAATAAAAACAATATAAACGTTAACATCACTGACTAATCCAAACATGCATCAACTCAATACTTTAAAGGCCAAAAAGAAGGCAACCGGTCTCTAGCCAGCAACACTCATGATGCTAGAATTATTTCTAGAGTCTTAAGAACATATTGGCTATAGTCTCAGGTAAACCAAAAGGACGTGGTCACACGTGAATTTTGCTTTATTAAAGAGAGAAAAAGAATATCAATCAACAGAACATAATTATCATTGATAATCAAGTCAAAGTCTTGTCCGTTTATTTATCTTTATCGCAGCTTAAACTTCGACCGGTTTCGTGAATTGAAATGTTTATGGAATTTAAAGCATCACATTGGTACAACTTGGAAGTGTTGATAATTCCCTAAAGAATGTCAACATGTGAGATTGGAGACAACGATATACTATATATAGTTTGGATCACTTCATAAAGAAAATGTCACATAAAATCTGCAACTGATGTAAGCCACAAAACCCTATAGGAATGATGCAAGGTACCCCAGAGGACACGTGCATGGCTGCAGATCCGACGACAGTGAGGCAAAAACCTTTCATTGCTCTCTACGGCACATAGAACTGGTTCAACCCAGGATCGTTAAAGGTATAGAACCTTGCCTCCTACTCGACATTAAAATATGTTTATGAAAATACAGCAGATATACGAATACTGAACCCAAAAGCTGTCTGTTCCATCCAAGATCAGAACAAATTTTTACAAAGTTCTCGCTTTTCTACATCAAGAGAGATTAGATAGAACAAGTTTTAATAAAATGATGATCATAGAAAAGAAAAATATGTTGTTTTTTCTAAAAGAAAGTGTAGCCTATGGGTCACCTGCAAAAGTTCCGAATACGATGGCGTATAACAGGAAACTGACAAAGGATGCGTATAGAGACACGAAAATGGTGCAAGCGCCGTAGATGACGATGGTGAGACTGTATAGAAGAAGCCTGTTGACCCCTGGCACGTCGGCAAGGAAACCGAACAAGACACGCCCTACCACGTTACAGATCCCTATAGTGGAAACTAACCAGGCAGTTTGACCCGTGTCTAAACCTGTAGAGTAGGACTATAGTGTAATCAATCCTGAAAATAGTGTAGTTAGACATGCTGAATACAATATATAAATATAAATTCTGCAGAGTAGAAATTTGGTGTTGTTTAACCTCCTTAGTGTCGTTGAACCTGCAGGGTAGGATTATTACGTAATTTTACGACTAAGAATATAGCGTAGCCAAACCTAATATAAAATGTATTTAAGCCTAAATTTGAATTTAGTGTAGTTAAACATGAATACAGTGTCACCACAGTTAAACTTACAAGGATTATAATCTAGTTAACCCTTAGGAAAAGGAAAATAGTGTTGTTTCCATTACTTGTGTCTATATTAACGTGTATGGAAAATGGAGAAACGTGTAAAAAAAATAACACAACATTGGACTTATAATCATGTGTACGTCTTTGATATTTTACTGATAAAGACAGTTTAAACGATTTTTAACCGTTTCGTCTGTAACGAGGCTACATTTAACTTCTTGCAGCCAGTATCTTAATAAATTGGCATTATCTAAGAGTGTTTAATACTAACCTAGATCCTAAGTTCATAACATAAGACAACGAAATGTATAATTGCAAATAGAAATCTATTCGGTTGGGTTCTTATAGAGGTCATGGTTACCTTTCCTGAGGGCGGAGTCTGGCAGATAAATGTAGGGGATGCCGAATCCAAGGCCTATCAGGAATGTTGAGATGAGAAATATCACATATTGCAGTTTCTTAAATATATTAAAATTTATAATTTTTTTCTTAGTTATATTCTTAAAACTCTTTTTTGAACCAATAGACACTTGTGATGAAAGTATATCGAAGGTATTCAAATTTGAACCATGCAGGTTTTCACTAGTTTCTTCATAACCGGGATCCCTGACCGCAATGGCAAATGGACATTTTTCAATACTTTTATATGCACTGCTTTGTGTAGAATATATATCTATATCAGAACTATTTAACTTCCTTTCAGAATCAGTATCCATTCTATTCTCACGAATATCCGGTTCAGATGTTGCATTAAGTAATGATAAATCGGCACCATCTTTGTTATCCAGTAACTCGGATGGCTGTCCAATGGCGCCGGATTTGTTGAGTGTGTCTTCCCTATCAGTTTCTACGCACAGTTGTTGTTTTCTTTCTGAGTTGTTCTGTTGGATCGGCCGAAGTAACAAACCACAGGCGAACATGTGCAGTGCGAAGCCTCCCTGGATAAGGAAGGTGCCTTTCCACGTGTAGACGGAGAGGAGTATGGCCACCACGGGTCCGAAAATGAAGGTGCCTATCCCTGATCCTCCCACCCCGATTCCGATGGCAAGGGACCGCCATCTGTCGAAGTACTGGTTCACAGATACGATCGTCGGGAAATAGGACATTCCATAACCCATCGCTGTGCATGCGAATGAAAACAATATCATGGGTATTATTATGAACGTCAAGGTCACATGGGGGTCAAAGCTTCCAATGAGTTAATCGGTAATCAGAACTGTGAGGGGATATTATGATAATTACAAGATGTGATTAACAACTAAACTGTTTAGAAATCAAAAGAATATCGTTTAATTCATCTTCTGAGAAAATTCTCCCCTTAACTCGCATGCTTTTCCTAGACAAAGTCTCCCATAAGCACTTACCGGAAGTGTAGCCTGGATTTTTTAGTCTAATAGTCTTATAGTTCTTATTATGTTTGTAAATCACAGTATTTAAACGCCATCATTTAATAGTTTTATGTTTGTTTTCTCGGTTGGATTTTAAGTTCTATCGACAGTATTCCAGACATTAAGAAGTCTTTTTCAACTGTAACAGATTAAGTTCTTCAATTTCACTGCAATTTCACACTAAAGACATGTAACAGGCTACCAAACCCAGGCACGGTCGGAGATCGAACACACAGTCCCCGTCCGCTAAATTGCGTTTAAAAATTGTCCTTCAGGATAATGTTAATAAATATGGTCTATGAGTTTCATGAAGTCAGTGCTAGTTGGGAATGTGAAGCCAAGCATAATACGAAGAAATAATTTAATTTATAAAAAGTTTAGAACAGATTTCATTATAAAATATAAAAAAAACGCTATTCTGAGAATGACGCAACACTGTTTCTGACTTAAATAGCCATAGTCTCGAAATGCTTGAATTATTTCCAGTATGGTGCTGAAATAAAAATATTAGAAACTATATCCTCGGAGAATGGGATGCATAGACAGGGATATTGTGATTGGTATCAACAATGACTTCTCACCTCCAATAACACCGAAGCTGAAGTACAGGAAGTAGATATTTGGCGCGAACATGCTCAGGACGAAACTTCCGGAATACAACAGGGAGCCTGCGACACATACAGTTCTACAACCAAATCGGTTAACCAAGATGGCGGTTATTGGCCCTGAAAATACACAGATTCGTAAGAAGGTGTTTGATTAAATTCAACGTATGATGACGTACATCGTTTGAAATAACTGCAAATATAAATTATTTCATTAAATTAAATTGCTTTTCTTTTTGTCTCCTTTTTGTTTAGTTAATAGTACTTACGATATAAAGACGCAAATTTGAAGATTACTTTTTTCGGACCTGCTATATATAAGGTAGTGGAAGCCTAATGCATGAATTTTGAAATTCTGGTTTCTTAGGTGTTTTTTTTTAATTCTATACGTTTAAAGAAAGCATTTAAATGCTTTAAAAATTTCCAAATTTTTTTAATTATGATTTATCACATAATAATCTTGATTTTTCCATTCATAAAATAGCAACATTACAAAAAAATTATTCATATATTCTATCAAGCTTAAAAATGCACAATTTCATATAGGTTTACCATAAAAATATCAAGTAATAGCAGTATGTTTTACCTGACCCCTATTTTGGGCTCAGTAAAACACAATATAGGTTTTGACTTTTTCTTGCCAGGTACAATGTGAGCACAAACTTGAAATAATAATCATAATTATCCTCTAAATTGTCTTTTTCCATAGCATGATTAATGTAAAGTCATTGTTTAGTGGAATAATGATCAGATAATTACATTTTTTCGAAATCACCATTTCTACTGTGCATAAATTAATGTACAGCTACAGATGTATTTTCTTAATAAAGTATTTCATTTCCAAAATTATTTGTTACATTTTAATATATATTAAAAGTCTAAACATTCACTAAAAGTTATCTGAAGATTTTTATACAAAAACTATTTGACCTAGTACGTACAATCGTAGTGCGAAAGAATCAATTTTGCAATTTTCCGCTTTACATGAATTTCCAATACACGAACTTGGTTATTGTAGTTATGGTTGATTAAGATACCCATTTCTTTTTAAAATTTGCTTTTTTAATAGAGAACTTTTCGAAATACCCTCAATTATCACAATTACCCATTTTGACAAATCTAGGGGAATTCCAAAAATGACGTCACCAGAAGTATTCTTTTTTTAAAAGAGGAACAATATTTTTGCATTTAAATAGATATATAGAAATCATTTTTTTTACAGTTGATTAACAATGATATAAGATACCATGAATGAAACTTCCTAATGAAAATGAATCACATTCCGAATCATGGCGTGTTATTGCGAAGAATATCGGAAGTTGGGCGATGTTTGCCGACATTTGCTGAGCCCATTAGGATTCCTTTGCCTTAAGACGGAGTGTCGACGTATATGGAGAATTTGCAACTTTTTCTTCATTGTTAAAACGACGTTTTATCAACACAAAAATTCGGGAGACAGTCTATTCTCTGGTTGCAGTCCACTATTTGTTGTTTTTATGTCTGTCACAACCAATTCAGTCTACAGTATATCAATTTGCAAGTGGCAATTTAATCTTTCTATCTTAACATGAAAAACTTAACATTTTCTAGTCAATCAGAGAATATTCATCGTCGAATACATATAGGTGATCTATCGATCGGCCGTGGGATATTGGTTGAATTTGGTCGTTTTAGGGTGTGTCAATTAACCTTTTTCATTGGTTGCATCACGTTTTTAAACCAATCATAAATGCTGTTTTTATACAGCTGCCAGACGGAGTCATTTTTTTATTGTTTACATGACTTTCAAGCATCCATGCCGAAGGAGTCGCGTTTTTATTGGTCGATAAATTAATAAATAACTTCTGTATTGCGACCGTTTGCTTGCCTAAATCCAAACGGCATGACATAATGTAGTAAAACGGAATAAGTCATCCGGGGGTATTCGACGATGGAGAATGTTATTTCGAACCCAACTATCCGTGAATTTTTCCTTATTATGATTATTATTATTATTATTGCTTCCCTTACATATTATTTTGCACCTAACTAGCATATTTACAGCTCCTACATTTATCAACAAATACATTTTCTAGTATCATTTTTAAACCGCAAACCATAAACACAGATGAGTGCTTTTCGTATTGTCTTTGCCATACATTTAGCAGCTATTTCACTCAACAGCATCATTAACCTCTCTATTTAACTGGTGTAGCGTATTTCGTCCTAGCGGCGGTTTTAAGAAAACGTCTGTAACTGAAATATAAAGACTAACAAATAACCTTATATGAATTTTCCTTGAGGCTTGTCTAGCCAGTTGATTAGATAACGAAAACGTGGGACAAAAATATGTACACAGCTGATAAAAAAAGATTGTTACAAAAACTAATTTAAAGCCAAATAAATGGAGAGGGATCAATGTGACACAGTACCCTGACTTATTGTTATCTTGACCTGGCGCCAATCGAGAAAAGGAGTCTAGATTTTCTTAGTTTCTTAACATCTAACATCTAATAATCTTTGCCACAGGTGTTCAAAAGATACATATTACTTGTTGAAAATAAACGAGAAAAGCCAATAACAAAATCGAAAAGTTGGTTCCAAATTTTATATTTAAGTATTCGCAGGACGTTTTCTGAGTACTCAGATACTCGAATACTCGTTGACATCCCTATCTTTTTGGCAGAATTTTAAAATACCAATAAAGAAAAGAAAAAAGGAATAATAAAGTTACAAAATAGTTTACACATGTACAGCGTCTGGCAATGGTCAGATGAGGAAGCATGCGCAAAAGTGCGCTAAGGTTTGCATATTTTGCGCTCCTAGTCGCTAACGGAAAGAACAAAGATTGTTTGCGCGACCCAACGCATTCCAGCGAATAAAACAGTAACCATTGGTGACACTTCGTCACTCATTCGCATCAATTTGTTGCCTACGTTTAGCGTTCGTTATACATGTATTTCCAATAATGTAAACACATTTTTGGTCAGATTTCGCTAGAACTGACAAATTTACCCAATTCGCAAGGCTTCGTTAAATGGATTCGCTCGTGTGTGAAGAGGCTTTAATATCTTTTCCTCGCACGAGTATTCTTCACTATTGAGACTTAGACTGTTAACAGTTTGTGTGACGTCCGCAGCTTTCGAAAGCTGCGCAAAAGAAAAGATGGAAATATACATACGCAAACTATGCCCTCAAAATATTTACATGTCTGTCGGCTTTGTCTGTGTGCCCGCTGTGATACTTTGTATTACAGTCCTTGTTTACGTTTTAAAGCAGCTCACTGACGGATGCTCATTGACTAAGAATTTGATTTAAACTTTTGTGTATGTATTGTGTTTATTAAGACCCATCTTCAGACGCAAGACCACAGAATGTAAAAGTTCAAATTCTTGGTCAATGACCATCTGTGAACGGGCTGCTTTAAACACTGAGAGAAGTAAGGGACACTTCAATACAGAAACTGGTCATTTATGCATAAGAGCGTGTAACCATTACTTTGAATAAGTAGGCACACCGTCGCGGACTAATTTAGAGTCGAACTATTTCAATATCTTGCAATTTCAATACAAAAGACTATTTTCAGCAGAAGATACAGTAGTTATGGTACACGACCGAAGGGTGTTTGGATCATGACTCTAAACTCATATGGGCCATGTGTCAAGAGTCGAGGGCGGTCGTGCCATAGATACTTGGCGTCGATGAAATTTGATTCAAGAGCGTTATGTCATGGATCTCGAATAAAGGGCATTGGATTACATGTATATTGGTCACGAGTCAAGACGGACTGGGCCTTAAGCCACAAGTCAAGGGCATTTGAACCAAGGTGTAAGAGTCGAGGGCATTTAGGTCATTGCTTACGAGACGAAAGCGATTGGACGAGAGAGTTTGACCCATGTGCCACGTCTCTGAAACGCGACCGACCGTGTGGTAAGAGCGTCCTCCCCGGAATCGGGAAGTCATGGGTTCGATCCCCGGCCCCGACATACCGAAGTTGTGGAAAATGGCACTGGTATAGGCTCATTGCTTGGCGCTCAGGATGTGGTATCATACTGAAATACTGTCGAAGCGACGGTAAACTCAAATAGTCATAGTCATTTTCAGATATCTTTTTGTCCTGCGCTCAGTTGCTAATGTAAGCGGTATCGTAACGAATAGAATACTAATACTCATTATTTGTTAAAAAGGCATTTAATATTAGAATCAATTATATTAATAATGTCCGTTTTCTGTCATGATATAGTTGTTGTTTAATGTAGTTATGTATAACTCTCCTATTTATATTTATGTTTATATTAACATACATATGCATGTTACTCTCTCTCTCTCTCTCTCTCTCTCTCTCTCTTTGTGTTCACTCAGTTCACGAGCCACTGTTATTTAATTTATTTGTATTGTATATTGCAAATGACGATGAACCTTGTATTGTACACGTCTTGATGTTCTATGTTCTACTTACAGGGGACCAACTCCCTTACAGTTTGCGAACATCCTTAGCTGGAGGTATAAGATCAAAAGTAGATCAAAACGATATTTACATGATGGAAAAGCTATACATGCAAATCTAAGTTCAGCAGGGTTAACACAATAGGGGCAAAGGTCATATGTATTTTGTTTTGACAGGCGGCTTCCATATTGAATTTCTAACCCGGAAGCCGTTCTCGATACTTCTATTTTTAGAATTGGTCCACGGCATTTGGATCAATTACAATGTGACACTGGGGAACCAGCGATTTTCCCTCGAGATAATAAGTCGTTCCCTTGAGATAATTAACTCGTTCCCTCGACTTATTATCTCGTTCCCTCGACTTATTATCTCGTTCCCTCGAGATAATAAGTCGTTCCCTCGAGATACTTAACTCGTTCCCTCGAAATATTAACTCGTTCCCTCGACTTATTACCTCGTTCCCTCGAGATAATTAAGTCGTTCCTTTGAGTTAATATCTCGTTCCCTCGAGTTACTATCTCGTTCCCTCGACTTATTATCTCGTTCCATCGACATAAAAAAGAGTAGTACATGTGCGTTAAACCGACCGCACTTTGGGGTTTGACCTACGCTCTTTAGGGTCAGACCCCAGAGTGCGTTGGACCCCAAAGTACGTTCCCACAAACCTCTTAATTGCACCATTTCTGCTGTCCACCTATAATATTAACCACAATAATCAGTCATCAGGCTAAAATTCCACAATCATACAACAGTTTAACATATCAAGATATTTTGTTTGTTTTGTTTTGTGTTTGGATGTGTGTGTAGGGGGGGGATAAAAACAACAAATTATTTGAGCATTAAGATTAAATATAAAAATATTATGAAGATTTAAATGTACACAAAAGTATATAATATTTCCAACTGTGTCGAACACCTATAAGCTTATTTGCATCTATTTATAGAGATATGGGCATTTAATCTCAAGCTGTTTACAAAAGAAGAAGGGAGACGAAGAAAAACTTAGAGGCAAAAGAAAGAAACTATCTAGTTTTCTTACATCCATATTTGTTGTTTAAGAAATACTCTGTCTCTATACTTGTGTTTTGTTGTGTATTCAAACACAGGTTTGGAGTTCAGGTGAGGATTATTTTATCATGAGTGCGTAGCCCGAGTGGTAAAATTATTCTCAACTGAACGACAAACCTGTTTAAATACACAGCAAAACACGGGAAAAGATAGATTATTTCGATTCTAACACGTTTTTGCCATTTGTTTTATTTCGATTACTTGCTTGAGATATAGAAACTGAAAACCATATTACTTTCCTCCAGCATGCCGATCGAATTACCTCCCTCTTTTAAACAGATTGACAAATGAAAAACGCACATGATCTGTTCCATATAAATATATTAATTCTTTATTTACATTTATTTATTGTTCCCATTGATTATATTTCATATTTTTTCAGATTTATTAGGAATAACATCTAGAATGAAAATATGTAAACTCTATATACCGTCACCAAAACTGACGCGAAAAACATTTTACATCGATGTTTAGTTCATTAAAAAATTGTTCCGAGGCACTAAATTCACGTGAGCGCGCCTCGACCTTTTTTTTTATTTGCGCGCGAGTTTACATAATGTTTGTTTCCTTCTTTCTGTATAGAGAGAGAGCTGCGAGTCGTGTTAGAATATTCCTTATCGCATTGTCGCTATTTTTTGCATGACACAGAATGACCCGATAAACAACCAAACAGTGTAAACCTATGTAATACTGAAGGTCCTTGCAATCAATGCTGATGCCAAAGACAGTTCATACTTTTATCATTTGTCTTACAGCTCGTATCATAGCAATGATGTCAATGTTGGAAACAACACACTCTGAAATAAAACAGATGAAAAAAAAGTGTAAATAATATCCAGTGGTGTCAATATCACAATATTGTACCGTTGCGTGTCTATTAGCCTTAAGGTAAAGTCCCTATAATGGTTCCGCTAAGTCTTGGATCACTTAATCTCTACCAAGATAATCAAGGTACCCTAATGAAACATTGGGGAACCTTGGTTATCTCCGTGAAGGGCAATGAGGTCCGAAATGCAGCGGAACCATTACAGGGACTTTACCTTAAGAACGTAATATTACAATATGTAGCACAGTCAATCAATACGGAATAACTTTTAATGCAGTTACAAATATAATTATCACTTTCATAAGATCACAGTACAGCCATTTAACACACAGGTAATTTAAATAAACTGACAATGGGTACAGGGTACATTTCATCTCTCTCTCTCTCTCTCTCTCTCTCTCTCTCTCTCTCTCTCTCTCAGCTATCGTATCTGCAATGCCTGGCTTGGTGCGTTGGTGTAGTATTTATTCTGCAAATGGTTAGAAGAGCATAACAACATGCTTTTGTTACAATATCGATGCTGCTTTCTCAAATCATAAAATGCATTCCAAAATAGAAGACGCGTTACTGTCAATTTTGCATTTAATTATTCGAATAAAATACATCGCTCATTGCAACCGGCAATCAAAGTCAAGTAAGAAGTTAAAGAATAGCAGAGAGATTCAACTTACCAAAAATATAAGACTTATGATAACAACTATCGCACACTGTTACGCAAAGGAAAACGCTGAGCGTAGAACGTCTCACTTTTTGCAAAACCCCGTGCACTTTGACTTCTACCCGGGAAAATAGACAAGGGAAGTCACTCTTGTGAAACAGATCTCCAAAGGGAGATAACTACAAAAGGTTAAGGTACACCAATGCAATAAAATACAAGTTTAGCACCCTGTTATACCTACTTTTCAAAACGTATGGAAGGCCGGGACTGGCCTAAGTAATCATCTAAATTTATGTACTGAGAATGTTACATGTTACATGTGTATACGTGTATATATTCTTTGTGATTATTTGTATATGCAGGGCGTTTAATCTTATATTTTGACATATTTTATTAAACAATGTCGTGCATGTATCCAACTATTTTTTGATTTACAAAATTTATTATATATATTATTATTATAGGCCTATAGTATTTAGATCGTATGCTTTTACTTTTACATTATGTGCATACTTTATTATAACATGTCGCTGATTATCTTTTTTACATTCTGTAGATACATGTACTTCGTTATATTCTGTGCTGACGTTATTACATCTTGTGCAAACTTTTTTTTAACTTGTTATATTATGTGGATACTTTTAGCGAGGTGATATTTTCCTCGACACCGAAAACATTTATAAAGATAATTTGCGGCATGATATAATAAATTATGCACAAAATATAAATCTAAATATTATATGACTTAATATAATTAATGATTAACAGAATATAATAAACAATGCACATGATATAATAAGTTGCCTAAATGGTATAAAGATGTAACTACATGATATAATGAAATAGGTCAACATGTAAGATCAGACGCACAACCCATAACGATAATCGCACAGAATATATAAATATTTCCACAACATGTTAAGATCTTGGTACATAATGTCATAACAAATTAACTTAATAATAAATTTAGATGACTACTGAAGACAGTGCCGACGTTCCATATAATTGAGTACCTAACGACGCTATATGTAGTTTACTTTAACAGCCCAGAGAAAATAATTTAGGTTCACGTGTAAAATAATGTCTTTTCATCAAAATTCTTCCTGTACCCGTTGATATATCTACCTCATATTCGCACATGATTTAAGTGTTTATTTACTGAAAGCATGGCAAATGTTGATAAAAGCTTTAAACGGTGAACAAATTTGGTGCTTTACAAGTTTTCATGTCATTATGATCACATGGTGTGTGTGAATCGAGCAATATTCAAGATTGATTTATGTTAATGTAAATCTTTATGCAAGTCAAATACATGTACTCAAGCATGCACTAAACTAACCCAGACTGGATTTGAACTATAACAAATATCTTTGTGTCACAATATCTTAAGATATATATCTTGTGTAACGCAACATATGTATTTTCAACTTTTCTGAATATAACAAACTGGAGGCGATAAACACATTCAGGTACTACCGTGTGAAAGGTGTTGAAATAACCGTCTGACTTACCTGAAATGTACATGGCGCCCTGGAACAATGACATTATCATGGCGGTCTCTCCGCTTCTCGCGCCGAAATGTTCCACGAGCGCCACAAACATAAATCCAAATGTATAGTAGTATCCATCTACGATCACGTGCACAAAGAAGCACGAGAAACAAACGACCCAGCCCCACCCTCCGTCCTTGACGACCCCCGAGCGGGAGCCCTCTGCCATATGTTATATCACCCGCCTCACAGTATTTCAAACATACACACCGCGACTATCAAGTCAAAGTTATATTGCTCGGTATTGGTTTTAATGGCATATGGCATAGTGTAGTTACATCATAGAGTCACGCATTGTAGCTCAACTGTGCAGCCTCCGTTGCCTGAAGAATTTCACGGTATATTACACATAGTTATACATGTATATCACAGAGAAATGCCCACCACACCGCTAGCGTTCACGAGAAAGTGTTTGAATATATTTAGACTATCCACTTTATTGTCTCAATGTGTGTGTACATGTGTATGTAGTAGGGGGATTCAAGCTTCAATTGTTTTCGTTACGGATAGATCTATATAAATAATCGAGATAAGTAATAATCTGAGATTAGTTCATTGAAAAATCACAATGTCAATTCATTATGGGGTGATATATCTTCTCTATGAACAGTTGTTAAGCTCTCAGTGAATGAAAAACAATAACGTGGATACCTTTTTTTTTTATCTTACTTTGCATAGCTTGCTAGAATCACGCTACATATCCTGTTATCACGATATATCACTTACATGTAGAGCTTCGGTGAACCTACTGAGGGTGACACTTTGACCTGGTAATACTATTCAAGAGTTTATCTCGATTGGACGGATCTTGTTAAGAGATTTTGCACAATACGTACCAATAAAAATTTAATCAAAAAATATGAAAATATACTAAGAATGCATACCGAGTCAATGTGTCTGATAGAAAAAAAACTGATTGTTTTTAATTACAACTACGCTCAATATAAGAACTAGATGTACTTGAAACAAATAAAAAAAAATCTATCAAAAATAACAAATAGGGCACACTCACAATGCGAGTGAACGCTAGAATAGTTGATAACAGTTTTCGAGATTGAAACAGTGTTCTGATTTAAGGTCATTTATCCTGGCATCACCGTCGTGTTTATCTTGATTAAGGTAAACAATGGTGAAACTAGTAAACATTTCCCTGACATTTAATTTCGTCATGATTATATCACATGTATTAAGTTATTCACTAAAATAATTTCAAGGGTTCATTTTTTCGTGGAGTTACGTTCAAGCTAACGCGAAATCAACGAAAATTTGTGCAACACAAAGATAAATTACTTCACGCTACATATATTCTACAATTCATCTTTATATAAATAACTATATAATCAACATTTGACTCAAAGGCCCTATATATTAAATTATATTGAATTACACGAAATATGGGTGATATGTAAACCCCATTATTCATTCAGTTACTAGTTCAGCTATTAGTCATATACTGATTTATGTTAACTCATTTTCTAATAATGTAACTGATTAAGCATGTTTTCAATTATAAAAACTCAGCTACTCGTTCAGAAATTAATTTATCTATTAAGTATTAATCTAGGAATTATATTCCGTGAACCCCGATACTAGCTCAGCTACAAATTAATATATCCCTGACCTTTTGAATTTGCATGATTAACAGAACAGAAACATTCCTGCTTTGTTCTGTTCTGTATTATTTAGCCACAAATCAAGCAACATACCCCACTTGTAGCTCTGGTGGGAACAGGGTCGGTGACCAGAGGTAACACAACTCCGAGTGAAACACGTTATGGGGTCATTGTCCGTAACGGTTTATCAGCAAGGCACTACTTGGGGTCGATCGACCTTCTCATCAACAATGTATACCGACTTAAGGCACTACATGTACGGTATTGATCTTTTGAGACGTCCCAGGATCTGTTAACCCACGTGTGTGTATGCGGTCCTTTTTAGCTCATCTGTTTTTGAAAACAATTGATGAGCTATTGCCATCACCCTGGCGTCTTCGGCGTCGGCGTTCACTCTACTGGAAAAAAAGGCCTTGCTGATTTGCATATTTTCCACGGCAAGTTTAACTTGTACCTCTCCGCGCTTAGTGCGGATCTACGCAATGCGATTCTGCACTAACGATTACAAGTGGAATATGTTACACAGACGTTTATATTATAAACGTTTAACCGCTTATAATGTGTTATTGCTTGTTAACATGTTTTCTTTTACCATTATTTTGTACTGGAAACATCCATTTTAAGCGTGAACAAAATATCCGTGACATTAAGCAACATATTTTACATACATGAAGATCTACCCCTTTAAAAAGAAAGCGTTCCGCATTAGAAACTACATGGTATGTAATTTACCTAAAGTAGTCCACACGTAATTTTGCGTGATGGCGAGTTAGGTTCCTCCCAGATAATTTCTTAACTTTGAAATAGAAAGGTAAGCATTTAAGTATCTTAAATAATCAAATACCTTGTAAATTTCTTCACATACACAACAATAGATAGAATGTATACATCAGATTCATTAGTACTGAAGAAAGGGAATGACCTACTGAGGTATGCAACTTATGAATGAAATGTTCACGACCCTAACTCCGGATTATTATGTAACAAACAGAGCGCGATTTCAGCTACCCCTGTAGCAACAGCGTGTGGAGTTTTTGGCGTCATATGACCATTGCCGCTTTTGCTTCAATAGCTTCAGAAATGTTAGGTTTAGAAATATAGCTATTTCGTGTTCATCTCGTCGCCGTCTCTCAGCGCATTGAGCACTTTGATTTAGTTTTATTTTAGGTCAACATACCCACGCCAACTATCAATATAATGTTGTATTAAATAGTACTGTTTAATGTTATGATGTTAAGATAAGTGTTATGTTGACGTGCACTGGTCATTATTTTTAGTCGTGAACACATACTGCGGTCTTGTACTGTCATTATGTTCAATTAAATGATATGCTGCTCGGAGAAAATATCATTATATTCTGTTCAGATAATACATTACATAAATATAACATATCTTTTGTAACATGTTACAACATGGAGTTAAGTACAAACAGAAAAGAGTGTCTACATAATGAAATACAAGAGAGATGGTGAGTACGTGGAGGCAAGTAGTCGAATTAATGTATTGCAAGGAAGAGAGAGTGGGGAGAGAGCTCTATGTGGAATCTAAGTTGATCTACATATGATATGACTAATGATTGATTCATTTTTTATTTTTTTATGTTATAAGCAACACATCGTTAAATATACAGCTTAGAAAAGCAATAAAATCAACATACACGATCATTTGCTGGTTTACATGTCAAAAGAGTATAACAATTGGCAAATTTATTTTTAATCATTATAGCAAATGCCGAAATACATTATAAATTAAAGTAAACCTGGGGTATCGGTACTATATTGCGTCGTAATGATAAAAAGGGGACACATTCTTTCTTTATAGGGGATGCCTTCATAGCGACCTGCTCAGTGATTTGCTGCGCTATACCTAAAGCTATTCATTATCGTACTTTTTCCTAGATGTGAAAAAAAACGCATCTATACTTGATGAGTCTTTAAAACTTTAATACATTTAAATATAATATGCTGTTCGGTGTTTAGATCATTATCCTCATTTAAAATATCATTCTACGCCATTACTTTTAGTTCATGTAATAGTGTAGTGTAGTGTAGTGTAGTGTAGTGTAGTGTAGTGTAGTGTAGTGTAGTGTAGTGTAGTGTAGTGTTGTGTGGTGTGGTGTGGGTGGTGGTGTGTGGTGTGTGTGTGTGTGTGTGTGTGTGTAGTGTAGTGTAGTGTAGTGTGTGTAGTGTGTGTGTGTGGTGTGGTGTGGTGTAGTGTTGTGTAGTGAGTAGTGAAGTGTATAGTGTAGTGTTGTGTAGTGAGTAGTGCAGTGTATAGTGTAGTGTTGTGTAGTGTTGTAGTGTATAGTGTAGTGTTTAGTGAGTAGTGAAGTGTATAGTGTAGTGCTGTGCAGTGTATAGCGTAGTGTTGTGCAGTGTATAGTGTAGTGAGTAGTGCAGTGTATAGTGTAGTGTTGTGTAGTGTTGTGCAGTGTATAGTTTTGTGTTGTGTAGTGTAGTGCATAGTGTAGTGTATAGTGTAGTGTACTGTAGTGTAGTGTAGTTTAGTTTAGTTTAGTTTAGTTTAGTTTAGTTTAGTTTAGTTTATTGTAGTGTAGTGTGGTGTGGTGTATAGTGTTGTGTAGTGTATAATGTAGGATAGGGTAGTTTAGTTTATTATGTTAGTTTAATGTAGTGTAGTGTAGTTGTGTAGTGTAGTGTAGTGTAGTGTAGTGTAGTGTAGTGTAGTGTAGTGTAGTGTAGTGTAGTCATAGTGAACAGTATGGAAAAGAGCTGTCGAGTTGAGCTGTCATTATGTTTTGCTGACATTATATTCCATGCAATGATGCTATTCTTATGCTTGGTCATTAATACGGTAACTATGTCCAGTTGATCCTCTTTTTTGTGTCCGTATGTGTATGTTTCACATTCTGAATATTTTCATTGGATTGTGTGTGTGTGTGTGTGTGTGTGTGTGTGTGTGTGTGTGTGTGTGAATAAGATATACCAGATATTAATTTACGATTCATCGATGTACGAATCTAACAGTTTAAGATTTGATGACAGGCTGTGCGTCGAGTCCCATAATGATCTGAAGATACTCAATTGAACCCAACAATTGAATAGCCACCTTAACAGACTAGTCATAACAGTGCACAGAGTAGCAAGTTTTACCAACCAAGCATAATAGTTTTACTGCACAACAGAACATTCTCGCAACTGCACAAATTTGGTTATCGCCCGACAGTTCATTTTCAATTGAATATAAGGAAAATAGCACCATATAACATATTATTTCAATTGAATATAAAGGCACAAATTTAACTTAAAAATGGAATTAAGGTTGTTGGTGCCGTGCCTATAAACCAAAGATTTTACAACGAAAATTGAAATTATTTAATTTGAATGTAATTTGCAAAATATAAATGTATATCAAGGACTTTTTACATCTATTGATCACAACAGATCAATGTTTTGAAACAAATAAGCAATAATATAGATGGAGTACTATTAGCCGTGCTCAGTCTGTTTCTTATTGAATTTCATATGTAACTATTCACCATGTATAAGAAACCCGTACACAGCAGAAACCTTTTACACACATGTTCGCGTGGGAACAGAATACAGTCATTGCCGCTACATGTGCGTGTAGTTTTTTTGTTTTTTTTTATTAATTTTGTTTTATTTTTTGAATTGCATGTTTGGGTATCATGCTACATGGTGTCACGAGTCTGGTTTAATATCGAGGTGAGACAGTACCAGATTGATCTCATATATACGTATTAATATATTGTCGGATGGGTATTGTTTGGGAGTTTACAGTCGCTGCGACAGTTTTCATTTCTGTACGAGTAGATATAGTGACGACCGGCTAATTGCAGGTATAGGAAGAGGGGTATCTGGTTCGAACCACCGGCCTACCGCATGCCATCTGGTACACTTCCTCATATTCATCATTCAAGAGACTGTGTCGGGAGTCGAACCCAGGGCGGTAAGGGGCTGTGCGATTTAAAGTCAGCGTCTATAACAACTCAGTCTGAGATGGACTTTAGCCCCAAGCAAGCAACAAGCATACAAATCTAACAATTTGTCAATCTCTTACAGTAGTTTACTCGTACACCGTGAAAACTTTAAAACAGCAGCACACCATGATTTGTTGATGATACATTGAGATCTTCCACATTGCTCACGTGATGCTCTGGTTCTATACTAGACTCATCGATCGTAGCTTCCTTTGATACTGACACTTTTAAATAGGCCATTCAAAGGATTTCACTATAGGAAAGCATTGAACAAAATGACTCGACAAATGGTATGATCCGACACCACCAATATCGTGCATTTTATTAAGAGTTAGTAGACCTGTAGTAGTCTTGTATTGTTGATGTTTACTGTCGCAATGACTGTATTTCAGACATTTCAGACATATGTCCATAGTGGCATCCACCCTATTACAAATTTAGGAAAACCCTGTGGATATATATATACGTTGTTTTAGGATCAGAAAGCACCCATGTAGAACCGCCGGCCTACAGTAAATCATCTGGAAAGTTGCCACAGTCATATTAAATATTCAGTAACTTAATATATACCACGGACAGAGTTCAAATAGTGGTTGGTTTATTCATCAGGAGTCAAGCCATACACGTTTATTAAGTATGAAAAGGATTTCAGCTAATATTTTATTTCATTCAAATGTCGTCTCGGTGGACAGTGTCCTGACATGGGAGATAACTTATGAATAGACTCCAAACATCTGTCACTCACGGTTGTTTCCCCTAAGGTAGACCTTATATTTATGTTACTCTAATGTACTTTTGATCAGATTGTGTGCATGTTTTTAGATAGGTTGAAAAAAATCAAATGTTACAAATTTAGTGTGACTTCTGAGTCGGGTAGAATTTATTCAGATATTTCTCGCTAAGTTCGCTGCGGTCTTCTATTGTCTATAGAAATATCTTACTAAGACTCAAATCTATACAAAGAGGAAAAGGAGGAAAACTGAGAGGTCTATAAATAAATTGACCTAAAATAATGACACAGGTTCATTAAAGATAAATGTTTGACAGTAAATGATTTCTACCACACAAAACTTGATACAAACTTATACAAAATTTGAATATCATACTATAATCACGTGTAGGGTATATTGTAAACGTTTTAAGGTTATCCATCCATCATTAAATAATAACCTGGTCCTTTTAAAATACTTAAGAAGACTTCAGTGCAGATGCAAGCCTCCGTTGACTTGGAGGAAAGGCTCTTTACTCAAAGTCTATAAAGGCTTGCATTAAACATAAAAGTCATCAATCTCCACGCAGTTATCTCCCCTTCATTCTTCGGCATAGATCTCTGCCACCACGAGTGTCATTCATCAGAATTTCTGATATATACACATCTTTTAACTTTTTTTAAGAATTATTAAGAAACTGTTTCTATGCATCATTTTAGTGTTCTATCATTTATATAATATTGATTATGATGTATATATGAAAAAAAGAAGAAAAAAAAACATAAATAAATAATAATATACATGTATTAGTTTAGAGACTATTTTCTACTGCAACATCGTAAAAATAACGCTACTGTAACGTAACCAATGTAAACAAACATAAATATCAAAATATGGAACGACTTATAAAAGAATCTGTTTATGACTTAAATCCATCCATTATTTTAAAACAGAAACAATTAGATTGTTTGAAAATTATTACTGAGGGAAGAGATTTAATTGTAAATTTACCAGTTGGATATGGAAAGAGTATCATATACCAGTTGCTACCAGGCATTATGAAGAGGAGGGGGTACAAAGGAACCACATTGTTGGTGATTTCTCCCTTAAATATCATTCAAGAGGACCAGCTGAAACAATTGAAGGATTATGGCATATCTTCCCTTATCCTGCCCTTTAGTGACATTCAGCCATATATTGATTTTAAAGGAATAGAAGAAGGTCTCTATTCTATCATTTTTGCCCACCCTGAGGCATTACTGAACACTGAATGTGGGAAGATGCTGTTGAGATCATTCGTAGATAGTGTGGCTGCAGTCATAATTGATGAATGTCACATAGTTGAACAATGGTATCCATGTATTACATAAAACCTACATAGAATTATTTTTAAATATATGATAAAAAAATATTTATATATCCCCCCAAATGTAAGAATTTGATATAATGTGATTGTGCTTTATATTGACATATGTGCAAGCATAACATCAAATTTATAGGACTATAGTTTATTCTTTGGAGGATTTTTTTTAAACAAATTATTTTTACATTTATATTTATGAAAACATTTACATTAATTCAATATTAAAATGAAAATTAAATGAGTTTTATTTTACTGGATTGTATCACTTTTATTGATTATATAAGGTAATAGTCTCACTTTACACAATCAACTGGAGCAATATAAGCCATCAGAATAGCACACTCATGCAATATCCCATAATATACAATCCCCATTTTTTTTACTTACTATATTTACTTTTTATACATTATTTTCTTACACTTCATTTAACTAAACATCAACTTATCTCATTCATTATTCAATCATCACCCTTAAGAACATATTATCTCATATTTTAATTTGCACGCCGGGCCTCAGTTTTTACAATCTTTGATGCAGTGAACCAGTTGAATATTTAGATTATTGTAGATTAATGTAAAACACTTTCCACAATATGGAAAGAGGTTTGTTTGTTGGGTTTAACGTTCCACTGACAGTATTTCAGTCATTTGGAGATGCTGTCTACATGAGATAGATATAGTGCTGCCACACTGCAGTATCATGCTGTAGATGTGTGGCATGATGCCCACACCCAGTTACATTAATCAGACACTGGGTGAACTATTCCTGGAACTACCCTTTCATATTGAGCCCAAAGCATGTTAGCTATATCAGAACCATATTTTTATGACTACAATATGGAAAATGGATCATATATGTTAGATATGAATGTTCTTTATTAGCTCATTTGGAACGACAGAAACCGGTCAATGAATCATATATAATTGTTATAAGAAATAATATACACATGTACAATGGAGATTTGGTTTTTGCATTTTATATGCTGATAAATAACAGACCCTGTTAAATAAATGATCATTTATTCATTTCACTTGAATGCATTTAAATAACAAACAAATATAACACATACATTACATAATTATATTGTTTTGAACCGACATGATCATGTTTTCATTTCAGTATACTTAAATGTTTTTGTATTATTTATTAAATACACACTATTTCTAAATTAATGTTAACTCTTCCTGGTATTTGAATAATACAACAATTATATACTATCATCACTCATGCAAATATATATAAATATTCCTCAATATATTTCTCTTTTTCAAGAATAATGCAATATATATTCAGTCTTAAACATAGCAGATTTTCTATAAAATCAGTTGGCTTCAAAATTTGCATAATGACATGAAATGACATTACGTATATTAATAAGATATAATATAAGGTATCATTAAGATTAAATTTGAGTTATCTGCACTTGAATATGACCTCAATATCATATTCAGGGCAGGTAACTCAAATAGTAAAACGTTCATCCCCAATTTTTCCTATAAAATTGTTTCTTTTATGATTTTGTATACAATCATGCAATGTTTAAAAAAATTATATGAAAGAGTTTAAATTTTCCTTATTTGTCTTAATAGAAACTGTATCAAACATTCTTAAACAAGTATTAGTTTTAAGTCATTACATTTAAAGGTTCAGTAATAAAGAAAATAGTTTTTACTTCCGGGTTTCTAAGATGAAAGAAAGGGGCATAAATTGGTTTAATTCCAGAGTTAAACACTCTTGCTTACAATTGTGGGTGATAGTCATAAACAAACAAATCAAGTTTCAAAGCAATACTATTTGTGGTTCAGTAATAATATGAGGTGGCACATAAAACTAAAGAAAAATTGTGTAACTGTATTATAGTCCTCCTTAATGTTTGAATAGGCAAGCTATAAACACAAAAAATTATAGGATCATACTGTTTTCATATTCTTAAAATCACATATGTGCAGAGATTTAGCAAAAAATACATCTTTTTATTTTAATGCCCATGCATTAACTATGAAAATAGAATTACTTGTTCCAGAATAAAACATTTATCTGCTGTATTAGTAGGTTCACAAACACATGCATCACACACAAAAAAATGGAAATTTACAAACATTATTCTTTTCAATTTAGGTACTTTGATTGGATTTGCTTAATGATGTATCTAAATATGCTATCAATTACAGTTTGCTTTATACCCTTTAAGACTTTATTTCACATTAAAACTGTAATATATCATGTTTAATAGCATCAACTCTGATTATTTTGCAGGGGCGAAGAATTCAGGAAAGCTTTTAAGAAACTGAAAACACTTCCTGCAATATTTACAGATGTTCCATTTGTAGCATTAAGTGGAACACTGACTTGCTACCAAATAAAGACATTGCCTGACATACTAGGATTTACTAACCCTGCTATCACACAAGAAAGTCCAGATCGCAGAAATATCTTCCTTGAGAAAATTGAGAAGGTTAAAAGCGATGATGTTAGTGTGATTTATGAAGATATATATGTAAAAGAATGTGATCAACTTAAAAAAAATCCACATAGCTACCCAGTAACATTACTTTTTATGCCTTTGTTTTACATAAGTCAAGCAGCTGCTTATCTGAGATACCTCTTTGGAATATGTGACATAAAGACCTCATGTTATGCTGTGTTATTTTCAAAACAGGACAAAGAAGTAATAAAAGCAACAATTGATGATCTACATGAAGATAATCCCAGAATAAGATTAGTTTTGACTTCCTCAGTAGCAGGAATGGGATTTGACCCCCCAAGTGTGGTGAGAATTATACATGCAAAGCCTCCCCGCAATATCTCACAGTATTTACAAGAAATTGGGAGAGCAGGCAGAAGAGGCCAAAGTAGCACAGCTACTTTATACTATAACTAGTTTACTAGTTATGGTCCTTTAACTCTAACAAAAGCTGTCCGCAAGACAGCACGCTTATGGAAATGCTTGTTGTTAAATCCATTTCGATTCTTGACCTTCAAAAAAAAATTACATGTAGCATTTTTTTTTTGGTGCAAAATTAAACTTTATATCTAACAAAGTATTTTCTTCATATTTTTTATGTTACTTAAGAATTAATATTATTTGCACTGGTATTATTAAATTCATAAAGCTCAAATTCATGATGTTATAAAACAAACTAAACAAGACCAGCCAAGAGGCGAGACTTTTTGTAGGGTGAATCAATACTGCCGAGGCTATTGATTGCTTAAAACCCTTGTCTCCAATCATGTCAGTAAAGTTAGTTTGTTAACATAACATCAGCTCAGTATTTGCTACATGTTTCTGACATTAAATAAAAATTTTGCTACAGATTATGCTTGAATTTATTAACCTCTATTCACACAGTGGGTTAATAAAAATTCAGCTCCATTAACACAATGATCGTCCCCGGCGGATGAGTGGTTAGAGTGTCAGCCTCGGAAGCAAGAGGTCGTTGGTTCGATCCAGGTCGAAACATCCCAAAATCATAAAAAAATGGTACTGTTATAGCTCCCTTGCTTGGAGAGCAGCAAAAATGGTAGTTCCAGGACTGGTTGACGTACTGTCAGGATAATGTGACCCAGTGTGGTATCATGCCACATGTTTACGGCATAATACGGCAGTGTGGCAGCATTATATCTGTCTCAAGCAGACATTGTCTCAAAATGACAGAAATACTATCAGTGGGATGTTAAACACAACAACGAAACAAATATTCACACAGTAAAAACAGCAATATATTTTAAGCTTTGAAAAAGTGCAGTCAAAGACAAGTTTTAATTTTTCTAATTTACTATAGTTAACACTAGCCATTTTCATTTTAATATTTGTCAATCAACTTTAAAATCAACTATCTAAAAAAAATATAATAATTCCAAACTTCTTGACAGCAGAAAGTGCTAATAATGTAAATTCAATGTCAATTTAAGTGATGAACTCATGTCTTAAATTTCCTCATATAGCTAATTCTGCAATACATATTAGATTATATTTTCAAAAATACTCAAGCTTTAATATTTATGGATGTAAAGAGAAAAGTAATTACCGGATTTGAAAATATTTGCTCCACAATATTTTCAATATAGTGATCATTTATTTGATGACCTTCTATATCACACTGCTTCAGGCAGTATAAGGCAGAACGTGTATTTGACAATTCCAGGGGATTTTTATCAAAGGGTTTTTCAGTATTTTGAATACTGTATTCATGGTCAATTTGACACTTGACAGCAGACAAAGGGGCAATATGAGAACTAAGGGGACATGAAATCGACCCATCTGATGCCTCTGCATTTGGTAAGGTAGATAACAATGGTAAAGATCTCCTTGTTTTTATTTTTTTTTATTGTTCTAGAAGCTGGTGTCACTTTAAATTTGGGAGTTAAAGGACTACTTAACATGCGTTTAAAACGTTGTGGTGATTCCTGGTTTGCAATTACAGATATTTTTTCATTTAAAGTCTTAACATAATTGTAGGTTGTTCCTATTTTATCAAAACAAGACCGACAAATCCCAAAATCTCTATTATTTAGAACTTTTTCCAAACTATCACTGTATAAAAATGATATCTTTTCAATAATACCATGTGAGTTTTTGCCATCTAAACTATAGAAACGTTTACGGTTGCATAAAAAGCAATTTTCCGACACCTTTTTCTTGGGAGTAACTTTTAATTCAGGCATGAAAACTGATGAGAATTTAAACTTTGAAAGCCATATGAATTAAGAACGTGAAAAACAAACAGAAACAACAAATGGGGCATACTAAGAAAATCTATTAAACAAGATCTCGGCAAGAGATACGACGCAACATAGAGACATTTGTATTTGCTGTAAATCGCCCCTGTCAATATTGAAAAAAAATATGATTAAATCTGGGTAAATTAAAGTCAAAACAATACATTAAATATCAGTATCGATCGCTAGTAAACATAGGTAAAGCACATATACAACACACAACGGTAGAAATTCACTAGACCTCAAAAGGTCTTTTATCATAAGAGAGCTTGCTAGTTTTGTGTATAGAATATATAGAATACGCCATTTTCTCGAATCGTCTCACGTGATCCAAATGTCATGTGATATGCTTGGTGGCAGTGATTACTGTACAGATAAGGGGAAGTAACCGCTGCGGGCAGTTTGAAAAGTCATATGATCATTTAACGGACCATAATTTATTGATGGATGGATTACCTTAAGATTCTCCCCACCTATTTTCTACCCCTGAATTCGGTTGAATTTTAGAACCTTTTCAATTCAATGGTGATTTTGTATAAGAGAGTAAGAAAACGACTAACAACATGTAAGTTATTTCCAACATTTTCCCGACAAAGCAGGGTGGGGGCATTTGAAAAAAAAATGTATATAGTACTGGTTATGGGGGAATAAACTTTTTTTTTTCAAATGCCCCCACCCTCTCCCAATCTAAAACGTTTTCCATCTTACCCCGGGTGTTGTGGGGAGGTGAAAAACGTTTTAAGTTCCCGGGAGAAGGATTGTAAATCGTCAGAGTGCATTGAAAACGTTTTTATGCTCTGGGGAGGGGAATTTGAAAACGTTTCAGACTGCGAAGCTTATAGGCAAATCAGGCTTTAAGAACTAGAACTGAACCCGAATACTGAAGTCTTGGTGTATCACATTGCCGTATTACTACGCAGGTGTAGTTATGGGGTCAAAATAGTACATACTGAAAACTTGTCGGCTTTGAGAGTAAACTTCAACATTTTCAAAATTCCATAAGCAAAAAAGCATTACCTTTTCCCTACCAGAGTATTCATTGAGCAAAGCAAGCGACGCCATTCTGTCATTTTTCTTTATCCGCAAACAAAGAAATATAGAGAGAAACGATTGAGCTAATTATTTACAAATAAATATGGATAACTGTGCATTTAGAAGTTGCTCATAAATATGTTTTCAACATGAACTGAACAAAAAGCTGTAGGGGGATGCATCTTTTACAACTAAATAGCCTACATGTGTATAAAGAAAAAGGTTTTATCATTTTTTCGTTTCTGTCTTCGGATCGCTTCGCAGTCTTCCAGCGCTTTGGTTAAGTTACCGGATGAACTAAAATGAGGGTGGGGATTGAATACGTTACACCGGTACAATTTTAAATCTTACCCTAAATAAAAGGGTAGCTGCATGGTGTCAAGATGATGTAACTGGGTGTGGTAGCATGGAAGCAGTACTATAACTGTGTTATTCATAATGTCTTGGGATGACATGTGCGACATGCACCATCCGAATTTTAAATGTTCAGCTCATTCACGCCCATGAGATGTCAGTTAGCGTGTAGTCCGGTGTCAGTGTGAACGACCCCGTAAGATCCAATGCATTTTGTTGTCTACTCGACAGTTACATGACATCTGACATATACATGGACGCATGAAACACTCTCTTTTTTTCATGTTTGAAATCTCACTTGTCACTATGCCTCCCGCTGGCAGACTGCTCTATTGTCGTTGTATAATTTCTTCCCCCTTTGTACGTATTTTCATTTTAACTCTCCCTTTAATACAATCTAACCTAACATCATCCTTACTGTTATCAACACTTTGATTTTTATTATATCACTAAGCTGATAAAAGCATTATTAATCCCCGTCGCGAAGCGGGAGGGGGTTATAGGAATGGCCTTCGTCTGTCTGTCTGTCTGTCTGTCTGTCTGTCTGCCTGTCCGTCCGTCCGTCCGTCCGTCTGTCTGTCTGTCTGTCTGTCCGTCCGTAACGTTTTCGTGTCCGCTCCATATCTCCTATACCGTTTGAAGGATTTTCGTGAAACTTGCCTCAAATATAAATATAATTGAGATGATGTGCAGAACACAGTCTGCAGCCATGTAGGCTCAAGGTCAAGGTCACACTAGAAGGTTATGTGTTTGAACTTTCAATTTCCATTTCAATTTCGTGTCCGCTCCATATCTCCTATATCCCTTTTAGTTTTTTCATGAATCTTGCTTCAAATATATATCTAATTGAGACGATGTGCAGAACATAGGTTGCAGTCATGTCGGCTCAAGGTCAAGGTCACACTTGAGGGTCATGTGTTTGAACCTTCTATTTCCTTACAATTTCATGTCCGCTCCATATCTCCTAAACCTCTTGAAGGATTTTAATGAAACTTGCCTCAAATATAAATATAATTGAGATGATGTGCAGAACACAGGTTGCAGCCATGTCGGCTCAAGGTCAAGGTCACACTTGAAGGTCAAGTGTTTGAACCTTCAATTTCAATTTACAATTTTGTGTCCGCTCCATAACTCCTATACTCCTCGAAGGATTTTAATGAAATTTGCCTCAATTATAAACCAAATTGAGGCGATGTGCAGAACACAGATGACAGTCATGTTGGCTCAAGTTCAAGGTCACATTTGATGGTTCAGTGTTCATTCCTGGATATTTTTGTTTCCATGCTATATTTTCTGAACATAAAATGCAGTTTTAAACCCTACTACAACAGTAGTGCTGAAAAGGTTTTTATTAAGGCAGCGGCGGGGGATATAGCTGTCCTTTGGACTGCCTTGTAGTAAAATATGACTGCATTTTAACAAACACATCGCTACTAATTCCTTTTGTCTGTTTAATGCAGTTTTTTTTCCTGCACACTTTTGCCATTTAAGGACAACCAAACATTAGGATCATATATTGAAATACTAGCTTTCTTAATCGCTTGTCAAACCTTTTGATATTTTTTGCTACCAAGTTGAATTCTCAAACCAGAGATTTAAGTGTTAATTATATTGAAAGAAAAATGCACATTTAACTAGCTTAATATATTTTTACATTGATAAATTCATTATTTACAAATATCGTGCTCGAAGGCACAGACGGAAGTGGGTTTGGTCTTAACGGGTACCGGGTGGGACTTTTGTACGAGACCTCACGTGCGTGACCGGAAGTGGAACTGAATTGCATCAGGCCTGCGTTTCTCGAAACATTTCCTAACCTCAATTTTTTAAAAACCTAGCGTTTTAATTGCGCATTAATAATGTAAGCGTCGATATGTATGTCCTTCGTCATTTTAGGAACAAAATTCAAGTGCTAAGGAAATTAAACATACCTATCATTTTCAAACATGGCTTACAAGTTTGTTGTAATAATTCAAGATTCAAATACTTTATTCAGAAGCGTAAACTTATGCGCGTTTCTTGTTACATGATTGTAACAAAAATAACGTGATTTGCAACAGCTACAATGTATTTACAAGGGAGAGAGAGAGTACATACATTTTAAAAATGCATATACTGAATACACATTGTTTCATTACCATTAGTATATCCTTCCCGAAAATGGCCTTATATTTCTTTAATATAGCAATCTTAACAACGAGACAAAGAAGATGTATTTTATAAAAGAAAACTATTTTGGAAGTCTACAATTGTACTAGCTAATACGGTAACCGGATTAATTACCAAAAAGGAAGGCCAAAAAGATCATTTGAGAAATCCTACATATACTGATTAAAAAAATCCAGAAGAAGATATATGTAAATGGACAAAAATATGGAGACAGGGTATTACAAAAAATAGAGAAATACCACCAGTTGACGCCTTGGAAAGGTCAGTCGGCAAAAGAACCGTCTAGGGTGCTTAAATCCTGTCTCAAGGGGTCCCAACCTCGCACTTTTTTTTTTTTTTTTTTTTTTTTTTTTTGGTAAGGGACAGATATTTACAGTAGGAGTTCCAGGGAACCACTTCACGTGCATACACCTCATTTTCATTGCACAAATCCGCTTCCGATTTTCAAGAAGTAGGTCCTGGCTGATTCTACATCCGGTTTATTGTCGATTGTCTCAATCAAATGGAGATTTCAACACCTTTTAATTATGTTTTAGCACTGAAATAAAGGGAAATATATTTAGAACAGATTTTTTTTTTCAAATTCAGCAGTCCTTTATTGCCAATGACATCCAACAATTTCGGAAAGATAGTTGTTTTTTTTTTATATTTCAGAAAATCCGTTTTCATATTATGATTTTTTTTACTGAAATAAACACTTTTTCCATTCCAATAGCTAAAAATCTGTAATACAAATTTTCT